>CM060919.1:397466083-398666083 GCA_030737875.1 Allium sativum
TTGAATTGAATTGAAATGAATTTTAAAACGAATTTATAAAGAAGAATTCAATTTTGGTTTGAATTGAAATGGAAGTATAAATTGCTTTTGAAACGAATTTTAAAACTATTTATATAATTCGTTTTGAATTGAAATCGACGAAATATATATTATATATATAATATATATAATATAATGGCCTGAATAGAACGCGCCGCGCCGCGGTAGTTCGTGAATTTCGACCATTTATTTCAAACGGACATTACGGGAGATCCGACCGTCGGATTCTCCTAAAACCGGAACCGTTGGGTTCGTATCGAAGAGAGCTTTCTAACGAATATTAGAAATTTGAAATCTAACGGTTGGATTTGGAATTATGTCCAAATCAAATTTGAAAAAGGTCGCTGTAAGTGCAGTTCGATGGCCATTGGTGGAAATCGACTGTACGGGCCTTGATAAAATTATTAAAAATAGTAATAATTTGTGTAAAATCATAAGAAATGATTTGTGAAGATTTGGGATGAAAAACTCCCTATTTGAAAAGATAAAAATAGATTTTTATCGAAATGAACTAGTTTTGAACCAAAAGTATAATTCTATTTATTTTTAAATAAATAAATTGAATTCAAAAAGGGTTTTGAAAATAACCAGAATATCCAATGATTGCATTGGAGTGGATTTGAATCGAAATTGTCTTCGGAATATTTCGATGTTGGGACTCGTGATTATACAGGTGTTGTTATGGAAATTTGAAAGATATCTATTTATATCGTTATTTCCAATACGACAATTGTTAGTCGTAGAATTTGATATTGAATATAAGCCGATATATTTTCTATTCAGAGCCTTATATTGAATATCAAATGTGATTTGAGTTTGTCGTGAACGGTGTCTTCACTAACACTGTTCTTGAACCCAGTTGAGAAAAGATTAAATCTTTTTATTTAGATTTAATGAAGTGTACCAATTAAATAATATTTAATTGGAATTGAAGTGATATTGATTTTGGGTTTATCGTGAACAGTGTTTTAAATAACACTCGTTCTTTAACCCGATAATTAATGAATGTGATTTTGGGTTTACCGTGAACTGTGTTTTTAAATGACACTGATTCTTTAACCCAGTTAACGATTAAAACTAAGTGGAGTTTTAATGAATCTTTAATTAGATTGAAAAGATCGAGAATGGAGTACCACCAGTTTTGCTCCAGGCGATAGTTAAATCTTTAATTAGATTTGAACGTGAAATGGTAATTGAATTTACCGATAACACCGTGGTGTTAGATATGAAGTATAACCAGTTTTACTTCATGGGATGAATAGGTTGGGATTGGGAAATAAAATAAATGATTACTTCGGTGTGGTTCGCTAATCCCGACTAGTTTGAATTGATATTCAAAGGAGATTAAAGAATAAATTTAAAGAATTTATCTTGGATAAAATTAATGGGAACTTTTCCCAAAGTATAGGAATATTTGAATAAAAGAATATTCTGAATTGGAATGAGGCGTATGTTGTGTTTGTGTAACACTTTTATAATATATACGCGAGTTATTCAGAAAGACCGGGTTTATCCCATTCTGAATAACTGATTCGACGTGGTGTCGAAGATGAAGACGGTGGTCGAAGACCGGAAGTCTTCACGTCGTTTGGGTGATTACTGATGATCTTGATTGGGCTGTACACCCAAGAAGATGGAAACAGTTGGTGATCGTCCAGACGTACTTGGAGATCAATGAATATGCGGGGTACTAGGTGCCTCCGGTTTCGTTCAGCCCCAGAACGGACTTGTAAATGGACTGTGTGTCTGACATTGGATTTTAGTCCGTGTGATTGATCTCTATTAAATATATATCTGTTTGGCGGCGGAGAATTTATTCTCTTGCTTAACGCCCTTCTCTGAGACGTACGAGCTCAGGGGTTATATATTGATGGATATCAAATGCATGGAGTGAATTGCCTGTGTGGCATGCCTAAGTGGCAATTGATCGAGGCTTCTGTTGAAAAGCAAAGTCTTGTGGTGATGATCAAAGCACAGCCTGTGTGGCACAGCTTTGTGTAACGTGAATTCGCGAGCCTCGCACCCCGGTTGTGAACCAGAAACGGGAGAGGACATCAGGGAGGGCATGCGTTTCTTTCTAGCTAGGGTGGTGTCAGTGACCTACCAGCCCTGACATTTATATACTTTTCACCTGTGTGGTTGTTGCTGTTGCGAGGCGCCTCGGTTTGATCGGACGATCCGGGTCCGATGGAGTCATTCGTTGGCTCATTTGCGCCCCAAAGGGCGGGGAGACGTATTGTTCAGGCATAATAATCCACATCGGTGGACCGACCCTGACGATCCAGGGGGCAGTTGCGGCTGTTCCTGAGACATGGTAGGCTAGATTGTCTCGAATCGGTAGAGGACGATCCCTGGCCTCGGTTCATAGATGGAAATCCAATTTCCAAATACGTGACATTTGCGGTTTTAATTGTAGAACTAGTATGGCGACATGATATATGGTACCCATGCCGCCTATGATTGATACTTATGATTTGAAGTTGTTTTATACACTATGCACTTATAATAGTATGAAATGATTTGTTTTAAACGTATCAAGCATTCTTTGGCTGTTATAAGGGAAAACCCTATCCCCCGGCTTGCGTTGCATTGTGTGATAGGACCTGGGTCTTATAACAGCTTCATTTTTCTTTATTTAGCATTGCGCTGTTTGTTTTATGCACTGGTATTCTTGGGAGGAAACCCGTTCCGTGTTATACGGCGTGGTCCCTTGATTTACCTAAACTTTAAAAATAAAGATTAATAACTGTTTTAGTTCTCACACCAGTCACATGACTGACCTGGAGTTTATTGTTTTAACCTAAACTCTGGGTGCCCCTATTTTGACACGGGCAGCTAGTAGTTTTGGTTTTGCAGATTTATATTCACAGGATCCTGGTTTACAGCTGGAACGATATCCGGAAAGCTTTGTATCCGTATATCTCATTCTAGTTGTGTATTGCATTATTTTCCGCGGCGATGTATTTAAATGTAATTTAAATCTCTGATATTTCTGTGTAATTTTCATTTGTACTCTGTATATTCTTGTAATCTGATGCGTTATTGTAATATACAATGAAATGTTCTTCTGTATGTGTTCTGTTTTGTCCTGTTCTCAAAACGATAGGGCGTTTTGAACGGCCTGAATCGGTTTAGCGACTGGTTCGGACCGAGCGAAATTCCTTTTCGTCACAACATGCTTACATGTTAGATCAACATTCATGTATATTTAGAACCATGGTAAGTTGAATCTATTTATGTTGCAAGATTGGATTTGTAGCTCTCTTATATTTTAACACATAACTTATCATGCTAAGTTGTGATTTAAATATGTTTATAATAGCTCTCTTATGTTTAACACACATAAGTTATCATGCTAAGTTGTGATTTAAATATGGTTATAGTAGCTTTCTTATGTTTTGACATACATAAATTAATATGCTAAGTTGTGGTTTAAAATTGTGCTTATATGTTAAACCTCCATGCTAGACCTATATCAAGTTTACATGATAATTAGACCCAACTAAGTCACAAGTTCCCCTTTACATGACAAGTTTAATTTGTGTAAGTTCTATGTAAATTCATATGCTATGATTCATGTTAATCGGATCTAAATTTTGCAAGTTCATTATCCTATGCCAAATCTATATGCCACATATTTTTATGCTGTTAGAATATTTCATGTTCTTCCCTTTTCCCTTTTGTGGTTATAAGTTAGGCTAAAATATCGAGCCTAACATTCCTTGTAATTTTGCGAACGTACAAATGGGGGATATCGTTGGGTAAACATGAAATTATATGTAATTGGCAGATTTGGCACATGCCAATGATTAGTGGCATTTAAATGGCATAATTTTTATATACCAAAGATTATGAACATGATTTAGGGGGAAAGTGGACCATGACAATAATTGATTTATAATTTACATATTTATAAATATGAAGGATAAACATGAAAATTACATGGTATAGATTGGTTCATGAAATAGTATATTTAGTATACCACACTACAAGAAAATATTATATTGATAGCAGGAGAGGATTGCATTGCATCAAAATTGTGTTTGCTATAATTAAGCAAATCATATTTGTTAGTGTAAAAACACGTTAGCATGTCATAATTAACTCTAGCTCAAGTGACAGCATGCTTATGCGTCATAAGTAACTCTATAGTAAGTAAATTGGCGCTCCAATTTTTGTTTCCCTCCAAGTTATTTCTCGACCGCGATATGTCACTTTCGTTTTCATTCCTTTTTGACTTTCCTCCATGCTCACAATTCCCCTTTTAACCTAAAACCTTCTCAAACCCCAATTCTCCAAAGCATATCTGCAAGTGACCGAGTCAATTTCAAGGCAAGCTGAGTTTTCATCTTCAAGGCAGCTCCATCTCGGAATCGCGCTTCTCTTGAAAGCTCGAAGCTTGACTAAATTCGGTTCTTGAGAAAGCATCTCCGACGCGATTCCTCCAAAATCTGAAATGATCAAAGCCATTAAACACAGAAAGCCGTGAATTTGGTATATTCACCCTCCCCCGCCTTTTTTTTAACTACCTGTGAAATGTTAATGCTTGAAGTTGCCCTAGGGTCGATATTTCATACTTTTGTTGTTTTGTGAACCTTTAAAATCATAGTTAACATATACGCATTCTGTATCTTGATTTTCTTTTTCTTTTTTGTTCTGGAACGAACTTCTTTGCAGTTTTGAGGAGGTTGGGTTATGATAATTATTCTTGCTAATTTATGTTCACCAACTTTCATATATCTCAAAGTTCATGAGATTCCCTATTGAAATTGCTCTAGTTTTCTTTTTGAACACCATTAGGAAAGCAACCAGAACTTGCACACAATGAAAAAAAATTGTACATTGTTTTTAAGCTGTTGAAATTCTAAATAGTGAATGCCTCTTGTTAACGACGAATTGGGCTAACTCATTGAATTTTTTGATATTGGTTAATTTAAACCGGTAGTTAGCAATCATTTATATACAGAAATATTTTCTATATGCTGGAAAGTATGTATAGCATGTTAAAAAAACGATCCTCAAATGGTAGACTTTTAAAAAAAATTGAATAAATCATGCACTTGTTGTATTATGAGGATATTTGACTAGTTTTCCTTCAGTTTATTGTGACCTCTTCAGGGTAGAGTGTGAAGAAAAATAAAATACCTACTTAGAACAATAATGTTTGACAAGCGTTAAACCAAAAACAGTCCAGGAAAATCCCATCAGTAGCCTTTCAGGTTTTTTTTTTTCTTTTTTCGATAAGGTGCCTTTCAGCTACTTGTTATGATTGTGATAACACGTAATACAGGGAATCTATCAACATGCCATGATCTGGTATAATTTCCATAATAGCATGTAAAATATTACAGTCTACTTCAGCTACTTTTGAAATGTATGTTGTTTTGACATTTTGAAAGCATGGTTGCAATCAAATTGATTGTAAATGAAAATTTAAAATTGTACAATGAGCAATAGTCATATTACTTTGTATTTTCTTGAGTATTGTGCATAAACATTAAAAAGTGCATAATACATTAAGAATGGACTAGCAATTTAGATGCGCTGAATTTTCTTAAGTACTTTTGAATACTAGAAGTGGATTTAAATTTTAAAAGACAAAAGGAGAGGAAATACACAAGACATTGTAATGCAAGAAATTTGGATGTTGCTGTTAATTATTAGAGACTATTGATTTGCTTCAATATATCCAAATTAAAACATAAGAGTGCATACTATGAAATAATAAATACCTGTAAAAGTTTGTTAACATTGCTAGCACCAAAAATATTATGGACAGTTGCGAAGATCTGAGGTTAATCAGTAGGAATGCACGCCTTCTGCTCCATTTGACACCACAACATCATCTTTTAGAGCGTCTAAAACTTATATTTTTAGTCTGCTAGGTGTTGCTCTGATTATCCCAGTAAAAATCTATGTCACATATATTTTTAGTTTGCAAACAAGTATTAGTCAACTGTAGTTGACTTCTGTTAAATTGGAAATAATGATCAAATAACTGAATGCAATATTCTTATCTTTTGTAAAATTTCATTACAGAGAATTGATATGTTGTTATGAACGTAGGGAATATAAACTGTAAGTTTGAAATATATACATTATGCAAGGTTTGAGTCCTGGATTTCGATCATGTCTTCTATTGAGTTTTTCATTTGTCATGTTACATACTAGATCAAATCTTAGAGAGATGTGTATATTAGGCATGCGCAAGTTGACATCATGGATCTGTAAGTATAATTTGAGATAATGTTCAATAAAGTACAACAAACAATGACATTTAACATTGAGTATTTGCACCATCCTTTGGACAAAAAGTTGTTGCTCGACTTTGCTCGCACGTCTGATTTTAATGGTCCAGGAATGCCTATTGATTTTTATCATTTGATACAAGAGGTCAATACTACATCCCTTAAGCCAGTACTAGAACTTCCCTATCAAATATTTAGTTCTTCTCCATCCTTGCGTAGCTTTGATCCTGCAGAAATGCTGATGGTACTTAATTTGTTCTACATCTTTTGACTTTATTTTAATAATATATACTCTGTGATACCTTGTTTACAGTATGCCCTCATGCAAAAGTTTTGTGGACAATATTAATTCATTGCTCTGTAGCAAAATTACATAGAAATCAGTGTGATTTTCCATTTTGTGTAAAATATGTTTTTGTAAGAGCTTCCCAACTAGTGAGGATGAAATTTTGGCTTTTTAAATGAATCGACATGGCAAGCTTTGATCCCTCAAGCTGATTCTGAACAAGTGGGGATGGAATAATTTTAGAAGACTTATCAGAACTTTAGAAATACATCTTTAATTTTATTATTCCCCATTCTTAGTCAGTTTAATATATTTTGCCAAGAATTCAGTTGTGTCAATAAAAGCAGTTGTTTGAGGCACTTAGATTCCATAATCATGATGGTGGCACAACATAATTTTAAACTCCACACTCTTATGTTATTTCCTAGTGGTTTCTGCTCTATTAATATTCTTTTAAAAAAAGTTGTTTCCACACTATAGGTAATAGAAATAAATAAACGCAATGCCATCATTTTTTATATTAAAGAAACACTTATAATCTATTTTATGTATCGGTTGGCTGAGTTGGGGTAATTTACCACTCTATATTCAACTCTTTCAAATTTATTTCCTTGTGATATTCTTATAATATGACAATTCTGTATTGAATCTTTGTGATATTAATAGACACTATAGAAAGCAGTCGGTGATTTTCGTAGACATCTTAACTTTTTCTGCAAGTACTGTTCATTAACACAAATGACGAAACATTAAAGGAAAGACAAGCAGAGGATGTTCATTATCACAAGAAGAGCTAGCTGAAAAGATACTATATTATAACCAAACATAAATGAATTAAAAATCGCTGCAAAGTATATGGACATGGTATGCTCATAAATGACAAACCAAGTATGATATGTCTGGGTTAATCAGTTTTGTGAAGGGAATAAACAATTAAACATATTTAAATATATTCATTGATTGCTTAGCAGGATTTTCAGAGGCTGATTTGAATTTAAATATGAATAAACAGTTAAACAAACAAACAAAATTTTCTTTTTTGCTTATTATCATTAACCAGAACTGATTTTAGTTTCTTCATTTTTCTTTGTTTATATGATTTTTGCATTTGATTTTGTTCACCTCAGTATTGTTGTTTTTATCTATGTAAAGCATAACAGTTATTTGTCTATACAAAAAAAGGTAAATTTTATAAAAATATAAATTATACTGTATATATGAGAAAAATATAAATGCTACAGATTTTGATGATCTAGGTAATATCTATTGCGTAATTTATGCAATGTACCATTTATGACTTTTCTAAAAAATAAACTTCGTATAAGCCACACTATACGCTATTAATTATGATTGCATCTTATATCGTACTGAATCCATCCTTATCCGTCTCCATGGGTTTACAAATGCTATTCCACGTACCCAACAACAAATAAATTTCTAGGTATGACAGTTGGTATTAAATTTTCATTTGAAATGGTTCTTTCAGGTAGATTGTTCACACATGAAATGGTTTGCTACTGTCTTTAACAGAGTCATAGAAAAGACATGTGCTTGTTTTAGTAGGATTGACAGGGTGGATATTATTAAGAGAACTATCTCAATATCACGTATGGTCTCATAGTGATTATTGAGTTATTTTAATAGGAATTGTGTTTTTTCCCTTTCACTTTTCACTGTTGCTTTTGGGGTTTATTTCAGTCAATTAAAAAATTGTCTACTTAATTCTAATACTTCAGGTTTCTAATTTATTTATATACAAGTTCTTGTTTTATATTGTCAGAATCATTAACTAATGGTTTTCTGCCTTTGTTGTTTTAATATGTTATTTCATTCGTAATAATTCCTAAATTTTGAGATGATTGATGCACTAATAACCAAAACTTCTCATTAAGTGTTAAATCTTAGAAACGAAGTAGGATAGTATGTATATAAGCAAATATGCTAAGCAGATGTAAAATTCCAATTCACCACATTTTCATCGTTTACATTTATTTGAAAATGTTGCAAGTTACATATGAATTGTTAATAATATCCCTGTTATTTATTATTAAAAATATACAACTGGAACCGATGAGTGAACTTTGTTAATAATAGATTAATCAACACCGTGTACCATTAACTAATGGTTTTCTGACTTTGTTGTTTTAATATGTTATTTCATTTGTAATAATGCCTAAATTTTGAGATGATTGATGCATTAATAACCAAAATTTATCATTAAGGGTTAACTCTTAGGAACGAAGTAGGATAGTAGGTATATAATTGAATATGCTAAGCAGATGTAAAATTCGAATTCACCACATTTTCATCGGACATAATGTAGCAAGTTACATATGAATATTTAGTATTAAAAATATACAACTTGAACCGATGAGCGAACTTCGTTAATAATGGATTAACCAGCACCATGTACCTTAAGCTTAATATAATATGCATAAATGTATTATAAATTTATTATAGTAAACTGCAATATATTGGCCTGCCATTCCTCCTTTTTCTTATGTAATGGTAGGGATTGCTCCTAACTTGAATTTGATCTTCCTTTTAGGGAATTTGGTAAACTATATCCAGCTATAACCTTTCCCTTCAATAATGTCATAATTATATGTGATATTGAAACAATAAAATGCAAATCCTATGGCTTGATATAATAATTAACACATTCTTTGTTACCAATAACTAGAGTTAGACATTTGACTCTCAGATATAAGGGTAATTAGTGACTAGGAAGAAATATGTACAGAAATGATAATAAATATGTGCTTTTGTAATATTCATTTATCATTAATGAACGGAGAAATGAGAACAAACAGGAATAGCTTATCATCAAAATGTCATTATTCATATATATGTTTCATGCAGTAATTAATTTTTATTTTGGTTAAATACACGTTAATATCCTTTTGTGTTTAAATCAACTTTTTGATTACAATATCATAACAATTTTCAAACTCTTTTTAAAATACGGGTATTTTATTTGCTGCTTCTAAATTTGCACAAAAAGTTTTATGGTAAGAAAACAAGTTCGGTGAAACCAATATTAAGTGTCTGAAAAGAATTTATATGGGTCAAATTTCTTTCAAAGAAACATATTAATTATTTCTCCATATAAAGAATATGATTCAGAAGTACAACTATACCATATATATCAGGAAAAAAAGAATTCTAGGTATTTTGATGTTTTAGGTAATGCCCATCACATATTTAATGCATTGTAACGTTTATGACTAAAATTTTGGCTAACTGAATGAGTAATCAAACGTATAAAATTTACTCGCTACTGTAATAGGCTAAAATTTACATTTCATTTTAGGACAATTTTCCATAAAATTTACTAGCTACTAAATATGGTATAATATGTATTAAAGTACCAATTTAGAATTTCTAATATAAAAGCCGCCTTCCACGCTTTCATTGTTTACACCCCTACGAAATAAATGATAGCAAGTTTCCTCTACAATTTTAGTAATAATCCTGTTATCTATTTAAAAAAAAAAATGTACAATTGGAATCAATGAGTATATTTCGTTAAGAATGGAATTTAATACTATGCACCTTAATTTTAATCTAATATGGAAAATTTTATTACTAATTTACCCGAGCTGTTCTTAATCTATTATTCTTTCATTTATAAAATGTTATATGTATGTTAATGACTCGAGCTGCAAATTATATGTTACTATCAAAATATATTTACCATTTTAATGTGAAGGTTATAGTTTATTTCTTCTTTGTCAATGAAGCCGATCAAATTTTTTTTTTTTTTGGGTGATTTGATCTGTTCCATGCCTACCAATGGTTCAATGCATGTGAAATCAAGCTTGCTCTAGATGTTGAGGTACAAATTATGGTTTGATATGCTCAGAGAAAACAGGAAATATGATGAACCTGTACTAGCTGAGCTGGTGCGTCGATTGAATATGCTAGCACCATGAAGAGATGACGTAGGAAAACTTTCTGGCACATATATTAGAGCAAATAGGGATGAGATGATGTAGCAGCTGCAAGAATGATAGTTGAAGGAAACAACACAATGTGGTACTAAGAGTAGAACAGAATAAAACTAGCAAGTTAGTCTTTCTTTGGTGTTTCTGTTTGAATTGATGATATTTGAATAAAATAAACATTTTACTTTATGTATATGCATCCTTAAATAATCATCAGATGTGAGTTTGCTAGTCTATCAAGCCCTTATCCCTAATTCAAACGGACCCTATGATCATCAATGTGTAATATCGGTTATATTTTTACCGGTACACAGTAATGATGTGATAATATTTTTACTGGTACACAGTAATGATGTGATGTAACTTTTAGACATAAAAGTGAAAATTTCCTAAAAATGGTTTATGTCCAAAATAAATGATTAAATGGCATATGCCATTGTCTAGTATACTAGTCAGCATAATTATTTCCCGAGTACAGTAGTTATAAATTTCAACCTTCCTGCGTACTTGAAAATGAAATATGTTCAGTTTGCTAAAGATTATACTTCTTTAGTATGTGTAAGTCATTAAAAGATATTTTTATAGAAAGTATGAATCGAAATATGTATTTATTAATTCGAGAAGTGTCCACATCACATATCAAAAGTACACATTGATATTTCATTAATAAATTAATTTTCTTAATATATATATATATATATATATATATATATTGATGTATGCCTCTAATATATATTGATTAATAAACCTAATTCTTCAGGTCAGGGAGTTAATTATCTCAAAATTCTTCAGCTCGATAAAAACGCAGGCGACGATGATTCAGGTTGCTAAAGATTATACTTCTTTAGTATGTGTAAGTCATTAAAAGATATTTTTATAGAAAGTATGAATTGAAATATGTATTTATTAATTCGAGAAGTGTCCACATCACATATCAAAAGTACACATTGATATTTCATTAATAAATTAATTTTCTTAATATATATATATATATATATATATATATTGATGTATGCCTCTAATATATATTGATTAATAAACCTAATTCTTCAGGTCAGGGAGTTGATTATCTCAAAATTCTTCAGGTCGATAAAAACGCAGGCGACGATGATCTCAAAAAACCCTATCAAAAACTGGCCATGAAACAACATTTTGACAAAAATCCGAACGATAAGAAAAGAGGCAATGGCGAAATTAAGGCAAATCTTCAAGGCATAGGAGGTTCCAAATGATTACTAGAAGAAAACTGTTTACGGTTAGTATGGAGAAGAAGAGTTGAAAGGTCATGTTCGTCACCATACTCTTATTAATCCTATCTAAAACTGGTCAGTTTCTCCTATCTAATATTTTTATATTATTTATCCATGTTAATACCTCTGGTTCTGAAGTAATGTTCACCTTGATGTAATTATTTAAATCGGTATCCGTTTGATTACGCATATAGTTTGGAGTTTAATTCTTGAGATATTTCTCAGTCTAAACATTGAGGAAATGCCGACACAATTGCACCATTTTTGTTAAATGACAAAGCTAAAAATGAAATGGAGCAATTCTGTCTTACTACAGGAAATGCCAGACACAATTGTACAAATGTTCAGACTAAACTAGGGCTGTAAATCAAATAAAACAGTCCGTCGTCCATTTGTGTATGACCCGAAATTTTGCTACCGTTTGCCTGTCCGAATAAGCAACAGTCCAAATTAGAACATCACCACTGTCCGCTTGAAAATTTCATTACTGTCCTAAAGTAACCGACAGGAAAAACAATGCATTACTGTCCCAAAAGTCACCTTATTTGTATGAATATGTTTAGTTGATGTTGATAAACTTGAACAGTTATCATTTACCTTTTCTAAAGGGAAGAAGAATGGATTTAAAAAATTGTCACCTGGCCACCTTTGAACTCTTATAGTTAAAAATTAGACAGTTTAAAAGAGAATTACACTGATATGCATATATATTTGATTTATAACTATTTTTGAAGTTTACCAATTAGTCTAAGATGCAATACATACTTTGCTCATTTCAGAATATGGTAAGACGAGTCAATATATAGGAAGAGCAAACCAAATATTCTATTTTCAAATAGTTGTCCAGATTATCAAAATTACATAATTTTAAGCAATACAATTTTTTTTCCTATTGGGACATCATCAGTAATAGACCATATATAATTTCTAGCTGTACAAGAATTAATATTTGTTGAAATCCAAATTTTTGGTCCTTCTACCTATTTTCAATTGCTACGCAATATTTTACTTTTCTCATGGATGAGGCTATAGTTGCAAATCTGTTTCAACTTCCCTATAACTTTACTCCTTACATTAGTCATCTTCTTTATGCAGATAACTTAATGGTCTTTGGAAAATCAATACCTCAAAATGCAATCTCATTAAAGAATTTTTTTTTGAGAAGCTTAGGAATCATGCTGGTCTAAACATTAACATGACAGACAAAATATTTTTTAGTGAGTCTACTACTAATTCTGATCAAATACGCATATTCTAGGTTTTGAATTTGGTTCTCTGCCAATCAAATACCTAGGGGTACCATGCGTGCAGTGCCTGGTTCCATAAGTCATTCCAGGTGGTTCGAGTCCGGCCGAGCTCGAACAAATTAAACAGGTCGGACACGGTTGCTGTATATTTTTATTCGTTCTGAGTTCGTACATTCTATTGTCCGGTCGGACGCGTTCGTTTTACACTCCTAACTAAACGTGATTCTCAGTCTAATCGAAATGGAACAATTCTCAGGAAATGTTTAGACTGAGAATTTGGTCCATTTCATTTGTACTACATGAGATGGAGCAATCTTAGTGTTGGCAAGATGTTTAGACTGAAAATTTGGTCCATTTCATTTGTACTACAGGAAATGGAACAATTGGTACTACATAAAATAGTCCATTTCATTTGTGTTGGCAAGATTAGAAGTGGATTAGTTTTTATTTTTCCCTTTGCATGTGACACACGGAACTCAGTTTTTATATTCTGTTGAAATGACCAGCGCGGAACTATCAGCTGTTTCATTTTTTGTGCTAATCTAGTTTTCATTTTCCCCCCTTGCATCTGACGACCGGGTGTGATGACCACCACAGTAAACTCTTGGCTAAAAAGTCCCATTTTTATTCTAATTTGTTGTGATGACTAGAAAATTATTTGTATTTTACTAAAAAGTCTCATTATATATGCAGACATCTTGTTAATACTTTTGTCCTTATGCATACTTGTATTGGCAGGTGTTGTATGATGCTTTTGAGGCTGATATATGATGTCACACTTCTCCGTCAAATCGGTTATGCTTGTCGATGTTCATGAATATTTTTAGTATGTATCGTTTTGGTTTGCTACAGTCGTATGTATTGTTTGTAATTATCATGTTTTAATTCATGTATGAAATATTATATATATATAATTTTTGAGCAAAAGATGTGTGGTCTTCCGATAGGAAGAGAGCACACATATATATATAAAGAAAAATAGATGAAGTGATACAATATCCAAATACAGACCCCAAACTAACAGAAAACTCACACAGTAATGTAAGGGAAATAGATAGATGGGTTCCGGCAAGGCCACCACCCATCATACTTCATTATCGAATTCCGGCAAGGTCACCACCCGATAAGAAGTATATCTATTCCCTTACATATAACAAACTACGTGCAAAAATGATGGTACAAAACCCCAATACAGGTAATAACAACACTACTCATACACTAATACATCCAAAGCTAGCCAAAGATGAACAATCCGAACAGCAACTCCAAGCGCTCCCCCATCACATCTACATCCTGTAACCTGATAAACTAAAAACAAAATATCAGTAACTTACACTTATATATGAATATATGACTATTTATATATTTATATATATGTGTATATAATACATATATATAAATATATAAATGGACATATATTCTTATATAAGTGTATAGTAAAAAAAACATAAAAGCTAATAATCAAAAAGTAATTATCACCCCAAGTATAAGAAATCAAAAAGCCAAACGATATCTAGAGCATCTAAAATAACTATTAATACGAATGAATAAGCTCAGATTTAATCTAACCCTGAAAAGAAAATGCCCAATTTGCACTTTGCCAAATGGTTTAAAACACGAATTAGACATCCAAAGCAAACAAAACTTTACTATGCTAATTATTAACTTATCCTTTGGAACATAGATTGATTGAAAGATTCTTTGATTCCGCTCTACCCAAATAAACCAACATATGAAAATTACTAATGTATCTAAAATGTATTGCTGTTTAGGATTTAATCGAAGTCTATGATAATTCCAATAATCAAAACAACTATTACAAGAATTAAAACAGTCGAAGGTAAAAATCCTAATAATTATATTAAAAATGTAAAAGGTAAAATTACAAGAGAAAAATAGATGATCTACATCCTCCTCTACAGTATTACAAAAGCAACATTTTCGGTCAAAAATAACATTTTTCCTTTTTAACATCTCAATCGTATTAAGCTTTTTATGCAAGATCAACCACATTAAAAATTTTGCTTTAGGTGTAGAATTAGATTTCCATATAAATTTAAAGGGATATAATGAAACACCTGAAAAATTAATAAAACTATACATTGAATTGACAGTGTATACTAACTTTCTATCTATACCCCAGCTAATAGAGTCATTATTTTCATCCAAATGGTACAATGCTAATTTAGCTTTAAGTAAGGCCAATTGTCTTAATAAATCTTCCTCCAGAATATTATCAAATGTAAATTCCCATGGAGGATCTAAATCTGCTTTATACACATCCATGATTAGAGCATTCTTAAAACTACTAATGTTATACAGCTTATTGAATTCTATTTTAAGCGGCACTATTGAAATCCAGGCATCGTGCCAGAAATAAGTTAGGTTTCCTGAATGTACTACCACATTGTACCCTAATTTAAAAAATTCATAACAGTTCAAGACAGATTTCCAAAAGTGGGATACTCTATTATCCCATCCACCATTATTATCTATAAAAAATTCTCCATGCGAATAATAAAATTTGGAAACAATAGATTTCCAAGAAGCCTTCACTTCTGGACATCTATATTTCCATAACCATTTAGCAAGTAAGGCAGAATTAAAATTATATAGATTAATAATCCCCAGACCCCCCTCTATCTTAGATTTACAACACATATCCCAGTTTACTAGACATTTATAACCTGTACAACTGGCATCACCATTCCAAAGAAAATTCCTTCTAATCCTCTCAATGACCCATTTCGGAAATTGATGAACAGCCATCCAGTAAGAAGGAATGGCCGATAGGACTGAATTAACTAAAACTAATCTACCTGCTCTAGACAGGAATCTATTATTCCAATTCGATAATCTATTGCTAATCTTATCAATGATGACTATCCAATCTTCCTTCTTAAGCTTCGAAGGCCTTATCTTAAATCCTAGATAATCAAAAGGAAATTTCATAGTCGAACAATTCAGAGTACTGGCTACTAAAGACTCCACGTTGTTAAAATCATTAAGAACCATTACTGCACTTTTATCAAAGTTAATTCTAAGACCAGATAACATTTCAAAACAATAAAGTATAAACTTGAGAGCAATAATATTTTCAGGCAAGTGAGAAGAAAATAATAGAGTATCATCTGCAAATTGAAGTATCGTTAATTCATTATTAAAATCCCCATTTCCTACTCTACCAAGGACACCTAATCTACCTGCTCTCTTAATTATTCTAGAGAATACATCAACCGCCAAATTAAACAGAAAAGGCGATAAGGGATCTCCTTGTCTAAGCCCCCTTTTAGATTGTATCTTCTTACCCACTACCCCATTCACAACAATATTAGAACAACCCGACTTGAGCAATGACAAGATCCAGTTGGTCCATCTAACACTAAAACCCCTAGCCAGACATAATTCACAAATAAAATCCCAATCTATGGAATCAAATGCCTTCTCAAAGTCTATCTTTAAAATGGCACATGAAAAATTATTCTTACAACACACATTTATGTATTCCTGTACCGCTGCCACACCATCCACTATATTTCTACCTTTAATAAATGCGGTTTGGGAATTGTCAATTAGGTCATTCATCTTACTGCTTAACCTATTTGCTAAAACCTTAGATATTATCTTAACAGAAACATTAATAAGAGAGATAGGTCTAAAATCTTTAGGAGAATTAGCCCCCACTTTTTTATGTATGAGAATAACATTCGCCATATTAAAATTACCTAAACGAAGTTCCCCATTATAAAATTCATTAAATAAATCGATAATGTCAAACTTTAAGACTTCCCAGAATTGCTTATAGAAGTTGACTGAAAAACCATCAGGCCCAGGAGCTTTGTCACTAGGCATGTCCCTAATCGCCTTCCAAATCTCCTGTTCAGAAAAGGGTGCATCTAAACTCTCTAGGTTAATCCTGGTTTCACAAGGATATAAATCATTCCATCTTACATTGGTTCTTCTCATAATCTTAGAACCAAATATCTGTTTATAATACTTAGTGAAAGCTTCATTTAAATCCTTTTGGAGGGTTAATTCTACATCATCAATAAAAATAGAGTGAATTAAATTATCCCGTCTCCTTTTATTTGCCATACTGTGGAAAAATTTTGTGTTGTTATCACCTTCTTTAATCCATTGAATACGAGACCTTTGCCTCCACATAACCTCTTCTTTTTCTAATATCTGATTGAGATCTTCTCTTAGGCTACAATATTTAACTTTCTCAGTAGGATTAAGAATTCTAGCCTCGCTAATCTTTTCTAAATCTAACAACCCACACATAATCCTATCCTTCTTTACTCTTACACTACCAAATACATATTTATTCCAACGCTTAAGAAAAAATCTTAATTTACCTAACTTAGCAACAAAAATCTTCGCCATATTACCATTATAGATAGAATTAAAATAAAACAAGGATTTCCATTTAATAGAAACCAAGTTGATAAAACTAGGATCAAGTAACCACATTTTCTCGAATTTAAAACTGCTACTAATAGAAATATTCATTTCACACGTAAGAATGATAGGGCAATGATCGGAATGTAAAAAAGGTAATCCCTTAACTTTACAATTAGAAAATTTATCCTCTACCCCAGAACTAATAAAAAATCTATCTAATAAAGCAAAAGAAGGGTAATCCCGAACATTCGACCAAGTGAACGATCTATTTTCCATAGTAATCTCAATCAAATTATTATTTACAATAAAGTCATTAAAATCCTCCATAGCGGAGAAATCCCCTTCACGGGGTGATCTCTCCCCTAGAAACCTAGTAACATTGAAATCCCCTCCTACAATCCAAAGACTAGGAACATGATCTCCAAAATTTGAAACTTCATCCCACAAAATTCTCCTTTCTATCGTAGTATGTGGACCATACACATTAGAAATGCATAGAACTGAATTATCAGAACAAGAAGTTAAAATAACATGTAAAAAATGAATCTTTATAAACTCCTGCTCAAGTTTAAATTGGCTCTCTTTCCACCCAATCATTAGTCCACCGGCAGTACCAATTGCCGGTAGACAAACCCAATTACGGAAAATAGACCCTCCTAACCTCATGTAAAAATTAAAATCAGGACACTCAATTTTTGTCTCTTGTAACAAAATGATATCAATGTGATTGTCTCTAAAAAAAGTTCTAACTTTATTACATTTTTTAGGTTTATTTAATCCCCTTACATTCCAACTAACTATCCTCATCTCCTCAAAGAAGAAACTCGCTCTAATTCCCTACTCCTAATATACTCTGCATCAACCTCAATATCAGAAAAGATAAAAGCCGTGTCATTGGCTAACTGAAATAACTGACTAGTAGTAAGACTACCCAAAGCAAAAGGAGTATAATCACTACCAAGAGACGGAGACATACCTGAGCCCAGGGTCAGACTGCTACTGCTAGTAGCATCTGAACCCGGGGACCTACCTCTGAAAGGAGAAGAGTTAGCTCTGATCCTAGCACTTCGACGAACCAGTCCAGAACAAGGGACTATACTTCTTCTTCTTCCCCTTCTAGCCGAAGAGGAGGGAGTACCTCTGCTCTGGCATATAACATCACTGATCTCTAATACCTCATCATGCAGATAGCTTGAAAAATCACTTGCCTCTCCATTAGAGCTGAAAGAAGAACTAGAGTGGCTGACGCCATGATGCAAAACACCACTGGCCTTCAATATAACATCATTCAAACAGCTTGAAATACTACTTTTCTCATCATAAGAGCTGGATAAAAAACTGGAGTGACTGGCGCATAATTGTGAACTAACATCACGTCTGGATACACTGAAGCTCGGCCACACTGTTAATGAGCAAATCTTCAAATCCCCTTCGCCAATTATCACCATGATAGACCCATTTACTGATTCAAGATTAAACGAGTAACTGTTCGAGGATGATCCATAATTTGAAGATAACATAAACCTAGGATCGAGGTATAATGAACAACATTCTGCAACAACCATTCGATCCCCAACTATACTCGACTTTCCCCTAACCACACGCTCATGTCCCATGACAGCTTCTTTAACATTGCAACAATTTACCACCTTGTTCCTTGACTGACAAGAGTTGCTCGTGTGCTTTCTATAATGCCTTGCATTGTATTTAAACTTCTTTACCTTAAATCTCTTCCTCGGCAAATAGACATGTCTCAGTCCATCCAACACTTCAGCACCATTAGTAGCCTCACTCCTCAATATCAGCCCCTCATTATCATCTGATAAAACTTCAAAACTATTCAACAGTTCTACATCATTTGCCACCTCCCAAACAGTCCCCTCAGTTACCTCATTAACACTGATAAAGTTCCTCTCCGAAACTCCCTCTTGACCATCATCCCCCATAACAGAGCCTTCCCCTTCTATCACATCTTTCACATTCTTATCAAAGTTATCAACCTTACACTCATCAACAAACAGTGTAGCGTTTACACTTTTCATGCAGATCAAAACATCCGGATCCCACGACATAGAATCCCCCATACGCTCATCAACTTTCAGTAAATCATTACTATGTCCCATGCATTTCAGAACAGCCGGATCCATCATTATTGGATCAAATAATGAGTCCCAGTATTGACCAACCCCAATCATCATTTCACTTTCAAAACGAGATCCTTCTTTCACCGTACTCCCCACTACCTTATTTTTATACACCCAATCACCATTTACCTGAGTATCAGTGTGAAACTCCCCCACATTTTCAGTTGCAGTGTGAGACACCCCAGCATTGTATTCTCCCATAATAGCTGTATTTAAAGCATCGTAATGCTCGAGGATCATGTCTAGCAGCCTGAATGCCTTCATACTGTTGCCAACATAATGATCAGCAAACAATCTACGTAGCTTAACTAAGTTCAGGCTGAACAAAAAGGCATGTTCTTTTCTGTTCAACGACTTTGGCAACGGAGGATAAACATTCACATAATCAGTCTTATTGCACCACAGAACTTCATCAACCATTCCTTCTAGATTCCAACCCAACATCAATAGCAAGTAGTCACCACCTTTCAAACTACCCTGAAAGTCCGGAGCATATAAATCCAAGAGTTCTATTATATTCAGACATATCCTCAAACAGTTAAATTGCATCAGATCCCTCACTGATTTACCAGAGAACTTAGTTGGACAATTGTACTTCCGATGCCCGATTCTTCCACAGTTAAAACATCTCAGTCCATTCCTACATTCCTTTGCTAAATGAGTCGAATCTCCGCAGCGATAACATACACTAGAACCCACATTTCGAGCTGTATTAGCCTTCACCGAATACCAATTAGGCATACCATTCACAGGTTTTCGCACCATGTCCGCAAAAGAAGGATGAAAAACTGAATGAAAAAGTTGCGAATGATTTACTGTATTAATTGGAGAAATCTGCAAGGTATCACACTGTCTGAATGTCAAATTTAATCTACCCCCATTCATATTTGTTCTATTTCTGATTTCAATCGGAGCCGAATTCTGAAGAATACTTGAAATACCATGAAATAATCCTCTCGATTTACCACCAAACAACAGAACATCACCTGATTCAAGGATAATTTTCCTGATGATGCAATCTTCATCTCTATACACGAACTCTGCTGCATCACCTAACGAAATTGATACTACAGGTAGGCCAAGTGCCAAACTTTCCTTGCTCTCATCCTTATCCTGATGTAATCCTAATTTACCATCACAATTGTAGTAATTTATTATACAAACATCCGGAGTCATGTGAGGAAGTTCATCAGGTTTCCGTCCTTTTTCCGCTAATTTTCTATGCGCAACATTTATTGAATCACTCACCAGCTTTTTGAAATCGTCTGGAATTTTTGGAGGAAAAGATCCGTCATTTAATCTCCTGTCCTCATAGGTTTTCAATTGAGGATTCCAATTCTTTCCCAGACACATCATGAATAGATTTAACATTGCACCATTGTCAAAGCACGGTCTATAGAATCCTCCATCTCCAATACCAAGTTCTTGAACCTTCTTGACAATTTGAACTTGATCCTCGATACAAATAAAACTCTTTAAAAGAACCATACCCGAACTCAGTAATTGGGATTCTTGAATTTTTTCCGGATTTTGCCCTAAATCGCCTGCCGAATCTAAAAAAAAACGCTTCTTAAAACGAATGGACACCAAATCAGGACGAGGGATAAAGCTCCTCTTTTTCCGAGATTGGTACGAGTATGGGCGAGATCCATTCAAAGAAAAAGGAGGTATCGTTGAAAGAGATTCATTACGAGAAGAAAAAGATATAGAGTCTGCCATTATCTATGCTGAAATCAAATTACTATGTATTTTAATTTTCAAAATATTGCATTTATGTAGAATTGCCAGTATTATATATATAATTTTTGATTTGTTTTATGACTTCATTTGTGTATTTAGATTTTTGTATTTGTTATAATATATTATTAGAATGGGAAATTGTAAGCTTTGAATGTTATGGCAGCGAAATGGTGCAATAGAATTTTCTAAATGGCAACCTAACTGTGCAATGAAAAGAAAATTGTTATATTATAGCATTATGCTAGTGCTTACAAAATATTTTTGAAGGAATAAACATTTTTTTTATAGCAACAAATGATGTTGTAGCAAATAGTAATGAATTTTCTATAGCTTTCGATGCGTCATAAAAGATTGACATGATAATTTCATAGCTTGTTCAGATGCTATAACAATATGGAATGTCAACATATTGTACCATATAAATGATGTTTCCATAGCGTTTTGATGCGTCATAAAAACTTTTCATAGCATGCTTCACAATGCTATGGACAAGCAGTTGTACTAATATGCCCTGTTCAAGATTGCAACAAAACTGCATTTTCCATGGCAAGTAAGACACGCTATAGTATCTATCTGACTTTTCACAACATGTTGATCTATGGCGATTATAGAATCGCCATAGAAAGTTTTATATCTTTTATTAAATGCTATAAAAAGTGTTTTTTCTTGTAGTGCCATTAATTGTGAACATTATTAAAAGGATAATTATGGCATAATTAAATTGGGAATAATTTACATATGGAATTTGTTATAAACAAGAAATATGTAAATTGTAGAAAAGATGATTATGCCTAACCCGAGGTTAGTTAAAACTGCTCGGAACCGCCCGGCTGTCCAGTGACCACAACAATACCTATCTAATGTGAGAGGTTAGGGCATTGAGCCCAATAAAAATCCGAGGTTAGACTGAGTTGCGGTGTAAAACTGCCTGGAACCGACCGGCATATCCAGTGACCGCAATAATATCTGTCCAATGTGAGTGGTTGGTGCTTTAATGAATAAATTAATGCTAAGACAAGAGTTGAATGGTAGGATTAAGTAAATTTAGAACACCTAACCGTAATAACATGTTAACTAGGCGAGTGGGTGAGGTTAAGTAAATTTAGAACACTTAATCGTAATAACATGTTAACTAGGCAAGTGGGTGAGGTTAAGTAAAATTAGAACACTTAACCGTTACGACATGTTAATTAGACGAGTGGGTGAGGTTAAGTATATTTAGAACATTTAACCGTTGTAACATGTTAATTAAGCAGATGATAGGGTTAAGTTACCTAAGGTAACACTTAACCAAAATATATAATGATATGTGGTGGGGTTAAGTAATACAAGAGGAAAACACTTAACCAATTATATAACCTGATGTATGGGAAGGGTTAAGTTAACACGAGAAGGCAACACTTAACCAATATAACATGATTTGAGGTAGGGTCAAGTCAACACCAGAAGGAAATACTTAACCAACATGACGTGACGGGTGGATGGGTTAAGTTAACTTGAATTGATTAATGACACATAATCAATATAACTTGATGAGCGAATGGGGTTAAGTTAAATGGGAAATACTTAACCAACATAACCTGATGAATGAACAGGGTTAAGTTAATAAGTCACACATAACCAATCCAACATGATAAGTGAGAAAGGTTAAGTTAATAAGAACCACTTAACCAACATGACATGACGAGTAGGAGGGTTAAGTACATATCGGGTTGGTGGGTAATATTAGTAAATATAGGCCCATAAAACTTAACCATTATATAAACATGCTTGAATCCGTGGGAAGATTAAGTACTTGTCGGGTTGGTGGGTAATATTAGTAAATATAGGCCCACAAAACTTAACCATTATATAAACATGCTTGAATCGGTGGGAAGGTTAAGTACATATTGGGTTGGTGGGTAATATTAGTAAATATAGGCCCATAAGCTTAACCAGTAGGAAACCCTAGCAACGGGGACCCATTTCAGCAGTAACCCACATAGATGTATCACGGTACTCTGAGCTAGGCAGGGTGGGGCACGATTACTGGGCTGATTATAAGTGGTCGATATAGCGACTGGGGGTACGTCAGTGTAGGTTCCGGCGGATTACCGGCGTGCACGTACTCCAGAGTGGAAAAAGCAGGCACTGGGTACCAGTAGTTTTACACTGTGCATTCTTGAATCGTGTTGGGGTCGCTATCATAAGGATTGATACACCATATGGTGGGACCAACACAGGGTAGCTACACGCAAGAGAGGGCTGATTGACACAGACACATGGCAAGTTAACACAAGTAGAGAGCCGATCGATAGGGTAGTAAGGGTACATCTAACATATTCATGGCAATTAGGCTGATTGAGGTGGAATCCTCAAATATAGATGTACACCTGAAGGCTACCACAACTGCGGGGATTGGGATCGTATTATCATTTTATACAGATTACTAGTTGAGACACTAGTTAGGTGGTGCAGAGATTATAGTAATGGGTGCGATCACATGTTCAAAATATCTTGTCTTATATTAGGGTATTGTCCTATGTTCTGTTACTCCTGTCATGATCCCTTTTCCTTGTTTAAATGCTAGTAATCACTGAACTTACCAGACTTATCAGGGAGGGAATAGCTCAGGTTTGTTTGGACCGTTTCTCTTTCCAAGCTTGAAGACTCTTTGACATGTTGCCTTGGACTCTCTCTTCTACTGCTATAGCTGGCTCTTGCTTTATTTGGGGAAATCATTTTATGCTTCTTTGTTTTTGTTAAACAAGACAAGATACTTTGGTATTGTAAAACAATCTTTGTACAAGTTGTTTATCAATGAAATAAAGTTTTATTTATTTGCCGCTGCTTTATTTGTCTGTCTTGTAATTTTTCTGCATCTTGTACTAAAAATGCTCCACCGAAGTTAAGGCATTCCCTTTGTGAGTTACCTTAACGGAGGCAGGGTGTTTCAGGGGGAGATTGTAACGATCCAATAATTTTCAATGTTTAATATGATATAATTTCAATTTTCTAAATAGCAAGTGGATTTAAAAAGATTTAAATATAAATATTGTTTTAAAAATATTATTACGTACGTGTTGAATAAATATTTTGTTTTGATTTATTAGAATATAAGTGACTTATTTTAAGATTACATTTAAGATTTTATGTAAATAAACATTTTTAACATTAACAAGTTATTACATCATTTAGTTTTATAAATATATTAATTTCCAGAAAGATTTGTTGTGTAGTAAAATCTCATTTTGAATAAGTTATATTTAGTAAATGATGTAAGTTTACATTATTTTGAAATATTAAGTACTTTGTTAAATCTTAAGTAAAATATTGGTTATGTATATATGTATTTTAAACTTTTTACATTTATATGTGTTACTAAGTGAAAGAGGCTATGCAGCGGTATAGGATCGTGCAGTATGGAGAATATGATGTAGAGTATATAATAGAATAGTAAGCAATAAATCACACAGTCGATTTATACTGGTTCGGACCACTGTCCTACGTCCAGTCCCAGACTCACTTCTGGAATTTCACTAACACTAAAACCCTCACTTCACCCGGAGGAATAGGTTCACAATTACCCGAACCATTGAACGGGATTTCTTGCCTCAACCACTGAAGAGGTCTTCACTAATACAGAATAATTGTTGACTCTTTTGTGTTCTTGATAACACGGATTGTCGAATATTAAGTACACCCTTCCTATAGCCTTTCCTTGATGATAATCGTGAAGTGCGTGAAGGAATATGGAAGTTTAAAAGTCTCAAGTATAAAAGTAGATAGCTTTTTAGAACTTAGAGAGCTTTGAATAAGATAGAGAGAATTAGAATAAAATTCGGTTATTAGATCATCTAAGCAATTCTCTATTTATAATATATAAAAAGATACAACTGATCGTGAAGAGTTTTGATGAAGAGATATAGATTAAATAGTTGTGTCTCTTCTTAAAGGATGCAACTCTTCGGAATTCAGATGTCTGAAAATAAAATTCAGATGTCTGTTTATTTTAAAAATCAAGTCAGAAAGGAAATAGTGTATTTCGGGGGCATTTCAGACGTCTGAAATATATCAACCAGACGTCTGAATATTGTATTTAAAAATATTCTGTTTCAGCAAACAGACATCTGAAATTTTCAGACCAGACGTCTGTTTTCTGTTATCAGACTATTCCTTGCTTAATTTATATAAGAAAAGATATATACATATAAAATGTGTGTGTGTGATCATCAAGGAAGACTTTAACATTAATATCTAAGACTAACAGACCTTTATAACGTATTTATTCTTCGTTTATTGCTCTTGAATCTGTTGTTGAGTATCTTCCTGCAAGACAAAGTTAGTCGATAATAATATATATGTACATGTGTAGTTGTCATAATCAAAACGCCATATAGCGAGATCCAATATTCTCCCCCTTTTTGATAATGACAACTGTATATGTAACTCCCCTATCAATATGTCAATATGCATATATTATCATATATTTCTCTTTTTGATATCCATGTACCTGCAAGTTAGCTCAGAAATTCTTTGACATAATTGTATAATTGTTGTCATCAAAATCCAACAATAGAGTTTCTAACATTCTCCCCCTTTTTGATGATGACAACTATACAATTTAAAAATATATTCTTTCTATAACATCTTCCTCTTAGTATAATATCTCCCTTTATCAATATACACATGAATTTCTCCCCCTTTGTCATTATAAAAAAGAATGATGGAATGTAATAAATATCGCCGTCTTCTCTTTATTTTCTTCCTCTGAATGTCTGATATATGAATATATCTCCCCCTAAGTATGTGACTATTATTTTCCCAAATTCCTTGATTTAGCTTTGAGCTCAGTTTTCAAAGATATTAGAGATACTGAAATACCCTCTCTTTTTTTTTGTGGTGTACCTGCAACAAATATTATATAAATACTTTGGTACCCACTTCTTCCGTTAGGGTCCAGGGGTTAGATAGAAGGTAACCATACCCATGAGGGTTTAATGGTACCTTTAAAAATAAATTTTTTATTTTTAACTACTGAATCAAAATAATCATCTATATATTTTTCTCTGTTTTTCCAATTTACAGGAACCCAAATACTTAGATAGTTTCTAATAGTATTTCCTGTTGTACTTCTATTATAAATATTTCTAGTCATAGAAGCATTTGAATTTCTATAGAAATTTGATCTTCGAGTTACACGTGCTTTAGTACTAGCAGTTAAACTTTTGTTATACATGAAAGCATATCTAGTACTAGTTCTATGATTAGTTTTATTATACCCTAAGCCACTTTTATCGTGTAAAGGTCTAGAGCAAGATAAAATATCATTTTAACCTTTATTAAATTTTGCGAACTTATTTGTACATTTTTCAAATTTGATTCCAAAGTCGCGATTGAAATATTCAAAAGAAGTCTTGCAATCTTTTAAACCAATTTTCTTATTTAATTCAGAATTCTCCCTTTTTAAAGTACTATTCTCATTTTCGAGACGACAAATTTGAGATCCTGAATTAACTAAAGAAGAGTGTAATTTTTCAAAATTTTCTTTTGAATCAGACGTTTCATTTTGCAAAGTATTATTATTAACCTTTAAAAACTCATATTCTTTAGATAATTCTAAATTCTTTTCAGTTAAAGCTCCATTCTCTATTTCAAGAGATGAAACTAAAGAATTAGAATTATTTAAAGAATCTTCTAATGATTCATTTCTATTTTTCAAGAGATCAATTTCCTTTAAAAGAACATTGTTTTTATCTTCTAGTCGCTCATTTTCTTTTTGAAGGAAATCTTTTTGGAAAACAAGCTCTTCTAAGGTATTTTCAAAACATTTGGCTTGTTTGACTAAAAAATTGTTTTCTTCTTTTAATTTGGAATTTTCTTGCTCACAATTTTTAGACTTGGCTAAAATAATTGTATTAAGTTTACCTAAACTTTTAAATTCTTTTAATAATTTTTCGTGGTCTAATAAAAGATCTTTATATAATGAATCCTCACATACCGATTGTGATCTCACTTTAGCCATTAAACATTTGCTCTCTTGCTCCGTTGCTTCTGTTTTGTTGTTCTTCCACCTTCTAATGCCTTTACTAGATTTCTTTATTGCCATTTATTCTAGGATGTTGTTACGATCTCTAGAATACCAAGCTCTGATATCAATTGAAAGAGGCTATGCAGCGGTATAGGATCGTGTAGTATGGAGAATATGATGTAGAGTATATAATAGAATAGTAAGCAATGAATCACACAGTCGATTTATACTGGTTCGGACCACTGTCCTACGTTCAGTCCCAGACTCACTTCTGGAATTTCACTAACACTAAAACCCTCACTTCACCCGGAGGAATAGGTTCACAATTACCCGAACCACTGAACGGGATTTCTTGCCTCAACCACTGAAGAGGTCTTCACTAATACAGAATAATTGTTGACTCTTTTGTGTTCTTGATAACACGGATTGTCGAATATTAAGTACACCCTTCCTATAGCCTTTCCTTGATGATAATCGTGAAGTGCGTGAAGGAATATGGAAGTTTAAAAGTCTCAAGTATAAAAGTAGATAGCTTTTTAGAACTTAGAGAGCTTTGAATAAGATAGAGAGAATTAGAATAAAATTCGGTTATTAGATCATCTAAGCAATTCTCTATTTATAATATATAAAAAGATACAACTGATCGTGAAGAGTTTTGATGAAGAGATATAGATTAAATAGTTGTGTCTCTTCTTAAAGGATGCAACTCTTCGGAATTCAGATGTCTGAAAATAAAATTCAGATGTCTGTTTATTTTAAAAATCAAGTCAGAAAGGAAATAGTGTATTTCGGGGGCATTTCAGACGTCTGAAATATATCAACCAGACGTCTGAATATTGTATTTAAAAATATTCTGTTTCAGCAAACAGACGTCTGAAATTTTCAGACCAGACGTCTGTTTTCTGTTATCAGACTATTCCTTGCTTAATTTATATAAGAAAAGATATATACATATAAAATGTGTGTGTGTGATCATCAAGGAAGACTTTAACATTAATATCTAAGACTAACAGACCTTTATAACGTATTTATTCTTCGTTTATTGCTCTTGAATTTGTTGTTGAGTATCTTCCTGCAAGACAAAGTTAGTCGATAATAATATATATGTACATGTGTAGTTGTCATAATCAAAACGCCAAATAGCGAGATCCAACACTAAGATGTAGCTAAAATATAAAAATTTAACAAATAAATAAACTATTTATATCAACATGCATTGGTTGATTTTTAAATAAGGATTATGTGTCCCCTTAGTTGTCTAAATGCATGTTATGAAGCTCATAAAAAGGAACCAAGTGTCCTTTAATTAAATAATTAAATTACTTTTTAAAATCTTATACAAAAGCACATTTTCTCTCTGGTCAAGTTGCAGATGAAATTCTATGACCACCTTCCTCTGTTTTCTCATCTTTCCCCTTACAGTAAAAGAAAACCCACTTCCTACTCCATTCAAAAATCCCTAACTTCCAATCTGTTCGATTTTAGCCAAAATGATAAACAAGAAAGTTGTCCAGATCATCGACTATGATTTTTAAAAAGTGATGGATCCAGATTTCATTGACTATCGAAAGAGAAATCTTTGATTTACAGCAAAGAGGAATTTTTGCTAGGGAAACTTCTAAAAATCTTTTCTCCTAATCCAGAGAGAATTAAATCGCGCCGTCAACACCATTGAGATCGAAGCGAGGAGTATTTTTGGTGTAAGTTTGAGGCAATTCTATGACGATGATTTTGGATGTTGAAAACCTGGTTTTGAGTTTGGCGGTGATTTGAGCGATGATAGAAGGAATTGATGATGGAGTTGTGATCAGGATGGAGAGGGCTTCGATGTGGAGTAGTTTGGTGGAATTTGAAGAGATTTGGGGTCGATGCTTTTGTTGATAACGCGGTTCCAGGTCGCGGCAATACTCGGGTTTGATGTCGGATTTTGATTTGGAGGGCGCGAGCTTTGGCGAGTCGGTGCGGTGAGATGAGGAGGTGAAAAGAAATATGTATGTGGTTTCAATTTTTGGTTCAGTGGAAGGATGGTGGTGCGTATGTGCATGGGCGTGCACAACAAAATGGGTTCGTGGAGCTTTGCGCGGAAAGAAGAAAGGAGGAGAGGGAGAAGAAAGGGCCGCGGGTTGAAAGGCTTGTATCGGTGCTTGGATTTGGGCTTGGGCCCGAATGGTATAATTCCTTTTTAATCATTTTAAGTTAAGTTTAAAACATAATCAGCTTATATCTAACTAAATTTAAATCGGATTTACGCACGGACAAGTTCGTTAGAACCATATTAAAGAGCGGAATCCATTAGTATATGAGTTTGGAAATTTTCATTAGGTACAAATTTTTAATAAAATAAAATAAGAGGCCTTTATATTTATAACGATATATATATATATAATAAATAAGGTCATTAATTCGAGACTATATAGATATATATAATTAGCAGAACAATCATCAGATGTTAATGGAATGGATTGGAAACCAGTACATATAGCAGTAGCAGGGTTCATTGTTTTGTTCGCCCTAACAGTAAAGATTTTTGGAGTTGTTTCGGTGAGAACAATTTATTTAATCATTTATTTTAATTAGTAGTGATTAAATAATGCATTGTGATGGATGAATGAATTGTTTGGATATGAATGTTCTTGTGTGAATGGATGTACATGTAATTAGATGACACTGAACATCGAAAGTGTTATTGACCGTAACGTTTGTGCACAGCTGAATTGTTTGTGTATGGATGATGATTATAATTTATGATCATCCGATTTATATGGTTGTTTTATCATGTTGCATGAAGCGCACACAACACTGTAGTTGTGGAATTATACAGATGATCGATTTAAATTTCCTTCCATCTAAATAAAGATTGACTTTCAAAATTTCAAAATATTGTTTATTCAGTTAATTCGAAAAGAGATTTGGAATTTAAATATAATATTTTACAATATTATACCAGACCGCTCTAGGATGACAGAGAGGATAGTGTCTAGGCTTGGGTTTGGAAATCCAGTTTCCTGCTCTCCCTGGCTATCCCAAACTGGTCCGACGGATGGGACGATTAATTAGAATATAATTTGAAATTTAAATTTGAATTATTTAAACTTAGAAACAAATTTGAATTTTTAAACCTGTAATGCCGCATAGTGTCCATTCATAAATATTAAGTTTAAATTTCAAATAAAAGGGTTTTGGAATTTCCATTGTTTACAGCCAATTTAAATTTAAATTAGGTTTTGAACTGTAAATGATTTTTGATTAAACTTAACAATCGATTTTGAAATAAAGTTATTTGAATTGGAAATATAAATTCAATTTGAAAGGATTTGAGCGAATTTTATCGATTTATAACGCGCTACGGCGCGACAGATCGTAATTATCGATTTCAAAAATGGTTACAACTTGATGGTTTGAAATCTGGTTGATTTGAAACTAGAAACGTTGATTTTCAAACAATAACAGTTCTGAATAGAAGGAAAATTTCAACTTTCAACATACGATTTTTTTCAAGTTATGTTCAAAACAAATTTGGGAAAAGTCGCTGTACATGCTGTTCGGCGACCATAACGGAAATCCAAATCAAACGAGTTTAAAGTTGAGAGAATTTATGAAAAATCTTACTTTATTGACTTAAAGTAACCAGAAGTGAATTATTTGAATTTTTGAATTGATTTGGAATCTATTTGAATTAAATGACTATTGTAGTGCTTTTAGTAACGTTCAAACATTATTATCCCATTTTCCAAAGATAAATGGTTTTTGAAATTTCATAATCGTGAACCATTATTTTAAATGGTTAAAAGGAATTGTAAAATGGTTCGGAAGGATTTTTAATCATTTAACATGGAATTATTTATTAATTCTAGAAGTTAGAATTTAAAAAGGAAAGGAGTTGGATGGAGTTTGTGACAGATATTCGATGTGTAATTCTAAGGTTAAGCAAATACTATCAGAAGCACTAGAAAAACATTTACACCAAGGTTCTGATAGTGCTTGTTGATTTGTGAATTTATATCGAATATAAGTCGAATTAACTCTATCAAACTTATGTTTGAATATAAATTGTTGGATTATCGTTAATGGAATTCCAATCCAAATGAAGATTCGATAAACTTAAAGACTTAAGGAATTGAAGGATTATGTTTGAGTATAAGGATCAAAGGGTTTTGTTGGAAATAGAGGTTGGTAAACCGAATATTTTATTCTAAAGAAAAGTTAAAATGATGAAAGAAAATATGAAAAATCCAACTTTGACATTGCAAATGAATTGAAATGATTGGTAGGAGATTGAGTTGGAAAGTCGTATGATCCATAACCATTGTTTTATGAATACACTTATTACTTGGGAAGAACGGGATCAAATTTAAGTCCTAAAACCATTCCAAGTAATAATACGACGCGTGAAGCAAATTCAAGACTTGGAATCAATGAATGAAGACCGTGGTTCTTCACAATCGAACGGACTTTCTGCCAATTAGTTTCTTCACTGAATAGCTACAGTAGAGAGATGCCCCTATTACCGGAGTGGCAGGAAGTCCGAACGTGTTGGGAGAACTTTCGGATTTGATCAGTTCACACCCAGAATGGACTTGCATGGATTGTGTGTCTGACATTGTAATTGACAGCATAACACTGATTTCCATTTGATATGTATCAGGTTTGTGACGTACGAGCTTGAAGTGGTTATGTATGGACGGAAATCAGTAGTCAGGTTGTGAATGGACAATGTGAGATACTTAAGATGAAATGAGCTTATATGATCAGGGCATTGCTTATCTAGGCATGCTTTGTGTATGATGTGACATCGACAAACCTCACACCCCGGATTGATGAGAAATTGGCGGTTAGGTTATATACTAATATATGAATTGATGATGAAGCTGCACAAGTGGGAAACCACTTATGAACTTGGGGAAGTTGGGTATGTTCGGGGGGCCGTGTCTGGTCGAAAACCGTTGATCTGCCCTGCGATTTGTTGTTGGTGTCCGAGATGGACGAAAAAGCCGTGTTACACTTCGCTTCGTATCCCTGATTGATCTTTCGTGTCAGGAATCATCAAGTTGGAAACCCAAATGTCCAATACGAGCCATACGGATTTTTGATTGTATACCCATATGTGTGGGGGCTATGATTCTAAATTTATTTGCGAAATGATTTTTCTTCACACACTATACTATTGATAATATTAGAAGAGGATTTCACGTATGAAGGCATTTTTGGTTATCATAAGATAAAACTCGCCCATCTGGTGTGCGCATGCATTGTGTGATGTGGCTCGAGCTTATGATAGCTTTATTTTCAAAAGTCATTGCGTATTTATATGCACGGGCATTCACACGGCGTAAACCTGTTCCGCATTAGCGGCGTGGTCTGGTGAATTTCCCAACTTTAAAATGAATCTTAAAAACAACTGTTTTATATTCTCACACCAGTCCCATGACTGACCCGGAGTTTATTGTTCCTTCCTAAACTTTGGGTGCCCATTAATTTCACACGGGCAGCCAGTAGTTTAGTTTTGCAGTTTTAGTTCGTTGGAGCAAAGTTCGGAGTACTTTCTGAGTTGGAATCCACGCTAGAGATTGAAGCTTCTGCTGTGTTTTGTTCTTCCGCTGAGAGTATATTTATATGTTTTCTTCCGCTGTGTATATATATGTGTAACTATGATATTCCATGTACTCTGATGTAATATTGAATTATGCAATAAAGGTTTTGTTATATTGTTCAATGTATGTATGTACACATAACAATTCGTCTTTGTGAACGATTTAAGTTGGTTTAATTACTGGCGAGAATCGGGCAAAATGATGGGTCGTTACATCTACAATTTAATGAAACACAAAAAAATGAAAGTTAATGATGATTGCAATAGCTTAAAGTCAGAAAAAGAATCAATTAATTCTCATTTACGACCCAAAGTTATGGTCGAAATTGTTTCTGGTTTAGATTGATTAACTCTATCTTTCAATAATAGACCAATGATAAATAAGTCGATATTTCTCCACTTGTACTTCAGAATTACACCGAACTCAAAACATTAAAGTTGTTGATGACAACCTAAGCTTTCTAGAATATCTTGAATTATCGAATTCCGACAAGTAATGAGTAACATATGACTGAAATAATTCTCAAAGCTAAGTTATACTACTGTTGTCATTTTAATTTTAGAATAGCAATACAAAGACATATTTTTGACCATATAAACCACAAAATATCACAAGAATCAAAACACAGAACTTAGAGAAGATAATCTCGTCTTTCCGAAACATAAAAAATTATAGAATTTGGATGAGAAACATAGGAGATATATCCAAATTCGTTTCAGCTATAATCTCAAAAAATTATTTCTAGCAATCACAAAGATAAGAACATACAAACCTGCATAAAGCTGCCAATATTATCAAAAAAGCATGAATCGAACTAGAAGAAGTGAGAATACTCAGATACAAATTCATAAAAATGTTTAAACTAGAGAGTGTGAGTATAATAACTCACGTTAACATCCTAAATTTACATCCATCAACACACAAACACTCCCCTAAAAAACTACATATTTGACCTCGTTGCAGCAAGGATTTGGCATAGCAAATTTAATTATTTTCCTTCGTTTTCTACTCGAATCCGACCCGAAAATCACTAGAGAATAGAAGACGCTTGATCCATCAAACCTAATCCAAATGCCACGATATTTGGAGTAGAGGTGCTAGAACATCTCAGCAAAATCATATCAAAATTGGAAGATTTTTGGGAATTTATTTGAATTTTCATGAATTTTGGAAGAGAGGTCATTTCTAGGTTTCCACCAGGAAGAAGAAGAAAGAGGATGGAGAAAAGTGTCGTACCTTTTCTTTAGTGATATCCGGAAACATATTAAGGAAAGGATACAGGCTAACTATCTAATTAAAGTCCAAATTAGATAATTAAACATAATGTCACCCAGTTTAACACGTATACACACAATTAGGTCAATAAACCATGTTTTACACCAATATCTTACACTTTTACCACTCAATAATAGTGGATTAATCACAACAAGGCTAAATACTTTCTGTTAATAATATTCTAAAAACAAATTTTCTTATTTTAATATTGTACGAGTTGGTCTCACAACTCATATCACCAACATATTGTCTTAAGAATCGCAAAACACAATGAATATGTACTTTCTAGTTATTTGAAAACCCGGGTTGTTACAGACTTCTCCCCTAAATAAATTGCATCCTCGCAATTTGTTAAGACTAAAACCTCCTCAATTTATTTTCTGCAAGTTACTTATCTTAATTTTATTTAATCATAGAATCAATAATCATTTTTGTTTGATAAAACAACCATACTTGAAGATTTGTTAAATATCAATCAGCAAATAAGTAAATAAATATGTATAGAGGCATCGTGGTTGAAACTTGTATGGAGTTTAGTCAGTTTTAAAACATATATTAAGGTGAATAGGGCTTTATTTGCAGAAAAAAATGTGATTTTATATGTAAGAGGTTGGCAGGATACCATTTACATATTCGACAACTGAAAATTTTACAAAATGTAAGCGTCATTTAATATAAATAAATGTACCATGGGATTATCGTTGTCGTAGGTTCTAACAGACTCAAAGCAAGGGTATAATAGGGACGCCTAAAAGACTAGATGATTAGTCAAGTACCCTAGGTATCGATGAAAGGTCTAGATACGTATCGATAAAAGGCCTACATACGTATTGATGAAAGGCGTATGGGGTTTTGCTAGAACCAAGGCTACCATTAGCCCATGACAGATGGCAAGGTAGGCCATTCGTATGATTAATGATGGTTTCAAGGCAGGATAGGTGGTGGTAGCCAGAGTCATGGGTGTTGATTGCTTTGCTTGTATGTCTTGTGTTGGTCGTTCGAAGTCGAAGGAGACATTTCTCGGGTACTTGGCATGATGTTGGTTTAGGCCTTCGGGGCTTGTGCTTGGGATATGTTGATCTCAATTAGGATGGTCTACGCTGGATAACTAGTTGCTATGTATGTTTTTTCTATCTGATTGTTTGTAAAGGCTACTACTGCCAGATGTAGAGGAGACGGGTTTGGGTTTCTTCTCTATTGATATTGGTAGATTAGATGATTGATCTACCAACTTCTCATATACTTTAATAATGATGTTAGATAGTTTTATTATTGCTTATTAAGAATATTGTATGACTTAAGGTTTTATGTTTCCATCTTATTACCTTGGGCTATTCATCCGGTTTGGATGGGCAGACTGAGTAGTAGGTAACAAGTAGTAGATCTTAGCGAGGACGATGTTGCAGAGCGATGACGAGATGGAGGCTTACGTATTAGTTTTTCTACTATACATATCTAGCTATTTTCGCTGTTATGTTTGATGTATGCTGCTCTGAATGAACTTGTAGTGAGGATGGTTGTACAGATACTTATGATGTAATCCAGTATGATGTATGGATATTTTCTTTCACAATGATATGAAAATTTAGATTATGTTCAATAATGCTTCACTATTACTTCTTGTTGTATATGTTCTAATATATTTTATCTCTACGCTGTAAGTTATACGACAGGTTTTGCGTTTGTTATTCTACCTTGATGATCGTTCATAGCTGCCTGGCACATTTTTTAGCACATTATTCCTCTTGTTAAGTGCAAGAGTTATGGGAGGTCGTCACAGATTAAAGCCTTATCATGACCCATCTCGATCAAATATATTTCAGTATAACCCGTCTTGGTTGAGTTCACTTCACTATGAGCCATCTCAGTTGAGTGTAATTTTAAAACGACCCATCTGGATCGAGCATAGCCTCAATATGACCCATCTCAGTCGGATGTATTTACTACAACCCGTCTCGGTCGAGTCTGGATTCTCTACAACACATCTCAGTTGAGTAAAATATATTTTTACTATGACCCATCTCGGTCGAGTATTGCCTCACGACGACCTGCCTCGGTCATGTGTACTTGACTGCTTCGGTCAAGTGAATATGTATATCTAAGACTCCATCGAGTCTAGCTTCACTTCAAAGCGATTACTCGCACTATAAAAATGTGGCACAGACTTCTAGAAAGTAACTCCAAAAGTGAACATGATACGTCTTATACCGCACATTTAACTAATCGTACACTTCAATTTATTCCACTTCACATCAAAAAACAATAATAATAGCTTCAATCCACGAGTTTGGAATTGACCGATATAATATACCTTCATGACCCATAGCACGAGGTTTACTAAATTGTTTAATCATAATATCGTCTTCTTGAAGGGTGCAAAATTGTGTGATTATATATATATATATATAATACTTTATAGAATAACATGGTTTTATTTGAAAAATGTTATGAGAAAACAATTTTGAAACCTCATTATAAATTGGGAAATACATATTAGTCTTTTATATAAAAACCCCTTTGAAATTATTTTACTTAGGTAAAATAGGGTTTTATTATAAAATCCTTTGGAAAATAATTAATTTGAAAAATCATGCATATGTACTCGGATATCACCAAGAGAATAACACATAATGAATTATTAAAATTCATTAAAACCTCAAACTACAATTCATGAAAATCCTGGCTTCTATATGGTAGAAGCGTGGCAAATCAATCACATGAAGCATTGTTTGAAGTTAGAAAGAGAGATGAGAAACATTGAAGATCTACACTAAAATACAACATAGTTCGCAAATTCACCGAAGTTAATCATAAACCCTGTCAGGTTTGATTTCTAAACCATAAATAGAAGTGAAAAAGCCTCATATTCACTTGAAATTTAACATGCACACATAGTTATCACTGGATTTCAATTGAAACAAGAATCACTGGAATCCATCATCAATGGGAAAAGATACAACAATTCAAAAATGGTAAACATGGATACATACCATGTTTGCACTGCTTTCACAAAACCAATACACCGTAAAACGATTGTAGAAAATTACTATTGTAAATAAATGATAAACACATGGAATTCAAGCTATAAAGCATGAGGGAAACCTCATCTTACGTAGATTTGAATGAATCAGCTTCCTATATCTTGTAGAAGTGAGAATTTAAAAATTCAGGGACTATAAAACTTGTTGCAACTTTTTTCTTTCCCAAACATTGAACTTACCAAGAAATTCTCCTGTTGGAGATTTTATTTGCTAAAGATTAAAGATTAGCCACAACTCTCTCTTCCTTTTGATTTTAATAAAGCTTATACAAGAGGTTTTGAGAGAGTTAGTCATTGATTCAAGTTACATATTTCTCTCCTAGGACAAAATGAGGATAGAGAGAAGAGAAAAAACACGTACTTTATGGGATTCCAAATTGCTCCTCCTTATTTTGCTAATGGCCTTCACTAAATCCCACTTAACTCATGTTAATCAAATTAGGCTTGACACACAATTCTAAACACTTCTAACACATTTCGAACCCATTTTACCCCTATACACACATAAACTTGTGTTCAATCCACAAAATACTAGCACATATATTTAAACTTTTAAACATCATTTTTAATGCAACACCTATCAAAGTTTCACATTTACATAAAACATACATTTTTCCGCCATAAATTTTAAAACATGCATTTTTCTTATGCTTATTGCACACAAATTTCATTTTCTCATTCCAAAATTGTACAAACCATGTTATTTTAATGCAAAAGATTTGTACGCTCCTATTAAAATTACATGAAACATAAATATTTTGACAATAACAACAATGTTTATGAAATTTTGTGTTATTGTTAAAATAAGGAATATAAAATATTGGTTCAAAACAAATTTACTCTAACAACAATTTTACAATTATTCCTTGTTAACACAATTCAACACTATATTATTATTCTATAAATTTACTCAACTATCTCCAATACGGTTTTGAACACAACTTCTATTCTATTATAATTTTTACTATTTAAATATTTATTACTAATTAATATTCTATACCCGATAAGTACCAATACGCAATGGGAGCATTAGTCCTATTTTGGGGGAATGAATGTATGGATCCTTTTTATTATTCGAACGATCTATCTCTTCAATTAGGATTTTTAGTTCTTAATTCTATCTTTCTCTAAAAACCTTCGAAGAAGACAATAAACTCATTCTTACGTTTCCATATTAAAGTGAAGTATAGTACTTAAATTTTTTCTTTAATTTAATGCCCACTGGGGGCCCCACTTGGTTTTGTTGGTCTTTTATTTTATGTTATTTTATTAGTATACTCTTTGTTTTGTTGGATTGGAACGTATACATCAAAAATTCAATGTAAAATTGGAATGAGAATGAAATAAGTTGTTTCAAATCGGTGCTAAAAAAAACTTAGATTTCGAAAAGATGTGCGTTAACCTCGATGTTCACTCAAACCATCAAAAATATAATTTACAATAACAGATTGGAATAAATTTTCTTATAATTCCAAATAAATTAAATTTATTACAATACACACTATTTTTTTACATCTCAAGTTCTTTACTTCCTTAGCTTAAATTATTGTACAAGTTAGGCTTCTACACTCGTATTCTTACTTCATGGCTTTAAAATCACAAAACATGTTATAATCTGTTAACCCCAGAAACTCAACCCATATTGTTACAAAATTAAAATATTAGCCCAATTTTGTAGGATGGAAGAACTTTGCAGATGAGTAGTTGAAGAAGCAATTGAAGTTTCTCAAAGTAAGAAACAGTAGCGAACTTACGTCATAAGAATTCACTAACTATTTTGAGTTTGAGCATTGTCACGTTGTTATGGTATGGCGAAAAGCATGTGTCAGATGTTATGAGAGGGATATATGAGCTTGAGATTGTATGTTGGTTTTAAAGAGGTACTTCAAGTAGAAGAATATCAATAGAAGTAGTTATCATTAACCACACACTTTATATTACCATAAATATGAAAATCCTGAAAGAGGTATAGAGAGTAGGGCCTGATGGTTATTCATTTCTTGAAGTATTTTATTGTCCAACCTATACAGATGATGAAAGACATTATAAGTTGAAGTATTAGGAAAGAAAGAACAATTTGTTCGACAATAGAAAAAGAATGAAGAAATATAGATTATGAAGTAAAACAACTAGAGCAATTATGACTAGTAGAATTTTGGATTTTGATGTGAGATCATTATTAAATATGGAACCTCTATCAAGCAAAAAAATTTGAAGAGAACAAAATCTCACATTGGATTCATCAGGTTGTTTCCATGTTCAAAGAGATACTGATATTTTCGATAATACCATGGGTAATGAGAAGATTACAAAGGTTTAAATCACAGTGGAGCTCGACTACAGTTAAGGCCTTTTGGTTTAGTTCACTTTATTTGTATATACATTTGTAGCGATGATTCTTTATTTTATGCTTTAAATGTCACAGAGCCTGTTGGTGAGTTTGTTAGCGTCGACTTAGTAAAGTCTTCCAAATTGTGGAGGATATTAGTGAAGACGATGTTTAGTATGTCCTCACCCAATCTCAAGTGGAAAAGGTGAAGCAAGTCGTTATATCTTCATTTGTCTATTAAAGTTTCTGCATCTATAAGGTCATCTCCAACATTAAATTTGTTGAAGAATTTGGGTTTATTCTTATATGCATTTTATTCGTTCATATGCATGTTATCTTTCTTATGTTCGAGAAAAATTTGGAAGTTTTGTTTGGGTAATAATGCGTAAACTCGCTCATCTCTAGTTTTGACACAATGTGGCATAAACCCAATAATTTGTTAAGATATGATGATCATATAAATCAATTAAGCTATACATGGAATGAAGAAAAAGGAAATATTTAAGAGGAAATATTTTAGAAGGAAATAATTGATTACATAATTAATCAACTGATTAATTACTGGATTTATGAATGAGGAAAGAAGTCTATTTATAAATTCATTGATTTCGCAATATGACAAAAGAAAAGATTGTTGATGGAGATTGATGTAGGCATGAAAGTTTACGAAAATCAAAATCACCATTATCTGATATTTGGAATGGTTTCATGATAAGTGAACAATTAATTTTCTTAATCTCCAGGAAATTCCTTCATTCAATGTCTATTTAAATAAAAGATTTCATCCACATATTTGTATGTGAGTGAGAAAAAGCATCCTTTATTATCCTCTTATTCTGTAAGCCTTAATTTCTAGTTTCTATACTCAAATCAAATTAGAGGTTTTGAGCAAAAATGTAACGAATCAAGTGCCAGAAAGACTGACAGTTAAGGCAAAAGAAATGAGATAGAAGAATAAATGAAAGAAGATACATAATAGAATCTCACAACGGAACAAATAATGTATAATATAATAGTGCCCTATACAAAAAGAGAAAAACTTTAATATACATATATTAATCATTGTACATATAAAATAATGAATCGGCCTGAAAAGTTATAATAACCTATTTACAGTTGCTGATACATACAACACACACAGCAGAATAAATAAAAAAGTACGAGCATACATCTCGGAACCGACTCCTCATCTGAAGCTACAAAACGAAGTCCGATCTGAAAATATACTCGATCTAACCTGAGAATTATTATAAAATAACACCCAGATCAAGCTAGACAATCGCATAAGATAACTCAATATATATGTGACATATATACATATAATTTGAAGCCGTACACATGCCCGTAACAGTTATCCCCTCAATAACATACAACCATTCATTAGGAGAAGTATAGTTGTATAATAGATAATGTATAGGGTGTAGAATATAAATTAAATCAAATAGTTAGAATGGTTACATTCGACAAATTTTAACTGTAAATTACATATTAGATTTTCCACGGAGATCTCTAGATCAAGCCGGATCCGAACTCCATGCACAAGGATTAAAAACCACCTTCCGAGCTTTGTATATCTCTTGATAAAATATACCATAATATAAACATGACTGGCCCATGCATGAAAACACCGGAGTGCACCACATGGAACCAAATATATCCAACTCCCCATCCATAACATCTATAAGCACAATCTAGATATAGATTCAATATATCCTGCCAAAGATTAGTCATACCCCAGATCACACAACCTACTCTGTCTTCAGTCGTATCCGATGTCGAGGTTTCGTTCGGAATCCTTCACACGAGTCTTCATCACTCGAATGGAACACGAATTCACAGTTGGGATCATGCAGTACAATAGATCTCGGAATCACACGTAGATTCCTCAACATATCTCGGAATCACACATGGATTCTAGTACATCAATAGATCTTGGAATCACACATAGATTCCTCAACAGATCTCAAAATCACTACATGTGTTCGAGCATCTCAACAGATCTCGAATTTTCACATAGACTTCACTTCATAACCTCTTCCAAAACATTGAACCCGTATACTGGTTTTAAAGTGGGTTTCGATAAGTAGAACACTTACCAATCCTAGTTTGCTCAAAACCAGTCAGTAGATTTAAGGTCAAGTGCTATAGTCAATTAACTGACAACAATTCGTACGATAAACGATGGTATATGAAAAACAACCTCGGTTAATTTCCATAAGAAACGACTAAGCATCCAAAACACTATCAAGTCACAAAGCATGATAAACAGTCAAATCATTATGAAGTCACATGCCATGATAAATAGTCAAAACACGATTAACGCATATAAATGGCTTCTAATACCTTTCCCATTTAATTAATCTTTCACTAATTAAAACTTATTTTATTAGTAAAACTCATTTTATTAAATAAAACTTCATCTACCTAATAAGACATCATTTATTAATCAAAAACTCATACTTGATTAATATTCTTTTATATACTTGTGTATATACTCAGTCTTATACATATAAATGATATATGTATGTATTCTACGATTTCCCTATTCCTTTATAGTCATCAATACTTAAAAAGGTAATTATACACTTATCCTTTTGGTATGAGTATATTCACAATTCTCAAAAGGCAATTATATACTTACCCCCTTCGGTACAAGCATATTGACAATTCTCCCATTATTTTATTTCTTTTAAAATATAATCAAAGAGGTTAAAACCATTATTAAAAAAAAGCTCTTCTCTTTTATAAGTTAAAACATCTTTTCAATATCTTTATCCTGAAAGATTATTATGCTTGTTTCTATCTTTATAATCTCATTATTAAAGATCTAATTATATCTAAAATCATTAAACCATATATTTTAGTTTAACTATATTCTAAGGGTTTAAAAACAACTGTTGCTAAAACACTATTTGTAATAGACCCAAAACAATTCCTTTATAATTATCTTTAAACATTTGTTTGAAGATTCAATTATACTTAATTTACGGATGTAATCTGCGAGGGTTAAAGACAAATGTAAGTAACTCATTGTCATGACAAATCCTGAAACAATTTCTTTACTTCTCATTATTTTTAAAACGTTCCTTGAATATTTAAATATCGATAATATTTAGCAAGATGAAATACTAGTGATTTCTAAACCATTGGTTATAACAAGTGTGATATAGTTCAAAATCATTTCTAAATCTTATAAAATAGACTTTATTCCTTTTAAGATAAAAAAATGTATATATATATAGTAAAATAAGTTAAAAAACAGGTTTTAAATTAAAAAGTTAAATATGTATATATAGTAAAAATAGCTCAAAATAGGTTTTAAAGAGAAAGAGTTTAAAAAGTTACTTTTATATTTAAAACCATTCACTGTCAGTTTCCCAATTCTTCCCATTCGTATAATTTACCAATTCGGTTCAGTTATGCCAAACACACCAAAATGTGTAGAATAAAAAAAATCAATATATTATATAAAATAATATGTTCACCTCATCACAATTCCATATATAACAACGTTATATATCTAGTGGGGGTCCAATGTCAGGTTTAATGTCCAATCAATTAATATAACGATATATATATATATACATATACATATGGTAACAATCATATTATGGAATGATATTGGATTCGTCCAACTCGTCCTACTACATCAGAGCTCATATATCAACACATATACATGTAATACAGTTCAAATCATCCGACTGATATAAGATGAATCTTCCGCTATAGTGCAGGTAATGCCAAAGGTTATCTGTTTCCAGGGAGGGTATATATATCGACAACCACCAACAAAACAACAAATCATCCAAACATCCTGTCAAACATATAAATATGTAAATAACGGCCAATACTATTCTATGGTACAATAGTATATCAAAAAAGGTGTGAGTTAAAATCTCCATCCATTCTAATCGATGATTTCCCATTGTTTTTATCTAACTTCAAACAGTGTTTGAAATTAGATAAAATTCCAAACATCTCTCAATTTGTCCAATCCACTGTGTATGCATAGCTAACGCAGATATAAACCCAACGCAATTCGTTTTGTCTCAATCTGAACTCGTATGAGCTAGAAATTGTATTTAAAAGTTAATACGTGATTTAAATGATCATTAACTTAAAATAATTAAATTAACCCCTCACCCATCCCTTACGTGACAACTTCTCCTCCCCCCTTTCCGATTTCAAACTCACGCCTGTTCACCAAATACCTAAACCCACTTTGAGCATGTCGTCGCTCCAGCCACTCAACACCCCCACAATAGCCACCACTCGACCCAACAGCTCAGCCTCTTCCCGATCATCACCTCAAACCCCTCCAACGTGGCCATTTAAAAACCGAACTGTAGCCCAAAAACGCACATAGTCGGACATTGCCACGATCCACCATCGAGCACCTAACCACCACCATTCGGCTCCCCTTCACTTCCCAAGTTGAATAATACCCACGACATCCCCCTCAGGCCTTCCCTAGGCTATCGCGGCTTCATGCCCTAATCGGCCTATAGAAAAATCGAGCCCAACCAATTTTCATCGCACCCTTAAACGGATACGCCAACGCGAAGATCTCCCTTCTACGAATCTAACGGATTCAATATTGTGTGATTTTATTGGGTAAAACTAAGGATTTACTTACTTGAAAATATAAAGAGGAGGCGACCTCTTTGTTACCGAAGATGGAAGAAGATAGCTTAGGTCTTAAGAGTTAGGGAGTGATATTTATAAGCAATTATTGTTCAGATATTTATATTACTATATTTGTTAGAAAACAAAGAAAGAACGGAAGAAATGAGAGAGAGCAGACATTTTTATTCATCCAGATCTCTTTACAACATACATGAGCTCTCTATTTATAGACTTCTGATGTCTCAACAATTACAATAATGTCCCTTGCATTAAGCGTATTCACCCTTAAAATAATATATATTACAACATTCCCCCTTGAATATGCATATGCAAAGATGATAAAATTGATTGCCTCATTAAAAACCTTTTTATGAAAAACCCTATGGGAAAAATCATAAACAAGGAAAAGAGTACAATTTTCATCTCTAGGTAACATATTGACAATGTTCCAATGAGGGTTGATACTTTTGGATCAAAATAATGCCTCGTTAAAAACCTTACTAACAAAAACCCAGTGGGAAAAATATTAGTGAAGGAAAAAAGTACACTATAGCATTATATATATGCTCCCCCTGATTTGTAACGCATTATTCAAATAGTTTTGGTGATGCAAACGACGCATACCAGTTTTATAAACCATCTTCTGAAATGTTGACTTTGGAAGTGCTTTGGTGAATAAATCTGCTGGATTTTCTTGAGATTGAATTTGCTTCACTTCTATCTTATTGTCTTTTTAAAGTTCATGTGTGAAGAAGAATTTGGGAGAAATGTGCTTCGTCCTGTCACCCTTGATATATCATGCTTGAATCTGAGCTACACATGCGGCATTGTCTTCATAAATAATGGTTGATTTTTCTGTAGTTGAGGGAAGTTGACATGTGTGTCGAATATGTTCAATTAATGACTTAACCAAATACATTCGTGGCTTGCTTCATGTAGTGCTAATATTTCAGAATGATTAGATGATGTTGCTACCAATGTTTGCTTTGTAGATCACCATGAAATAGCTGCATTGTTGTTAGTAAATACATATCCAGTTTGTGATCTTGCTTTATGTGGATCAGAAAGGTGACTTGCATCAGCATAACCAACTAGAATCGGATTATTGCCTATGTTAGAATAAAACAAGCCTAAATCTGTGGTTCCTCGCAGATATCTCATGATATGTTTTATGCCATTCCAGTGTCTTTTAGTTGGTGCAGAACTATATCTTGCTAGAAGATTGACTGAAAATGCAATATCTGGTCTCGTGCATTGGGCTAAATATAAAAATGCACCAATTGCACTGAGATATGGTACTTCTGGACCAAGTACATTTTCATCATCTTCTTTTGATCGGTAAGGATCATTTTTGATATCTAGTGATCTGACAACCATAGGTGTACTAAGTGGATATGCTTTATCATTTGAAAACGCTTCAGGATTTTCTCAATGTAATTTGATTGATGGATTAATATGCCATTTTTACTGTGCTCAATTTGTAGACCAAGACAATATTTGTTTTTGCCAAGATCTTTAATTTCAAATTCTTGTTTTAGGTAATCTATTGTTTCATTGATCTCTTTTGAAGTTCCAATCAAATTTATAGCATCAACATATACCGCTAAGATAGCAAATCCCTTTACCGATTTCTTTATAAAGACACATGGACAAATGAGATTGTTTTTGTACCCAGCTTTTACTAAATATTCACTAAGACGATTATACCACATTCTTCCAGACTGTTTCAAACCGTATAGTGATCGTCTCAATTTTAATGAACACAATGACTTTGATTTTGCTTCAGGCAATTTATATCCATCTGGGATTTTCATGTAAATATCAGTATCCAATTCACTGTATAGGTAAGCTGTCACAACATCAATCAATCTTATACAAAGCTTCTCAGAAACTACAAGGCTTATTAAATATCTAAATGTTATAACATCCATAACGGGAGAGTACGTTTCTTTGAAATCAAAACCCGGTCTCTGCAGGAAACCTTGTGCAACAAGCCTTGCCTTGTATCTCACAATTTCATTTTTATCATTTTGTTTTCTAACAAATACCCATTTGTAACCGACTGGTTTAACACCTTCTGGTGTTTTCTCTATTGGTCCAAATACACCATGTTTTTGAAGTGAATCTAACTCAACCTGAATAGCATCTTTCCACTTTGGCCAATCTTGTCTTTTTCGACATTCATTTAAGCTAGTTGGTTCATTATTATTATTCTCGTTATAGTCATGACTTTTAGTTATTTCAGTAGCTACTGCGAATGAGAATACATCGTCAATTGTTATTTTACTTCGATCCCATATTTCTCCATAATTCGTATAAAACATTGAGATCTCATTATTATTAGATATCGTTTTATTTTCGGAAGTTTCTTTTATTTCTTCTGGGATAATAATTCCTTCACTGATTTTAGGAGAATTGAGATTTTCTTTTGATTTATCCTTTGGATCATTTATAACCTCTTCGGGAGGTTTGCTAATTGATGATTTTTCATTAGACTTTCTTTTTCTAGGCGTTAAGTCTTTTGAACCTATCGGTCTTCCATGTTTTTGTCTAGCTTTAGATTCATTTGCTGCTATTGGTCCTTCGGGGATTTCAATTCTAGCTGGTGTATTTGCTTCTGGAATGTGAGATCTAGTTATTTTTGCAGCATCATTAAATGCATCTGGCATTTGATTTGCAATATTTTGAATATGCAAAATTCTTTGTACCTCGTATTGACATTGTTTGGTACGTGGATCCAAATGAAACATAGAGGGATTATTCCACGAAATTTCACGCCGTTCTACTGGAACGGTCTTTTCTCCCCCTAACGCCGGGAAATTTGACTCATCAAATTTGCAATCTGCAAATCTTGCAGTAAAGACATCACTCGTAAGAGGTTCAAGATAACGAATTATCGAAGGTGAGTCGAATCCCACATAAATTCCCAACCTTCTTTGAGGACCCATTTTAGTGCGAAGTGGGGGACTAATGGGAACATGCACAGCGCAACCAAATTTTCGTAGATGTGAAATATTTGGTTGGGATCCAGTTAAAAGTTGTGATGGTGAGAACTGATGATAAGTCGTTGGTCTAATTTTAATCAATTTGGATGCATGCAAAATTGCATGTCCCCAAGCTATAACAGGCAACTTTGTTTGCATAAGTAAAGGTCTTGCAATAAGTTGCAAACGCTTAATTAATGATTCTGCCAGACCATTTTGAGTATGAACATGAGCTACTGGATGTTCAACTTCAATTCCTAGTGATAAACAATAATCATCAAATACTTGAGAAGTGAATTCTCCTGCATTATCTAGTCGTATTGATATGATTTGATGATCGGGGAAATGTGCTCTTAAGTTAATTATTTGAGCAAGTAATTTGGCAAATGCCATGTTTCTAGTAGATAGCAAACATACATGTGACCAACGAGTTGATGCATCAATTAACACCATAAAGTATCTAAATGGCCCGCAAGCGGGATGAATCAGACCACATATATCACCTTGAATTCTTTGCAAAAATGCTGGAGATTCAGAGGTGATCTTACTATATGAAGGTCGAGTAATTAATTTTCCTTGTGCACATGATGTACACATGTAATCATTTGGTAAATTCAACTGATTTGGTAAATCATGCCCATTTGAGTTCTTAGCAATTTTATGCATCATAGTTGATTCAGGATGACCTAAACGATCATGCCAAAGAATCATTTTTTTTGTATCTGTGAGCTTCTGGCTCATGTTTATAAAATGAGATTCAACTATGCCAATTTTGGTAAAGTATAATCCAGTTGAAATTGTACCAAATTTTTCTAAAATAAGCTTCTGGCTTTCAATTTTAGAAATAACACAAAGATATTCTTTGTTGTTTTCATTTATAGTTTCAATATGATATCCATTCATTCTTATATCTTTGAAGCTAAGCAGATTTCTTTTAGAATTGCTTGAATATAGTGCATTTTGAATGAATATATGTGTACCATTTGGTAACACTATATGGGCTCTTCCGGACCCTTCAATTATATTGGCTGAACCAACTATAGTTGAAACTTTATATGGAATATTTTCAGATAATTCAGAGAAAAACTTCGGGTTTTTCAATATCGTATGAGTAGTTCCACTATCAACCAGACATATATCATCGTTTAAACATTGTCGATCCATACCTTAAGAATTAAAAATAATACAGCTAGTCAATAACTGAATAAAAACTGATAAATATAAATAAATGTCCACGAGAATAAATTAATTATCATGTCCAACATTACACATTATTTCTGCAATTCCATAAGAATAAACTAAAAAGGAAAAACAAATAAACAAAGGTTTCAAACTAATACATGCTGGAAGGAAATGAAATAAAATAAAAATCACATAATAAGCTTCGGGCTACTTATTGGTTGGTTCGGTCATCTCGTCGAATATTGCATTCAAATTTTCATCGTTGAACAAATTCCCATCATAGTCTTCAAAGAAATCATCTAACTTCAGGTCAGTGTTATCGGACAATCCCTCAGTATTATTTGTCTCGATATTCTTCGATTTATGATATTCTTCGATTGTTTTCTTTGATGATCTACAAGTGCGTGACCAGTGCGCCCGCATCTGTAGCAAATTTCCTCATAATGCTTTTTATTTTCTACAGCTGAATTATTACTGTTTTCAGGCTCATTTTTCTTTTGCTGCTTTTTGAAATCAGTAGTTTTGTTGCCCCAAAAACCACTGTAACCACCTCTGCTGGGGCTGTATCCACGTCCACGACCACGTCCTCTACCTCTTCTTCTGCCTCTGCCACGACCTCTTCCGGAGTGGGCAAAGTTAGCATTAACTTCAGGTGATGCAGCTGAACCAGTTGGTCTTGAGGAGTGGTTTTTAAGAAGCAGTTCATTGTTTTGTTCAACAATCAATAGACATTCAATGAGTTCAGAATATTTTGTAAAATGACACTCTCGGTATTGCTGCTGCAGGAGCACATTCGAGGCATGAAATGTTGAGAAAGTCTTTTCCAACATTTGCGCGTCATCTACCTTTTCTCCACATAATTTCAGTTTAGAAGTAATTCTAAACATGGCGGAATTATATTCCCTTACTGTTTTAAAGTCTTGAAACCTCAGGTTCAACCACTCTTGTCTCGTATTTGAAAGTATGACCGTCTTCTGGTGGTCATATCGCTCCTTCAGGGAGTTCCATAGGTGGAGAGGGTCTTTTTCAGTTAAATATTTTGATTTTAGATCATCGTGGATACGGCGTCTTAAAAATATCAAAGTTTTTGCTTTTCCTGCTGGGACATATTATTTCCATTTTTAATGGCGTTTTCTAAGCATTGAGCTTGTAAATGGATCTCGGCATCCAGTATCCATAACAAATAATTGTCTCCAGAAATGACCAATGCTTTAAATTCAAGCTTAGAGATGTTCGACATTTTTGCAAGCTATACAAAAAAAAAAGTTGCATGAAATAAATTTATATGACAATAAAACCAACAATGCAGGCTTAACATTGATGTAATCAACATCATACACAGTACTCAAATAAGGAGCTAAGCAATGTATACCGGTTTTATTATCAAAATACCGATGTTATTGCTATGAAATTTTCCAAACATTATAATAGTATTCATTGCATGCCCATGCGAACACAGCTATAATCATACTGAAATATATAATGAGACGTAACGAAATACACATACAACATACGAACATAGCCACTGAAAAGAAAATATTAAATACTGGCACACTTTGAAACAATTGCATGAATCAAGTAAAATGAAGTTTACTCAAACATACATCATCACGTCACTTAAAACATGAAAGCAGCCCAACAATCTTACTCAAGTAATTCAAACATATATCAACTTGTACTGTGTAATAAAATACATGAGCTCTCTATTTATAGACTTCTGATGTCTCAACAATTACAATAATGTCCCTTGCATTAAGCGTATTCACCCTTAAAATAATATATATTACAACAATATTCGCTTTTAATTTCGTCTAGTTTTTTAACCTCGTACGACCACACCGTACCTCCAATTGTCATGAAAATTGACATTCTGCTATATTTCAATATCCTGGACTCAGTGAACTGAATTCATCGAATACCGAGACTGTTTGCAAAAACACCATTTTCTGGTGTTATTAAAATCGAGTAAATACCAATTGATTTTCAAATACTCCAATTCTTCGATAATAATTTATTATTACCAGTCACATTCAAACAGAAATTTACATAAACTTTGAAATCAGTTTAATTTCATATTCACTTATTCCTTTATCTCGATGTATAAATTAGTAAGGAAACTTTTACTTTGGCTTTTGCAACATGGGCAAGTGATTGGGTTTTCGGTATGAAGGTACATTGGTATGTTTTTGTGTTATAGCAAACAATTGTATTTCATATGCTATCTTACAAGTTATGGTTTTGATCACTCTGACCTTGGCCTTTCAAAAGAGCAGCCACGCTTTTCTTTCTCCAATCCATGTTTGCAGGCGTTTTGTTAAAGTTTTCGTACTTAAATCTTGTGATCATCTTAGCCCTAGACGATTAACACATTTTAAGCTCTAAGCTCCACATTCATAAGATTTACGAATTTATTAGCTCCTGGCTTGAACTTGTAATTTCCAATATTGAACGACATTACGCATTCCATTATGGCTGTAAATATATTTTTCCAGTTGCATCTTTGTAAAATCCTCCTGATATCGCTACAAAACCAAGGACCTGTTTGGTTGAGATTTGGTTTTCACCTTGCACTGCGAGATAGTAGAAAACAAGAGAGAAGATTTTTAATCCCTCGGACCATTGATGGATAAAAGAATTGGATTAGGAGCTCCTACTATTTTTCAAAATAAGAAAAACAAAATAGTAAATAGCAACTGAAGTATGTAATTGGAAATGAACGTCAATTTCTATTTTGTAGGATATGACGCTTGTAATAGAAGTTTGTTTTTCTATTACATTAGATATGTGACATCATAAATTAATAAAACGTTTTTAAATATGAAGTGACATTCATTTTTCAATTTAAAAAACGGACGTCTTATTCTTTTTCCTCTTTTTCATTTTTCAAATTTGATTTTATGATATGTAGGCTACATTAAAGTTAGTACACCTTTATAAAGAATTAAATTCACATTTAAATGAGATTCTAAACAGAATTTGCTAAATTAAAAAGTAGAAACTAAGTTCACACTAAATTCTTGAAATTTGATGATTACACATTTACTTTACATCTGGACATAGAAACGTAAGGAAATGTGCTAGGGACATTCGTGAGCAATCAAACATGGAACAAAAGTGATTGAAGACGAAAAACCGAGATGGATACCCCATATCTCTGTTTTAAAATTCCGAACTTTTTATGTGCGCCAATTCATTGAGGGGGTGCAACTAAAGTACAGGTGGCCTATATTAACAACAAAATTTATCGGGTCTGTAAAGACTACAGCGTTGAAACTAGGCCAGCATGCAGTGGAATGAATGAATGAGCATTTTGGAACTTTATCGGGTCTGTAAAGTCCAATATAACTAGAATTTTTCTTAATTTTATATAGATAAAATAATTATCTTGTTTATTTTATAGGTAGAATTTTATTTTGTATTATGTTAAACATATGTTATGTGTGCACGTGCATATATATTAACAACAAAATTTTGATCCATACATGTAGAATGAGTGCCTTGTAAGGCCACTGGAAGTTAAAAGAAAAGCCCAACTATAGGCTTATTGCGATCTTCAGCATGCAGTCTTGATTCCAGTCAACCCACTTAAGCTATTCGCTTTCTTCCTAGAAATAAAGAATAAATGGAGAAATTAATGTGGCTACCCCATTGACGAAACAGTTCAAAATTTCAAGAATTCTCCGTTGGGCTTCCACTATTTCTCACCAGGTAAACTATCCCGTCTTCAATTTGTCTACTTTTATGCGGTTTATCAATCATCCTGTGTTTAAATTTTTGATTAATTCACTCTTGCCAGATGTAGTGAACCACTGCAGTGATTGCGACAAAAGCTAAGTCCTTCTTGTTGAAAGTGAATAGCAGCAGATTTATCTCGTCTGTTGACGTCGGAAAAATGGCAGGTATCTTCTTCAGCTTAAGTTTTAGCAATCTCTTCACTCTGCGTTCAGATTTACAGGCTTATTTTTTTATTTTTTATTTTTTTCAATTTTTTTTTTCTTTTTTTATCGTTCGTGTAAGCAAAAAAGAGATTCCAGAACTAGTTTGAGCAGAGGATAGGGTGCAAGTCCGTTGCGTAATCATCTAGATTTATGTACAAAAATATATAAAACCAGTGGAGGGAGCATATACAGGAAACACTAACACAATACAATATCTATTTTTATATATAAACAAGGAACACTTTAAGATTATATATACACATTTGGAGAGAGCGCGCACATATATATATATATATACACAGAAGCAAGCAAGCAAGCAATAAAATCACATCAAGCAGTGGGATAAGAAGCTTCCATTGCAATGCCACAAAGTCCTTCTTTGGCCGATACATCCCTTTCCATTCTTATATATCCATTCTCTCCCCATGATGATCCCCACGAATTCTTCACCAACCAAAACTTAGTACCATCCGTATCCGTTCCATAACCGACTGCGGTGACACCATGATCAAGCGAAGTCCCACATTCTCCGGTGAATATTCCACTTGAATATAGCTGGAAAGCAAAGTCACCTGCATCTATAGCAACAGATATCGGTTGATTCGCTACTGCTTTAAGGAGTGAGGATTCACTGTTTGCTGGAACATCTTCGAAACCAGTAATAGCGGCTGCATGGGATGCTGCTTCTTGGGAGTTGCAGGTGTCGTCTGTTCCTTTGTATGGGTACTTTGTTTCCGTTGTGAGGCCTTTGTTTTTCATTATGAATTTGAATGCATCGTCCATTAAACCTCCATTGCATCCTTGGTCTTCGCCTTTTACGTCACAGTCTACGAGCTCTTGTTCCGAGAGGGAGACGAGCTTACCTGTGCTTAGCTTGTTCACTCCTTCTGTTGCTGCTACTGCCGAGAATGCCCAGCAACATCCTGTAGTTTACATACATACTTCAGTGTGTTATATACTTGTCTCTAACTTAAAATTAATTATGAGCTGTATTATATATTATGTCTTTAAATACCATCTAATTAAATGTTTTATTATGTATTATATATTATGTCTTTGATTTTATTTACTGATGTGGAGTTAACTAATGGTAAAAGAATCGTTTAATGTGAACATGTGATATGAGACACACCTTAACATTTTTCGGGTTTCTTCCATGAGTTGGTTACACATCCATGAGTTGCCAGTGCTATCGACCTTCGGGTCGTCTGAGTTTTGTGACTTCGGTCACCACGAGTATTGTGACTTCGATCACCACGAGTGTTGTGACTTTGGTCACCATCAGTTTTGAGACTTTGGTCGCCATGAGTTTGACCTTTAGGTCCACGAGTTAGGTACCTAAATTATGATAAAACTGGATAAGAGATTAACACATGCAACATTGCTTCGGCATTGCAATCGGGGATATGACCAATCCTGGTTTCACAGTTTTATGATTTTCCGAGCTTCGACATTGCAATCTGTAACAACCTAGGTTTTTGGGTATTCAGGGTAAACAAATTATAACTTGTTTTGTAAATTGTAAAACCAAGAGAAATAAAATACGAGTTCAAAAGTATACTCGTATAATAATCTAAGATGGAACAAGTGTTTAATAAATTATTTTCTCAAAGTGAAAATTAGGCTCACATCCTTATAACTAAACTTAATTAGGGTCACATCCTCCCCTTTTAAAACGTATAAATTTCATCCCTATTTTCAAATAGCGGCTATTTTTTTCTTTTCAGAACTGCCCTTTTACGTTAATTAACGCCGTAATTAATGTAATACGAAACACGTATTAGGGTTTTATTTTTTTCAGAATCATATAGTTCTGTGTCATGGCGGCGCCCTCATCGTTCTCATTTTTTGCATTCCGTCGATCTAAAATTTGCAGTGCTCAGGATTCTTTCAGTGATTTAATTAGATCCATTCTTGATTTAAATAATGGGTGCGTTATTCTTCAAGGTAATTTATACTTTTTATTAAAAAAAATTATACGGGTATCATTTTTTGCTCGATCTTCGTTAATTGATTAATCTGATGTTCTTTAATTGTATAGACTTGTCGATGGACAATTTAATTATTGTATATAGTTTTAATGTTATTATAGATCGTACAGATTTATTTGTTAAGTTTGGCAATACATTTATTCTTATATTCTGAATATGTATATACAAATATGCATAAGTTGTTAATATTTGCACAAAAATATGTAACTATCGTTATAACCGATGTATAGGGCTTTGCATATATTCAGGAAATTTGCGTATATGTATTCATATATTCTGTATAAATGCGTTAGAATATAAAACTATTTTGTATTATTTGTTTATGTAGTTTATTTTATTCTTTTAGTATTATTTATTTATTTATTTCATAGGTTTTTTCCCTGTAGCAATTGCTATTGTGTCTGGAGAAGATGAAGACAATTGGATTTGGTATTGTCAGCAACTCAAAAACTTTCTAAAAGATGATCATAGAAGATGACGTGTTCTTCAAAAGGCTATTAAATGTTGTTTTGTATTTTTTTTAACAAAGTTATACTGTATATTGTTGTGAACATTTACATTCTGCTTTAAATTTAGTTCTGTATTTTAATGTTAAATTCTGTGATTTTTATAGTTATTTTTTTAGGCTTATATATATATATATATATGTGCAATTATTCAGCATAGTTTCATACATGTATGCAATTATACTGAATATTTATTTCATTTTTTCCTATATTTTGCATTGATGCATAAAATGTATGAAACAGTTCGTAATAGTTACATACAAGTACGAAAGTATCTTCATAGTTGACTAATGTATACGAGTATTCTCAGTTGTTGCATACAGGTATGCAATTATTCTTATTATGTGCATGCAAGTATTCAACTGTTATGCATGTACGCATATCCTCTTTTAACTTTGAAGTTTAGTTCCCTTTTTTTAATTTTGAAATTATCCTGAATATTTTGTCAATTCACATATGCATAACATATAACAATATTTGCATTTAAGCATTCAAGTATTATGAATAACTGTATACAAGAAAGCAACAATTCATAATATCGTTTAAGAATAGAAGAACTAAATTCAATACATAAAATTTCACAGTAATTCAGTACAGAAAAAAACATAATCATGTCATTGTAGTTTGAATACAGAAAATCGATCAACATATTTGTACAGAAATTTTAACACCATTTTTAATAATTTTCATCCGAAGGTTAGTTTTCGTCTGATACTAGGAACGCCAGTGTTAGGTCATCATCTACAGTCAAACTGTAAAATCTGCAATTTAGAATTTGAGCAGCAAGCAAAGCTCGTTGTAGATTTATAGAATCAGGCTTGTATATTTCATCATCTTTGTGACTTGTTTGTCCTCATTTCTCTGTTTCATTATATTCGTTACAAACGTTTCACAATTGACGCTGCAGAAATTGTAAAAAAATTATCAATTTGTTAGAATTATTCTATTTAGTATGAAAACATGCATAGAAATATGCAAACATTCTCAATATCTGCATTAATATGATAACATTTACGAAATCAGCATAAAAGTATGCAAGTCATCATATTTTATGCATACAAGTTTGCAAATATTATGAATTTATGCATACAAGTATGCACTTATTATGTGTGTACATGCAGATTCTACTATTCTAAATATGTGTATACAAGTAAGCAACTTTTTTTATTATCTGCACCAAATATGCAAATATTATCAATATTTGAATATAGGTATGCCAATGTTCTGAATATTGGCATAGTTGTATGCAAATATTCTGACTATTTATATACGTATACACAGGTATTTTGAATTTATTTACTTACGTATAGCCTTGTTGTGGGCAATTAGCCAACTCAAGTTGCTCGTGTTTATGATGATTTGTCTTTTCCAACCTTTTCACCACTTCACTGATGTAAATTCTCTATATAAAAACATATATGGATAAATTATGTAAACAGTTTACGTACCAAATTGCATAAAAACAGATTTTAATTTACATACCAAATCTCTTGCTGATCTTTCTAATTAAATGGATACAATTATGCAACATTCAGATGATAGTTACACATTTGCATACAACAATTATACTAAAACCCATATAAATATGCAATAATGTGTCGATATTTTCAGAACTGCATGCAACATTTTTAATTAAATGCATAGAATTATGCAACAATTATGTAATAAAATCACAATTGTGCTACAGTTTTGGATAAATGCATATAATTATTCAACACTCAGTTAATAGTTGCATAATTACATGCAACAATTGTGATTAAATGCATACATTTACGCATGAATCTACTGCTAGTTGCACACTTGCATGCGACAGCTCTAAATAAATGCATATTTTCATTCAGAATTTCTTTATATACTCATTTATCCAAATCAAATAATTTTTCAACATTCATGATAGAAATCACATCATCAACAAACATTTATGACTAAAAAATTCAACAATGTTACTATTTTGGCATTTTTCATAATAAAGTCTTTCAACGATGTTTCAAATTTGAAAAAAACGACAGTACGAATTTTATTGGCAACCGAAAACATTTTTTCAACCCAATTTGCATAATGTTTGTATTTAATCATAAAATCATGCAACAATTCCAAGTTAATCCACATTTCAATGTAAAATATGACAACATTATCTGTTGTTTGACAGAAAAATAAGAAAACCAAATGTTTACCTTCGTTCTCGCCATATCGATGAAATTTTCTGATCAAGTCAGCAATGATTTTAGGCTTTTTCACTCGATCGAGATACAGAAAATGAAAATTGGCTAATTTTTTTTAAATTTTTTCTTCGATCGTCTGCCCTAATCGTGCGCCGCGATAAGTGAAATGATACTTTGTGGAATGAGGGAAATATATGGATGTAATTCATATTATTTTTAAGGCCTGACTTTTTTTTACATTTTAAAAGTTAATAGGGACCTTAAAAAACACACTCTTTCTCAAATGTGATTGTTTTGGGAAAGTATTTAGGCCTGTAAATGGAAACTTTCAGATACGGATAATGATATATCTGTATCCGCATCCGAAATCATTTTTTGATATCAGATATCCATATCCGCGGATACGGACGGATATCGAATAACTATCCTATTTGCCAGCGATTGATAAATCAACAAATATAAATGAAAATTTTTCATTTAACATAAATGTTTTTCAATCCCGTTGATCAAATAAACATATATGATGAAAATAAATAGATTTGAGTAGTTGATATGCATTTAGGTGCATATGGTATAAACCTTCGACTTAATAATGCAATAAATAAATCTCATTCATTGTACTAGAATACATATAATTTTGAACATAATGTTAAAAAAATCAAATAGACAATTTTCGGATGTGGATATCTACATATCCGTATCCGCATCCGCATCCATTTTTTCGGCTATCGAATATTTATCCGTTTGTCGGATATGGATGCGGATGGATTATGAATTTCTCGGATATCCATTGACATCCCTAATTAATAAATAAAATTTTGGTGGATCTAACGAATATTGAAAATATAAAATATTGGCCAGAAATCAACATATAAGTGAAAATTTATATTTTCGATATGAAGAGTTAAGTTAGTTTAACAGGATAAATAATAATTCGTAAATTTGGGTATGCGAAATGTAAGTTGTAGGAATTATAAAATAAAATAATAATTGTGCTTAAAACCTTTTTTGGAAATGGTTAGGTAAATTTATAGAATAATAATATAATGCTGAATTATGTTAAGATGGAATAAATTGTAAAATTATTGTTGAAGTGAATTTGTAATGAAATATAATGATTAATGAATTAAAATGGGAATTATAATTTGTTAATCGAATTATAAATGCCAATAAAAAGTTGTAATTAGATTTAGTTGCTAAGTTAGGGCTTAAATTGGAGTTTTGGAATTTCTTTGTGAAAACTTGGAGAAAGAAGTTATTTAATCATTCTAAATGATTGAAAAAGGAGTTTTACGAAAATAAATTATTTGTGATGATCTGTATTTTTGTCAATAATGGAATTTTAAATAGGAAATGTTGATTTTGGACTTGATAAAATGTGAATTAAATTTAAAGTTTGGTTTTATGTTTTATTTGACTTAAATTAGGCCCAGTAAATTTTTGTAATCAATTTAAAAGATAAGATTTTGAAAATCGGTATTTTAATGCTATCTAGATGACCTCTATAAGGATGATTTTTGAGACAATCTTGGAATCCAACGAAACCACTTTTATTGGATCCGGAATGACAAAATATATCAGAATTCAAAATTTCAAATCAAAAGGATCATATAAGTGTGAGAACGATATATAAACATATTTTGAAAATTCAATTGATTTTCAATTTAAGCTAAAAATAAGGTGATTTTCAAAAAGTCTCCACATTTGACGAGACTTGATTTGTTGAAAGTGTAATTCCATAACGTAGCAAGATCTCAAATTTCATAATTTTTGGAGATCGTATGTGGTCGTAGGACCAGAACGAAGTTTGAGTATTATAATAACACATGGATTAGTCAAATCATTAAGCACTAATTCCCACAATCAATAGGATTTAGTAAACTCACCACCTTTCATGACATGTGTCAATTTCTTCCATAACATGTCATTGCAAGAGCTTAAGGCTTAAGTATGATTTTTAATTTATTTTTAATTCCATTATCATTCCTAAACTCCATTTTCTAAAAGCTTTACACCATTTTAATGGCACCCTCCACTTTTGGTTCCCACGCCACCACCTTGGGCCCCACCACCGCACCTCCTCCGCCTGCGCCACCTGCCGCCGACCTCCACTAGCCACCACCGATGTAGGCGCCCCCTTCCCTTGTCCAAAAACTCCATCTTCCCTTCCTAATTTCCAAAGTTAGCACCTTTACGCCCTTAAACTGAAGTTAATCTCCACCATTCTCCTTCTATAAGCCCCACATGACCACACAAGCAACCCACCTGGTCACCTCATCCTTGTGCCACCTTTAATTGCCCATACTGCAACTCCCATGCCCTCTTCATGACCTTACACTACTAAAAATCCAAGCTTTCTTACTTAAAACCCAAGTGTGAGTGAAATCGTGTGTGTTTGAGTGTTCCTTAGCAAGTTTGAGGGGAAAAGGCGACAACTTTAGTTTGTTGCAAGCTCATTAATTCCTACGTTGAACATTCTTGATGTTAGGATGGTTGGGGTGAGAACTTCTCACTCGAAATGTTTAATTTGCTTTGTTAAATTATAAATAAGTTGCTAAGTACTTGGTTTAATATGCAAGTTAGTTAGAATTGACTCATGAAGTAATTTGTTAGGTGAGTGTAATGGCGCGTTTTATTGGCTGTCGAATAATTAATTTATTTAATTATTTATATATCGATTTGGCGATATCGATAACTTAAAGTACAACGTTCGAACTTATAATTTATAATTATAATTAAAACGAACCTGAAACGTCGCGGCAGTTCGAAATTTGGCGATTCGAACTTCAACTGAATATACAGAATTCATTTTAAATCGGATTTCTGTGAAACAAGAAACGTGTGGAGTTGGTGGAGTATATCTTTCTAGTGGAAGAGAAAAATCGGGATTTCGTCCTGTAGATTTTGAGATATGCCCAAATCAAATTTTAAAATAGGCGCTATAGAATCGTTTATCGTCCATAACGGTTATTTCAAAATAACTAGATATCGGGTGTGAATTCAGACAAGGTTCTTTTGAGACATAGCGATAATTTAATTTTTAGAATTTTACTGTAATTTTTAATTAATTAAATAAGCAACTTTTTATTTGGAGTATTTCACACCCTTAATCAGCGATTTTGGGGTTTCACAATATGAGTAAATCTACCGGTATTATTATATTTTTGGGATCACGACACATAGCTGATTACAACGACATGTTTAGTTCTGTCTATAACGGTAGGGATAAAATGAAATATTTAATTTATTAAAAGACTATCCTATAAGTATACCATCTCATAAGCTAAAACTAGAATTCCCTTTTTGTCTGGTCAATATAAGGTACACGCTACCTTCTCCCCTCAGCAAACAATAGAGATCGTGCCTTTCTAAAAACCACAGGAAATACCACGCTACAATCAAAACACGCAGACCCTACAAGGACTCCATCTCATCCTAAATACAGCTGCTCTTCCTCTTTTTATTCACTTTGCTTCACAAGATATTCTGCCGCACTTTTATGGCAAAACAAAATCAAATACAAGGCTGTAAAATCCAAAACACATATATGTAAAATCATTGAATGCCCCTCTTCCTCCCACTATAATTTTCTAAGGGTCGGAATGGTTTCTATCGCACTATTTTTCGTGAACGAGGCCTAGGGCTAACCACCGTTGGCAGCAAGGATAGCCGGAACTATTTTCAAAAGCATTGATGAGATAGAAGAGGTCGAACGAAGGTGTAACGAAGGAGATTTATTGGAGGATACTTGCGTATGAGATTGGCGCGCCAGCTTGACAAGTTGAGTGGTGGAAAACAAGTTCAGGCGTTGAGTATTGTACTGGGGTTGGTAAATATAATAGAGAGGGGAGAGAAGCAGGGTGTTCACATGCATGGAAGTGGGCCAAAACGTTGAGGGCGCAAGCAAGCAAAGAAGAGGAGATGTGCTCGCTACAGGAGCTGATGTGTTAAGAAGTGGAACTTTGTTTATGCGAAGTACTGCTGGTGAATGGAGGATATATTCACGGTTATGGAAATGGGCAGGGCTTGTTAAAATGTTGGAGGAAGGTTGAAACGGGAAGAAGGGAACTTGCATGTATTTTGATAAGGGAGGAGCGACAGTTTTGTACGAGGGGGAAAAAGGGTACAGTGGGTCGGGTTGTTGGGCCAACGTTGTGTAGGGGTGAGTCCATTTTCAAATTAATGAATACATGTAAAATAGTTGCATAATTAAACTTGTTAGACGTTAACAGGCCAAAGAAATTCCTGTAAGACGGACTGCCTAAGAAGAAAGCACAACTGTGCTTCGTTGGGGTGATGGGCCGGATACAGAATGGGATTTGTATGAACGAGGACAACATTCTGAAATTGGTTGGGAGTGGATTGGAACCTATTACAATTAATAGCGAAATAAATTGTCCGACTGAGTCGAATAATGCAAACCGTTATTCAACAGTTAACGCGCCAATGTGAGTAAATCTCACAAACTCTAAACAGTTTTATTTTCACGTTGTATTCTTAGAACTGTTAAAATATTGTCTGTTTGACTGTGTGTTGATTGTTTGCTTGAACTGCTAGTCAGTTAGTAGAGATTATATATATATATGTATATATATATATAAACCGTCAAATAGTTATAAGTTGATTCTGTTCTAACAGAATATTATACTGGTGTTGTCTAACATCTGTGGTGCAGGGAAACAGGTTGGAGGAATCCCACTGGATTCCTCAACAGTTATTTTTACTGTGATTTATGTATTGTGATATATAAATGAGATATATATATATAATCTGATGTGATTACGTGTGGTTGGACGATATTCATCGTTGTTAGATGATGTGTTAAAAACCGTAAGAAATACCAGAGTGTGATAAAAGGATTAAACAAAGTGATTTGGTAAAGATTAAACTAAGTAAATTAGTCGAGATTAAACAAAGTGGATTTGTCGAGCAAACCAAATCAAATGGGTTAGTCAAAACCGAATCAAATGGGTTAGTCAAACCGAATCAAATGGGTTAGTCAAAACCAAATCAAATGGGTTAGTCAAACCGAATCAAATGGGTTAGTCAAACCGAAACAAATGGGCTAAGTTTAGTCGAGTTAATCAAAGTAATTGGTTAGGTTAACCAAAGCGAGTTAGTCGAGTTAAACAAAGTAATTGGTTAGGTTAACCAAAGTAAGTTAGTTAAGTTAAACTAAGCGATAAATCGATGTGAATTAGCTAAGTTAAATTAAGTGGTTAATCGAAGTAAATTAGTTAAGTTAACTAAGTGGTTAATCAAAGTGAATTAGTTGAGTTAAACTAAGTGAATCAGTTAGAGTTAATCAACGTGGATTAGCTAAGTTAAACTAAGTGGATTTGTTCAGTTAATCAAGACGAGTTAACCAGTCAGGTTAAACCAGTAGAGTTAACTAGTTGAGTTAACCAGTTAGAGTTAACCAGTTAGGTTAAACCATTTGAGTTAACCAGTTAAAGTTTACCAGTTAAAGATGAACAGTTAGAGTTGACCGGCTAGAGTTATCCAAGTGAAGTTAATTAATCCGAAGGAGTTAGTCGAAGAGTTAATCCAAAGGAGTTATTCGAAGTTATTTAATCCGAAGGAGTTAATCGAAGAGTTAATCCGAAGGAGTTAGTCGAAGAGTTAATCCAAAGGAGTTATTCGAAGAGTTAATCCAAAGGAGTTATTCGAAGAGTTAATCCAAAGGAGTTATTCGAAGTTAGTTAATCCAAAGGAGTTATTCGAAGTTAGTTAATCCGAAGGAGTTAGTCGAAGAGTTAATCCAAAGGAGTTATTCGAAGTTAGTTAATCCAAAGGAGTTATTCGAAGTTAGTTAATCCGAAGGAGTTAATCGAAGAGTTAATCCGAAGGAGTTAGTCGAAGAGTTAATCCAAAGGAGTTATTCGAAGTTAGTTAATCCAAAGGAGTTATTCGAAGTTAGTTAATCCAAAGGAGTTATTCGAAGTTAGTTAATCCGAAGGAGTTAATCGAAGAGTTAATCCGAAGGGTTAGTCGAAGAGTTAATCCAAAGGAGTTATTCGAAGTTAGTTAATCCAAAGGAGTTATTCGAAGTTAGTTAATCCGAAGGAGTTATTCGAAGTTAGTTAATCCGAAGGAGTTAATCGAAGAGTTAATCTGAAGGAGTTAGTCGAAGAGTTAATCCAAAGGAGTTATTCGAAGTTAGTTAATCCAAAGGAGTTAGTCGAATATTAGTTATTCTAATAGAGTTAAAGGAGTTATCGATTTTAGTTTGATCGAAAGGAGTTATCGATTAGTAAATCGAAAGGAGATTTTCGAATATAGCATATTCGAAAGAAAGAGATCGAATATTGTTTATTCGAAAGAGAGAGATTTCGAATATGAGTTATTCGAAGAGAGATAATCGAATATAGGTTATTCGAAGAAGAGTTAATCAAATAGAGATTACTCGAAAGAGAGTTATACGTCGAATTCGATTATAGCGAATTCGGGAAAGTACTATTTACTTTCCAGGGTTTAAATCAAGATTTAGTTATTGATTTAGAAATTAGGTGTCTGTTAAATTATTCGAGTTAGGAGATAAAGTTATAATTTAGGTTAGATATTGCAGAAGTAGGAATTATAACGTTATAGTTATAGTCAAACGTTTTCATATAAGAAGTGAATTCGTAACCTGAATCCGAGAATTTGCGTAAACAGATGATTGTAAAAAGGCAGTGATGAGCTTCATCTATTTCACAGTAAAGGACGTTGTTCAATTAAGGTCTGAGAGGTAATTATACCCCAACTTGATTGACTTCAGAATTGACAAAGGAATAGTTGTGGTTCGATAGAAAAGGTTGATTTGAAATATAGTTAAGTAATAAGCGATTAATGGATTAAGCGTAACGATGTTTTATACAACGTTCATTGGAAATCCGTAAATGAGTTTTGGGAACGTTTTCCAAATATAGTCAGATATGTTTTCTAAACATAGAAAATGAAATGTTTCATGATAAGAATTTAAGAAATAGAGTTAAGCAAATTCAGAAACTGACTGGAGAGGGTAAGTTGAACGGTTTTCTAAGTGACGATCTGATGTTGGTTTCGACCTTCTGGATTGATACTTAGAGAATTGTTCTCATACTAGTTACAGTTAAGGACTGATAGTTGCGAAATAATAGTGATGTGAAAATAAGCTATGGAAATGTTTTCCAATGATTAATAACATATATTTTCTAAATATATGAAATAAGGAAATATGAACATATGATGATTGATCGATCGAATTTCCATTTTGGAAATAAGATCGTTGTTTGTACACCGACATGTTTTCATTTGATAGTTGAATCACAGACTATCAAAGTTTTTACCATTTTAACGTTGTTAATATGGAGAGACCGGTTGGATTATTATCCAAAGAACCACTCTGTATCGGCATAAGCGTTGCGAGCAATATATGCCAAAGATAAATTGAAGACGGAGTAAAGTGCAAGGGCTGTTGTATAAGTCTTAGATAACAGTGACTAAGATGGATATACTGAATAGTGCTTTCGGTTTGTCCAGTCCTAGGACAACGTATATGGAAGAACGTCTGACAGAGTATATCCAATGGATCGCGTAAGTTGATCTGTTCAAACGTATTCACGTTTGGTGGCGGAGGAATTCGTTTCTCTTAGCTATATACCCGTGTTATTTTTGGATAAGTCAATTTGTGATTTGGCGGGTATGACGATGTGGCATTCAAAGTGAATGGTGATCAGATGTTCTGAAGATAGACGTAGCTTCTAGCCTCACACCGGGAAGTAACAAAAGTTGGGCTAGGCAGCATGGCTAGTTGGGTCATCCCCAAGCAGGGTGTATTGTCATCGATCTAGAGAATATTCATATTTATACTTCTTTTTGATTCTGTATCTTCGGATGACGGTTTGATGGCCTATAACCGTGGTGGCAATATATTCGCGACACTCAAGCTAAATGAGTGAGCGGTCATGTGTGGCCGGGTTGCAAGACGTTCTTGTTGAACCCTGAGTGTATCACCTCTAGAGTACACTATTCAGAAGGTGCTCCCATACCTTGTCTGTTGGAATCCATTCTCCGATAAGAGCCCTGCGGTTTATGATTTTTACTATGTATGTAGAACGTGAGATGCAAGCGTTTCTGCTAGATTGATATCTATTTGTACTTAGACATTATTAGAATATCACAATGATATTGCTTGTCAAAGTTGTTTAGATACTCATAAGGAAAAACCCGTTCCGTATTCACGGCGTGGTCTTATGAGATATCATATACCTGTTCAATTGTTTTAAACTGTTTTACTCATACCAGTCCCATGACTGACCCGAAGTTTACTTTGTTGTTTTCCCTAAACTCTTGGGTGCCTAAATTTGTACGGGCAGTCAAGTAGTCGGGATTTACAGATATACTTGGAGAGCTTGGAGCAGGAGACTTCAAGATTCTATTGCTATAGTTATTTCCGCTGTGTTGTAAGTGTTGTACTCTGATAAGTGCTATTGTATATATATAACTGTTTACTTCAAAGTTATGTTATATATTATATGTTATTCGTTCCGCTGTGAGATTCGTGTTACTATGATGATTCTGTTCTTCTTCTTCTTCTATTCTATTAGTTCTATCTTTTCATTCTCACCTTCTAAATTCTTTCACTAACGTCTCGGAATTTCCGACTCTCGAGGAGTCGGAAATTTCCAGCCGTTACAGTTGGTATCAGAGCTTAAGTTAAGTGATTACCTTGGCTCTGTGGCATAACTCGATAGAGATGGGATTAGTAATATCCTAGATTGAGTTTGAGTGTATATATATGAGCGCGTAATTGTTATTCAATATAAAATGGTTTTATATTGTGGAGACTCATTGGTTGAGTGGCTTATGAATTCTGGTCGATCAGTTGATCCACTGTATCGATAAGGGTTACTAAACACTCGAATACGATGAACCGACATGGTATGTTTTGAAAGAGGGTAAATGAAATAATTTTTCCCAAAATATATTTGTTTATAGAAGAAATATACATCTTGAAATTATTATAGTATATTGATTGTGTTGGTTGTTATTATAATCGAAAAAGATTATAAAAGGGTGAAATGGTTATAAATGACCAATCAGAATTCATATGAATGTAATATATGAAATAGAAGTAAATCTGAAGTTAAATCGGAGTTAGAATTAAAATAAGGAAATTTTAAGTTCCTGGGAGATTTTGAAATGTTTTTCAAATTGAAAATGATATATTATTGAACTCACTTCGATAGCTGGAATATAGATTCTGATGATGAATCTAGACATCATCAGTGTTCATTTTCGAGTTCTAAGTGACGGATTACTACCAAAGGTTTTGTTTTTGAATTGTTTTGAGAAAACAAGTTGTTTAGAAATTCAAAGGTTTTGAATTGGCATTATGATTTCAAATTGATTTGAAAGAAACCCAGAAACTTAAGTTCTGGAATTAAAATTTAACTAATGAAGTTAAATAAAACGAGATGGTAAAAATAAATTGAAATTTAACTTGAACCGAGTTAAATAAAATTGAATTGGATTAGAGATAATCTAGAATGAAACCAAATTGATAAGTCAATAATTTGGAATTTGATATTAGAGTTCGAATGAGATTTGATTTGGATTTAAGGATATGAACTGATTGGAGATCAATTGGAATGGATAACATTGGTATATGTTGAAGTGGTAGCCGATGCAAGGGGTAGAGTTAAATTCCCGACAAAAAGGTACAAGTTTATATCATACATGAGTTTGGATTTTATGAGCCGAATTGGTAAGCCGCTTGGCTATTTTGATTACTTTTTGGATTGGAGGAGGCCTAGAGAGGCGAGTTGTGGTTTGGCGTATTGAGCCGTACAAAGGAGGTTATGGCGAAATTTTTCGAAAATTCCAGGCGTTAGAACATTCTCATGATTTATGGAAATGCAGTTAGCCAGAATGAATTAATAATTTAATTGAAATTTTAATGGTTCAGTTGAAACTGGAGTTGAGAAGTAAACTAAAAGATTTTTAAATCTAGTTAGTAGAGTTAGTAGCATTTTTCTAACTTAGCAATTTCGAGGATGAAATTATTTTAAGGGGGGAAGTCTGTAATGGCGCGTTTTATTGGCTGTCGAATAATTAATTTATTTAATTATTTATATATCGATTTGGCGATATCGATAACTTAAAGTACAACGTTCGAACTTATAATTTATAATTATAATTAAAACGAACCTGAAACGTCGCGGCATTTCGAAATTTGGCGATTCGAACTTCAACTGAATATACAGAATTCATTTTAAATCGGATTTCTGTGAAACAAGAAACGTGTGGAGTTGGTGGAGTATATCTTTCTAGTGGAAGAGAAAAATCGGGATTTCGTCGTGTAGATTTTGAGATATGCCCAAATCAAATTTTAAAATAGGCGCTATAGAATCGTTTATCGTCCATAACGGTTATTTCAAAATAACTAGATATCGGGTGTGAATTCAGACAAGGTTCTTTTGAGACATAGCGATAATTTAATTTTTAGAATTTTACTGTAATTTTTAATTAATTAAATAAGCAACTTTTTATTTGGAGTATTTCGCACCCTTAATCAGCGATTTTGGGGTTTCACAATATGAGTAAATCTACCGGTATTATTATATTTTTGGGATCACGACACATAGCTGATTACAACGACATGTTTAGTTCTGTCTATAACGGTTGGGATAAAATGAAATATTTAATTTATTAAAAGACTATCCTATAAGTATACCATCTCATAAGCTAAAACTAGAATTCCCTTTTTGTCTGGTCAATATAAGGTACACGCTACCTTCTCCCCTCAGCAAACAACAGAGATCGTGCCTTTCTAAAAACCACAGGAAATACCACGCTACAATCAAAACACGCAGACCCTACAAGGACTCCATCTCATCCTAAATACAGCTGCTCTTTCTCTTTTTATTCACTTTGCTTCACAAGATATCCTGCCGCACTTTTATGGCAAAACAAAATCAAATACAAGGCTGTAAAATCCAAAACACATATCTGTAAAATCATTGAATGCCCCTCTTCCTCCCACTATAATTTTCTAAGGGTCGGAATGGTTTCTATCGCACTGTTTTTCGTGAACGAGGCCTAGGGCTAACCACCGTTGGCAGCAAGGATAGCCGGAACTATTTTCAAAAGCATTAATGAGATAGAAGAGGTCGAACGAAGGTGTAACGAAGGAGATTTATTGGAGGATACTTGCGTATGAGATTGGCGCGCCAGCTTGACAAGTTGAGTGGTGGAAAACAAGTTCAGGCGTTGAGTATTGTACTGGGGTTGGTAAATATAATAGAGAGGGGAGAGAAGCAGGGTGTTCACATGCATGGAAGTGGGCCAAAACGTTGAGGGCGCAAGCAAGCAAAGAAGAGGAGATGTGCTCGCTACAGGAGCTGATGTGTTAAGAAGTGGAACTTTGTTTATGCGAAGTACTGCTGGTGAATGGAGGATATATTCACGGTTATGGAAATGGGCAGGGCTTGTTAAAATGTTGGAGGAAGGTTGAAACGGGAAGAAGGGAACTTGCATGTATTTTGATAAGGGAGGAGCGACAGTTTTGTACGAGGGGGAAAAAGGGTACAGCGGGTCGGGTTATTGGGCCAACGTTGTGTAGGGGTGAGTCCATTTTCAAATTAATGAATACATGTAAAATAGTTGCATAATTAAACTTGTTAGACGTTAACAGGCCAAAGAAATTCCTGTAAGACGGACTGCCTAAGAAGAAAGCACAACTGTGCTTCGTTGGGGTGATGGGCCGGATACAGAATGGGATTTGTATGAACGAGGACAACATTCTGAAATTGGTTGGGAGTGGATTGGAACCTATTACAATTAATAGCGAAATAAATTGTCCGACTGAGTCGAATAACGCAAACCGTTATTCAACGGTTAACGCGCTAATGTGAGTAAATCTCACAAACTCTAAACAGTTTTATTTTCACGTTGTATTCTTAGAACTGTTAAAATATTGTCTGTTTGACTGTGTGTTGATTGTTTGCTTGAACTGCTAGTCAGTTAGTAGAGATTATATATATATATGTGTATATATATATATATATATATATATAAACCGTCAAATAGTTATAGGTTGATTCTGTTCTAACAGAATATTATACTGGTGTTGTCTAACATCTGTGGTGCAGGGAAACAGGTTGGAGGAATCCCACTGGATTCCTCAACAGTTATTTTTACTATGATTTATGTATTGTGATATATAAATGAGATATATATATATAATCTGATGTGATTACGTGTGGTTGGACGATATTCATCGTTGTTAGATGATGTGTTAAAAACCGTAAGAAATACCAGAGTGTGATAAAAGGATTAAACAAAGTGATTTGGTAAAGATTAAACTAAGTAAATTAGTCGAGATTAAACAAAGTGGATTTGTCGAGCAAACCAAATCAAATGGGTTAGTCAAAACCGAATCAAATGGGTTAGTCAAACCGAATCAAATGGGTTAGTCAAACCGAATCAAATGGGTTAGTCAAAACCAAATCAAATGGGTTAGTCAAACCGAATCAAATGGGTTAGTCAAACCGAAACAAATGGGCTAAGTTTAGTCGAGTTAATCAAAGTAATTGGTTAGGTTAACCAAAGCGAGTTAGTCGAGTTAAACAAAGTAATTGGTTAGGTTAACCAAAGTAAGTTAGTTAAGTTAAACTAAGCGATAAATCGATGTGAATTAGCTAAGTTAAATTAAGTGGTTAATCGAAGTAAATTAGTTAAGTTAACTAAGTGGTTAATCAAAGTGAATTAGTTGAGTTAAACTAAGTGAATCAGTTAGAGTTAATCAACGTGGATTAGCTAAGTTAAACTAAGTGGATTTGTTCAGTTAATCAAGACGAGTTAACCAGTCAGGTTAAACCAGTAGAGTTAACTAGTTGAGTTAACCAGTTAGAGTTAACCAGTTAGGTTAAACCATTTGAGTTAACCAGTTAAAGTTTACCAGTTAAAGATGAACAGTTAGAGTTGACCGGCTAGAGTTATCCAAGTGAAGTAAATTAATCCGAAGGAGTTAGTCGAAGAGTTAATCCAAAGGAGTTATTCGAAGTTATTTAATCCGAAGGAGTTAATCGAAGAGTTAATCCGAAGGAGTTAGTCGAAGAGTTAATCCAAAGGAGTTATTCGAAGAGTTAATCCAAAGGAGTTATTCGAAGAGTTAATCCAAAGGAGTTATTCGAAGTTAGTTAATCCAAAGGAGTTATTCGAAGTTAGTTAATCCAAAGGAGTTAGTCGAAGAGTTAATCCAAAGGAGTTATTCGAAGTTAGTTAATCCAAAGGAGTTATTCGAAGTTAGTTAATCCGAAGGAGTTAATCGAAGAGTTAATCCAAAGGAGTTAGTCGAAGAGTTAATCCAAAGGAGTTATTCGAAGTTAGTTAATCCAAAGGAGTTATTCGAAGTTAGTTAATCCAAAGGAGTTATTCGAAGTTAGTTAATCCGAAGGAGTTAATCGAAGAGTTAATCCGAAGGGTTAGTCGAAGAGTTAATCCAAAGGAGTTATTCGAAGTTAGTTAATCCAAAGGAGTTATTCGAAGTTAGTTAATCCGAAGGAGTTATTCGAAGTTAGTTAATCCGAAGGAGTTAATCGAAGAGTTAATCCGAAGGAGTTAGTCGAAGAGTTAATCCAAAGGAGTTATTCGAAGTTAGTTAATCCAAAGGAGTTAATCGAATATTAGTTATTCTAATAGAGTTAAAGGAGTTATCGATTTTAGTTTGATCGAAAGGAGTTATCGATTAGTAAATCGAAAGGAGATTTTCGAATATAGCATATTCGAAAGAAAGAGATCGAATATTGTTTATTCGAAAGAGAGAGATTTCGAATATGAGTTATTCGAAGAGAGATAATCGAATATAGGTTATTCGAAGAAGAGTTAATCAAATAGAGATTACTCGAAAGAGAGTTATACGTCGAATTCGATTATAGCGAATTCGGGAAAGTACTATTTACTTTCCAGGGTTTAAATCAAGATTTAGTTATTGATTTAGAAATTAGGTGTCTGTTAAATTATTCGAGTTAGGAGATAAAGTTATAATTTAGGTTAGATATTGCAGAAGTAGGAATTATAACGTTATAGTTATAGTCAAACGTTTTCATATAAGAAGTGAATTCGTAACCTGAATCCGAGAATTTGCGTAAACAGATGATTGTAAAAAGGCAGTGATGAGCTTCATCTATTTCACAGTAAAGGACGTTGTTCAATTAAGGTCTGAGAGGTAATTATACCCCAACTTGATTGACTTCAGAATTGACAAAGGAATAGTTGTGGTTCGATAGAAAAGGTTGATTTGAAATATAGTTAAGTAATAAGCGATTAATGGATTAAGCGTAACGATGTTTTATACAACGTTCATTGGAAATCCGTAAATGAGTTTTGGGAACGTTTTCCAAATATAGTCAGATATGTTTTCTAAACATAGAAAATGAAATGTTTCATGATAAGAATTTAAGAAATAGAGTTAAGCAAATTCAGAAACTGACTGGAGAGGGTAAGTTGAACGGTTTTCTAAGTGACGATCTGATGTTGGTTTCGACCTTCTGGATTGATACTTAGAGAATTGTTCTCATACTAGTTACAGTTAAGGACTGATAGTTGCGAAATAATAGTGATGTGAAAATAAGCTATGGAAATGTTTTCCAATGATTAATAACATATATTTTCTAAATATATGAAATAAGGAAATATGAACATATGATGATTGATCGATCAAATTTCCATTTTGGAAATAAGATCGTTGTTTGTACACCGACATGTTTTCATTTGATAGTTGAATCACAGACTATCAAAGTTTTTACCATTTTAACGTTGTTAATATGGAGAGACCGGTTGGATTATTATCCAAAGAACCACTCTGTATCGGCATAAGCGTTGCGAGCAATATATGCCAAAGATAAATTGAAGACGGAGTAAAGTGCAAGGGCTGTTGTATAAGTCTTAGATAACAGTGACTAAGATGGATATACTGAATAGTGCCTTCGGTTTGTCCAGTCCCAGGACAACGTATATGGAAGAAGGTCTGACAGAGTATATCCAATGGATCGCGTAAGTTGATCTGTTCAAACGTATTCACGTTTGGTGGCGGAGGAATTCGTTTCTCTTAGCTATATACCCGTGTTATTTTTGGATAAGTCAATTTGTGATTTGGCGGGTATGACGATGTGGCATTCAAAGTGAATGGTGATCAGATGTTCTGAAGATAGACGTAGCTTCTAGCCTCACACCGGGAAGTAACAAAAGTTGGGCTAGGCAGCATGGCTAGTTGGGTCATCCCCAAGCAGGGTGTATTGTCACCGATCTAGAGAATATTCATATTTATACTTCTTTTTGATTCTGTATCTTCGGATGACGGTTTGATGGCCTATAACCGTGGTGGCAATATATTCGCGACACTCAAGCTAAATGAGTGAGCGGTCATGTGTGGCCGGGTTGCAAGACGTTCTTGTTGAACCCTGAGTGTATCACCTCTAGAGTACACTATTCAGAAGGTGCTCCCATACCTTGTCTGTTGGAATCCATTCTCCGATAAGAGCCCTGCGGTTTATGATTTTTACTATGTATGTAGAACGTGAGATGCAAGCGTTTCTGCTAGATTGATATCTATTTGTACTTAGACATTATTAGAATATCACAATGATATTGCTTGTCAAAGTTGTTTAGATACTCATAAGGAAAAACCCGTTCCGTATTCACGGCGTGGTCTTATGAGATATCATATACCTGTTCAATTGTTTTAAACTGTTTTACTCATACCAGTCCCATGACTGACCCGGAGTTTACTTTGTTGTTTTCCCTAAACTCTTGGGTGCCTAAATTTGTACGGGCAGTCAAGTAGTCGGGATTTACAGATATACTTGGAGAGCTTGGAGCAGGAGACTTCAAGATTCTATTGCTATAGTTATTTCCGCTGTGTTGTAAGTGTTGTACTCTGATAAGTGCTATTGTATATATATAACTGTTTACTTCAAAGTTATGTTATATATTATATGTTATTCGTTCCGCTGTGAGATTCGTGTTACTCTGATGATTCTGTTCTTCTTCTTCTTCTATTCTATTAGTTCTATCTTTTCTTTCTCACCTTCTAAATTCTTTCACTAACGTCTCGGAATTTCCGACTCTCGAGGAGTCGGAAATTTCCAGCCGTTACAGTGAGTGTATTAATTAATAAGTTAAAACATTGCTAATATGTTAGTGATAGCATATGTGAGAACTCTGGATTTAATATGGTTAATTATCACAAATTATGGTTGGGTATATGTTAGCTCACATTATGAATTGTTTGAAAACCAGATGGATGGATGAATGAATGGTTGATTGTGTTATGATTTGAATGTGATTTAGAGTTAATTAACTTGTAAAAAATATGCTAGATTATTTGTGGTAGTTGAGATTGGGTTAAACATATATTTAAAGTTAAACAACTTGTTTATGTTCACCTAGTTAAGTGATATCAATTGGGTTGAATAATAACTTGAATAAGCTATGATTAATTTCATGGATTTTTAACTGATTTGGATTGATTAAATAATTTATTAATTAATTTTTTTTTGGTTGAAAACTCCATACGGGTATTGGAATGATATCTGACGTACAAAATCCTAAGTATGTAGTTAGTAGGTCAGTTGGTTGATTAACAGACCGATATAAGCGTTAAAGAATTATTTAAACCTTATATGGGTGTAAGTGCACTCTAGATGGTAATTGGATGCTTGATAGTTGTTTACAACTATTATTAGATGTATAAAATCCATATAAATTGAATTATATGGTGTTTGGTTGAATTTCATTCCATTCCGGAATAAATATGAATATTTTAATAATATAATATCTGAGGAAAAATCAAAGGTTGATTGTGATGTCAAATTTTGGATGGATTTGTAGAAATTGAAATATCGATAACATTCATAACTATAGCGAATGGTTTTGAAGTAAATTTAATGTACTTAAGGCACATCGAAGTTTTAATTCGAAATGAATAATAACTTTTCAAAGTGAAGTTCAGTTAGGCCATTCGAAAAATGTTTTAAAAGAAGTTTTGTTTCGAAAGTTTCTCGTTTATTCTTATAACGACTGTCAGGAAAATTTAAGCGTAAAATAACGACTTTTGAAAATAATATTATTTAATTTTTATGACTAAAATAATATTAAAATGGCTTAATAATTGAAATATTGGATTTTGAAGAGAAACGATTGAAACAGAGTTTTTGAGGATGATTATATACATTTTATGTAATTTATAAAATTGGTTTGGAAATTATTTTGATTTAGTTTTAAACTATAAATCGATTCGGGCTTGAATAGAACGTGTCGCGCAGCGACAGATTATGAACGTCAACCCGTATGCTCGAATTGACATACCGGGAGATCCGACTGTGGGATTCTCCTGAAATTGAAAGCATTAGACCCGTAATGAATAGATCTTTCAAACAGAAAGGGTAGTTTTGAAATCCAATGGTTTTATTTTTAATATAAGTTCAAATATATGTTGGAAAATGTCGCTATGGATGTAGTTTGATGGCCGATATTGGAAATCGACTGTAAGGGCCTTAATAAAATTATTAAAAATATGAATAAATTATGTTAAATAATAATAAATTATTTAGAAAGATTTATAAATGAAATACTCCATATTTGCAAAAGATAAAAGAAATTTTTATTTGAATGAGCTAGCTAACAACTAGAATAAAGAACCAAGTGGAGTATGCGATGATTCCTGAGAGTATAGTTTAGTATCATCCATGAGATCTAATTGGAAATTATTCCGTTAGGCGAGGGGTGAGAAGAACTTAAAGGACATCGGATATTCGACTAAGATCAGATGATGTTTTCTGGAGTTAAGTAATTGAATGTTTTAATATGACTTATTGGATGGTAAATGATTCTAATATAACCAGAGTTTTCCAGCGTATAAATTGGAAAGGATTTTGATGGAAATTATCTTTGGATATTTTGATATTGGATTCGGCGATTATACAGATATCTTTGAGGAATTTAATAGATATAGATATTGTTATTCCCAAAACGTTATCTGTTGGTTTAAAAATTTGGTACTGAATATAAGTTGATATGATTTTCATTCAAAGCCGTATATTTAATATCAAATTGGATTTTGGGTTTGTCGTAGATGGTATCTTTAATAATACTATTCTTAAACCCAATTGAGAATGAAATAAATCTTTCAATTAAGATTTAGTGAAGTTTTCAGTTAATTAATTAAATTGGAGTTAAATGGAATTCAAATTAATAATAATCAAGATGAGCTTTTATGGAAGAAGACTTTTAATGTTTATGGGTTTATCGTGAACAATGTTTTAAATGACATTTGTTCTTTAACCCATTTAAAAACATGATTAATTTTCTGAAGTTGGATAATCATTAAGTAATGATTTTTGAGATTAAAATTAAGTTGGAGATTTAATGAATCTTTAAATAGATTGAAAAGCAAATGGGGTAATTAAATTAGTGAATATTAGGCTCACATCCCTATTTTGAAACTTAATTAGGCTCACATCCGGTCATAAACTTATTATAAATTAGGTCCCTGTTTTCAAAACTTATAAGATAATAATTAAAAAAAATTAAAAAAATTCGTAAATTAGTAATAAAATAAATTATGCATTATACAAAAAATTCAGTTCAAAAATAACAAAAATCATGTCAGAAAGAAGAAAACAGAAAAAAACTGCAGTTAAATGCATAATATTATGCACCTTTTTGAGTTTATTGCATGCATATGTGCAATTGTTACAGTTCTTACAGCGCCTAGATTTAACTGCATATTTCAGTTCATTTTTATTTGCATCCAAATGTGCAAATATCTCAGAAAACATGCACACATGTGTGCAACATTTTTATAGGATAACACGTTAGCTAAAAGTAGAGACCTAATTTATATATATAAAAAGAAAAAAAAAATTAAAACCCGCCCCTATTTTCTGAGTTTCGCCTTTTTTTTAAAAAAAAATGTGCGGTACTTCATAAAAAAAAAATCTAAAATCTGGAAATAATTTCAGGATTCCACGGAAAAAAAAATAGTTGCATACATTTATGCAATTATTACAGATAATTGCATATATGTATGCAACTTTTCTGTAAGTTGTGTTCGGTTTGGAAATATGAAAATAAACCTGCACAAATATGTGCAAGTATTTGAAATATTTGCACACATGTAAGCATGTATTTGCATGAATAAAAATCAACAAAGATGAATGTAGTGAAAAATAAGCACGGATGTATGCAGGAAAATGATATATCTGCATACTATTATGCATTTAACTGCAAATTTCGTTTTTTTCTGTTTTTTTTATTTTTGACGCCTTGTTTGATGGTTTTTTGTTAAGAATTTTTTAGCATTTACATGTTTTATTTAAATACGAATTTACGTGATTTTTTTATTTTATTTTTATATATTTTTTTGATGAATTTTCAGAAAATAGGGACCTAATTTACAATAAGTTTATGACCGGGTTTTTTTTATATTTTGAAACTTAATAGGGACCTCTAAAAAACGCACCCATTAAATTAACTGAAACCAAGAAGTGTTCGAGATGGAATACCACTAGTTTTACTCCAGGCGATGAATGAATCTTTAATTAAATTTGAACATTAAGTGGTAATTAAATTTACCGTAACGCGATGGGTGTTAGATATGGAGTGCTACAAGTTTTACTCCATGGGATGAATAGGTGAGGATTGGGATAATAAAATGAATGATTACTTCGATAACGCTCGATAATACCGATCAGTTTTATAAACCTTAATTTGGTTTATGTTTGCTAAAAGATACTATAAAAACTTTTGAAATGATTTCCAAGAAAATATTTAAACAAATAGTTTAAATGGATAATCTTTGATAAAATTAACGTGAATAATTCCCAGTATGAAGAATATTTTGATAAAAGAATATTCAGGATTGGAATGAGATGTGTGTTATCTTTATTTATATATCACATGATTTTAAAGATGCGTGAGTCATTCGGAAAGATCGGGTTTGACCCATTTTGAATAACTGTTACGACGATTAAAAGTCAAAGATCGAAGACGGTGATTGAAGACCAGAGATCTTCACATCGTTTGGGCTTTTGCTAATGTCTCGATTGGGCCATACACCTAAGATGAGGGAATAAGTGGTGGTCGTCCAAACATACTTGGAGATCGACCGGATATGCGAGGACCTCTCTTCTGTATTGGACATATGGGACGAGGAATAAGGTGCCTCCGTTTTCATTCAGGCCCAAAATAAACTTGCAAATGAATTGTATATCTGACATTGTAGTTCATGCTGTATCCAGTGATCTCTGCTATGTATATATCTGTTTGGTGGTGGATAATTTATTCTATTAGCTTAAAACCCTTCTCTGAAACGTACGAGCTTAAAGGTTATATATAAGTACATATCAATGATATGGTATGGATTAACAATGTGGCATGCTGAGATGCATGGATCAAAGCTTTTGTTGAAAAGAAGAGCTTTGTGGATGATGATCGAAGCATATCTTATATAGCTTAGCTTTGTGTATAGCGTTAATTCACGAACTTCACACCCCGGTATAAGTCAAAAATGGGATGAAGGACAACATGGAGGACATGTGTTTCTTTCTAACTAGAAGTGATGTCATAACGTGGAGCCCATACATTTTACTTATGTAGATGTTGGAATCGAGGGCCCTCGGATATGGCTGCACAAGGCCATGGTGGCTGATCGACGCACTGATCAAAGGTCCAATAGGACCAGAAAACGTACTATTCAGGAAATTCTAATCAGCGATGCACTGCTGACCGGCCCTGTAATGACCCGGGATTTTGTCGACTTTGGTTATCGCCATAAACTCAATGATGACTAACCAAACGTCTAAAAATACCGGTCATTAGTGAAAGAAATTAGAGGGTGAGAATAGATAAGATAGAAACTTAGAATAGAAGAAGAAGAAACACAACATCAGAGTATCACGAATCTCACAGCAGCGGAACGAATAAATATATTTCATAACATAACTTTGAAATACAAATCTGTACTTGAATACACATATTATTATCAAAGTACAGCACTTACAACACAGCGGAAATAAATTATAGCTATATGATTCTGAAGCCTCCTGCTCCATCTCTTCCAGTATATCTGTAAATCCCGACTACTTGACTGCCCGTACAAATTTAGGCACCCAAGAGTTTAGGGAAACAAACAAATAAACTCCGGGTCAGTTTAAAACAGTTTGAGCAATGCAACTATATCTCATAAGACCACGCCGTATAACGGAACGGGTTTTTCCCTTATGAGAATCCAAAATATCTTTATATCAAAACTCATTGATATTATAATAATGTCTATCAACCACAATATATTAATCATCTAGCAGAAACGCTTTCATCTCACGTTCTACATGTATAGTATACAATCAAAACCGCATGCACGTATTGGGTAATGGATTTCCAACTATGACAAGGTATGGAACCACCTTTCGCTAGTGTACCTCTAGAAAGGAATACACTGGGTTCAACAAGAACATCTTGCAACCTGGCCACACATGAACGACCACTCATTTCGCTTGAGTGTATCGAATGTATATCACCAATGGTTGGGATCAGCAACCGTTTCCCGAATGGGACAACATCAATAATAGATTTTTAGAAGTAAATGAAACTCTAGATTAGGTGATTATACACCCTACTTCGGTGTGACCGACTTAGCCATGCTGCATGCCCGATTTCTGTCATTTACCGAATGTGAGGCTAGAACCTACGCTTTATCATCACACCAGATTCACTTTGAATGCCACATCGTCAAATCCATCAAATCACCGATTTACGTCCTCAACCATACATTATGTGTTAGCTAAAAGAAGTTTCCTTCTCCGCTTCCACTCTTGGTACGGTTGGAGAAATCAATATACGAGATCGTCTGGAAATACTCTGTCGGACATCCGTCCAAACAAGTCATCCAGGAACAGGATGAACCGAAGGCACTATTCAATACATCCATCTTAGACACTGTTATCTAAGACTTATACAATAGCCCTTGCACTTTACTCTGTCTTTAATTATCTTTGGCATATATGATTCGCAATGCTCATGCCAATACAGAGTGTTTCTTTGGATAATAATCCAACCGGTCTCTCCATATTAACAACGTTAAAATGGTCAAAACTTCGATAGTCTGTGATTTAACTATCAAAGAAAAACAAGTGTGCAAACAACGATATTATTTCTAGATGGAAATTATATCAATCAATCATCAAATATATATATATATTCCTTATTTTCCCTATTTAGAAAATATACGTTATTAACACTGGAAAACATTTCCATTTCTTGTTTTCTATTTCAGAAAACATTTCTGGTTCTTATTTGGAAAACATTTCCAAAACTCCAACGTATGGATTAAACAGATGTTTAAATAAAACATCGCTATGCCAACTCAAACCATTTCCTTCAATTACTAAATTCACTTAACCATCCTTTACTGCCGAACCTTAACCATTCCTTAGTTAAAAACGAAGCCAATCAAGTTGGGGTAGAACTACGTCTCATACCTTAACTGAATAACATTTCTAACCTTGAAATAGACAAAGTTCACCCTTTTAATTCTTTAACAGCTTCCTGACGTAACTCTCCTTCGAATCATCTCTTATTCGATAATTCTTTCCTTCGAATAAGGTATATTCGATAACTCTATTCAATTTAATCTATTCGATTAACCCTTATCAATTTACTCTACTGAACTAACGCTATTGGATTAACTCTATTGTAATAATGCTATTGGATTAACTCTATCGGACTAACGCTATTGATTTACTCGTTTCACTTAACTCCTTTTGAATAAACTATATTCGATTACTCCTTTAACTCTATTCAAATTAACTATATTCGATTAACTCCTTTGTTTTATATTCGAATAAACTATATTTGATTAACTCATTTATTTTATATTCGAATAAACTATATTTGATTAACTCATTTGATTTTATATTGGAATAAACTATATTCTGTTTAACTCTATTCGAATAACTAATTCAAATAACTCTTATTTATTTAACTCTATTCGAATAACTAATTCGAATAACTAATTCGATTTGCTTACTTTCGAATACTACATTCGATTAACTCCCTTCGAATAAACTATTCATTTATAAAGATTTACTTTTAGTAATGGTTCTTCACTTTACAAATGATTTCCTTTTTAGTAACGTTTTCCTTTTTATAACTTTTTCCTTTTTATAACATCCTATTCGGTTATAAACAAATTCCCTTTTTATAACTCTATTTATTTTCTAAATATTTCCTTTTTATAAAATCTCCTTTGATTGTTATAAATATTATCTCTTTTATAAAATCCTTTGATTTTATAAAAAAAAATATTTTCAATATTCATTTTGAAAATTCCCTTTTCACCATCCCGGTATATTATGATATTTAACACATCAAATCCCGATGACCAATATCGTTCAAACACATATAATCGACAACAGATTATAATTCACATCATATATTACAATATATGAATCACGGTAAAATAAATGTTGAGGAATCCAGTTGGATTCCTCCAACTTGTCTCCCTGCATCACAGATGTTAAACAATATAGATAACATCACTTTCAGTTCAATATGATATATTCTGTTAAACAGAATCAATATAGAAATTCAACTAACTGACTAGCAGTTTAATCAAACAGTCAACACACAGTCAATCAGCCAATATTTAACAGTTCTAAAAATACAACATGTAATTATAAACTGTTCAGAGTTAGTGAGATTTACTCACATTTGCGCGTTAGCCGTTAAATAACGGTTTGCGTTATTTGATTCAGACGGACAATTTATTTCGCCATAAATTGTAACGAGCTCGGATTCACGCCCGGTCAGTCTCATTGTGTTGCTCTCGTCCATACGATCCCAACGGATCTTGTTTTGCTGGATTTCGATTACGTATGACTAAGTTATGACTTCCACAAGTTTATATATAAAATAAATTAAAACAAATTAATTTAATTTACTAATGGGCTTTACCCATTTTAATAAGGCCCATCCCACCGTGAAAAACCCACCCACAATATCCTTCTTCTCGGCTAAAAGAAATCACGAACTCCAGAAATTTCTCTGCCCCAACATTCCACCATTTCCGCACCAATACTCGACTCTTTCTCCTTCACCTTCTTGTGAAAATCAAAGACAATACTGCCATCAAACCTCCCTTTACATTCTCCTTCTACTCATGTGCCAAAACTCCAACTCGAAATCAACATCAACGACTTCGTCGTTTTCAATTTTCATGCCAATACAGGAAGACCACACTTCATAAATCACCAAATCCAACAACAGAAAGCTTCCGCAAGCTCCCTAATCACCTGCTCATATCGATTATAACCTCGAAACATGTATCGATACTTCACCCTCCTTAAAAACTGAAACCCTACCTCTCTGTTAAACAACCATCGATCTAAATTGGTTCGAACCCAAAATAAATCGTATACAAAAATGCAGAGACTCAGCAGGAACCCAACCCTATATCTATTTGGATTTATAGATTTTTACTGAGTTTGTTTTTGGATTTTAGAACTCGCGTTTGGATGTTGAGGAAGAATAGTGACGGCGCTTTTTTTCTTTCTGTTGAATTGCTTTTTAGGTCTTAAGGGAAAGAACTACTATTTATAGGCAAATGAAATATTTTTAGATATTTAGTCAGGATATTTTATTTGTACCCTTTTATATTCGTTTTCCCCTTCTAAAAATCCGTGTGATCACGCACAGTATTCAAAAATCATGAAAATAGTCATGTAGCTACAGTTTGACATTACGGTCCCAACGAAACTAGTTTCGTCGAATTCCGACTCCGTATGCTCACACAGCGTATTTTTAACCATCGAAATACTAACTGTTTTTCACTCTAAAAATCTGTACGGCCACACAGTGACTCTAAAAATCACAGAACTTGGAATCTAGCAATAATTTGATGTTGCAGATCCAACAAAATTAGTTTCGTCGAATTCCGACTTCGTTTACAAAAGAGGCCATTTTAAAGCTCTGGATGACCCATTTGAATATATAAATATAATTAAATTAATTATTTAAAAATAAATATTATCGTATATATTCACAGTGGAATACCATACAGCTCTAGAATATTCCTATATGAATTTCTAACTCGATATTCACTTCTTGTAACACCCCGTATTTCTGTTAACACTAAAGTTGCTAATACAAAAATAAATGTGTAAAGGGGAGATGTATCTAACGTGCATACAAGAATAATAATAAATGTGTAAAGGGGAGATGTATCTAATGTGCACACAAAAATAATAATAAATGTGTAAAGGGGAGATGTATCTAATGCGTACGTATTTATATAGATTGACAAATAATAGTAAATGTACATTAAGAAAGAAATGGTGAACATAATTGGCTTCTCTTTACCACGGACGGCTCTGGTTAACCCTAGCTTCATCGACGGCTCAAATTAACTTGCAAATCTATAAAAAGACCCTAGGTCTCAAACTAAAAATTCACAAAAAAAAAAAAGAATAAGAATTGGAGCCACCATGCTGTCTGCTGAGAACTAGAGGGAGCCTCCACTTGAAAGAGACGAACAACATAGCGAATACAAACTAAAAGATTAAAAAGCAACAACAAATTAGAATCAAAGCAACGTCTTCCCAAAGGAAAGCTTTGCAAATTCAGAATTTCAAAACTCAGAAAACAAGACTATCTACGATTGTATGTTTAGCTACATTTTTAGAATGCGAATTAATATAAATATCATGTGTTGCGATGAAATGACAATAGTACGATACTCGTTATGTTATTAATATACATTTGTGATTTGATTCTATTATCATGTTGAATTGAGAATTATTAAGTATGATGTTTATTATGTTTTATAATATTAATCTATGCCAGTGACTTGATTCTATTATCATGTTAAATTTGGGATTATTGGATTAGATTATTTGTATAAGCATGGACTTGGATTGTAACATCTTATGAGAATTGTGTAGTTTATTATGCAAGTTTATGTAGTGAAGTTATGCGACCAATTGTTAAATCTATATGTTCATGTTTATGCAAAACTTATGCCATGTTCACACTTATCATATGTTGGGATTAATTTGCAAGTATGTTTAAATCTATGTTACTAATTAACACATGTGTATGTTGATTAGCCTATGTTGCTAACTCACATATACGTATGTTGATTTGCCTATGTTGCATATTAACATATGTATATGGATTAGTTCACGTTGCTAATTCTCGTGTATGTTGTTAATATGGCCTATGTTAAAAACACATATATGTTGAGTTAGCCTATAAGTGCAAGTTCATACCTATGACATTATAATGTTTATGTTAGTCTTTTTGCAAGTTTGTACCTATGACATTATAATGTTCATGTTAGTTATTTTGCAAGTTCACCCCTAAAATGTTCATGTTAGTTATTTTGCAAGTACACCCTATTATGTTCATATTGATTATGCCATCAATACTAAAGTTATACCCTTGTCATGTTTATGCTAATTTATGCCAATTTTCGTATATTAAATTAGGCTAAGTTTTTAGCCTAATACTTTACACCAAAAATCATGCGAACGTAAATTAGGCTGAGATGGTTAGCCTAATATTGGACGGGGTAACGTTGGGTTAAAATGATAATTTTAGGAAAACTTGCCATAAATTGGTCATTAATCACATAAGTGATTTATTGCATAAAAAGGCATTAATTACCTTAATTAATGAGATTAATTGGAAATGAATGTGACAGTAATTTGAATATTTTCTAATTTACATATTGGTCATTAATCACATAAGTGATTTATGGCATAAAAAGGCATTAATTACCTTAATTAATGAGATTAATTGGAAATGAATGTGACAGTAATTTGAATTTGAATAATTTACATAATTAAAATGTAAATTAGAAAATACGAACGTGCTTAACCCGAGGTTGGATTGAGTTGTGACGTAAACCTGCCCGGACCCGCCCGGCTGTCCAATTGTCACAACAATAGCTATCCAATGTGAGAGGTTAAGGCATGGGGCCCAATAAAGACCCGAGGTTAAACTGAGTTGTGGCGTAAGACTGCCCGGACCCAACCGGCATACAGGTAGCCACAACAATATCTGTCTAATCTGAGAGGTTGGTCCTCTAATAAGACAATTAGAGCTGAGTTAGGACTGATAGGGTTAAGTCAATTTAATAAATACTTAACCAAATTCAACATGTTAAATAATTTGGATGGGTGGGGGTTAGGTTCATTCAGACACTTAACCACTTAACATGTTTGACTAGAAAACCTAGTAACGGGGACCCGTTTCATCAGTAACCCAATTAGGTATCATGGTACCCTGAACTAGGCAGGGTGGGGCACGATTACTGGGCTGATTGTAAGCGGTCAAAAGCGACGGAGGTTGGTGCACAGTGTGGGTTCTAACAGAGTGCGAGCGTGCACACACTCTGGAGCAGACAAGTCAGGGCACTGGAGCATCAGTAGTATACCCTGTGCATGCTAGAATTGTGTCGGGGCCGCCACCATGGGACTTGATACACCCCATGGTGGGACCAGCAAAGGTATCTACCATATAGGGCCGTAGGACACATGTGAATATACGAGTAGGAGTCGATCTTTTAAAGAAAGAGAAAGGGATCACTTCACCCCAATCACGGGGTGCCTGTTGGTATAAGAATTAGTTGGTGTAGAGATAGAGATTTAAAATAGGGTGCGAAGGGATGTTCGTTTTAGGACACCTTATCTAGTTCTAGGATAGTCTATTATCCAGATATCGTCCTGTTCTCACTTTATGCAAGTCATGATCTTTTTATTATTAACATTCTAGGAATATAGCTAGACTTACCAGACTTATGTCTGACCCATTTTCCTTTCGTCTTCTTTTCTTCCGTTCCCCCACCCCCAAGGTCCACAGGGAAGAAACACTGAAGCTTAGTCAGTTTTTCATCCAGCTTAAAGAGAGAGAATGTATTGCTTGGATTTCTTTCATTTGGACCATGGCTTTGGATATCATTTATGGGGATTATGCAGTTTATTTATGTTTCATGCTTCTTTAACTTTTAAAATCAAGACAGTATTATAGTTGTAATAATTGGAAGTTTGTTTTGAGAGAATGTTGGAAATGTTCTGTATGAACACATATTTATGATAATAAAAGTCTGTTGGTTTTTCCGCTGCTTATTTATATGTGTTTATATCTGTCTTGTGTTTTATCTGTGTCTTTTACTTATAAACCTCCACCAAAATTAAGGCATTCCCTTTGTGAGTGACCTTAACGGAGGTGGGGTGTTTCACTTGGTATCAGAGCATAGGTTTACCAGACCAGATAAAAAGTTTTTGAAACTATATTCAAATTAAAATTTAAAGAAGCATTTTTCAAGAAAAAGAATTGTTTTATAGTTTTAGAAAGGCATAATCCCCCAAAGCCATGTGAATTATCTATCCTTCGTTTTGAATCTTTCCTTTTTCGTTTCAGCATGTCGGGAGAATTTAACCTTCCAGAAGGTGTGACTGTACCTGGTTGGTTTAGAAGGTACTTGGAAGCTAGGGCCAATGAGGCGGGCCCAGCGAATCTTCCTCCCCCAGCTGCAGCAATTCCTCCTCCTCCTCCCCCAGTTGCTGAAATCCCCCCTCCTCCTCCTCCTCCTCTGAGAGGAAATGCTTTTGCCAAGACTTGTAGAGATTTTAAAGCTATGGGTGGGAAAGACTTTCATGGAACCGAGTCCTTCGTAGCAGCCAGGAACTGGCTGAAAGAGACCGAAGATCTTTTCGTTATCTTCGAGGTAGAAGACAGGCAGAAGGTAAGACTGGCAGTGTGGTTGCTCAAAGGAGAGGCTTCCTATTGGTTGGAAGTCACCAATGCAGAAAGACCAGTAGAAACGTGGGAAGATTTCAGATTTAGATTTGAGTTGAAGTTCCTTTCAGAAGCTGAGAGAGGTCTTCAAATGGAGAGGTTCCTATCTCTTAAGCAAGGAAGTATGACCGTCAAAGAGTACGTCAACCAGTTTGATCAGCTGGCTAGGTTCGGACTGGACCTAGTCAACACCCAACACAAGAAGGCTCTCCGCTTTGTCAAGGGACTGAATGAGCCGCTTCATAGCCTGGCCATGACCCATATACCTATGGGAGCTACATATGAAAGGCTGGTACAGATGGCGTTACTACATGAGGAGGATAAAGGAAAGAAGGAGACAAAGGCGGAAGGGTCTCAGGGAAAGAAAGAAGCTTTACAGCCTAAGAAAACAGACTTTAAGTAGGGCGGGAAAAACAACAAATCTCGCGAAACAAGAAAGTGTAATTTCTGTGGTGTGGTTGGACATAAGGTGAAAGACTGCAGGAAGAAGAAGGCTAAGATGAATGGTGGTTGCTTTCATTGTGGAGAAACATGACACATAGCTAAGGACTGCCCTAAGAGGCGAGGGTAGGCGCAGAAAGCTGCATCCACTTCGGGTGGACAAGTTCATGCACTGGAGGCACCTCCTCTGCAACAGCGAGGTAGAAATACTTCTGTCGAAAGTATAGTTTATCTTTATGATCACCCAGTTCGCACTTTATTTTATTCTGGTGCATCATACTCTTTTATTTTATCTGCTTTAGTAGAATCTCTACACCTAGAAACTAGTATGGTAGAGGATCCCTTGGTTGTCTCCAATCCAATTGGAGGACCAGCTTATTTGTCAATGATCTGTATGAATTTGAAAATCTCTATTCTAAGTGTAGAATTTAGATGTAGTACCTTTGTTTTGGGCTTCTCGGGGGTATGGATTGATTTTGGGCACGGACTCGCTATCCAGTAATGGTGCCATCCTTGATTGTGAGAAAAGAGTGGTTAGGATCTTAACCCAACTCGGTAACACTCTGGAAATTACTTGTAATCCCTCGAATGTGGTTATGCTTAGTTATCTTGAATCGCTTGACGCTTCTGTTGAGAATTTGCAGTCAGTTAAGGTGGTCCGAGAATATTCGGATGTCTTTGATGAGGTGAAGGGCTTACCTCCGAAACGGGAAATAGACTTCCGCATCTATCTTGTTGACAATGCGAAGCCCGTTGCTTTGCCTGTTAGGCACATGGCTCCTAGGGAAAGGAAAGAGCTCAGTAAGCAGATTAAAGAGCTTTTAGAAAAGGGGTTCATTAGGCGGAGCATTTCAGAATGGGGCGCTCCAGTGGTGTTCGCTACAAAGGCGGACGGTTCACTCCGTCTATGTGTTGACTATAGGGAGCTAAACAAGATGACTAAAAAGAATAGGCACCCTCTCCTCAGAATTGACGATTTGTTTGACCAGCTTGTAGGAGCGTCGGTTTTCTCCCAACTTGATTTGGCGACCGGATTTCATCAGCTAAGGTTAGCTGATGATAGCATCGATAAGACAGCTTTCAGAACCCCAGACGGATTCTTTGAGTGGCTTGTCATGCCTTTTGGCTTGACAAACGCACCCGCTTACTTCGTGGGCCTAATGAGTAGGGTGTTCAGAGATTTCCTCAATAAATTCGTGGTGGTTTTCGTAGACAATATTTTGATCTTCTCAAAAAATGAGGAAGAGCATGCTCAGCACCTAAAGGCAATCATGGAGACTCTTAGAACACATCAGTTAAAAGCTAAATTCTCCAAGTGCCACTTTTGGAGAGAAGAAGTGAGATTTCTTGGGCATATAGTGTCCAAAGAGGGCAACGTAGTTGTAGATGCCTTGAGTAGAAAGAAGCTAACGTTGAGCCCGCTATTTGTTGAAAGGCGAAGCCTAGAGTTTATAGCCTGTTTTGACTTTAGGCCCTGCTCTGATTTTGTACCCGGTCTATTAGCATCGCTAGAAGTGCGGCCCACTCTCTTAGACTCAATAGGGACCGCACAACGAGAAGACCCTCAACTTGTAGAAGTGGTTGATAAGCTCGTTAGGGGTGAGACTTCTAGTCACCTCGATAGATACACCATCGACGACAAAGGGAGGTTAAGACGGGATGGAAGACTATGCGTCCCACAGGCAAAGGAGTTGGTGAAGAAAGTTCTTGAGGAGGTACATCATTTCAGGATGACAATACATCCAGGCGGGGACAAAATGTACAAGGTCTTTAAGAGAGTTTTCTTTTGGAGTGGCATGAAGAAGGACGTGGCAGATTTTGTTCCTAAGTGCATGATTTGCCAACAAGTCAAGGCGGAGCAGAAGAAGCCTGGCGGTCTGCTCCATCCTCTAGAGGTCCCACAGTGGAAGTGGGATAACATTTCAATGGACTTCATTGATGGGCTGCCTAGGTCTAGAAGAGGCAACACTAGCATTTGGGTAATAGTGGATAGGCTTACTAAAAGCGCCCACTTTTTACCTGTCAAGAGTAGGACTGCCTCGTCTCTAGCATCTCTTTATCTTAAGGAGATAGTTCGACTCCTTGGAATACCTTCCAGCATTATTACCGACAGAGATCCTATCTTCACAAGCGAGTTTTGGCGGAGTCAGCGGAAGTGGTAGAGCCAAACATTCTAGAAGAAGCTGAAGTAGAACGCGAAGCAACTGTGAGGAAAGTTCCAACTCGCATCTTAGGAACTGAAGTGAAAAAGCTACGCAACCGCGAAGTCAAACTCGTCAAAGTTCAGTGGAGCGACGCCGAGGAAGACGCGACTTGGGAAACTGAGGATAGAATACGCGCAGCCTACCCTTTTCTTTTTGAGGGAACATTTTTGACCTCTCTTTTTCCTTAAAGTCATGCTAGTATCTATCTTTTTAGGTATATCTCCCCGACCTTACCCTTTTATCCTTAGGTGGAAACCCCTTTGGATGTAAACATGTAATTGAAACATGTTATGGATGATGGTTGCAAGTGGTTGCAAATGTTTGCTAGTGGTTGCTCGTGGATGCATATACACACACAATCTAGGGTTTTAGATCGGCTCAGTCACTTCATATTGCATATGCATATATGTGTTTATGTATGTATATGGTTGAAGATTAATATGTTGTCATATGGATGTCGCATTTGTTTGAATGATTGCGCACTCATGTAGAATTATGAATAGGAAAAAGTTTGCATACATAATGGATTCATGACACTTACATAATTTTCATTAAGGAGGTCAACTGAATCAGTAGACCGCCTGATTTTTGCATTAGATAAGGACATGTACACACACGATGCATATGATCATGAAGCATTAGAAGTCTTTTAAGGACAATGGACGCTCGTGTTTGATGATTGAGTAGATGGACATTTGGATGGTAGGATATATGTTCTCCTAGACTTGGAGATTTCGGGGACGAAATCCTTTAAGGAGGGGAGAATGTAACACCCCGTATTTCTGTTAACACTAAAGTTGCTAATACAAAAATAAATGTGTAAAGGGGAGATGTATCTAATGTGCATAAAAGAATAATAATAAATGTGTAAAGGGGAGATGTATCTAATGTGCATACAAAAATAATAATAAATGTGTAAAGGGGAGATGTATCTAATGCGTACGTATTTATATGGATTGACAAATAATAGTAAATGTACATTAAGAAAGAAATGGTGAACATAATTGGCTTCTCTTTACAACGGACGGCTTTGGTTAACCCTAGCTTCATCGACGACTCAAATTAACTTGCAACTCTATAAAAAGACCCTAGGTCTCAAACTAAAAATTCACAAAAAAAGAAAGAATAAGAATTGGAGCCACCATGCTGTCTGCTGAGAACTAGAGGGAGACTCCACTTGAAAGAGACGAACAACATAGCGAATACAAACTAAAAGATTAAAAAGCAACAACAAATTAGAATCAAAGCAACGTCTTCCCAAAGGAAAGCTTTGCAAATTCAGAATTTCAGAACTCAGAAAACAAGACCGTCCACGATTGTAAGTTTAGCTACATTTTTAGAATGCGAATTAATATGAATATCATGTGTTGCGATGAAATGATAATAGTACGATACTCGTTATGTTATTAATATACGTTTGTGATTTGATTCTATTATCATGTTGAATTGAGAATTATTAAGTATGATGTTTATTATTTTATAATATTAATCTATGCCAGTGACTTGATTCTATTATCATGTTAAATTTGGGATTATTGGATTAGATTATTTGTATAAGCATGGACTTGGATTGTAACATCTTATGAGAACTGTGTAGTTTATTATGCAAGTTTATGTAGTGAAGTTATGCGACTAATTGTCAAATCTGTATGTTCATGTTTATGCAAAACTTATGCCATGTTCACACATATCATATGTTGGGATTAATTTGCAAGTATGTTTAAATCTATGTTACTAATTAACACATGTGTATGTTGATTAGCCTATGTTGCTAACTCACATATACGTATGTTGATTTGCCTATGTTGCAAATTAACATATGTATATGGATTAGTTCATATTGCTAATTCTCATGTATGTTGTTAATATGGCCTATGTTAAAAACACATATATGTTGAGTTAGCCTATAAGTGCAAGTTCATACCTATGACATTATAATGTTTATGTTAGTCTTTTTGCAAGTTTGTACCTATGACATTATAATGTTCATGTTAGTTATTTTGCAAGTTCACCCCTAAAATGTTCATGTTAATTATTTTGCAAGTACACCCTATTGTGTTCATATTGATTATGCCATCAATACCAAAGTTATACCCTTGTCATGTTTATGCTAATTTATGCCAATTTGCGTATATTAAATTAGGCAAAGTTTTTAGCCTAATACTTTACACCAAAAATCATGCGAACATAAATTAGGCTGAGATGGTTAGCCTAATATTGGACGGGGTAACGTTGGGTTAAAATGATAATTTTAGGAAAACTTGCCATAAATTGGTCATTAATCACATAAGTGATTTATGGCATAAAAAGGCATTAATTACCTTAATTAATGAGATTAATTGGAAATGAATGTGACAGTAATTTTAATATTTTCTAATTTACATATTGGTCATTAATCACATAAGTGATTTATGGCATAAAAAGGCATTAATTACCTTAATTAATGAGATTAATTGGAAATGAATATGACAGTAATTTGTATTTGAATAATTTACATAATTAAAATGTAAATTAGAAAATACGAACGCACTTAACCCGAGGTTGGATTGAGTTGTGACGTAAACCTGCCCGGACCCGCCCGGCTGTCCAGTTGTCACAACAATAGCTATCCAATGTGAGAGGTTAAGGCATGGGGCCCAATAAAGACCCTAGGTTAAACTGAGTTGTAGCGTAAGACTGCCCAGACCCAACCGACATACAGGCAGTCACAACAATATCTGTCTAATATGAGAGGTTCGTCATCCAATAAGACAATTAGAGCTGAGTTAGGACTGATAGGGTTAAGTCAATTTAATAAATACTTAACCAAATTCAACATGTTAAATAATTTGGATAGGTGGGGGTTAGGTTCATTCAGACACTTAACCACTTAACATGTTTGACTAGAAAACCTAGTAACGGGGACCCGTTTCAGCAGTAACCCAATTAGGTATCATGGTACCCTGAACTAGGCAGGGTGGGGCATGATTACTGGGCTGATTGTAAGCGGTCAAAAGCGACGGCGGTTGGTGCACAGTGTGGGTTCTAACAGAGTGCGGGCGTGCACACACTCTGGAGCAGATAAGTCAGGGCACTGGAGCATCAGTAGTATACCCTATGCATGCTAGAATTGTGTCGGGGCCGCCACCGTGGGACTTGATATACCCCATGGTGGGACCAGCATAGGTATCTACCATATAGGGCCGTAGGACACATGTGAATATACGAGTAGGAGCCGATCTTTTAAAGAAAGAGAAAGGGATCACTTCACCCCAATCACGGGGTGCCTGTTGGTATAAGAATTAGTAGGTGTAGAGATAGAGATTTAAAATAGGGTGCGAAGGGATGTTCGTTTTAGGACACCTTATCTAGTTCTAGGATAGTCTATTATCCAGATATCGTACTGTTCTCACTTTATTCAAGTCATGATCTTTTTATTATTAACATTCTAGGAATATAGCTAGACTTACCAAACTTATGTCTGACCCATTTTCCTTTCGTCTTCATTTCTTCCGTCCCCCCCCCCAGGTCCATAGGGAGGAAACACCGCAACTTAGTCAGTTTTTCATCCAGCTTGAAGAGAGAGAATGTATTGCTTGGATTTCTTTCATTTGGACCATGGCTTTGGATATAATTTATAGGGATTATGAAGCTTTATTTATGTTTCATGCTTCTTTAACTTTTAAAATCAAGACAGTATTATGGTTGTAATATTTGGAAGTTTGTTTTGAGACAATGTTGGAAATGTTCTGTATGAACAAGTATTTATGATAATAAAAGTCTGTTGGTTTTCCGTTGCTTATTTATATGTGTTTATATCTGTCTTGTGTTTTATCTGTGTCTTTTACTTATAAACCTCCACCAAAATTAAGGCATTCCCTTTGTGAGTGACCTTAACGGAGGTGGGGTGTTTCACTTCTGGTTCAACCCGATATTCGATTTATATTGAATTCCCTTTTTAAAATATAAATAATTCCTTTATAAATTATAAAGGAATTCCACAGCGACTTTTCTGAAATTTGATTTGGACGTAAATCAAAATCTACACGATGAAATCCCGATTTTTCTCTTCCACTAGAATGATATACTCCACCAGCTCCACACGTTTCTTGTTTCACAGAAATCCGGCTTAAAACGAATCTTGTACATTCAATTGAAGTTTGAATCGCCAATTTACGAACTACAGCGCCATTTCGAGCTCTATTTTAATTAAATATAATTATACGTTTAAACTGTCGTTCAAATAATATATTCGTTATTCAAATTCAATTCTAAACTGAATTTAATATCACAGATGATCCAGTTCACACCATATCGCCATTTCAGCCAATTCTGATTATTTCAGAATTAAATATATTATTTAATTTATTATTTTAATTAAATATTCACCATTATTTAATTTCACGACCATTAAATTCACTATATCACTATTTTTATAATTAAATAAATTAATTATAATACCTCTGCCAATGCGGGTCATTACATTCTTCCCCACTTAAAATAATTTCGTCCTCGAAATTGCTAAGGTAGAGAACGACCCTATCGACTGGTTAGAACATATTTGTTCACTTCTTAACTTCAGTTTCAACTGAACCAATTTAATTTCAATTAAAAATTTAATTAATTCTTATCAACGAAAGTTTCCAAAAATCCTAAAAATTTTCTAACTCCTTAACTTTTCGAAAAATTCTACCAGCACCTCCTTTGTACTGGTCAATCGGTCAAACTCCAACTCGCCTCTCTGGGCCATCTCCAACCCAAAAGAAAATCAAACAACCAAGCGGCTTGCCAATTCGGCTCATAAATCTTATATCCAATAGAAATATAAACTTGTACCTTTTGACGGCATATCAACTCTATCACTTCCATATGCTATCAGCTCAACATATACCAATGTTATCCTAATCAAATCCCAATTTGCTTTTATCCACGACACAACCATTCCCTTATACCTAAGTCGAATTCAGTTTCAAATCAAAGTTCCATTTTCGATTTTTAAATTCTTGACTCATCAATCCAATACCATTTCAGATTCTATCTCACAACTCAAAATCTGATTCTGCTTGATATATCGTATCCAATTCAATTTCCAATTAATGGTTTCAATTTGGTTCCAGCTCCGTTTCACAAATTTCTATTTAAATTTGTTTTTAATTCAAACAGTCTTTCCCTAGGAGTTTTTAAACAAATTACTCTTTTCAAAAATTAAATTTTCCTTTTGAACATGTCACTAAGCCCTTAATTAATATTCCATTAGTTAAATCACATCTCTATTTCTTTATCAATGTTTGTTAACCAAATATTTTTAATAACCATATTGGCCTTTTATGTTATTTGGAAAACATTTCCGAATATCGCCTTCCTTTATTTTCTAAACTTTAGAAAATATATGCTATTTATAATTGGAAAATACTCCAATTACTTATCTCTTTTCCGATCTCGTTTATTTCTATACTGAGGAAATATTCTTTACTATATTTCCAAGCTTACACTTATTTGGGTTAAAACAGATGTTGTGTAAAACATCGTTACGACAACCCAAATACTATATTCAACTAACTCTTATTCAATATTGATCTTCGAGCCTGAAATCTTACTATTTATTTGTTAATAATGAAATCAATCAAGTAGGGGTATAAGTACCTCTTAGACCTTGACTGAATAACATTTATAACATCAAAACAGATATGACTACATACTCGAATAATCAATACCATACAACTACTTCTTCACTTTTAAACACATATACACTTTCTCTTTTTATTCTTATGAGATTTTTATTCTTAGTCTTCCTTTTTGATTTTACTATTCTATTTCTAAGTTCGTTTCCTTATCGACTTCTATGTATATATCGATACGTTGATTTCTAACTATCAAATTATCTTAAAAATATTCTAACTCCTTAAATTCCCGGAAAAATTCGCCATAACCTCCTTTGTACTAGGAGCATCGGGTTATTTCAAATAGCCTCCCATGGCCCTCACCAATCCAAAAGAAAAAGAAAAAGCCAAGCGGCTAGCCGATACGGCGCATAAAATCTCATATATGAATTAAATACATACCTTTTCGTCGAGCATTCTATTTATATACCTTCATACCTTATCCATACCTATCTCATGTATATTATTCCTGCCCAATCTATTTTAACTATACCTGATCGTTTTAACTCAATTCGTTAATTAATTTGTTAATTAACTCTTTAGTCTATTTCGCTTTTATATTTGAACATGACATGTTCAAATATATTTTAACTTGCTTATTAACTAATTTGAATCCAAATTTCAAATTTAAGTTCTATATTTGATTTCGAATATCCATTTACAAATCCAATTCACCTTTCAAAGTTCAACTTCAAATTCAAAACTCGATTAACTAATTCCTCTTCGACTTAGTTGATTCTATTCAATTTCTATTCAAATTCTATAGTTTAAATTCCATTTGAATTCTATGTTGAAATTCTATATATTCAAATCCTATATTTGAAATCCTTTATATTTTCTATATTCAAATTCTATATTTGAATTCCATTGAATTTCATATATTCAAACTCCCTTTGAATTTCTATATTCAATTTCTATTTCAACTTTCTTTATTCATTCTTTATTATAAATCCCATTTTGAAATTCAACACAACTTGGCTTTCCCAAAACAAATTCAAAACAATATCTCTGGTAGTAATTCGTCACTTACAACTCGAAAATGAATAGTGATGATGCAGCTGTCATCATCAGAATCTATTTTCCAGCGATTGAAGTGAGTTCAATACTATAAAACCATTTCTAAACATTCCCACTTTGAAATTCATTTCAAAATATAATTCACACTGCTTGTCAAACAATTTAAAATCTCCCAGGATCTTAAATTTTCCTTATTTTTAATCCAAATCCATTTACAAACACTTATCTAATTTTCCAGAATTTTAACTCAATTTCTGGTTTAAATTTCAGATTTAACTCATCTGATTTCACGTATTTCACTAATATGAATCCTGATTGGTTATTTACATAACCATTTAATTTATAATCTTACTCGATTATAATCACAACCAATATATCCACTATATTATAATTTTGATATATATATCTTCTCTATATCAAGATATACATTGGGTAAACTTATTTTAATTACCCTCTTTTCAAAACATATCGTGTCAACCCATCATGTTCGAGTGTTTATAAACTCCTACCGATACAGTGGATCAAACTGATCAACCAGAACCCGTAAACAACTCAACCAATGAATCTCCACAATATAAAACAATTTTTATATCAATAACAAATACGCTCACTCGTATATATACGCTCAAACTCAATCTAGGGTATTACTAACCCTATCTCTACCGAGTCACGCCACAGAGCCAAGGTAATTCATTTAACTTAAGCTCTGATACCAACTACAATGACCTGGGATTTTGTCGACTTTAGTTATCACCATAAACTCAATGATGACTAACCAAACATTGAAAAATACCTGTCATTAGTGAAAGAAATTAGAGGGTGAGAATAGATAAGATAGAAACTTAGAATAGAAGAAGAAGAAGAAACACAACATCAGAGTAACACGAATCTCACAGCAGCGGAACGAATAAATATATTTCATAACATAACTTTGAAATACAAATCTGTACTTAAATACACATATTATTATCAAAGTACAACACTTACAACACAGCGGAAATAAACTATAGCTATATGATTCTGAAGCCTCCTGCTCCATCTCTTCCAGTATATCTGTAAATCCCGACTACTTGACTGCCCGTACAAATTTAGGCACCCAAGAGTTTAGGGAAACAAACAAATAAACTCCGGGTCAGTCATGGGACTGGTATGAGTAAAACAGTTTAAAACAGTTTGAGCAATGCAACGATATCTCATAAGACCACGCCGTATAACGGAACGGTTTTTTCCCTTATGAGAATCCAAAATATCTTTATATCAAAACTCATTGATATTATAATAATGTCTATCAACTACAATATATTAATCATCTAGCATAAACGCTTTCATCTCACGTTCTACATATATAGTATACAATCAAAACCGCAAGCATGTATTGGGTAATGGATTTCCAACTATGACAAGGTATGGAACCACCTTTCGCTAGTGTACCTCTAGAAAGGAATACACTGGGTTCAACAAGAACATCTTGCAACCCGGCCACACATGACTGACCACTCATTTCGCTTGAGTGTATCGAATGCATATCACCAACGGTTGGGATCAACAACCGTTTCCCGAATGGGACAGCATCAATAATAGATTTTTAGAAGTAAATGAAACTCTAGATCAGGTGATTATACACCCTACTTCGGTGCGACCGACTTAGCCATGCTGCCTGCCCGATTTCTGTCATTTACCAGATGTGAGGCTAGAAGCTACGCTTTATCATTACACCAGATTCACTTTGAATGCCACATCGTCAAATCCATCAAATCACCGATTGACGTCCTCAAACATACATTATGTGTTAGCTAAAAGAAGTTTCCTTCTCCGCTTCCACTCTTGGTACGGTTGGAGAAATCAATATATGTGATCGTCTGGAAATACTCTGTCAGACATCCGTCCATACAAGTCATCCAGGAACAGGATGAACTGAAGGCATTATTCAATACATCCATCTTAGACACTGTTATCTAAGACTTATACAATAGCCCTTGCACTTTACTCTGTCTTCAATTATCTTTGGCATATATGATTCGCAACGCTCATGCCAATACAGAGTAGTTCTTTGGATAATAATCCAACCGGTCTCTCTATATTAACAACGTTAAAATGGTCAAGACTTCGATAGTATGTGATTTAACTATCAAAGAAAAACAAGTGTGCAAAACCACGATATTATTTCCAGATGGAAATTATATCAATCAATCATCAAACATATATATATTCCTTATTTTCCCTGTTTAGAAAATATACGTTATTAACATTGGAAAACATTTCCATTTCTTGTTTTCTATATCAGAAAACATTTCTGGTTCTTATTTGGAAAACATTTCCAAAACTCCTACGTCTGGATTAAACAGATGTTTAGATAAAACATCGCTATGCCAACTCAAACCATTTCCTTTAATTACTAAATTCACTTAACCATCCTTTACTGCCGAACCTTAACCATTCCTTAGTTAAAAACGAAGCCAATCAAGTTGGGGTAGAACTACCTCTCAGACGTTAACTGAACAACATTTCTAACCTTGAAATAGACAAAGTTCACCCTTTTAATTCTTTAACAACTTCCTGACGTAACTCTCCTTCGAATCATCTCTTATTCGATAATTCTTTCCTTCGAATAAGGTATATTCGATGACTCTATTCAATTTACTCTATTCGATTAACCCTTATCAATTTACTCTATTGGACTAACGCTATTGGATTTACTCTATTGTACTAATGCTATTGGATTAACTCTATCGGACTAACGCTATTGATTTACTCGTTTCACTTAACTCCTTTCGAATAAACAATATTCGAATAACTCCTTTAACTCTATTCGAATTAACTATATTCGATTAACTCCTTTATTTTATATTTGAATAAACTATATTTGATTAACTCATTTATTTTATATTCGAATAAACTATATTCGATTAACTCATTTGATTTTATATTCGAATAAACTATATTGTGTTTAACTCTATTCGAATAACTGATTCGAATAACTCTTATTTATTTAACTCTATTCGAATAACTAATTCGATTTTCTTACTTTTGAATACTATATTCGATTAACTCCCTTAGAATAAACTATTCATTTATAAAGATTTACTTTTATTAATGGTTCATCACTTTACAAATGATTTCCTTTTTAGTAACGTTTTCCTTTTTATAACGTTTTCCTTTTTATAACATCCTATTCTGTTATAAACAAATTTCCTTTTTATAACTCTATTTATTTTCTAAATATTTCCTTTTTATAAATCTCCTTTGATTGTTATAAATATTATCTCTTTTATAAAATCCTTTGATTTTATAAAAAATCTATTTTCAATATTCATTTTGAAAATTCCTTTTTCACCATCCCGGTATGTTATGGTATTTAACACATCAAATCACGATGACCAATATCGTTCAAACACATATAATCGACAACAGATTTTAATTCACATCATATATTACAATATATGAATCACAGTAAAATAAATGTTGAGGAATCCAGTTGGATTCCTCCAACCTGTCTCCCTTTATCACAGATTTTAAACAATATAGATAACATCACTTTCAGTTCCATATGATATATTCTGTTCAACAGAATCAATATAGAAATTCAACTAACCGACTAGCAGTTCAATCAAATAGTCAACACATAATCAATCAGCCAATATTTAACAGTTCTAAAAGTACAACATGAAATTATAAAATGTTCGGAGTTAGTGAGATTTACTCACATTTGCGCGTTAGCCGTTAAATAACGGTTTGCGTTATTTGATTCAGACGGACAATTTATTTCGCCATAAATTGTAAAGAGCTCGGATTCACTCCCGGTCAGTCTCATTGTGTTGCTCTCGTCCAAACGATCCCAACGGATCTTGTTTTGTTGGATTTCGATTACGTATGACTAAGTTATGACTTCCACAAGTTTATATACAAAATAAATTAAAACAAATTAATTTAATTTACTAATGGGCTTTACCCATTTTAATAAGGCCCATCCCACCGTGAAAAACCAACCCGCAATATCCTTCTTCTCGGCTAAAAGAAATCACGAACTCCAGAAATTTCTTTGCCCCAACATTCCACCATTTCCGCACCAATACTCGACTCTTTCTCCTTCACCTTCTTGCGAAAATCAAAGACAATACTGCCATCAAACCTCCCTTTACTTTCTCCTTCTACTCATGTGCCAAACCTCCAACTCGAAATCACCATCAACGACTTCCGTCGTTTTCAATTTTCACACCAGTACAGGAAGACCGCACTTCATAAATCACCAAATCCAGCAACAGAAAGCTTCCGCAAGCTCCCTAATCACCTGCTCATATCGATTATTACCTCGAAACATGTATCGATACTTTACCCTAATCAAAAACTGAAACCCTACCTCTCTGTTAAACAACCATCGATCTAAATTGGTTTAAACCCAAAATAAATCGTATACAAAAATGCAGAGACTCAGCAGGAACCCAACTCTATATCTATCTGGATTTATAGATTTTTACTGAGTTTGTTTTTGGATTTTAGAACTCGCGTTTGGATGTTGAGGAAGAATAGTGACGGCACATTTTTTTCTTTCCGTTGAATTGCTTTTTAGGTCTTAAGGGAAAGAACTACTATTTATAGGCAAATGAGATATTTTTAGATATTTAGTTAGGATATTTTATTTGTACCCTTTTATATTCGTTTTCCCCTTCTAAAAATCTGTGTGATCACACACAGTATTCAAAAATCATGAAAATAGTCATGTAGCTACAGTTTGACATTACGGTCCCAACGAAACTGGTTTCGTCGAATTCCGACTCCGTATGCTCACACAGCGTATTTTTAACCGTCGAAATACTGACTATTTTTCACTCTAAAAATATGTACGACCACACAGTGACTCTAAAAATCACAGAACTTGGAATCTAGCAATAATTTGATGTTGCGGATCCAACAAAATTAGTTTCGTCGAATTCCGACTTCGTTTGCAAAAGTGGCCATTTTTAAAGCTCTGGATGACCCATTTAAATATATAAATATATTTAAATATAATCAAATTAAATATTTGCAAATAAATATTATCGTATATATTCACAGTGGAATACCATACAACTCTAGAATATTCCTATATGAATTTCTAACTCGATATTCACTTCTGGTTCAACCCGATATTCGATTTATATTGAATTCCCTTTTTAAAATATAAATAATTCCTTTATAAATTATAAAGGAATTCCACAGCGACTTTTCTAAAATTTGATTTGGACGTAAATCAAAATCTACACGACGAAATACCGATTTTTCTCATCCACTAGAAAGATATACTCCACCAGCTCCACATGTTTCTTGTTTCACAGAAATCCGGCTTAAAACGAATCCTATACATTCAGTTGAAGTTCGAATCGCCAATTTATTAACTGTAGCGCCATTTCGAGCTCGATTTTAATTATAATATAATTATATGTTTAAACTGTCGTTCAAATAATATATTCGTTATTCAAATTCAATTCTAAACTGAATTTAATATCACAGATGATCCAGTTCACACCATATCGCCATTTCAGCCAATTTTGATTATTTCAGAATTAAATATATTATTTGATTTATTATTTTAATTAAATATTCACCATTATTTAATTTCACGACCATTAAATTCACTATATCACTATTTATATAATTAAATAAATTAATTATTATACCTCTGCCAATGCGGGTCATTACAGGCCCTGCCGCTCCAATGGTATAAATAGTTCCCTAGGACATTTTGCTAGAGATATTCCGAAATTTGGGCAAGGAAGATCCCTTTCCTCGGGTCATGATGGAAACTGAATTTCCAATACAAACCTTGCGTTTTCAATTGAAAACCTATATGGCGACATAATAGGATGGGGTATTATGCCATCAAACATTGATACATTTATTTTCAAATTAGTTTTCTGCACTATGCACTTATAATATTATAAGAAAAATTTCATGTATCAAGCATGTTTGACTATTATAAAGTAAAACTCTATCCTCCGTCTTGCGCTTGCATTGTGTGATGAGACCTAAGTCTTATAATAGCTTCATTTTTCAAAAGCCGTGCTAGTTTTGTTTTTACGGGATTCATATGGAGAAAACACGTTCCATCTCATACGGCGTGGTCCCACGATCTACCCAACTTTTAAAAGTCAAGTTTTTATAACTTTTTTTAGTTCTCACACCAGTTCCATGTCTGATCTAGAGTTTATTGTTTTTTACCAAAACTCTGGGTGCCCATATTTTCCACACGGGGAGCTAGTAGTTTTGGTTTCGTAGATCTTTTCTTTCAACAGATCCTGGATTATGGATGGAGCTGCACTCTGGATTTCCTTGTATGGTTCTCTGATGTGTTAATTTATGTTTTCCACTACACATTATACTTATGTATTTTAAATTTCCGTTGCTTTGTAATTTATTCTCTTATATTTGTTTTTACGCTGTGTATCTTTTTTTCTGCATTTTTATATTCTTGTATTCTAATGTAATATTGTTGTAATAGCAATGAAAAGTCTCTCGTTCTATGTTCCGATGCGTTATGTTCTCATGACAATCCGCCGTCTTGTTTGGTTTAGGTCGGTCTAACGATCGATTCGGACTGACCGGGAAAGTGGGTCATTATAGGTGGTATCAGAGCTTTTGTTTACAAAGCTTTGAGAACAAGACACGTTAGAACTAGATGAAAGAACTCGTCAGTGGTAGGATTAGTAATATCCTACGAAAGAATGCTTATTAGGGCTAGGATTAGTAATATCCTAGAATGAGTGACTCATTAGAGATGGGGTTAGTAATGCCCTATGATGAGTTGAGAATTATATGTTTAAGAAACGTATTTGTGCTTATTATATATAATCCAACTTTGAAAGTATGCTTTAGGTATATCAAAGATTTATGTTTTGATAACATATATGATTTTAAAGTTAATAAATCCACTGGTTATTGGATATGATGTTTGATTTCTTGTTTAATTACTTAAGATGTCTAGTTAGGGTAAGTAAAGGGAATCTTCGGCAGTTTTGGACAGTTGATGTATTCTAATACAACTTAGGGTTTAAAATTATAAAGGAGTTATGGTTACAATTTTGGACAGCGAATATACATGTAACCACTTGTTATATACTTTTAAAAAATGTTAGTTCAAACTTATGTTCTAATTTGAAATTCTTTATTCCAAATTGTAGAGAGGTAAGTCTATGGCTGTCAGACAGTACATTGCTCATTTATTGTAGTCTTCATCTTCTTCTTCATCTTACAGTAGTTCATCTAGTAGTTAGGGTGACATCACTTCCGTCCCTCCGTCTGATGACAATATTTCTGGTTATGGGAGTGACAGTTGTTACATTTAGTTAATGAAGAATTAAATTGTTTTAAACTCAGTTAATAATGAAGTTAATTAATTATTTCTTAAATAGGGTTTATTTAAGAAAGGAACTGAGTTGTAATAAGATTATTTGAATACTTGCGAGGGTTTTATATAGAAATATTCTTCTAAATATTATGGAAGGGGTTTTTAAAGCAAAAGTATAATTTTAATGAATTGTTACTTAACTAAGTTTGAATTGAAAGGAAAGGAGGCAAAGACGAAGAAAGTTAATGATTTGTGTACAAAAATTTACAAATAGATCTTTGGTTATAAATATCCAAATTAGTTTTAGAATATGATATCAAATGATTTTGGTAAAATATTTGGAAATGAATTATAATCCCAATCATAAATGGAATTTTTTAACGAGTATAAAAATGAAAAGTTAAATAAAAATTGTCACAATCGACCAGTGTTTTCAAATGATAGAACATGGTTTATAACATCGTATTTTAAATATGTCAAAAAGAAGATTTTGATTGATGTTATAAAAAATGTAGATTTTTAAGTTACAAAGTATTATCTATTCTAAGATAAGCACGTTGTTGATCAAGGTCGGAGAGGTAAATAAAATACCCTAACTTGAATGAATTCACTATTATCGAGGAATGATATTAGTTTGTAATGGTAAAGATATTGAGATTAGTTTAATATTTCCGTAAGGGAATATGCAACATGAGTTGCAAAGTATTGAAAGATAAATAAGAATATTTGGTTTTAAAACAAACAACGTATAATTTGACGTTGTTTGGCATGTATAAGAATTTAGTTGAATTTATATCTTTGAGTTAATAATGTACGCCAACGTTTCCAAGGTAAAGGAAATGCATTATGGTTATAAGAAAATATAGTAATATTTTCAAACTGAAGAAGGGAGTTGGTAAGTACGTTTATTTTGGAATTGGGAAGAGTTGTTTAAAATGAGGAAATAAAGGTGATTGATCGAGGTAAGTAAATCGATTAAATGATTTTAAAGATAGATAAGAGTTTTTAAGAACAATTTTAAGTAAAAATATTGGTCGAAGCTGCCATGAACTTGAGCGTATTGTTATAATTGATAGTTAAAACACCGACTATCAATGAAAAATTATTGTACCTTTTTGACGTGTTGTTTCGAAGAAATTGGGATGGGAACTAGACCCAAAACCACTTCGAATCAACGTTGCGTACGATATTTATCTACAGGGATATGTATAAAGATGGAGCATTGAAGACCGTAAATCTTCATGAGCGGAAGAACTATTTGTTGGATTTCTCTACCTGATCCCTAGAGATATTTCGACTGTGATTCTATCATGAGTACGGATTGCAAGGACTACTCGCTACTGACCCTTTGGGTAATTCCTAGGATGCGGAAGGAGGGTGCCTTCAGTTCATCATGTTCCTGGATGACTTGTATGGACGAATATCTGATAGAGTATGTCTTATAGATCACATAAGACAATCTTTTCAAGAAATTATGTTTGGTGGCGGCGGAATTCGTTTCCCTTAGCATTTTATACCCATAATATTTTTGGGAAGATCAACTGGAGATTTAACGGGTTTGATGATATGGCATTCAAAGTGAATGGTGACTAGATGTTCTAAGAAGGTAAACATAGGCTCAAGCCTCACAACTGGGACATGACAAAAATATGCAGGCAACATAGCTAGTTGGGTGACACCATGCTAGGATGTATTGTCACAATCTAGAGAAAATTCATATTTGTTATTATTTTTCTATATCCCCGCCTAAGTATGGTGGCGCTATAAAACCATACGGTGATAATACATTCGATACACTCAAGTTAAATGAGTGGTCTGTCATGTGTGGCCGGGTTGCAAGATGTTTTTGTTGAACCCTAGTGTGTCCCCTCTATAGTACATTGATCAAAAGGTGGTTCCATACCTTGTCGTAGTCGGATTCCAATCTGCAATAAGCACCCTGCGGTTTTTGAATTTATAATGAATATGTAGAGCGTGAGATGCAAGCGTTTTTCTAGATGGTTATTTATTTGTGATTTGTTAGACACTATTATAATATCACTGGGTTTTTGTATATCAAAAATGTTTTGAATTATCAAAAGATAAAAACCATCTGTGTTTATGTGTGGACTAGTCTTATGTTTATCCTTTTCTTCCAAAAAAGGATTACTAAACTTAAACAAGTTGTTGTTCTATGAATTTATCACTGAGAGTATTCCAGACTTATCCAGGTGAATGTTGCTTTGCTTCAAATGTGCTTGGGTCAGACCGAGTATATTTCCAGGTCAGGTTTTGCTTGGAGTTCCAAAGAAGGAGTTGAAGTCGAGATGTATTCCATATATTTTACTAAACTAGTTATTTCTGGTGTGTGTTTAATTGATCTAAATGTATTCTCTGATGTTGTAATCATATGTATATATACAGTACATTTTGTGTAAAGCATTTTGATATATTACATTTTGTTTGTTTCACTGTGAGACTCTGATCTTCTTATTCTTCTATTATAATAACTTCGTTTTCCTCATCTCATCCTCTAATTTCTTTCTATTAGATTTCTTGGTTTTCGATACTTGAGTTTGGACAGAGGATGTATTAGTGTCTGAATTCGAGTGTTGAATTTCCTGGGACATTACAGATTGGAAGCCCCAATATCAAACAATACTCAAATAGGAATACCATAAATGGAAAGCATACCTTGGATGATGATTTCCTTTTTCCTTTTCTATCGATGTTAGTGCATCGACAAAGAAGGAACAACAATGATATCATATGCTTTCATTACCTGCTTGTCTTTAGGAGGTTCTGGGCAGTTCCTTATAAAGTGACCCTTATTATTACAATTGAAACACTTCCTCCCTCCATTTGTGGACTTGCAGTCTCTGATATAGTGGCCCTTCTTGCCACAGCCATAGCACTCGAATTCACATTTCACCTTTTTCTTCTGTCCATCTTTAGGCAGAAATGGCTTCCTCTTATTCTTGTTAGGTCACTTCTTCTTGTTTCCACTGCTTTCCTGCGGCTTTTGCTCTTCCTTGAAAACAATAACAGCTTCTACAATGGCGACTTCCGTCTTTGACATCAGATAGAGACTTTCCGACCGTAAAGCTTTTCCAACGATGGACTCGAAGGCTCATCGACATGATTTATAAGCCTCTTTCCCAAGTAATAATCCAATCCAGTGATGAGTTTTTCGTTCTTATTCTTAGCAATATTAATAAAAGACATTTCATACTTCGACAAGGCGTCGAACTCAGCAACGTACTCAAAAATGGTCATACCATTTTGCTTAAGATAAGCAAATTTTCAAAACAAATCTGAATTATGAGCAACCAGAATAAATTTCCTATAGAATCGGGCCTTGAATTGATCCCAAGTAAACTGTAATGGCTTTTATGGCATTCCACTAATTCATGGCCCTATCCTAAAGCTGGCGTGAAACCAACTTACTTTTCATGGCATCATTAAGCCTAAGACCCTCAAAGATACGTTCAAAAGTATCAACCAAATCTTGAATATTCATATCGACTCTGTTACTTAATTTTTTTTACCACCCTAGTTAGTGAAATCCTTATTCATCTTAGCAAAGTCGGCTCTGGGCACCTGCAAGTGCACCACCACCCACAACAACATTCTGAGCAGCCCCTTGAGGACTTCTAAGCATTTCCCACGTGAAAGCAGTAAACCTCGTCTACATATCATTAGTATTAGCATTATTGGCTCCTGAGCCTGGTTCTTCCTCAATTATCGACGCAAATTCCTAACAGCATTCCTTTCTTGATGTCTCATCATTCAATATGTTAATAAGTCAATTAATCGTCTTCCCAAGGAATCCTACTTAACGGTGCATGTGCAGTGCGACTTCCCTTAAATATACTAATAGTAGTATGTATATATATATATATATATATATAATTTTGAAAACCAAAATACCACAAATACGCTCTCTCGTACACGTATACTCTTCCCTTTGACATCACCCACTTAGGTTAACAACACAACCTCAGCTCTGATACCATATGTATTGACCTCCCTATACCAGTCGACACCCAAGTATGCGTTGTGGCAGTCTTCATCTAATACAAGATGTTAAAGAAAGAATGAGAAAATTAGACGAAATAATCCAAAACCTACCGTATATATCACAACACATGGTAGAAAATATAATATAAACATAGGACTTATATAAAATAGGAAAAACAATATAAATTGTAAATAACAACAATCATCAAAGTAACAAACCCAAATTACAACATAGTATCAAGTGGTTAGATACAGTTGTATTTCCAATATTATTACTGTCTCTACTCAAATACACTAATAATACCTAAATTAGTGATCCCAAAGATAAATAGGGATAATATTGTACATATTATACACGGGAGCCTCCTGCTCATCTCCGGACAGCTAATCGAGCACACCAACCTATCTCTAGTCTGCTCATTTAAGAGCACATAGAGTAATAAAGAAAAGAATAAAACCCCGAGTCAGACAAGGTTTGGGTTGAGCAATAAGTATCAAAACTACTAAATAAACAGCATAGGTATGAAAGGAATCATAGCTGACCTGTCCTTGCATGTATAGAGTTAGCACATAATAATCAAGTGCGCGTGAAAAGGTGGCAACAAACATCAAGCATAACATTCATTCCTCACATCACTCAGTGCATTGAGTGTACGATACTCATTAATTAGGTTACTAAATCTCACAAGGCCCCTGGTAGTTCCTACAGCAAAGAGCTATGCCCAATTGGCATACCCAGTCTATTCAGAAACTGGTATTGGGTCCAGGTTGAGTCGGTCCATACTGCAACTGGTGCTGAATCACTCTCGTGCACCTCTCTCTAAAGTATACCAGAGCCATGACTATCGGTAACCCCTTAGTAAGCGTATCCACAATGAAGCCTACTTTGGAAATCACCTTGATGGTTCCCTACTTGAATCCTTCATAGTCAGCTTCAATGTAGGCTTTCTTCGCGTCTCGGTCTAGGCAAGTCATATTAGGATTTGTCCTCCACAGAATGAATTGGTCACCAAGAGAAGAAGTCGCCCGTCATTTCCAGAATCTCCGAAGGTGCTCACTCCGCTTCCTTGTAACATATGATGGATCCAGTTCAAATTAGTCCAGGTCGACCCAAGCTAAGTGAACGTACTCGGGTCGACTTGGTCGAACCGATCTCGTTTGCTCTTCCAGGATTGACTTGGTTGACCTGGGCTTACCCAAGTTATCCGGGACGACTAGGTCGACCCAAACACTATTGCTACACCCGAATCAACTTTGTCAATCTAGGACTTATTCCATCTGAGCCCATTTTACATCTTAGAACAATAACGCTTCCACTTTCTATCTGTTAGAAAGTTGTCTTCTGTCTTAAGCTTGGTTCGGTTCGAAGTCGACCCGAAAGCCACATTGACCCAAGCTAATATGAGATAAAACTTGGCCTTCCTTTGTCCCAAATGACCTGAAACTTTTTCCTAGAGTTCCTAGGACCTTCCTTATCGCCTCTATAGAATTCCATATTATTCTGGTCCAGTTTTCCCTGCTCGGTTCGGTCGAATCCACTTTGGTCGAACCAAGACCTAAAGTACTCCTAGAATCCCTTATGCATTCTATTTCGCCTTCCGGTGACATTTTCACTCATTTTAATGTTCTTATACATCTTACAAATATACTAAACACATTCATGCAATATGTAGGTGAAAAGTAAGGAAAATCATCACAACAAAGTTAGGGAAGCATTGTTATTTTTGCTTCCTTAATTTTCGGGATTAACAAAACTTAACCAAATCAATCCAAATTCATATATGTGCGATAACATATTAAATTGAGATATAAAAGCATTTTCTATAATTTTTACTGGTGATTATCTAATAATAAACCCTAGTGAGTAATGATATTAATCACTCACCTTAAATTCCCCAAAATATTTAGATCTAAAATTGATGATGATTTAGCTTCAATCCCAATGCTATGTAGCATCCCCAAACTTGATTTGATGTTAAGATGATTAAATCTTCACTTATTGTAGGTTTAGGGTAATTAAAGTAAGGATTAGAAGGGGTTTAGGGAGATGTAAGCCATTGGAGGTTGACAAGATCTAGTTTGGTAGTTGTGAAAGTGAGAATAAATGATTCCTCTACCCCCATTCAACCCCCTACATAATCCTAATCCCAAAATGGACTTTGGGTCCTATAACACCCCATGTTTTCTATTAACATAAACTAACGAATTAAACAATAATTAATTTTAATATGAGAATCAAGGGAAACGAGTTACGCCATTGTGTTCATCTCGGAATCCTTGTTGATATAGAGTCCAAGTTTGCATAAATTGGACTTCGGATGAAGAAGTTATAACTGTCGGAAGTTTCCAAAAAATTCAAATAAATTCAAACAGCTCGAAAATAGATTCAAATTTCGAATCAGAAGTCAAAAGCGGGTTGGGCGGGAAAATTCCAGCCCAGGACCTAGGTCGACCAGGGGGTCGACCCTAGTGTCGATCTCCCCCCTACCAGTCGACTTGGGGGTCGACCAAGGGGTCGACCTACCCCCCACCACGGGCATATTTGAAATGACGATTTTGTGACTCAGTGATGAGTCATTAGGGCTGAGTGGTCACTCTATCTTGACTGGATGGTCTTGATTGATTCTAGGTTGATCGGATGGCCTAAATTAATCCTAAATTCTATATAAACACATGTAGACTCAAACCCTAAAACCTAATCAAAATTAGAACCATGGCCGTTATGCTATCACCTTGCAACCTAGAATAGCCGCCACCAACTAGAGGAAAAGTAAAGCTAATCAACTCAATTCAACTCAAGTTTATAACAACAACAACAAATTTGTCTACTTCAAAGGCGAGCTAAATCAATTTTAGAACTCAGATCCCAGAACTCAAGACCTTCTTTGAGTTGTGAGTTCAATTTCTTTAATAAGACAATTAACAACTTAATTGGGTTTAGTTATAATTTGGGTCATATGGCTATATTTGTGAAACATTGGAAAAATGTGATATTTTGTGAATATATGCTAGTTGTTCATAATGACAGTTTTTGTTGTGGATTCTTTTGTATATGCCCAATCACATATGTTCAACTTGATTCATGTTTGACATCATTTTATATGCAAGTTTGGGTGTAGATTATATGCTAGTTTCTATGTGAATTGTACACAAGTTTACATGTGCCAAGTAAAATGACTATATGCAAGTTTAGGTAGAAATTGGATTCACACATATGCAAGTTTACACCTTTAGATTTAGATCTATGACATATATAGTTTTATACAAGTTTGTGGCTATAGTCTATTCAAGTTTTAGGTGAAAACTATATTCATATATGCAAGTTTTGGGTGAAAACTATATTTACATATGCAAGTTCACACCTTTTAGCCTGTGTTTAGATTCATGACAATACCAAGTTTATGCTAGATATGTTGTAATCCTTATTATAAGTTAGATCCAATTTGTGTGTTATGCAAATTTGCGGTGTTTTTTCCCTTTATGTGTTAGAATAATGGCTAGTCTAATAAATATATGTCATAATAAGCGAACGAACAACGTGGGGACGATGGGGGTAATATTGAATATATACATATTGAGAATTGGCATGTATTGGCCTTAAAAGGCATACAATTAATTTGAGGCAATAATTGGTATAATTTGCATACCTGGAATAAATGGACATAATTTAGTTGACAATTATGGACATAAGTATATTTGTAATTTATTACAGATTTGGATAGGGATATAAATCCACTTTGGGGTTAAATAAAGATGTGTAATAATAAACCGCCTAAGACACGAGGTTAGACTCAGTTGTGGTGTAAGACTACCCGGACCCGCCCGACAAATCCAGCAGCCACAAATGCCAGTCTAATGTGAAAGGTCAAAGGCATGAATTAAATGTGTAACAGTTGTAAAACACGAGGTTAGGATCGTTTGTGGTGTAAGACTACCCGGACCCGCCCGGCAAATCCAGCAGCCACGAATGCCAGTCTGATGTGGGAGGTCTTTACAAGGTTACGGTGTTAATGAATTAAGAAACACTTAACCAGATAAACATGTGGTGGGACATGGGGGGTTAAGTGGGTGCCTTAGGTGGCATGTGAAATTAAGAGGGTGTCTTGGGTGGCATGTGAAATACGATTAGATGCACTTAACCAAGATTGAATCATGTAAGAAGACATGAATAAGAATGAGATTAAGTTGGGGAAAACCTTAAAGGAGACCTAGCATAGGTGGAAAGCTTGTGTCATACATGGGGGCCCTATTCAAACCACTAACCCATTAAGTATCTTTGTGGGCTCGACCCAAGTCGAGGACGGGACACGCGTACTAGGTTTGATTGTAAGAGGTCAAAACGGGTTAGCGGTGGCAACGCAAGTCCAATGGGGTCATGTGCGTGTGTGGCCCCGGGCTGGTAGGTAAGACGTTGTTGCATAGCCGTGCATTTTTTGTGGTATCGGGTTGCCACTTTGGGGGGTGATACACCCCACTGTGGGGCCAGCACGGGTATCTACGAGTTAGGGAGCCGATCGAATGAGGGTAGTGGTTACACCTACTGGAGATAGGGGCAGACGACACCTATGAAGGCAGCTAGGGGTACATGAAACTACCATTATCATTATTAAGTTTTGTAGGTGAGATCAACTTTTTGGGTGTTTGGTGTGCCACAATGTAGTAATTATCTCATAGTGATTAGGTGTGCCTTTAACGTTATCTTTGTTCATCTTATTTCCTTCGTTTGCTCTGGCATGCCCATTTTTTCACAGTCGTTTCCTTATTTTCCAGCTTATGCCTTATCCTATTTACTTAATGATTATATTGTTAAAGTTATTGCACTCGCCAGACTTTATGTCTGACCCCCTTTGTTTCCACCTCTTTTCTTCCTTCCCCCCCAAGGTGCTCACGGTGGGACTGGTACTAGTGGAGCTTGATTTGGTCAGCTTTATCTCTTTCTTTTGGAATTTGCTTGGATTGGTGAAGAAAAGTTCAGCCTATCTTATTTATGGCTATTTTATGTTTGTGTTATGTCTTTTATTTTATGTACTCAGAACTTATTTGTCAAGATGGATAATAAGTGTATTTAGTTTTGTAGTTGGCTTTTGATGTGATGTGACCAAACTATTTCTCCGCTACAATAAAAGTGGTTTTTATTTTCCAAGTACCAATATATTTATCTGTCTTGTTTAGTTTTCTGTTCTATACACAATAAATGCTCCACTAAAATTAAGGCATTCCCTTTGTGAGTGACCTTAATGGAGATGGGGTGTCACACGTAGTATCAGAGCTAAAGGTTACCAGAACAGATAAGATATTTTGAAAAACTATTTTTCAAAAAAGCATTTTATAAAGAAATACTTTCAAAAGTACGTTTTAAGGAAAGTATTTTCAAGAGAAAAGTTTATTTTAAAAACATAACCCCCAAGAGCCATATATCTTTCTTTCGAATTCTCCATTTGAATCTCTTCATTTTCTTTTCAGCATGTCTGGAATTCCCGAGATACACGAGGGGATACCGATACCAGGATGGTTTAGAAGGTATCTAGAATCTAGAGCCAATGTCGCAAGCCCAGCAAATGCTCCTCCTCCTCCCCGTGTTGATACTTTCGCAAAGATATACAAGGACTTTCAGGCAATGGGCGGGAAACCTTTTCACGGGTCAGAGACGTTTGTTGAAGCTCGAAATTGGCTAAAGGATATGGAAGAATTGTTTGAAATCTTTAAGGTAGAAGATAGAAGAAAGTTCCTGTTAGCTGCTTGGTTAATGAAGGATGAGGCTTCGTTTGGTTGGGAGGTCACTAATTGAGAGCGTCCAGTTGATACATGGCTGGATTTTAGGCGTAGGTTTGAGGCAAAGTTTCTCTCACGGGCCGAAGACAATCTATACATGGAAAGGTTTTTGGCATTGAGGCAGGGAAATCTATCAGTGAAAGAATACGTCAACAAGTTCAATCAGTTAGCCAAATTTGGCTTGGACTTGTTGAATACACCCGAAAAGAAGGCCCTGAGATTTGTTAAGGGTTTGAACGAGCCGCTACATGGGTCAGCTATGACCCACATCCCTATGGGGGCCACCTTTGAGAGACTAGATGACATGGCGCTTATGTATGAAGAGGAGAAAGGCGCCAATAAGGCACTTGAGAAGAAAGGGGATCAAAAGAAACCACAACAGCAATAGCAGAACAAGAAGGGTGGTAAAGATAACAACGACAAAGGAAAGAAAAGATGCTTTAACTGTGGGACACCAGGCCATCTGAGAAAAGACTGTAGGAAGAAGAAGACTAGTTGTTTCCATTGTGGCGAGGAAGGACATCTGATTAGGTACTACCCAAAGAAGGGGCACGGACTACCTCTAGAGGGCAGATTCTCATGGCACCGAGGCAGGCTAGGGGGCAGGTCCAGGCTCTCATGGTCCCACCGCGGCAAGAACGAGGTAGAACGATTTCCATTGAAAGTTTAGTTTATCTTTTTGATCATCCTGTTCGTACACTCTTTGATTCTGGTGCATTGCACTCTTTTATATCTACTATTTTAGTTGAGTCACTACACCTAAACACCAGTATGGTAGAGGATCCCTTTTCAAATCCAATTGGGGGCTCAGCCTATTTGTCGATGATTTGTTTGGATTTGGACATTTCTATACTTAGCATTGGGTTTAGATGTGATGCTTATGTTTTGGGCTTCACGGGCTATGGATTAATTTTGGGCATGGATTGGTTATCCAGTAATGGAGCAGTCCTAGATTGTGAAAAGAGAGAGGTTAGGCTTATGACTCGCTTGGGCAAACTCTCGAAATCTCTTGTAATCCCATGAATTCTGTTATGCTAAGTTATCTAGAATCGCTTGACGCGTCTGTTGAGAATTTACAGTCTGTTAGAGTGGTCCGTGAATACTTGGAAGTCTTTGAGGAAGTAGAGGGCTTGCCTTCGAAGCGGGAGATAGACTTCCTTATATACCTAGTGATAACACGATACCCGTTGCTTTACCCGTTAGGCACATGGCTCCAAGGGACAGAAAGGAGCTTAGCAAGCAAGTTAAGGAGCTTCTAGAAAAAGGGTTTATAAAGCGGAGTATTTCTGAATGGGGTGCTCCAGTGGTGTTCGCAACCAAAGCGGATGGTTCACTTTGCCCATGCGTTGATTATAGGGTGCTAAACAAGCTGACCAAGAAGAACAGGCACCCCCTAACAAGAATAGACGATTTGTTCGATCAGCTTGTAGGTGCAACAGTTTTCTCCCAATTGGATCTGGTTAACGGATTTCATCAGCTAAGAGTGGCTGAAGAAAGCATCCATAAGACCACGTTCAGAACCCCGAACAGTTTCTTCGAATGGCTCATCATGCCTTTCGGCTTGACAAACGCACCTGCTTATTTCGTCGATTTGATGAATAGAGTGTTCCGGGAATTTCTCAATAAATTCGTGGTGGTCTTCGTAGATGATATTCTGATTTTCTCGAAGAATGAGGAAGAGCATGCTTTGCATTTAAGGGAAGTCATGGATACTCTCCGTGCACATCAGTTAAAAGCAAAGTTCTCCAAGTGCCACTTCTGGAGGGAAGAAGTAAAATTTCTTGGGCATGTGGTGTCCAAAGAAGGGTTAGTGTGGACCCCGCAAAAGTAGTTGCGTTCCAGGATTGGAAGGTTCTAAAGAATGCAACCGAAGTCCGAAGTTTTCTTGGACTAGCAGGTTTTATCGCAAGTTCATTAAAGACTTTGCGAAAATCTCTGCTCCACTTACAATGTTAATGAAGAAAAACCTGACTTTCACTTGGGATTTGGATTGCGAAGTCGCTTTCCAACGGTTGAAGAGGGCCCCAACAACAGCCCCAGTTTTGACATTACCAAATGGGAGCAAGATGTTTAGGGTATACACAGATGCATGCGGTACGGGACTAGGCGCTGTTTTGATGCAAAAGGGGAAGGTAGTAGCTTATGGCGGAAGGCAGTTGAAAGTGCATGAGAAAAACTACCCAACCCACGATCTAGAGTTAGCAGCCATCATTTTTGTGCTTCAGTCTTGGCGGCACTTTCTCTTAGGTGAGAAATTTGAGTTGTATACTGACCATAAATCGTTGAAGTACCTTTTTTCGCAGAAAGACCTTAATCTAAGGCAGCAAAGATAGATGGAGTTTCTCGTCTCATACGACTTTGGGATCTCCTATACTCCGGGCAAGGGCAAGGTAGTAGCAGACACCCTAAGTAGAAAGAAGTTGACCTTAAGTCCTTTCTTTATAGAAAGGCAAAGTTTGGAGTACATATCAAATTTTGATTTTAGACCCTCTGTTGATTACGTGACTGGCTTGATGGAAATGCTAGAGGTGCGGCCTACTTTGTTGGACTCAATAGGAACTGTGCAACGTGAAGACCCTCAGCTAGTTGATGTGATAGGTAAGCTGATTAGGGAAGAGACTTCTAGTCACCTCAATAGATAATCCATCGATGATAAGGGTTGGTTGAGACGGGATGGAAGACTATGAGTTCCACAAGCAAGAGATTTGGTGAAGATGGTTCTGGAAGAAGCACACCATTCCAAGATGACCTTACACCCCGGTGGAGACAAGATGTATAAAGATATCAAAAGAGTTTTTCTTTTGGAATGGCATGAAAAGGGATGTAGCTGAATTTGTTTTAAAATGCATGATATGCCAACAAGTCAAGGCGGAGCAGAAGAAGCCTGGTGGTTTGCTTCATCCTCTAGAAGTTCCGCAATGGAAATGGGAGAGCATCTCAATGGACTTTGTTAATGGGTTGCCTAGGTCAAGAAGGGGCAATACCGATATTTGGATAATAGTGGACAGGCTAACGAAAAGCACTCATTTTATACCTGTCAAGAGTAGGAGGACCGCCTCATCTTTAGCGTCCATTTGTCTTAAGGAGATAGTTCGACTCCATGGGATACCCTCCAGCATAGTGAGTGACCGAGACGCTATCTTTACAAGCGAGTTCTGGAGGAGTTTGCAAGAGGCCGTAAGCACACAACTATGTTTAAGCACAGCCTATCACCCTCAAACTGATGGTCAGACGGAAAGGGTGAACAGAGTACTGGAAGATCTTTTGAGACTATGCATTCTTGACTTTGGAGGATCTTGGGAGGATAATCTCCCTTTGGTGGAATTCGCTTATAAAATAGCTACCAAGCCACTATAGGCATGGCACCCTTCGAAGCTTTATATGGAAGGCCAAGTCAATCACTAACTTGTAGGTGGGAGTTCACAGATAAACTTATACTTGGGACAGACATGATTAGAGAGACTTCAGAGAAAGTGGACTTGATACGAAGGAGAATAAAGACTGCCCAAAATAGACAGAAATCCTACCCAGACAAGAGAAGGACCGACCTTGAGTTTGAAGTTGGGGATAATGTGTTCCTTAAATTATCTCCCTTGAGGAATGTCATCCGCTTTGGGTTCATAGGAAAGTTGGCACCACGATTTGTAGGACCATTTCCTATCATCGAAAGGATTGGGACGACGGCCTACAGAGTAGAGCTACCTGAAAGACTGGCTGGAGTTCATAATGTTTTTCATGTCTCTCAGCTACGAAAGTGCTTACATGAGTCGGCAGAAGTTGTGGAGCCAAGCATAGTAGAGGAAGTCGAAGTGGAACAAGAAGTGACTGTGAGGAGAGTCCAACTCGTATCTTGGGGATGGAAGTCAAAAAGCTACGCAACCGTGAAGTTAAGCTTGTCAAAGTTCAATGGAGCGACGCCGAGGAAGACGCGACTTGTGTGACCGAGGCAAAAATATGTGCAGCCTACCCTTTTCTTTTTGAGGATACATCTTTGATCTCTTTTTCCTTAAGTTTACGCAAGCTTGTATCTAACTTTTTAGTGTATCTCCTCGGTCATATTCTTTATCCTTAGGTAAAGGCCAATGGATGTAAACATGTATTTGAAACATGTTATGATTGATGGATGCAAGTGTTTGCTAGTGGTTGCTCGTGGATGCATATACACACACATTAGGCACTAGATCGGCTAAATCACTTTCATACTACATATAAATGTGTGCTTATTTAGATTAATGGATGTATAACGGTTGTGTTATCATATGGAAGCTGCATTCGGATGAATGATTGCGCATGCATGTAGAAATAATATGTATCATTAGGGATCTTTTGCATATATAATGGACGCATGGCACAATCATAATTTGCATTAAGGAGGTCAACTGAATCCGTAGACTGCCTAATTTTGCATTAGATACAGACATGTACACACACTGTGCATATAAACATGAAAGCATTAGAAGTCTTTTAAGGACAATGGATGCCAGTGTTCGATGGTTGAGTAGATGGACGATTGGATGATAGGATATGTATTCTTCGTAACTTGAAGATTTCGAGGTCGAAATCCTATAAGGAGGGGAGAATGTAACACCCCGTGTTTTCTGTTAACATAAACTAATGAATTAAACAATAATTAATTTTAATGTGAGAATAAAGGGGAACGGGTTACGCCACTGTGTTCATCTTGGAATTCTGGTTGAGATAGAGTCCGAGTTTGCGTAAATTGGACTTCATATGAAGAAGATATGGCTGTCGGAAGTTTCCAGAAACATCAAATAAATTCAAACAGCTCGAAAACAGATTCAAAATTCAAATCAGAAGTCAGAAGCGGGCTGGACGGGAAAATTCCCGCCCAGGACCCAGGTCGACCGGGGGGTCGACCCTAGTGTCGAGCTCCCGCCTACTGGTCGACCTGGGGGTCGACCTATGGGTCGACCTGCCCCCTCCCCCTCCCCCCGGGAAGATCTGAAAGATGAAGATTTTGTGACTCAGTGATGAGTCATTAGGGCTGAGGTGTCACTCTATCTTGACTGGATGGTCTTGATTGATTCTAGGTTGATCGGATGGCCTAAATAAATCCTAAATTCTATATAAACACATGTAAACTCAAACCCTAAAACCTAATCAAAATAGAACCATGGCCGTCATGCTATCACCTTGCAACCTAGAATAGCCGCCACCAACTAGAGGAAAAGTAAAGCTAATCAACTCAATTCAACTCAAGTTTATAACAACAACAACAACAAATTTGTCTAGTTTAAAGGCGAGCTAAATCAATTTCAGAACTCAGATCCCAGAACTCAAGACCTTCTTTGAGTTGTGAGTTCAAATTCTTTTATAAGATAATTAACAAGTAAATTAGGTTGAGTTATAATTTGGGTTATATGGCTATGTTTGTGAAACATTGGAAAAATGTGATATTTTGTGAATATGTGCTAGTTGTTCATAATGAAAGTTTTTGTTGTGGATTCCTTTGTATATGCCCAATCACCTTTGTTCAACTTGATTCATGTTTGACATCATTTTATATGCAAGTTTTGGTGTAGATTATATGCTAGTTTCTATGTGAATTGTACACAAGTTTACATGTGAACCAAGTAAAATAACTATATGCAAGTTTAGATAGAAATTGGATTCACATATATGCAAGTTTACACCTTTAAATTTAGATCTTTGACATACATAGTTTTATGCAAGTTTGTGACTATGGTCTATGCAAGTTTTAGGTGAAAACTATATTCATATATGCAAGTTTTGGGTGAAAACTATATTTATATATGCAAGTCCACACCTTTTAGCCTATGTTTAGATTCATGACAATACCAAGTTTATGCTAGATATGTTGTAATCCTTATTTGTAAGTTAGATCCAATTTGTGTGTTATGCAAATTTGTGGTGTTTCATCCCTTTTATGTGTTAGACTAATTGCTAGTCTAATATATATATGTCATAATAAGCGAACGAACAACGTGGGGACGATGGGGGTAATAGTGAATACATATATATTAACAATTGGCATGCATTGGCCTTAAAAGACATACAATTAGTTTGAGGCAATAATTGGTATAATTTGTATACCCGAAATAAATGGACATAATTTAGGTGATAATTATGGACATAAGTATATTTGGAATTTATTTACAAATTTGGACTGGAATATAAATCCACTTTGGGGTTAAATAAAGGTGTGTAATAATAAACTGTCTAAGACACGAGGTTAGACTCGTTTGTGGTGTAAGACTGCCACACCCGCCCGACAAATCCAGCACCAACAAATGCCAGTCTAATGTGAGAGGTCAAAGGAATGAACTAAATGAATAACAGTTGTAAAGACGTGAGGTTAGGCTCGTTTGTGTTGTAAGACTGCTCGGACCCGCCCGACAAATCCAGCAGCCACAAATGCCAGTCTAATGTGGGAGGTCTTTACAAGGTTACGGTGTTAATGAATTAAGAAACACTTAACCAGATAAACATGTGGTGGGACAAGGGGGTTAAGTGGATGCCTTGGGTGGCATGTGAAATTAAGAGGGTGCCTTGGGTGGCATGTGAAATATGATTAGATGCGCTTATCCAAGATTGAAACATGTAAGAAGACATGAATAAGAATGGGGTTAAGCGGGGGAAAATCATAGAGGGGACCAAGCATAGGTTGAAAGCTTGTGTCATACATGGGGGCCCTTTTCAAACCAGTAAACCATTAAGTATCTTTTTGGACTGGACCCAAGTCAAGGACGCGACACGCGTACTGGGTTTGATTGTAAGAGGTCAAAACGGATTAGCGGTGGCAACGCAAGTCCAATGGGATCATGTGCATGTGTGGTCCCGGGTTGGTTGGTAAGATGTTGTTGCATCGTGTATGTATAATCCGTGCATTTTTGGTAGTATTGGGTTGCCACTTTGGGGAGTGATACACCCTACTGTGGGGCTAGCACGGGTATCTACGGGTTAGAGAGCCAATTGAATGGGGTAATGGGTACACCTGGTGGAGATAGGGGCAGATGGCACCTATGAAGGCAGCTAGGGGTACACGAAACTACCATTATCATTATTAAATTTTGTAGGCGGGATCAACTTTTAGGGTGTTTGGTGTGGTGCAATGTAGTAATTATCTCATAGTGATTAGGTGAGCCTTTAACATTATCTTCGTTCATCTTATTTCCTTTGTTTGCTCTGTCATGCCCATTTGTTCACAGTCATTTCCTTATTTTCCAGCTTATGCCTTATCCTAGTTACTTAATGATTATATTGTTAAAGTTATTGCACTCGCCAGATTTTATGTCTGACCCATTTTGTTTCCACTTTTTTTCTTCCTTCCCCTCCCCCTCCCTCCAGGTGCTGAGGGTGGGACTGGTGCTAGTGGAGCTTGATTTGGACAGCTTTGTCTCTTTCTTTTGGAAGTTGCTTGGATTGGTGAAGTAAAGTTCGGCCTATCTTATTTATGGCTATTTTATGTTGGGGTTATGTCTTTTATTTTATATACTCAGAACTTATTTGTCAAGATGGATAATAAGTGTATTTGGTTTTGTAGGTGGTTTTTGATGTGATGTAACCAAACTATTTCTCCGCTGCAATAAAAGTGGTTTTTATTTTCCAAGTACCAATATATTTATCTGTCTTGTTTAGTTTTCTGTTATATACACAATAAACGTTCCACCAAAATTAAGGCATTACCTTTGTGAGTGACCTTAATGGAGATGGGGTGTCACAGACCCTCTCACTAATAACCTTACTCAACCCAATTAAGCTGCCTAAACCGGCCTATATCTTAATTCAGTCATTGCTCTCAAACGGTTAATTCGTTTGATTAATATGACCACTCTACGGAATGAAAAACCATAATCTGAATGCAATGGAAGTGGTTTCAGGTCTAAATTCCTCACCAATCAAAAGTTATAGGCGAAACAAGATTCACCAGCGGTAAAATGGTCACATTAAAATTCGGTAGAAATGGTGAAAGTTGGAAATGACGCTATTAGTCATTTCCCAAAGTTGTACAATTATACGCTCCCATATGAAATGAAAGTAGATATCCTACAATTCTCTGATACATAGAAAATGGGTCGTTACACTATGAACCATTTTTCTATTGATCACTAAAATGATATGCTATATTTATTTGCATTTCATGATTTTTTTTCCGTACTATTCAGTTGCCAAATATATAAAAAGTTTAATGGCAAACTTTTCCATATAAAATTTTAATTCTTCCACAAGAACCATTGTATATTAGACAACCAACAAGCCTTCCAGTAACCATGGTATCAAAACGTTAGTTACCTCTTTGTTATGCTTATGCTTATTATAATATGTTTAATAATGTTTCCACTTTTTTCTTTTACAATTTTTATAATAAATTCCCTACCACACTAATTTATAATAAAACTTTATTACTATATCATAATTTTTATTTTTCTAACATTGACACTTATATAATATTTACCAAGTTTCCATTTTTAAGTTATTCATTAGCAAACTTTTATTTTTGGTACAATTGTACGGAACATAATTGAAATATTCCGATCCATATTTATCTTTCTTACCTAAATATTTACCACTTAAATTGTGGTATGATGTGGTTAATAATATTGCATCCAGTTTAAATTTCTGATTGCTTCTTCTTGTGAAATTATTAAAGGGTTTCCATCTGTACACTTTTAGATAGATAAATGCATTGTTTTATATGCAAACCTCTACAATAAGGCAATTAAAAATCACTCTAATGGCTATCAGACCATGGACAAATTTGATAGCTCAATAGTCTATTCAATCTTGTATTGGTATATGCTTACAGATTTGTCTATTTACGTTGTCATTATTTGCCCACCTTCAAAAACATAACAGTCTCAGTACGTATTTCCCACCAAATGTTGTATATTTTAATGATTAAAATGCATTCTACTTACTCCAGTTCCATATAGTTTCATAACTCATATGTTCAAAATATAGATCAACACCTACCACTGTCCAAACCAACATAATATTTTGTGATCTTAAATACTTGCTTATTAACATAATCATTTTCTGCATTATTTTCTTGAATTGCTTGCAATTCAGTCTGCTTCCTCCATTATACATGATTTGTGAAGAAAATTCCATGATTACACGTGCTTACTGAATGTACTTCCTTCTCTGAATTTTCATTTTCTATACCGATATTTGACTACATTCTCTACTCATTAATCCTTGATGCATTAGTCTTATGAAACATCATGTAACAACCCGTAAAATGCGAGCCAGTTTGAAAATTTTATTTTGGCAATTTTAGCGAGCATTGGCTATTTAAAATGAATTATTTTAAATAATATCGACGAGAAATTTATTTTGAATATAAATCGAACGTATATATTACGCGTCGTCGTTAGAATATAAATATTTATATATAATTATAAATAGAATTGAAAATGGCGCGGTAGTTCGATAATTCGATTTCAAACTTCAATTGAATGTACCGGGTGCAAAACAATCCGGATTTTAGTGAAACCAAAAATAATGGGATCTAATTGATAATATCTTTCCAACGAATCCGAATAATCAAATTTTCATAGCGGGAATCAAAAGATATGTCCAGTTGAAAATTCTGAATAGTCGCTATGGAATTCAGGCCCTTAAAAATGGACATTTTGCAAATGACCTCGGATTTCGACGAAACCAGTTTTGTTGGGTCCGTGATGTTAAGTTATTGCTAGATTCCAAATTTCATAATTTTTCGAATCAATATGCGAGCGTGGCAAAGGAGAACGCGTTTGACCAGTTTCAGTTGATTTTAATCGACTGGAAAATGGCCATTTTTCCAACGGTCTCAGAATTCGACGAAACTTGTTTTGTTAGGGCCGTATCGTCAATACGAAGCTAGAAAATATTTTTCTGGAATTTTTCTGGTTAGTATGTGACCCCGGTAGTTTGAAATGTACGTTTAAAATTCAATATAGTGATTTAAATGTAAATTCAACGGAAACTGATCCTAACGTCCGAATCAACCTACGATACATATCCCATTGTGTTCGGAATGGGGGTGAAACGCTATGGGCAACGGGCGGTGGACCTCGTTTAGAGGTTGTATGTGAAAGTCTACTTTTTAATAATTAAATAATAATAATAAAAAAAATATAATACTTTCCTCCCCTTCCTCCTGTATACTTCTGCCCCCCCCCTTATTTTCGAAATCGATTCAGTTTATATAAAAAAAAAATGAAATGAGAGATGATCGAACCTCGTCGCCTTGTCCAGCCGTCGCTCCGGCGAGGCGCCTCCCCGGTCGTCGAACGCTGGCCAACCCCCCTCCCTCTCCTCCACTTGCTTCGCCTTCTCTCCTCCTCTATCTTGAACGAGCGCCAAACCCTAAATCCCCGACACCGATCCGCCGCCCGAAGTGGCAGCGCCTCCCCCTCCTCCCTCACGAACCCGCGATCGATGAGAAACCCCCCCTAAGCTTGCTGCCGACAGAGAAACCCCCCCCTGTAAGTTTTTTTAGCTTATTTATTTTATTTGATTTTTATATAATGTGAAAAACTGATTCTTGTTATAATATAAAAACTGATTCTTGTTATAATATAAAAACTGATTTAAAAAGATTTAAAAACTGGATTTTTAAATGAAATAAAAGCTGATTTTGTTTTAAATAAAAGCTGATTTTGTTTTAAATAAAAGCTGATTTTGTTTAAAGGTAAAAACTTTAAATAGGAAAAAGGTTTAATCTTTAAAGAGAAAAAGGATTTGAACTTTAAGAAGTAAAAATCAGATTTTTAGATATTGAAAGTCGAAGTAAAAATCATATTTTTATATATTGAAAAGCGAAGTAAAAATTCGATTTTTACATATGTAGTGGCTACGGGCAACGAAGATGACGAAGATGCGATAGCGATGAAGATTTCTATCAACGAAGTGCCGTGGAGCTAGGATAGCTATCTGTGAGAATTTCTCACCTTTCAATTTCTTTTCTAATTATATATATATACTAGGATGCAGACGGTGCTTAGTAGCACCCGACACAATCGTCCACAGACCATGGACTTGTTCGTTTGGTTGCATAGCTTAGTTATATGATTTGATTTGAATTTGGTTGTTTGGTGATTTTGATTGATGTGTGAATGGCGTGGGCCTTCACTAGACCGGGGATAAGGCTAGGCCTCGTCCCGTTTCTAGTATCGTGCCGTTATGCCGTCGAAATTTTCTAAAATATGTTAGAAAAATAAAAATATCATTTTATTGCGTAAATGAATAATAGAAATTCATATGTCGGAATAAAATGTTTTATCGTTAAAAATATAATTTTTGACGTGAATATGAATATAGTGAAAGTGAATAAATAAATATTCATTTACAAACCAGACGGTTTGTTTATGTACACTTATTTAAAGGACATTGATTGGGTCGATAAGTTTTACACATCGCCCAACTGCACAAATAAAATATGTGTTTGATTGTTTGAAACCCCACACGGGTGTTGGGATGAAATTTGAAGTTCACTCATCCTGATTTATTAAATATGTCAATCGATTGATTGACAGGCTGTTATAAGCATTAGATATCTATATTTGACGCTTATACAGTGTAGTGCACTTTGGTTGATGGTTGATTATTTATCGTTGCTACTATATACATGTGGTGTATGAAAATCCATATAATTAACCTTGTATGGTAATTGATTGGGCCTCATTCCAGTTTTAGAATAGAAATATTTGAAATAGAAATATTCGAAATGGAATATTTGAAAATATCAATATATGAAGCCGTGTTGATTGGATTGACGCCATTTTGACGAGAACGATATTTATAACGATATTGAAAACGATTTCGAAATGAATCGAATTGAAAACGATTTCGAAATGAATTGAATTGAAAACGATTTCGAAATGAATTGAATTGAAAACGATTTCGAAATGAATTGAATTGAAAACGATTTCGAAATGAATTGAATTGAAAACGATTTCGAAATGAATTGAATTGAAAACGATTTCGAAATGAATTGAATTGAAAACGATTTCGAAATGAATTGAATTGAAAACGATTTCGAAATGAATTGAATTGAAAACGATTTCGAAATGAATTGAATTGAAAACGATTTCGAAATGAATTGAATTGAAAACGATTTCGAAATGAATTGAATTGAAAACGATTTCGAAATGAATTGAAAGTGAATTGAAATGAATTCAAATTGAATTGAAATTTGAATTGAATAGAAATGAATTTTAAAACGAATCTATAAAGAAGAATTCAATTTTGATTTGAATTGAAAAGAAAGTTGAAATTGCTTTTGAAACGATTTTAAAACTATTTATATAATTCGTTTTAAATAGAAATTGACGAAGTATATATTATATATATTATATACAATTAATGGCCTGAATAGAACGCGCCGCGCCGCGGCAGTTCGTGAATTTCGACCATTTATTTCAAACGGACATTACGGGAGATCCGACCGTCGGATTCTCCTAAAACCGGAACCGTTGGGTTCGTATCGAAAAGAGCTTTCTAATGAATATTTGGAATTAGAAATCTAATAGTTGGATTTGGAATTATGTCCAAATCAAATTTGAAAAAGGTCGCTGTAAGTGCAGTTCGATGGCCGTTGATGGAAATCGACTGTACGGGCCTTGATAAAATTATTAAAAATAGTAATAATTTGTGTAAAATCATAAGAAATGATTTGTGAAGATTTTGGGATGAAAAACTCCATATTTGAAAAGATAAAAATAGATTTTTATCGAAATGAACTAGTTTTGAACTAGAATTATAATTCCATTTATTTTTAAGTAAATAAATTGAATTTGAAAGGGGTTTTAAAAATAACCAGAATTTCCAATGATTGCATTGGAGTGGATTTGAATCGAAATTGTCTTTGGAATATTTCGATGTTGGAATTCGTGATTATACAGGTGTTGTTATGGAAATTTGAAAGATATATATTTATATCGTTATTTCCAATACGACATTTGTTAGTCGTAGAATTTGATATTGAAAATAAGCCGATATATTTTCTATTCATAGCCTTGTATTGAATATCGAATGTGATTTGGGTTTGTCGTGAATGGTGTCTTCACTAACACTGTTCTTGAACCCAGTTGAGAAAAGATTAAATCTTTTTATTTAGATTTAATGAAGTGTACTAATTAAATGATATTTAATTGGAATTGAATTGGTATTGATTTTTGGGTTTATCGTGAACAGTGTTTTAAATAACACTCGTTCTTTAACCCGATAATTAATGAATGTGATTTTGGGTTTATCGTGAACTGTGTTTTAAATGACACTGATTCTTTAACCCAGTTAAAGATTAAAACTAAGGGGAGTTTTAATGAATCTTTAATTAGATTGAAAAGATCGAAAATGGAGTACCACCAGTTTTGCTCCAGGCGATAGTTAAATCTTTAATTAGATTTGAACGTGAAATGGTAATTGAATTTATCGATAACACCGTGGTGTTAGATATGAAGTATAACCAGTTGTACTTCATAGGATGAATAGGTTGGGATTGAGAAATAAAATAAATGATTACTTCGGTGTGGTTCGCTAATCCCGACTAGTTTGAATTGATATTCAAAGGAGATTAAAGAATAAATTTAAAGAATTTATCTTGGATAAAATTAATGGGAACTTTTCCCAAAGTATAGGAATATTTGGATAAAAGAATATTCTGAATTGGAATGAGGCGTATGTTGTGTTTGTGTAACACTTTTATAATATATACGCGAGTTATTCGGAAAGACCGGGTTTATCCCATTCTGAATAGCTGATTCGACGTGGTGTCGAAGATGAAGACGGTGGTCGAAGACCGGAAGTCTTTACGTCGTTTGGGTGATTACTGATGATCTTGATTGGGCTGTACACCCAAGAAGATGGAAACAGTTGGTGATCGTCCAGACGTACTTGGAGATCGATGGATATGCGGGGTACTAGGTGCCTCCGGTTTCGTTCAGACCCAGAGCGAACTTGTAAATGGACTGTGTGTCTGACATTGGATTTTAGTCCGTGTGATTAATCTCTATTAAATATATATCTGTTTGGCGGCGGAGAATTTATTCTCTTGCTTAACGCCCTTCTCTGAGACGTACGAGCTCAGGGGTTATATATTGATGGATATCAATCGCATGGAGTGAATTGCCTGTGTGGCATGCCTAAGTGGCAAATGATCGAGGCTTCTGTTGAAAAGCAAAGTCTTGTGGTGATGATCAAAGCACAGCCTGTGTGGCACAGCTTTGTGTAACGTGAATTCGCGAGCCTCGCACCCCGGTTGTGAACCAAAAACGGGAGACGGACCTCAGGGAGGGCATGCGTTTCTTTCTAGCTAGGGTGGTGTCAGTGACCTACCAGCCCTGACATTTATATACTTTTCACCTTTGTGGTTGTTGCTGTTGCGAGGCGCCTCGGTTTGATCGGACGATCCGGGTCCGATGGAGTCATTCGTTGGCTCGTTTGCGCCCCAAAGGGCGGGGAGACGTATTGTTCAGGCATAATAATCCACATCGGTGGACCGGCCCTGTCGCTCCAAGGGGCAGTTGCGGCTGTTCCTGAGACATGGTAGGCTAGATTGTCTCGAATCGGTTGAGGACTATCTTTTGCCTCGGTTCATAGATGGAAATCCAATTTCCAAATACGTGACTTTGCGGTTTTGATTGTATAACCTATATATGGCGACATAGTGGTATGGGGCATTCATGCCGCCTATGATTGATATTTATGATTGAAGTTGTTTTATACACTATGCACTTATTATAGTATCAAATGATTTGTTTTAAACGTATCAAGCATTCTTGGCTATTATAAGGTAAAAACCCTATCCTCCGGCTTGCGTTGCATTGTGTGATGGGAACTGGGTCTTATAATAGCTTCATTTTTCTTTATTTAGCATTGCGCTGTTTGTTTTATGCACTGGTATTCTTGGGAGGAAACCCGTTCCGTGTTATACGGCGTGGTCCCTTGATTTACCTAACTTTAAAATAAAGATTAACTGTTTTAGTTCTCACACCAGTCACATGACTGACCTGGAGTTTATTGTTTTAACCTAAACTCTGGGTGCCCCTATTTTGACACGGGCAGCTAGTAGTTTTGGTTTTTGCAGATTTATATTCACAGGATCCTGGTTTACAGCTGGAACGATATCCGGAAAGCTTTGTATCCGTATATCTCCTTCTAGTTGTGTATTGTATTATTTTCCGCTGCTATGTATTTAAATGTAATTTAAATCTCTGATATTTCTGTGTAATATTGTTTCATTTATACTCTGTATATTCTTGTAATCTGATGCACTGTTGTGATATACAGTGAAATGTTCTTCTGTATGCGTTCTGTTTTGCCCTGTTCTCAAACGATAGGGCGTTTCGAACGGTCTGGGTCGGTTTAGCGACTGGTTCAGACCGAGCGAAATTCTTTGCCGTTACAGTTGGTATCAGAGCTTTGGTTTACAAAGCTAGAGAACAAGGCACATTAGAAACATACGAAAGAATTCATCAGAAATTGGATTAGTAACATCTGATGGGAATGACTCGTTAGAGATAGGATCAGTAGTATCCTAGAACGAGTGTGAAGGGTATATTTTTCAAATGAAAACAACTTTTGTTTTGAAAAATTTAAAATCAACTATTCGTATTTGATTATTTATTTATATTGATTAGGACAGTCCAGTATATAAAGATTTTGCATATACGCCTTGCAAACGGGTATTTGAAGTTTTAATATACTGGATAGATATAGATTCACACTCTAGTCGCCCGTAGATGATTCTGATGATTGTAGCTACATCATCAGAATTAGTATTCGAGTGTCGAAGGTGTGATATTTATATATTTCCTATTGACTGGTGTGAGAACCAAAATTAGATAGGGCCTATTGTTGTGATTGGGCATCAAAAACATGATTTTTGTATATGTATCAAAATTATGAATTTGAAGCTCTAAATCAACAAATTGATTGATGTTTGTGTTGTTTGTTTATTTGTTTGCTAATTTTGAACCATTTAGCCTAATTGAATCAAATATTGAATTGTATTGAAATTTGGTCGCATTTGCTTGCATATGCATATACTTACATTGAACAGGTCATAGCAAGGAGGCTAGAGCAGAGAATAAAATTTGTTTGCCCGACAAATAGGTACATGTTTACTACATAATTTACTGTTTTGTTTGGGTGATGATGATTTTATGAGCCTATTGGCTAGCCGCTTGGCTTTTTCTTTTTCTTTTTGAGATCTGAAGGACCGGGGAAGCTATTTGAAATTCCCCGATGCTCCCGGTGCAGGGGAGGTTATGGCGAAATTTTTCGAAAATTTAGGGTGTTAGCCAAATTTTTGAATATTTGAAAATTCTCAGAAACTGAAAAGTTGGAGAATGGAAGCCAGATCGAACGTAGAGCTGATTAATCAAACCACTTTCGACTTTGTTCCTTTTCGGGGACGAAAAGTTTTAAGTGGGGGAGATTGTAACAACCCGTAAAATGCGAGCCAGTTTGAAAATTTTATTTTGGCAATTTTAGCGAGCATTGGCTATTTAAAATGAATTATTTTAAATAATATCGACGAGAAATTTATTTTGAATATAAATCGAACGTATATATTACGCATCGTCGTTAGAATATAAATATTTATATATAATTATAAATAGAATTGAAAATGGCGCGGTAGTTCGATAATTCGATTTCAAACTTCAATTGAATGTACCGGGTGCAAAACAATCCGGATTTTAGTGAAACCAAAAATAATGGGATCTAATTGATAATATCTTTCCAACGAATCCGAATAATCAAATTTTCATAGCGGGAATCAAAAGATATGTCCAGTTGAAAATTCTGAATAGTCGCTATGGAATTCAGGCCCTTAAAAATGGACATTTTGCAAATGACCTCGGATTTCGACGAAACCAGTTTTGTTGGGTCCGTGATGTTAAGTTATTGCTAGATTCCAAATTTCATAATTTTTCGAATCAATATGCGAGCGTGGCAAAGGAGAACGCGTTTGACCAGTTTCAGTTGATTTTAATCGACTGGAAAATGGCCATTTTTCCAACGGTCTCAGAATTCGACGAAACTTGTTTTGTTAGGGCCGTATCGTCAATACGAAGCTAGAAAATATTTTTCTGGAATTTTTCTGGTTAGTATGTGACCCCGGTAGTTTGAAATGTACGTTTAAAATTCAATATAGTGATTTAAATGTAAATTCAACGGAAACTGATCCTAACGTCCGAATCAACCTACGATACATATCCCATTGTGTTCGGAATGGGGGTGAAACGCTATGGGCGACGGGCGGTGGACCTCGTTTAGAGGTTGTATGTGAAAGTCTACTTTTTAATAATTAAATAATAATAAAAAAAAATATAATACTTTCCTCCCCTTCCTCCTGTATACTTCTGCCCCCCCCCCTTATTTTCGAAATCGATTCAGTTTATATAAAAAAAAATGAAATGAGAGATGATCGAACCTCGTCGCCTTGTCCAGCCGTCGCTCCGGCGAGGCGCCTCCCCGGTCGTCGAACGCTGGCCAACCCCCCTCCCTCTCCTCCACTTGCTTCGCCTTCTCTCCTCCTCTATCTTGAACGAGCGCCAAACCCTAAATCCCCGACACCGATCCGCCGCCCGAAGTGGCAGCGCCTCCCCCTCCTCCCTCACGAACCCGCGATCGATGAGAAACCCCCCCTAAGCTTGCTGCCGACAGAGAAACCCCCCCCTGTAAGTTTTTTTAGCTTATTTATTTTATTTGATTTTTATATAATGTGAAAAACTGATTCTTGTTATAATATAAAAACTGATTCTTGTTATAATATAAAAACTGATTTAAAAAGATTTAAAAACTGGATTTTTAAATGAAATAAAAGCTGATTTTGTTTTAAATAAAAGCTGATTTTGTTTTAAATAAAAGCTGATTTTGTTTAAAGGTAAAAACTTTAAATAGGAAAAAGGTTTAATCTTTAAAGAGAAAAAGGATTTGAACTTTAAGAAGTAAAAATCAGATTTTTAGATATTGAAAGTCGAAGTAAAAATCATATTTTTATATATTGAAAAGCGAAGTAAAAATTCGATTTTTACATATGTAGTGGCTACGGGCAACGAAGATGACGAAGATGCGATAGCGATGAAGATTTCTATCAACGAAGTGCCGTGGAGCTAGGATAGCTATCTGTGAGAATTTCTCACCTTTCAATTTCTTTTCTAATTATATATATATATACTAGGATGCAGACGGTGCTTAGTAGCACCCGACACAATCGTCCACAGACCATGGACTTGTTCGTTTGGTTGCATAGTTTAGTTATATGATTTGATTTGAATTTGGTTGTTTGGTGATTTTGATTGATGTGTGAATGGCGTGGGCCTTCACTAGACCGGGGATAAGGCTAGGCCTCGTCCCGTTTCTAGTATCGTGCCGTTATGCCGTCGAAATTTTCTAAAATATGTTAGAAAAATAAAAATATCATTTTATTGCGTAAATGAATAATAGAAATTCATATGTCGGAATAAAATGTTTTATCGTTAAAAATATAATTTTTGACGTGAATATGAATATAGTGAAAGTGAATAAATAAATATTCATTTACAAACCAGACGGTTTGTTTATGTACACTTATTTAAAGGACATTGATTGGGTCGATAAGTTTTACACATCGCCCAACTGCACAAATAAAATATGTGTTTGATTGTTTGAAACCCCACACGGGTGTTGGGATGAAATTTGAAGTTCACTCATCCTGATTTATTAAATATGTCAATCGATTGATTGACAGGCTGTTATAAGCATTAGATATCTATATTTGACGCTTATACAGTGTAGTGCACTTTGGTTGATGGTTGATTATTTATCGTTGCTACTATATACATGTGGTGTATGAAAATCCATATAATTAACCTTGTATGGTAATTGATTGGGCCTCATTCCAGTTTTAGAATAGAAATATTTGAAATAGAAATATTCGAAATGGAATATTTGAAAATATCAATATATGAAGCCGTGTTGATTGGATTGACGCCATTTTGACGAGAACGATATTTATATCGATATTGAAAACGATTTCGAAATGAATTGAATTGAAAACGATTTCGAAATGAATTGAATTGAAAACGATTTCGAAATGAATTGAATTGAAAACGATTTCGAAATGAATTGAATTGAAAACGATTTCGAAATGAACTGAATTGAAAACGATTTCGAAATGAATTGAATTGAAAACGATTTCGAAATGAATTGAATTGAAAACGATTTCGAAATGAATTGAATTGAAAACGATTTCGAAATGAATTGAAAACGATTTCGAAATGAATTGAATTGAAAACGATTTCGAAATGAATTGAATTGAAAACGATTTCGAAATGAATTGAATTGAAAACGATTTCGAAATGAATTGAATTGAAAACGATTTCAAATTGAATTGAAAGTGAATTGAAATGAATTCAAATTGAATTGAAATTTGAATTGAATAGAAATGAATTTTAAAACGAATCTATAAAGAAGAATTCAATTTTGATTTGAATTGAAAAGAAAGTTGAAATTGCTTTTGAAACGATTTTAAAACTATTTATATAATTCGTTTTAAATAGAAATTGACGAAGTATATATTATATATATTATATATAATATAATGGCCTGAATAGAACGCGCCGCGCCGCGGCAGTTCGTGAATTTCGACCATTTATTTCAAACGGACATTACGGGAGATCCGACCATCGGATTCTCCTAAAACCGGAACCGTTGGGTTCGTATCGAAAAGAGCTTTCTAATGAATATTTGGAATTAGAAATCTAACGGTTGGATTTGGAATTATGTCCAAATCAAATTTGAAAAAGGTCGCTGTAAGTGCAGTTCGATGGCCGTTGATGGAAATCGACTGTACGGGCCTTGATAAAATTATTAAAAATAGTAATAATTTGTGTAAAATCATAAGAAATGATTTGTGAAGATTTTGTGATGAAAAACTCCATATTTGAAAAGATAAAAATAGATTTTTATCGAAATGAACTAGTTTTGAACTAGAATTATAATTCCATTTATTTTTAAGTAAATAAATTGAATTTGAAAGGGGTTTTAAAAATAACCAGAATTTCCAATGATTGCATTGGAGTGGATTTGAATCGAAATTGTCTTTGGAATATTTCGATGTTGGAATTCGTGATTATACAGGTGTTGTTATGGAAATTTGAAAGATATATATTTATATCGTTATTTCCAATACGACATTTGTTAGTCGTAGAATTTGATATTGAATATAAGCCGATATATTTTCTATTCAGAGCCTTGTATTGAATATCGAATGTGATTTGGGTTTGTCGTGAATGGTGTCTTCACTAACACTGTTCTTGAACCCAGTTGAGAAAAGATTAAATCTTTTTATTTAGATTTAATGAAGTGTACTAATTAAATGATATTTAATTGGAATTGAATTGGTATTGATTTTTGGGTTTATCGTGAACAGTGTTTTAAATAACACTCGTTCTTTAACCCGATAATTAATGAATGTGATTTTGGGTTTATCGTGAACTGTGTTTTAAATGACACTGATTCTTTAACCCAGTTAAAGATTAAAACTAAGGGGAGTTTTAATGAATCTTTAATTAGATTGAAAAGATCGAAAATGGAGTACCACCAGTTTTGCTCCAGGCGATAGTTAAATCTTTAATTAGATTTGAACGTGAAATGGTAATTGAATTTACAGATAACACCGTGGTGTTAGATATGAAGTATAACCAGTTGTACTTCATGGGATGAATAGGTTGGGATTGAGAAATAAAATAAATGATTGTTTCGGTGTGGTTCGCTAATCCCGACTAGTTTGAATTGATATTCAAAGGAGATTAAAGAATAAATTTAAAGAATTTATCTTGGATAAAATTAATGGGAACTTTTCCCAAAGTATAGGAATATTTGGATAAAAGAATATTCTGAATTGGAATGAGGCGTATGTTGTGTTTGTGTAACACTTTTATAATATATATGCGAGTTATTCGGAAAGACCGGGTTTATCCCATTCTGAATAACTGATTCGACGTGGTGTCGAAGATGAAGACGGTGGTCGAAGACCGGAAGTCTTTACGTCGTTTGGGTGATTACTGATGATCTTGATTGGGTTGTACACCCAAGAAGATGGAAACAGTCGGTGATCGTCCAGACGTACTTGGAGATCGATGGATATGCGGGGTACTAGGTGCCTCCGGTTTCGTTCAGACCCAGAGCGAACTTGTAAATGGACTGTGTGTCTGACATTGGATTTTAGTCCGTGTGATTAATCTCTATTAAATATATATCTGTTTGGCGGCGGAGAATTTATTCTCTTGCTTAACGCCCTTCTCTGAGACGTACGAGCTCAGGGGTTATATATTGATGGATATCAATCGCATGGAGTGAATTGCCTGTGTGGCATGCCTAAGTGGCAAATGATCGAGGCTTCTGTTGAAAAGCAAAGTCTTGTGGTGATGATCAAAGCACAGCCTGTGTGGCACAGCTTTGTGTAACGTGAATTCGCGAGCCTCGCACCTCGGTTGTGAACCAAAAACGGAAGACGGACCTCAGGGAGGGCATGCGTTTCTTTCTAGCTAGGGTGGTGTCAGTGACCTACCAGCCCTGACATTTATATACTTTTCACCTGTGTGGTTGTTGCTGTTGCGAGGCGCCTCGGTTTGATTGGACGATCCGGGTCCGATGGAGTCATTCGTTGGCTCGTTTGCGCCCCAAAGGGCGGGGAGACGTATTGTTCAGGCATAATAATCCACATCGGTGGACCGGCCCTGTCGCTCCAAGGGGCAGTTGCGGCTGTTCCTGAGACATGGTAGGCTAGATTGTCTCGAATCGGTTGAGGACTATCTTTTGCCTCGGTTCATAGATGGAAATCCAATTTCCAAATACGTGACTTTGCGGTTTTGATTGTATAACCTATATATGGCGACATAGTGGTATGGGGCATTCATGCCGCCTATGATTGATATTTATGATTGAAGTTGTTTTATACACTATGCACTTATTATAGTATCAAATGATTTGTTTTAAACGTATCAAGCATTCTTGGCTATTATAAGGTAAAAACCCTATCCTCCGGCTTGCGTTGCATTGTGTGATGGGAACTGGGTCTTATAATAGCTTCATTTTTCTTTATTTAGCATTGCGCTGTTTGTTTTATGCACTGGTATTCTTGGGAGGAAACCCGTTCCGTGTTATACGGCGTGGTCCCTTGATTTACCTAACTTTAAAATAAAGATTAACTGTTTTAGTTCTCACACCAGTCACATGACTGACCTGGAGTTTATTGTTTTAACCTAAACTCTGGGTGCCCCTATTTTGACACGGGCAGCTAGTAGTTTTGGTTTTTGCAGATTTATATTCACAGGATCCTGGTTTACAGCTGGAACGATATCCGGAAAGCTTTGTATCCGTATATCTCCTTCTAGTTGTGTATTGTATTATTTTCCGCTGCTATGTATTTAAATGTAATTTAAATCTCTGATATTTCTGTGTAATATTGTTTCATTTATACTCTGTATATTCTTGTAATCTGATGCACTGTTGTGATATACAGTGAAATGTTCTTCTGTATGCGTTCTGTTTTGCCCTGTTCTCAAACGATAGGGCGTTTCGAACGGTCTGGGTCGGTTTAGCGACTGGTTCGGACCGAGCGAAATTCTTTGCCGTTACACATCATTTATGTTTTAGTATTTGTTCTCTGTATCTTTGAATAATAATTTCCCGCTATAAATATCTACTCAGCTTCCCCCTTTCCACTTATTTAAATTTTGCTATTATATTAGAAGATGTGAAGTTAATTCTATTGTCTGGATACTTTTCTACTATTTTAATGCCATACTGACTCAAAATAATTAATTTTTTTTCCTAAAATAGGGTTTTAATACCTTTTCTAACTGACATCGTTGATTTCAACTATTACCTATTTTCTTTAACAATAGACCACTTGATATGCAATGAAATGTTTTTTTATTTTTTTTAGAAATTAACAACGTAGTCAGTGCACAAACTTACTTTTAAATCATTAACTGCATTATTCTTCATGTTGCAACATTGGTGAGTTCAACAAAAACCATTACACGTTAATATCAATACCATTGAACAATTCATAATTAGCTCACTTGGCATTTTATATTGTTTGTGTAGTTTTCTATGCTGCTGAATACTAGCTTCTTGATCTGGATACAAACCCAGTAAACGGATGGCTTGCATCTAGAGAAAAAATGCAATGATAGTGTAAATGAAAGGCAGACTGAAATCTCAAATTTATACAAGTACAGCCAATGGTGATTAAATGGCTACGTGCATTTACACAACCCCTTTACTACTAAGATGCTTAATAGGGAATCATTCTTTTTCTTACTTTAATGTTGCAACTATGATGCACCATCTATCACTGCGAAAAAATTAATGAGTTTTGTTCATTTGTTCAAATTTGTTTTATTCTATCTATATACTAGTTGTTCAATAATGCAGCCTTCGTTTCATAATATTGATAAACAACCTTATTGTATTCGAAACATAATAACATTGTATTTTATAATAACATAATTCATATGTTAATACATTAGGTTTGACTATCAGTAAAAAGAATTCTGAATATTTTCATATTTCCTATGTTTCAAGCAGGTTCATTTTGAACTATTATTTTTATTAGATGTACTCTATTTAATACTGCTGTCTTCCAACATTGCTTCAGACACCATATGCTACAAAATATTTTTTATGCACACGTCCAACGGACATGCCTCCGTACTGGTTAATATAATTTGAAATTAATTTTTATTTGCAATCCTATAAATTTTGAACTGCTACATGGATTGGGAATAGATTTGAATGAAATGGTTGAAAGAAGACATTAATTATTCTTTTCTTTTTTTTGCAAAGCTAAGCCTGATTTATAGTGGCCGCAACCACTTTTCACTATAATAAATAATGTGTACAATTAAGTATATGAGTTAGATACATTGTCTAACCACTACAATCTAGAAAAAAGTGTCCAATGCACAATACAATGGAAACTAGGGTGTAGACAAGTGCTTCAACTACAAAGAACCTATTTGCTAATCATCTGAGGCTGAGGAAGATGAAGAAGAAGAGGAGTGGCTACGGGCAGGAGATGGACCCGTGTCATGCAGTGACATTGTAAAGAGAGCAGAGAGATTAGGCGAATAAGAAGTGTGATTCAAATTATGTAAATACTTCCCATCCCAAGACTCATCATCCAATATTGCCTTATTTAAAGCCCCATAAACACCTTCAAAAATTAACTTCAAATCAAACCCATCATCATAGTATTGCAAGAACATAACATCATTAGTACCATCATCAGTAATGTACATGTAATACACTTCCCGGAAGGGGACGTATCGCATCTCTAAACCTAGATGATGCTAGGATTTTTTGTGATCATTCCACACCACTGCATTATCAACATTCTGCTCAAAAATAATTAACAAGGTATGGCTATGGGAAGGCACATTACTTTCAGCCTCAATAACTTTGGACTTAGGAACTCAGATCCTTGCTTATTCTTTTCTCCATAAAGAAAGTAAAGACTTAAAGCAGTTTTTGTACTTATAACTACTTATTAATCAAAATAATTTTTTTAACCATTATATTGATAATGTTTTAATCATTTATTTGATAAAGTTTTAATCATTCAGTTATTTATATATATACACATACATGTACATTAATTTAGACAACATATAGAATACTATACAACTAACATATTTATAGCATTGTAAATCCCAATGCCTATACAAGGTCACGTCAAATCAAGCATGCTATATTTTGTTATATGTACACATACACACATGTGTATATGATACACATATTCAAACATAATTCAAAATAGTACAAAATAAAATTTTATTTACAAAATAATATAATAATAAAATTAAGAAAATTTCTAAATAAATTGGACTTTATAGACCCAAAAAGATCCAAAATAGATTTAAAAAATAATATTCACTCATTTATTCCGCATTAGGCTAGCTTAATTCCAACACTGTATGGATCTATTTGCATCCTATCTCAAAATATATGCCACCTATACCTTATTTGCACCCCTCAATGAATTGGTGCACGTAAAAAGTCTGAAATTTCAAAGTGAGGATTTTTGGTATCCATCTCAGCTTTTTGCCTCTAATCACTTCGACTCTATGTCAGATTGCTTAAGAATGTCCCTAGCACATATTCTTATGTTTCTATATCAAATGTTTATTTTTTTTGCAAAGCCGACCGATTTTTAAAGTGATGCCAAACGCTTATTATTATAAAAAATAATAGTTACAAATATTATAGGAGATTGGTAGGATACCGACCTATTATGTTCGGTTTTTAAGGTGGACCGTCCGCCACAGACAATTTTTAAAATGGGCCATCCACTATAATTAAACAAGATTACAACACTTGAGCTGAACAAGATAGTCTAGTCCACAAATTTCAAACTCTAGCAAGGATTAGATGACCAATAAAAATTACATGGAAGTACATGCAACCCAAAAACTAGGAATAACAAGTACAAATTACATAGAGCCACACAAAAAGTGTAATGCCCTGCCATTTTTGACCGCTCCAAATCGATAATTAAACCAACTTAGAACGTTCAAAACGACAGTTCGTTATTAGCTTATATGGTATAACAGAACATCAAACAGAATCACAAACAGATTTTTATATATTATTTAACGTCGGAAAAAACATTTTTATAACAAATATCAGAGTTTGTGCAAAATATTCGGTACATCATAAAAATATAAAAATATACAAGAATTTTAAATGAAGTTATGGTTTTATCATCTTGCGCGCGCGTATGCATCTTCACGTTCCCCTCCAATTTGCAAGCTTAATATCCTTAAATCTGGAATACTCGTATCTGACCCGAGCATATTGCAAAAAAAAAAAAAAAAAAAAAATAGCAACAACAAACACTCAGATTAGGATTACTTATTCAAGTTAGGTAATTTCAATAGAAACTGAATATAATAGTAAAATCCAGTCTTGTCTTCAAGTTACAAGATCCTGGATATAAGTAGTCCGTTCACGGTCCAAGTAAGGTGTTCAGGATGGGTTTCGGACTGTGAACATACAGGCAATTACACATCTAAATATACAGAAAATACAGTGTGCAACTTCATAATATATTAGACAAGCATTTGCATTACACACTGAATACTTCTAACTATATACACGAGCCATTTTTATACATGCAAAACCAAAATTTTCCAAGTACACTCGTAACTATAAATCCCAGTTAAACACACTGCTTCCTTTTTTCTTTTTTTTTTCTTTTTTTATGTCAGCCTTCAATTTTGAACGCAACAATGTGTAAAATACACCTAAAACAACCCTACACCGCATAGACCCTGAACGCAAGTGCTAAAACAATATTCATATATGTAATTTCCATTGCAATTGAACCATACATAATCAAGGGTGCCTACATAGGTTGTGCTTCACAGGTGGCACTATAATGTTTCAATGGGGCATGATTCTCAACAGTAGATAATGAGCGGTTCAAAAGGTTCATGCATAAAAATGCAACAATATTTAAATTGAAGCAGTACAATATTGAACAAAAGATAAGCTTAAATGAAACCATGTTTATAAATAAAGTGAAAGATGATTAAATGGGAGTACATTTCGAATTACCAGGCCTGAAAATAGAGGCGGCTTATGCCTTCTTTTCACATTCAATAAGACATTCCAATACATGTATATTATATGAACAACTCTTCCATTCAGTGCCCTTTTAATGACATAATGAACAAATTGGGATCTACACAAGTTCTCGAGATAACGGTAAAATATGGGAACATATATATAGTGACCCAAAGGTTTGCATGCATTAGAATATTTCAGATCTATCTCACAGGTAACACTTACACTATATATTCACTTATTTATAATAAAACATGCTTGTGCCCATGGATTATGAACCCAGCATATACAATTAAGTGGCCAAGCACAAATACAACTGGACAAGCTCCTAAATACATATATATCAGTTCAAAGCATAACCACAAAATTGCACAAATGGATCGCAGTCAACACATAAACTGTATAACCGTCGAAAACAAAAGCAGGATTTTTGCAATATAAGATTAATCGATAGAATTCCTACTATTATACTCTAGTTTAAAATGAAATTAAACCACTTGAAAGGGTAATCGATCATGAGCAAAATACTCACCTACAATAGTAGACAACGCAGCAAATAACGGATAGCAAGCGGTGTTGAGCTAGGCGTGGCGCAATGACTTTGGTCGTGGTGGTTGCAGGAGACTATGAGGCGCTGCAATTTGATGCCGGTGGCGGCATATTTAAGAAGGCTGATCAGCTACGCGAAGAACCGACGGACGGTTGCTGGCGGAGGAGGCGGTTTGCGGTAGAAAGGGGTGGTTCGAATTATATTTGAGGAAATGGTTTTTTTTTTGTGGAAGCCATTATTAGATTTGGGTAGGAATTGATGTAGGCTATCATTTTCCTTGATTTGGAAAAGAACGAGATTTTTGGGAAAGAAGTAAATAGGTTCCGAGTTTTTTGAAAAGAAGTGCAGTTTGAATGGATAACGTGTGTAGCCATTTGAATGTGTCTCCCCAAATACCAAAAGAACCGGACAGTGATTTACAGATTCAAACATTTACTCTTTTTTTTATTTTTTTTATTTTTTTAAGTGTAATGGTTTGCGTTGAATAGAAAGAAGGGAAGAGCAATGCGTGAGCAGATATGAGGAGAAGAATGGCAAGTGTTAAATAAAGAAGGGGAGAGAGAAGCGGTCAACTGGGTATATAAAAAATGATGCAATTTCCTTTTATTTGTTTATTTAAAATGACCGAACGTAGCCGGACTCACAAGAAGGAACAACACAAATTTTGAAGAAACGGTAGACTTTAAAAATGTATTTAAACGAGGTGCCACGTTTCCAAATCCTAATGTTTACCGTTTCAATTGCTATATTAAATTCAATTTGTTGGTAACGGTCGAATTTGTTTAAAATTTTCTCTATATTACAAACGAAAAGAACTTTTGTACATTACTACGAAAATTCCGTCATTGCTGTATTAAATTCAATTTATTGGTAATGGTATAATTAATTTAAAATTTTCTCTATACTCCAAACGAAATGAACTTTTGTACATTATTACGAAAATTCCTTCATTGCTATATTAAATTACACATATTCCTAATATCAAATTTTCATAATTAATTTTGACTGCAAAATTTTACATAATATTTTGAGTAACTGCACCATTTAAATCGCACATTATTAAAATCCTTCAAACTTCCATTATTAATGTTTAATTTGAATTTTCTTAAATTAAACAAGCATATGTATTTTCATGTACGGAATTAATGTTTGAATTCTAATGCCAACCATTTCAATATTATTACGGTTATTATTTCATGATTGACAACTATCTTTCCTTTTATAAATAATACTTCAAAGTTAATAATTCCACAAAATTTAATAATTGTTTACACTGTAATAAATCATCATTCACCTAATCATAAATTGTTGTTTATTAGAAATAAATTTGAAATCATTTATTAATAATATCCTAAAATTTATTTTCAAACCATTTTAAATTCAAGAATTAAATTCAATTAATTCAATAATTAAACAATCTAAATTTGTAGGATGTTACATTCTCCCTTACTCAGAACTTTTCTTCCTCGAAAAGGAACGTTGTAAGGAACTAGTAACTTAACGATATATAACTCATTCGCTTATCAACCTCAATTGATTGTTTAAATACAAAATTAAGCTTCTAATTAGTATTGATAACTCGATCACTCTAGTGCGAACTTCATATTCGGCTTCTTGACAAGAAACTTCTATTCTCCTTACATAGCAATAAGTTATGATAGAGAATTTTAGATTCATATCAAAATTCTTTTTAGAAATTCATCGTTGAAAATCGAGCAAACAATTCTATTTAGAATCAACAGTTTATACTTAAACTAAATCAAAATTGTTATGTGAATAGAATGATTTATGTTTAACTACATATTCATTCCATTAGTTCTTTTCCTTTTTGGAGACAAAAATTAGTATTTTGATTTATTTCAAAGCTGAGAACTTGCAAAGCATTTAAAATATCTTTCTTATTTTACTATGTTGAGGTGATACAATGTTAAATTTTTATGTCATTAATTTGTTAGTTAACGTCAACATACTTTATAACTTGAAGGCTTGACAAGTTTATTTTCGTTCGTAAAAGTTTTAGACATACATTGATTAGAAGCACGATTAAAAATCTCCAAGTGCTCAATATACTTGTTTCTACTTCCAGTGAAAATGCTTAAAACTTTTAAAATAGATATGAAAAATACATTCCCCCGTGGATCGCGGACACGCGGCGATTACGCTACTATCCCAGCAGAATCGCTTATGCTCGTAGGTATCACACCCATCGAATTTTTCCATGGTTGTTGCCATTAATCGCAGTTACGCGGCGGTTACGCCACTATCCCAGTGGAATCGCTTGTAACTGCAGGCATCTCGCCCCTCGAATTTCGCAATGGTTATAGATCGCAGTTACGTAGCGGTTAACCCACTATCCCAGCGAAATCACTTGTAACTGTAGGCATCTCGCCCCCTGAGTTACGCTATGGAACATCAAGTGAATATAAATAAATTAAAGTGACCCGACCTAGTGGGATTCCAGTACGTGTTCCTACCGAGTAGGACCCCGATTTCCGATGGACACTCCCGTCAGGTGGAGTTCCAACGCAGCCCCTACCGAGTAGGTTTGCGATTTCCGATGGACACCCCATGCGGAGTTCCAATGCAACCCTATTTTGTAGAATCAAGATTTTCGATAGAAAGTACTTTCCATATCTTCGACTTCAATACAGATAATACTACATATAGTATTTTTCATTTCGTACATCACATATATCGTGCTTATATAAAATTCCATTTACAAAAGTTTTTCTTCCTTTCCAATCGGGATTCGTTCAAATCAGTAATACTAAATTCACCACATACTTATATAACTTCCAATTTCATATAAGAGTCAAATTATTCAGTTTCAAATCTTTGCCGAATTCAATAATTTTAATAGTCATAGCTTTCAAAACTATTTCATTTTCTCACTTATATAAATATAAGATTATCAATTTTCAAATTCTAACATTTTAGAATTAACCATTTGGATTTTGTTTCATGTTCGAATAACATTCGTTCTTGATATTTTCAAATATCTCTCATAAATCATTTTCCATATAACTCAACAGGCAAATTTCAACATAACTCATACAAATTCTATTTTATCAAGTCGTAATTTCGAGTTCAATGTACTTACATAGTCATCTGTAAGATTTCTCAATTTCATGAAGTAAGTTTCATTTATAAATGATATTTCCATATCTTCATTTCAAACATACATACTATATATATAATACTTCATTTCATGTTTTGCATATATCGTACTTACATAAATATCAATTTTCATAAGATTTTCTGTCTAAATCACGTTTCAACATATCATTCTTATATTAATTCCATTATATTAGATTTCACAAAATTCCATTTCAATACTAATTTAGTTTTGATTTCACAATTGATTCGTATATTCAATTACTTCGGACTAAATTGCTCTAATCGGGAATAAATAGTTTATCTCAAATTAGTTTTAAAATAGTAAGCTTGAAATAAAATAGGTTCGAATAAATAAGTCTTTAGAAAAATAGAATTTGAATAAATTAGATAAGTTATGATATAATATAGTTTAAGTAAATTAAATAGGTTTAACAAAATAGATTTGAATAAACTAAATATTTTACTACAAAATAGTTTGCAGAATAGTTCGAAAATCAAAATCGATTTGGTAGAGAATAATTAAATAAGATAGCTGAAAGTTATACTTTAGTTCACATAAAACAATAACAAAACATATAATAGTTATAAAATAAATATTATTTTTAGGTTATATTCCAATCCGAACTAAATTTCCTGAACTTTACAAAATTTTGCTAACATCGATTTCAATGTTGTAATCAAACTCAAATTTAACTATAGGTTCAATTTGGAAACCTTTCAGTTTGAACTAAGTGTTCAAGTTAGATCATAACCCAAATTTCTCATTTTAATTTTTCATTTGAAATTTGAATTTTTCATCCATTCCATGTTCTTCGTTTTAAACCAATTTTCAAATTTCAACTTGTCTGTAGATTTTGTTAAAGCAATTCAAAGGATCGGGATAAGATGTGGACAGTTTCAAAAATTTAAGCACGAATGGTTTGAATGATAGGTGAACGATAACGGCAGGTCAAGGCCAACAAACAAAACAAGTGAAATGACAAAATTATATTTTTAAACATTCATTTCTATTTAAATCTTTATTCAAATTATTCCCAGTTTCATCGCAATTAATTTGCAATTTCAATTTATACTTTACAAAATATTTAATATGTCACTTATTTAAATTTTGCTTATCTATTTAAGTTCATATTAATTTATCAAAACATTTTATTAAATTTTATCCAAACATGCTCATCTAATAGATTTCAAGTATTTCTCGACGTTTAAATCAGAACCATACAGTCATCCCATTTTCAAAACTCGAAAATGAATACAAGTGATGTCACGATCATCCCCAGAATTATGTCCAAGCGACTAGAATGTGATTCTATATCAGTCTCGTATATATTGGACTTTGTATATATGTTAGCTAGGCGTATATTCAAAATCTGTACATACATGATAGTCCAATCTCGACGTCGAATAAAATATTCAAAACACTTACAATAAATTATATTTCAAAATAATTTTGCTTTTCAAAACTATTCATTTAATTTCAAAATAATTCATATTTTCAAAATACGCTCTCTCAACAACGATTCTTGTGATAATACCACTCATTCTAGAGTATTGCTACTCTATCTCTAATGGGATTTTAAACCCGATAAGCTAAGCTTTGTCATACCAAAGCTCGGAAACCACTTGTAACGCCCTGCCATTTTTGACTGCTCCAAATCGATAATTAAACCAACTTAGAACGTTCAAAATGACAGTTTGTTATTAGTTTATAAGGTATAGCAGAACATCACACAGAATCACAAACAGATTTTTATACAATATTTAACAGTGGAAAAAACATTTTTCTAACAAATATCAGAGTTTATACAAAATATTTGGTACAACATAAAAATATAAAAATATACACGAATTTTAAATAAAGTTACGGTTTTGTCATCTTGTGCGCGCGTATGCGTCTTCACATTCCTCTCCAGTTTGCAAGCTGAATATCCGTAAATCTGGAGTAATCGTATCTGACCCAAGCGTATTGCAAAAAAAAAAAACAATCGGATCATGATTACTTATTCAAGTAAGATAATTTCAATAGAAACTGAATATAATAGTAAAATCCGGTCTAGTCTTGAAGTTACAAGATCCTGGATATAAGTAGTTCGTTCACGGTCCAAGTAAGGTGTAATAACCCGGAAATTCTGTGCCAGTTTAAAATTTTTATTTTGGCGATTTTAGCGACTTTTGATCATTTAAAATGAATTATTTTAAATAATATCGACGAGAAAATTTATTTTGAATATAATTCGAACGTATATATTATACGCGTCGTCGTTAGAATATAAATAATTATATATAATTATAAATAGAATTGAAAATGGCGCGGTAGTTCGATAATTCGATTTCAAACTTCAAATGAATGTACCGGGTGCAAATCAATCCGGATTTTAGTGAAACCAAAAATAATGGGATCTAATAGTGAATATCTTTCCAACGAATCCGAAAAATCAAAAGTTCGTAGCGGGAATCAAAAGTTATGTCCAGTTGAAAATTCTGAATAGTCGCTATGGAATTCAGGCCCTTAAAAATGGACATTTTGCAAACGACCTCGGATTTCGACGAAACCAGTTTTGTTGGGTCCGTGATGTAAAGTTATTGCTAGGTTTCAAATTTCATAATTTTTCGAATCAATATGTGAGCGTGGCAAAGGAAAACGCGTTTGACCGGTTTCAGTTGATTTTAGTCGACTGGAAATTGGCCATTTTTCAAACGGCCTCAGAATTCGACGAAACTAGTTTTGTTAGGACCGTATCGTCAATACGAAGCTAGAAAATATTTTTATGGGACTTATAGAGTTAGTATGTGACCCCGGTAAATTGAAATGTACGTTTAAAATTCAATATATTGATTTAAATGTAAATTAAACGGAAACTGATTGGAACAGTCGAATCAGCTTGCGATACATATCCCATTGTGTTCGGAATGGGGGTAGAACGCTGTGGACGACAGGCGGTGGGCCTCGTTTCGAGATCGTATGTGAAAGTTAACTTTTTGCAAAATAAAATAATAAATAAATAAATAAAATATATAATTTCCCTTCCTCCCTTATATGTTCTGGCCCCCCCCCAAATCAAATCGAATCAGAGAAAAGGAAAAAGAAAAAAAAAGGAAAAAAAAAAGAAGAAACGAGGAGAGCGACGGGGGAGGAGCCGCCGCCTCTCCCCGATGATCCGTCGCCGCCGCGATGGAGCCACCCACCTCCAGGCCCCCCTCCGATCCTCCGCCTTCTTCTTCCCTCCTCTGCCACGAAACCCCTATCGCCCAAAACCCCTATCCCCTAAAACCCAACCGCATCCTCCTCCGACCTCGCATCCGCCCCTCCTTCTTCCCCCTCTCCTCTTCCATTGACAGCCGCACCTTCCCCCCCTCGCAATCCACCGCCGCGGCAAGCACCCCGAGCCCCCCTGTAAGTTTTTTTTACTTATTTATAGTATTTTTATTTTATATATAAAAACTGATTTAGTTATTCATATAAAAACTGATTTAGTTATTCATTTAAAAACTGATTTATTTTATTTATTTTATCTTACAGTAAAACTGATTTTTTTTAAAGGAACTAAAAACTGATTTTTTTTAAAGAAACTAAAAACTGATTTTTTAAGATTTAAAAACTGATTTAAAAGGAGTTTTAAAACTGATTTTATTTTAAAGGTTTAAACTTTGAAATAGAAAAAAAAAGGTTTAAACTTTAAAATAGAAAAGGCGGAATTTTTATTGGGTAGAAGAAGTAAAAATATGATTTTTATATTTTTAAAGTATTAAAAATATGATTTTTATATTTTTAAAGTATTAAAAATATAATCTTTACTATATAGAAATATTAAAAATATGATCTTTGTTTGTTTAAAGATTCGATTTTTTTTAAAACATAGAAAGATTCGATTTTGATACATAAAAGATTTGATTTATATAACGTGAAAGGTTGGATTTTTATAAAGGTAAGGATTTCTTTTTTATTATATGAACATCACCATAAAAATATGATTTTTATATTGAACGTGAATAAATAAAGATGTGATTTTTATTTTAAATACATCAATATATAAAAATGTGATTTTTATATATATATAGTGTCTACGAGCGACGAAGGTAACAAAAAGGCGAGAACGAAGAAGATTTATATCAATGAAGAGCCGTGGAGCTAGGATAGCTATCGGTGAGAATTTCTCACCTTTCAATTTCTTTTCTAGTTATATATATATACTAGGATGCAGACGGTGCTTAGTAGCACCCGACACAACCGTCCACAGACCATGGACTTGTTTGTTTGGTTGCATAGATTAGAGATTGTTTGATTGAAATTGAATTGTGTGGTGAAATAAATTGATTTGATTGATGTGTGAATGGCGTGGGCCTTCACTAGACCGGGGATAAGGCTAGGCCTCGTCCCGTTTCTAGTATCGTGCCGTTATGCCGCCGAAATTTTCTAAATTAAGTTAGAAAAATAAAATATCATTTTATTTAAAGAATGAACTGGATAGAAATTCATATGTTGAAATAAAATGTTTTATCGTTAAAAATATAATTTTTAACGTGAATGCGAATAAATAAAATATTCATTTACAAACCGGACGGTTTGTTTATGTACACTGATTTGACTGACATTGATTGGGTCGATAAATTTTACACATCGCCCAACTGCACAAATAAAATATTTGTTTGATTGTTTGAAACCCTACACGGGTGTTAGGATGAAATATGCAGTTCACTCATCCTGATTGATTAAATATGTCGATCGATTGATTGACAGGCTGTTATAAGCGTTAGATATCTATATTTGATGCTTATACAGTGTAGTGCACTTTGGTTGATGGTTGATTATTTTTCAATGCTATTATATACATGTGTTGTATGAAAATCCATATAATTAACTTTATATGGTAATTGATTGGGCCTCATTCCAATTTAGAAAATAAAGAATATTATAAAATAAAAGTTCATGTGTTGACAGTACTCATTCATTGAGATTGGTCATGTGTTGAACGAAATATTTTAGTAATAAAATTTACACCTTTATCGATATAAAATAAACGTTCATGTGTTGACAGTACTCATTCATTGAGATTGGTCATGTGTTGAACGAAATATTTTGATAATAACAACTATTTTGAAAAAGAAATATTTGAAATAGAATATTTGAAAATAGAAATTTATGAAGCCGTGTTGATTAGATTGACGCCATTTTGACGTGAACGATATTTATATCGATTTTAAAACGATTTCGAAATGAATTGAATTGAAAACGATTTCGAAATGAATTGAATTAAAAACGATTTCGAAATGAATTGAATTGAAAACGATTTCGAAATGAATTGAATTAAAAACGATTTCGAAATGAATTGAATTGAAAACGATTTCGAAATGAATTGAATTGAAAACGATTTCGAAATGAATTGAATTGAAAACGATTTCGAAATGAATTGAATTGAAAACGATTTCGAAATGAATTGAATTGAAAACGATTTCGAAATGAATTGAATTGAAAACGATTTCGAAATGAAATGAATTGAAAACGATTTCGAAATGAAATGAATTGAAAACGATTTCGAAATGAAATGAATTGAAAACGATTTCGAAATGAATTGAATTGAAAACGATTTCGAAATGAATTGAAAACGAATTCAAATTGAATTGAAAACGAATTGAAATGAATTCAAATTTAATTGAAATTTGAATTGAATAGAAATGAATTTTGAAACGAATTTATAAAGAAGAATTCAATTTTGATTTGAATTGAAATGGAAGTTGAAATTGCTTTTGAAACGAATTCAAAACTATATATAAAATTCGTTTTAAATAGAAATCGACGATATATATTATATATATTATATATATAATATAATGGCCTGAATAGAACGCGCTGCGCCGCGGTAGTTCGTGAATTTCGACCATTTATTTCAAACGGACATTACGGGAGATCCGACCGTCGGATTCTCCTAAAACCGGAACCGTTGGGTTCGTATCGAAAAGAGCTTTCTAACGAATATTAGAAATTTGAAATCTAACGGTTGGATTTGGAATTATGTCCAAATCAAATTTGAAAAAGGTCGCTGTAAGTGCAGTTCGATGGCCATTGATGGAAATCGACTGTACGGGCCTTGATAAAATTATTAAAAATAGCAATAATTTGTGTAAAATCATAAGAAATGATTTGTGCAGATTTGGGATGAAAAACTCCATATTTGAAAAGATAAAAATAGATTTTTTATCGAAATGAACTAGTTTTGAACTAGAATTAAAATTCTATTTATTTTTAAATAAATAAATTGAATTAGAAAAGGGTTTTAAAAATAACCAGAATATCCAATGATTGCATTGGAGTGGATTTGAATCGAAATTGTCTTCGGAATATTTCGATGTTGGAATTCGTGATTATACAGGTGTTGTTATGGAAATTTGAAAGATATATATTTGTATCGTTATTTCCAATACGACATTTGTTAATCGTAGAATTTGATATTGAATATAAGCCGATATATTTTCTATTCAGAGCCTTATATTGAATATCAAATGTGATTTGGGTTTGTCGTGAATGGTGTCTTCACTAACACTGTTCTTGAACCCAGTTGAGAAATGATTAAATCTTTTTATTTAGATTTAATGAAGTGTACCAATTAAATAATGTTTAATTGGAATTGAATTGATATTGATTTTTGGGTTTATCGTGAACAGTGTTTTAAATAACACTCGTTCTTTAACCCAATAATTAATGGAATGTGATTTTGGGTTTATCGTGAACCGTGTTTTTAAATGACACTGATTCTTTAACCCAGTCGAAGATTAAAACTAAGTGGAGTTTTAATGAATCTTTAATTAGATTGAAATAATCGAAATGGAGTATCGCCAGTTTTACTCCAGGCGTTAGTTAAATCTTTAATTAGATTTGAACGTGAAATGGTAATTGAATTTACCGATAACACCGTGGTGTTAGATATGAAGTATAACCAGTTTTACTTCATGGGATGAATAGGTTGGGATTGGGAAATTAAAACAAATGATTACTTCGGTAAGGGTCGCTAATCCCGACTAGTTTGAATTGAGATTCAAAAATAGAATAAAGAATAAATTCAAGGAATTTATCTTGGATAAAATTAATGGGAACCTTTCCCTATGAATGTGAAAGTTAGAAACTAACTGTCGGTTAGCCAAGCAGAATGGTTTTCTGGATATTGATCTGATGTTGGTTTCGGCCTTCGGGGTTAGTATTTGGGGAATTATTCTCTTGATTAATTTACTGTTAGTGACTGATGAATTGGAATGAGGCGTATGTCGTGTTTGTGTAACACTTTTATAATATATACGCGAATTATTCGGAAAGACCGGGTTTATCCCATTCTGAATAACTGATACGACGATAAGTCGAAGATGAAGACGATGGTCGAAGACCGGAGGTCTTCACGTCGTTTGGGTAATTACTGATGATCTTGATTGGGCTGTACACCCAAGAAGATGGAAACAGTTAGTGATCGTCCAGACGTACTTGGAGATCGATGGATATGCGGGGTACTAGGTGCCTCCGGTTTCGTTCAGACCCAGAACGGACTTGTAAATGGACTGTGTGTCTGACATTGGATTTTAGTCTGTGTGATTGATCTCTATTAAATATATATCTGTTTGGCGGCGGAGAATTTATTCTCTTGCTTAACGCCCTTCTCTGAGACGTATGAGCTCAGGGGTTATATATTGATGGATATCAAACGCATGGAGTGAATTGCCTGTGTGGCATGCCTAAGTGGCAATTGATCGAGGCTTCTGTTGAAAAGCAAAGTCTTGTGGTGATGATCAAAGCACGGCCTTTGTGGCGTAGCTTTGTGTAACGTTTACCTCGCGTGTTTCACACCCGGTATGAACCAAAAACGGGAGAGGACGTCAGGGAGGGCATGCGTTTCTTTCTAGCTAGAAGTGGCGTCAGTGGTTTTACACGCCCTGACGAGTTTGACTTATGTGGTTGTTGCTGTTGCGAGGCGCCTCGGTTATATCGGTTTCGGCCGATGCATTCTGGTCGGCTGACGGACCAGACTTACACCCCATAGGGTGGGGGGACGCATGTTCAGGCATTTTAATCCACATCGGTGGACCGACCCTGAGGATCCAAGGGCCCACCTGAGTCTGGGTCCTGAGGCTCGGGCTAGACAGTCTCGAATCGGTGAGGACTATCTTTTGCCTCGGTTCATAGATGGAAACCCAATTTCCAAATACGTGACTTGGCGATTTTGATTGTATAACCTAGTATGGCGACATAGTGGGATGGGGCGCTCATGCCGCCTATGATTGATACTTATGATTTGAAGTTGTTTTATACACTATGCACTGACTATAGTATCAAACGATTTGTTTTAACCGTATCAAGCATTCTTTGGCTGTTATAAGGGAAAACCCTATCCTCGACTGCGTTGCATTGTGTGATGGGACCTGGGTCTTATAACAGCTTCATTTTTCTTTATTTAGCATTGCGCTGTTTGTTTATGCACTGGTATTCTTGGGAGGAAACCCGTTCCGTGTTATACGGCGTGGTCCCTTGATTTACCTATCTTTAAAATAAAGATTAATAACTGTTTTAGTTCTCACACCAGTCACATGACTGACCTGGAGTTTATTGTTTTAACCTAAACTCCGGGTGCCCCTATTTTGACACGGGCAGCTAGTAGTTTTGGTTTTTGCAGATTTATATTCACAGGATCCTGGTTTACAGCTGGAACGATATCCGGAAAGCTTTATATCCGTATATCCCATTCTAGTTGTGTATTGTATTATTTTTCCGCTGCTATGTATTTAAATGTAATTTAAAATCTCTGATATTTCTGTGTAATATTCATTTATACTCTGTATATTCTTGTAATCTGATGCATTGTTGTAATATACAGTGAAATGTTCTTCCGTCTGCGTTCTATTTTGTCGTGTTCTCAAACGATAGGGTGTTTCGAACGGTCTGGGTCGGTTTAGCGACTGGTTCGGACCGAGCGAAATTCCTTGCCGTCACAGTTGGTATCAGAGCTTTGGTTTACAAAGCAGAGAACAAGGCACATTAGAACCATACGAAAGAATTCGTCAGATATTGGATTAGTAATATCCGAATAGAGTGACTCGTTAGAGATGGGATCAGTAGTATCCTAGAACGAGTGTGAAGAGTATATTTTTAAAATGAAAACAAATTTTTGTTTTGAAAATTTAAATCAATTATTCGTATTTGATTATATATTTTATATTGATTAGGACAATCCAAAATATAAAGATTTTTGCGTATGCGCCTAGCTAGCGTGTATTCGAAGTTTTGATATATTGGATAGATATAGAATTACACTCTAATCGCCCGGAGATGATTTTGACGATGGAGCTCCATCATTAGAATTTATATTCGAGTGACGAACGTGTAATATCTATATACTTCCTATTGACTGGTGTGAGAACCAAAATTAGATAGGGCCTATTGTTGTGATTTGGCATCAAAAATCTGATTTTTGACTATATATCAAAGTTATGCATTTGAAACTCTAATCAACTAATTGATTGATGTTTGTGTTGTTTGTTTATTTGTTTGCTAATTTTTAGCCATTTAGCCAAACTGAATCACATATTGAATTGTATTGAAAATTGGTCGCATTTGCTTGCATATACATATATATCATTGAACAGGTCATAGCAAGGAGGCTAGAGCCAGAGAATAAAATTTGTTTGCCCGACAAATAGGTACATGTTTACTACATAATTTCCTGTTTTGTTTGGGGGATGATGATTTTGTGAGCCTATTGGCTTTTTCTTTTTCTTTTTGAGATCTGAAGGACCGGGGAAGCTATTTGAAATTCCCCGATGCTCCCGGTGCAGGGGAGGTTATGGCGAAATTTTTCAAAAATTTAGGGTGTTAGCCAAATTTTTGAATTTTTTGAAAATTCTCAGAAACTGAAAAGTTGGAGAATGGAAGCCAGATCGAGCGTAGGGTTAATTAATCAAACTACTTTCGACTTTGTTCCTTTTCGGGGACGAAAAGTTTTAAGTGGGGGAGATTGTAATAACCCGGAAATTCTGTGCCAGTTTAAAATTTTTATTTTGGCGATTTTAGCGATTTTTGATCATTTAAAATGAATTATTTTAAATAATATCGACGAGAAAATTTATTTTGAATATAATTCGAACGTATATATTATACGCGTCGTCGTTAGAATATAAATAATTATATATAATTATAAATAGAATTGAAAATGGCGCGGTAGTTCGATAATTCGATTTCAAACTTCAAATGAATGTACCGGGTGCAAATCAATCCGGATTTTAGTGAAACCAAAAATAATGGGATCTAATAGTGAATATCTTTCCAACGAATCCGAAAAATCAAAAGTTCGTAGCGGGAATCAAAAGATATGTCCAGTTGAAAATTCTGAATAGTCGCTATGGAATTCAGGCCCTTAAAAATGGACATTTTGCAAACGACCTCGGATTTCGACGAAACCAGTTTTGTTGGGTCCGTGATGTAAAGTTATTGCTAGGTTTCAAATTTCATAATTTTTTGAATCAATATGTGAGCGTGGCAAAGGAAAACGCGTTTGACCGGTTTTAGTTGATTTTAGTCGACTGGAAATTGGCCATTTTTCAAACGGCCTCAGAATTCGACGAAACTAGTTTTGTTAGGACCGTATCGTCAATACGAAGCTAGAAAATATTTTTATGGGACTTATAGAGTTAGTATGTGACCCCGGTAAATTGAAATGTACGTTTAAAATTCAATATATTGATTTAAATGTAAATTAAACGGAAACTGATTGGAACAGTCGAATCAGCTTGCGATACATATCCCATTGTGTTCGGAATGGGGGTAGAACGCTGTGGACGACAGGCGGTGGGCCTCGTTTCGAGATCGTATGTGAAAGTTAACTTTTTGCAAAATAAAATAATAAATAAATAAAAAAAATATATAATTTCCCTTCCTCCCTTATATGTTCTGGCCCCCCCCCCCCCAAATCAAATCGAATCAGAGAAAAGGAAAAGGAAAAAAAAAAGGAAAAAAAAAAGAAGAAACGAGGAGAGCGACGGGGGAGGAGCCGCCGCCTCTCCCCGATGATCCGTCGCCGCCGCGATGGAGCCACCCACCTCCAGGCCCCCCTCCGATCCTCCGCCTTCTTCTTCCCTCCTCTGCCACGAAACCCCTATCGCCCAAAACCCCTATCCCCTAAAACCCAACCGCATCCTCCTCCGACCTCGCATCCGCCCCTCCTTCTTCCCCCTCTCCTCTTCCATTGACAGCCGCACCTTCCCCCCTCGCAATCCACCGCCACGGCAAGCACCCCGAGCCCCCCTGTAAGTTTTTTTACTTATTTATAGTATTTTTATTTTATATATAAAAACTGATTTAGTTATTCATATAAAAACTGATTTAGTTATTCATTTAAAAACTGATTTATTTTATTTATTTTATCTTACAGTAAAACTGATTTTTTTTAAAGGAACTAAAAACTGATTTTTTTTAAAGAAACTAAAAACTGATTTTTTAAGATTTAAAAACTGATTTAAAAGGAGTTTTAAAACTTATTTTATTTTAAAGGTTTAAACTTTGAAATAGAAAAAAAAAGGTTTAAACTTTAAAATAGAAAAGGCGGAATTTTTATTGGGTAGAAGAAGTAAAAATATGATTTTTATATTTTTAAAGTATTAAAAATATGATTTTTATATTTTTAAAGTATTAAAAATATAATCTTTACTATATAGAAATATTAAAAATATGGTCTTTGTTTGTTTAAAGATTCGATTTTTTTTTAAAACATAGAAAGATTCGATTTTGATACATAAAAGATTTGATTTATATAACGTGAAAGGTTGGATTTTTATAAAGGTAAGGATTTCTTTTTTATTATATGAACATCACCATAAAAATATGATTTTTTTATTGAACGTGAATAAATAAAGATGTGATTTTTATTTTAAATACATCAATATATAAAAATGTGATTTTTATATATATATAGTGTCTACGAGCGACGAAGGTAACAAAAAGGCGAGAACGAAGAAGATTTATATCAATGAAGAGCCGTGGAGCTAGGATAGCTATCGGTGAGAATTTCTCACCTTTCAATTTCTTTTCTAGTTATATATATATACTAGGATGCAGACGGTGCTTAGTAGCACCCGACACAACCGTCCACAGACCATGGACTTGTTTGTTTGGTTGCATAGATTAGAGATTGTTTGATTGAAATTGAATTGTGTGGTGAAATAAATTGATTTGATTGATGTGTGAATGGCGTGGGCCTTCACTAGACCGGGGATAAGGCTAGGCCTCGTCCCGTTTCTAGTATCGTGCCGTTATGCCGCCGAAATTTTCTAAAATAAGTTAGAAAAATAAAATATCATTTTATTTAAAGAATGAACTGGATAGAAATTCATATGTTGAAATAAAATGTTTTATCGTTAAAAATATAATTTTTAACGTGAATGCGAATAAATAAAATATTCATTTACAAACCGGACGGTTTGTTTATGTACACTGATTTGACTGACATTGATTGGGTCGATAAATTTTACACATCGCCCAACTGCACAAATAAAATATTTGTTTGATTGTTTGAAACCCTACACGGGTGTTAGGATGAAATATGCAGTTCACTCATCCTGATTGATTAAATATGTCGATCGATTGATTGACAGGCTGTTATAAGCGTTAGATATCTATATTTGATGCTTATACAGTGTAGTGCACTTTGGTTGATGGTTGATTATTTTTCAATGCTATTATATACATGTGTTGTATGAAAATCCATATAATTAACTTTATATGGTAATTGATTGGGCCTCATTCCAATTTAGAAAATAAAGAATATTATAAAATAAAAGTTCATGTGTTGACAGTACTCATTCATTGAGATTGGTCATGTGTTGAACGAAATATTTTAGTAATAAAATTTACACCTTTATCGATATAAAATAAACGTTCATGTGTTGACAGTACTCATTCATTGAGATTGGTCATGTGTTGAACGAAATATTTTGATAATAACAACTATTTTGAAAAAGAAATATTTGAAATAGAATATTTGAAAATAGAAATTTATGAAGCCGTGTTGATTAGATTGACGCCATTTTGACGTGAACGATATTTATATCGATTTTAAAACGATTTCGAAATGAATTGAATTGAAAACGATTTCGAAATGAATTGAATTAAAAACAATTTCGAAATGAATTGAATTGAAAACGATTTCGAAATGAATTGAATTAAAAACGATTTCGAAATGAATTGAATTGAAAACGATTTCGAAATGAATTGAATTAAAAACGATTTCGAAATGAATTGAATTGAAAACGATTTCGAAATGAATTGAATTGAAAACGATTTCGAAATGAATTGAATTGAAAACGATTTCGAAATGAATTGAATTGAAAACGATTTCGAAATGAATTGAATTGAAAACGATTTCGAAATGAATTGAATTGAAAACGATTTCGAAATGAAATGAATTGAAAACGATTTCGAAATGAAATGAATTGAAAACGATTTCGAAATGAAATGAATTGAAAACAATTTCGAAATGAATTGAATTGAAAACGATTTCGAAATGAATTGAAAACGAATTCAAATTGAATTGAAAACGAATTGAAATGAATTCAAATTTAATTGAAATTTGAATTGAATAGAAATGAATTTTGAAACGAATTTATAAAGAAGAATTCAATTTTGATTTGAATTGAAATGGAAGTTGAAATTGCTTTTGAAACGAATTCAAAACTATATATAAAATTCGTTTTAAATAGAAATCGACGATATATATTATATATATTATATATATAATATAATGGCCTGAATAGAACGCGCCGCGCCGCGGCAGTTCGTGAATTTCGACCATTTATTTCAAACGGACATTACGGGAGATCCGACCGTCGGATTCTCCTAAAACCGGAACCGTTGGGTTCGTATCGAAAAGAGCTTTCTAACGAATATTAGAAATTTGAAATCTAACGGTTGGATTTGGAATTATGTCCAAATCAAATTTGAAAAAGGTCGCTGTAAGTGCAGTTCGATGGCCATTGATGGAAATCGACTGTACGGGCCTTGATAAAATTATTAAAAATAGCAATAATTTGTGTAAAATCATAAGAAATGATTTGTGCAGATTTGGGATGAAAAACTCCATATTTGAAAAGATAAAAATAGATTTTTTATCGAAATGAACTAGTTTTGAACTAGAATTAAAATTCTATTTATTTTTAAATAAATAAATTGAATTAGAAAAGGGTTTTAAAAATAACCAGAATATCCAATGATTGCATTGGAGTGGATTTGAATCGAAATTGTCTTCGGAATATTTCGATGTTGGAATTCGTGATTATACAGGTGTTGTTATGGAAATTTGAAAGATATATATTTGTATCGTTATTTCCAATACGACATTTGTTAATCGTAGAATTTGATATTGAATATAAGCCGATATATTTTCTATTCAGAGCCTTATATTGAATATCAAATGTGATTTGGGTTTGTCGTGAATGGTGTCTTCACTAACACTGTTCTTGAACCCAGTTGAGAAATGATTAAATCTTTTTATTTAGATTTAATGAAGTGTACCAATTAAATAATGTTTAATTGGAATTGAATTGATATTGATTTTTGGGTTTATCGTGAACAGTGTTTTAAATAACACTCGTTCTTTAACCCAATAATTAATGGAATGTGATTTTGGGTTTATCGTGAACCGTGTTTTTAAATGACACTGATTCTTTAACCCAGTCGAAGATTAAAACTAAGTGGAGTTTTAATGAATCTTTAATTAGATTGAAATAATCGAAATGGAGTATCGCCAGTTTTACTCCAGGCGTTAGTTAAATCTTTAATTAGATTTGAACGTGAAATGGTAATTGAATTTACCGATAACACCGTGGTGTTAGATATGAAGTATAACCAGTTTTACTTCATGGGATGAATAGGTTGGGATTGGGAAATTAAAACAAATGATTACTTCGGTAAGGGTCGCTAATCCCGACTAGTTTGAATTGAGATTCAAAAATAGAATAAAGAATAAATTCAAGGAATTTATCTTGGATAAAATTAATGGGAACCTTTCCCTATGAATGTGAAAGTTAGAAACTAACTGTCGGTTAGCCAAGCAGAATGGTTTTCTGGATATTGATCTGATGTTGGTTTCGGCCTTCGGGGTTAGTATTTGGGGAATTATTCTCTTGATTAATTTACTGTTAGTGACTGATGAATTGGAATGAGGCGTATGTCGTGTTTGTGTAACACTTTTATAATATATACGCGAATTATTCGGAAAGACCGGGTTTATCCCATTCTGAATAACTGATACGACGATAAGTCGAAGATGAAGACGATGGTCGAAGACCGGAGGTCTTCACGTCGTTTGGGTAATTACTAATGATCTTGATTGGGCTGTACACCCAAGAAGATGGAAACAGTTAGTGATCGTCCAGACGTACTTGGAGATCGATGGATATGCGGGGTACTAGGTGCCTCCGGTTTCGTTCAGACCCAGAACGGACTTGTAAATGGACTGTGTGTCTGACATTGGATTTTAGTCTGTGTGATTGATCTCTATTAAATATATATCTGTTTGGCGGCGGAGAATTTATTCTCTTGCTTAACGCCCTTCTCTGAGACGTATGAGCTCAGGGGTTATATATTGATGGATATCAAACGCATGGAGTGAATTGCCTGTGTGGCATGCCTAAGTGGCAATTGATCGAGGCTTCTGTTGAAAAGCAAAGTCTTGTGGTGATGATCAAAGCACGGCCTTTGTGGCGTAGCTTTGTGTAACGTTTACCTCGCGTGTTTCACACCCGGTATGAACCAAAAACGGGAGAGGACGTCAGGGAGGGCATGCGTTTCTTTCTAGCTAGAAGTGGCGTCAGTGGTTTTACACGCCCTGACGAGTTTGACTTATGTGGTTGTTGCTGTTGCGAGGCGCCTCGGTTATATCGGTTTCGGCCGATGCATTCTGGTCGGCTGACGGACCAGACTTACACCCCATAGGGTGGGGGGACGCATGTTCAGGCATTTTAATCCACATCGGTGGACCGGCCCTGAGGATCCAAGGGCCCACCTGAGTCTGGGTCCTGAGGCTCGGGCTAGACAGTCTCGAATCGGTGAGGACTATCTTTTGCCTCGGTTCATAGATGGAAACCCAATTTCCAAATACGTGACTTGGCGATTTTGATTGTATAACCTAGTATGGCGACATAGTGGGATGGGGCGCTCATGCCGCCTATGATTGATACTTATGATTTGAAGTTGTTTTATACACTATGCACTGACTATAGTATCAAACGATTTGTTTTAACCGTATCAAGCATTCTTTGGCTGTTATAAGGGAAAACCCTATCCTCGACTGCGTTGCATTGTGTGATGGGACCTGGGTCTTATAACAGCTTCATTTTTCTTTATTTAGCATTGCGCTGTTTGTTTATGCACTGGTATTCTTGGGAGGAAACCCGTTCCATGTTATACGGCGTGGTCCCTTGATTTACCTATCTTTAAAATAAAGATTAATAACTGTTTTAGTTCTCACACCAGTCACATGACTGACCTGGAGTTTATTGTTTTAACCTAAACTCTGGGTGCCCCTATTTTGACACGGGCAGCTAGTAGTTTTGGTTTTTGCAGATTTATATTCACAGGATCCTGGTTTACAGCTGGAACGATATCCGGAAAGCTTTATATCCGTATATCCCATTCTAGTTGTGTATTGTATTATTTTTCCGCTGCTATGTATTTAAATGTAATTTAAAATCTCTGATATTTCTGTGTAATATTCATTTATACTCTGTATATTCTTGTAATCTGATGCATTGTTGTAATATACAGTGAAATGTTCTTCCGTCTGCGTTCTATTTTGTCGTGTTCTCAAACGATAGGGTGTTTCGAACGGTCTGGGTCGGTTTAGCGACTGGTTCGGACCGAGCGAAATTCCTTGCCGTCACATAAGGTGTTCAGGATGGGTTTCAAAGTGTGAACATACAGGCAATTTCACATCTAAATATACAAAAAATACAGTGTGGAACTTCATAATATATTAGACAAGCATTTCATTACACATTGAATACTTCAACTGCATACACGGGCCATTTGTATACATGTAAAAACAAAATTTTCCAAGTACACTCATAACTATAAATCCCAGGTAAACACACTGCTTCCTTCTTCTTTTTTTAAAGTCAGCCTTCTTATTTGAACGCAACATTGTATAAAATCCACCTAAAACAACCCTACACCGCATAGACCCTAAACGCAATTGCTAAAACAAAATTCATATATGTAATTTCCATTGCAATTAAACCATACATAATCAAGGGTGCCTACATAGGTTGTGCTTCCCAGGTGGCACTATAAAATTTCAACGGGGCATGATTCTCAGTAGTATATAATCCGCGGCTCAGTAGGTTCATGCATAAAAAGGCAATAATATTTAAATTGAAGCAGTATAATATTGGACATAATGTAACCTTAAATGGCAACCATGTTTCTAAATAAAGTGAAAGGTGATTAATGAGAGTACATTTCAAATTACAAGGCCTAAAAACAGAGGAAGCTGATGCCTTCTTTTCACATTCAGTAAGACATTCCAATACTTGTATATTGTACGAACACCTTTTCCATTCAATTCGCTTTTAATGACATAATGAACACACTTGGGATCTACACAGGTTTTCGAGATAACGGTAAAAGATGGGAACATATATATGTGTGTGTATGCGTGTGTGTATGTATATGTATATGTATATGTATATAGTGACCCAAAGGTTTGCATGCATTAGAATATTTCAGACCTATCCTACAGGTAAAATTTACATGACATATTCACTTATTGATAATAAAACATGCTTGTATCCACTGATTATGAACCCAACATACACAAATAAGTGGCCAAGCACAAATACAACTAGACAAGCTTCTAAATACATATATATCAGTTCAAAGCATAACTAAAAAGTTGCACAAATGGATCGCAGTCAACACATAAACCGTATAACCGTCGAAAACAAAAGCAGGATTTTCGCAATGTAAGATTAATCGATAGAATTCCTACTATTATACTATAGTTTAAAACGAAATTAAACTACTTGAAACAGTAATCGATCATGAGCAAAATACTCACCTACAACAGCAGACAATGCAGCGGATAACGGATAGCAAGCGGTGTTGAGCCAGGTGTGACGCAGCGGCTTTGGTCACGGTGGTTGTGCGAGACTATGAGGCGCTGCAGTTTGGTGCCGGTAGGGACATATTTAAGAAGGCCGATCAGCGATGCAAAGGACCGACAGACGGTTGCTGGCGGAGGAGGCGGTTTGCGGTAGAAGGGGGAGGTTCGAATTATATATGAGGAAATGGTTTTTTCTTTGTGGTAGCCATTATTAGGTTTGGGTAGGAATTGATGTCGACTTCCATTTTTCTTGATTTGGAAAATAACGAGATTTTTGGGGAAAGAAGTAAATAGGTTCTGAGTCTTTATAGATGAAAAGAAGGGTAGTTTGAATGGAAACTTGGACGGATAACGTGTGTAGCCATTTGAATGTGTTTCCCCAAATACCAAAAGAACCAGATAGTAATTTACCAATTCAAAGATTTACTTTTTTTTTACTATTTTTTTTTTTTTTTTTTTAATAGGAATGGTTTGCGTTGAATAGAAAGAAGGAAGGAGCAATGCATGAGTAGATATGAGGAGAAGAATGGCAAGAGTTAAATAAAGAAGGGGAAAGAGAAGCTGTCAAAAGGGTAGATAAACCAAAATGATGCAATTTCCTTTTATTTGCTTATTTATAATGACCGATCGTAGCCAGATTCACAAGAAGGAACAACACAAATTTTGAAGAAACGGTAGACTTTAAATATGTATTTAAACGAGGTCCCACATTTCCAAATCCTAATGTTTACCGTTTCAACTACTATATTAAATTCAATTTATTGGTAATGGTCTAATTTGTTTAAAATTTTCTCTATATTACAAATGAAATGAACTTTTGTACATTAGTACAAAAATTCCTTCATTGCTATATTAAATTCAATTTATTGGTAACGGTCTAACTCATTTAAAATTTACTCTATATTACAAACGAAATGAACTTTTGTACATTACTACGAAAATTCCTTCATTGCTATCTTAAATTACACGTATTACTAATATCAAATTTTCATAATTAAATTTGACTGCAAAATTTTACATAATATTTCGAGTAACTGCACCATTTGAATTGTAGATTATTAAAATCATTGAAACTTCCATTATTAATGTTTAATTTCAATTTAATTAAATTAAATAAGCATATGTATTTTCATGTACGAAATTAAAGTTTGAATTTAAATTCTAATGCCAACCATTTCAATATTATTATGGTTACTATTTCACGATTGACAACTATCTTTCCTTTTATAAATAATACCTTAGATTTAATAATTCCACAAAATTTAATAATTGTTTCCATTGCAATAAATCATCATTCATCTAATCATAAATTTTTGTTTATTAGAAATAATTTTTAAATATTTTATTAATAATATCCTAAAATTTATTTTCAAACGATTTTAAATTCAATGATTAAATTCAATTAATTCAATAACTAAACGATCTAAATTTGCGGGATGTTACAAAACGCTTTACTTCATGCAACTGTTACATTGCAGTACTACATGTTAGACACCACCAAGCTAAGACATAGCATAGGACATTTCAATAGCATCTCGAAAAACACTTCCTTGAAGAGATTACATACAAGAGCACACTACGACAGAATCTGACATGGCAAACGTCGAAGCACGGAAACAATGACCCAAATGCATTATCATATTTGACATAATCCGACCATTCTTTCACAAATGGAGGCAAAGCCATCCGCATAACACAAGCATCCACAATAAAGTGGCCATCACTTGCAAAATAAAGCTTGATATACCATGGAAGAAAACCATGGCCAAAGGCATACTGTGACGGCATACCCTGGAACAACTTGGCGAAGAGAACATGACATAGCAAAAGCAGAAACAAAACCCATAAATGATTCAAGCATAGCTTCACGTAGTTTTCTAAGTTAGCAGGTGAAGAACTAGAAAGCACAGGCCAAACGACACCAAGCACCTATTGAAAAAGTAAGATAACAAATTTGACTTCAAATAAAACAAACAAAACCAACATAAAAACTAAATGACGCAAGCCTCAAGACCTAAGAAATCAGAGACAAACAAAGAACAAACTAGATACCTAACACTAGTTCATTCCAAACCATGTTACTAATCAATAGTCACATGTGTGAGTAGGCAGAGAAAAATGAGGCCAAGAAGGATCTAGGGTAGCCATGAACCTTGCAAGTTCCTAAGCTTGAAGATCATCACATAAGTATGGCCAGCAAGCCGATTGCCGAATGCAGATCTTAGGTTGGTTACGTTGAATAGAGAGGATGGCGAAAGCTTTAATCTAGGCATGACAAAAAACATGAGTGGAAAAAGAGGGAAAAGAGAAGATAGAGCATAACCGAAAGAAAAGAGGAGAAGGAAGAAATTGGAGAGGAAATGAAAAGAATCGGAGAGGAAAATTCATGTCGCCATTACCAAAGAAAGCTTCGCCCTATTTTTGCGGATGTTAAATTTACTTCGTCAATAAAAATGAGTACCTATCAAATTTTAGAATTTAGTGTAAATGTAACGACCCACATTTTACGTATTGGAGGATTGTAGAATATTTATTTTATTTTCACGAAGTCATATGGTTGTGTAACTTTGGGGAACGACTATTGGGGTCATTTCCCATATTCACGATTTTTCCGAATTTTATATGACTGTTTTACCCCTAGCGAATCTTGTTTCCCCTATAACTTTTGATTGGTAAGTATTTTTGACTTGAAACCACTTCCATTGGATTTAGATGATTGTTTACCTTTCTGTAGAGTGGTCACATTAATCAAACGGACTTACTGTTTGGGGGATATGGCTGAAACAAGGTTTGGAAGTTGAAAAACTGCTTAAACAAGTTTAGTGGGGTAATTAGTGGATGGGCCCATAAACCATTTCGTGATTAGGGTTGTGGGGAGGTTGAAATCAGTTAGGAAACCATCTCATTTCATTTTCTTAGCCACCACTTTCATTTCTCTAACCCTAGCAATGACCTCCACCTTCTAAACTACCTCCTAATCACTTTCTAATCCAATATTAAGCTAATCAACATCAAATCAAGGAAAATTAACATAAGATTGGAGGTAGAGCTGCCGTGTTGCATTAGGATTCAAACCAAATCAGAGATATTTCCATATCTGAGATTTATTTGTGGCTAAGGTGAGTGATTTGCTCTCTTATTCACTAATTACGCTAATTAGGGGTGATTAGTGATAATTAGCGAAATTATTCATCATTAAAATATGGAAAATTTGCATAAATTCTGAAATATTATTTTATGTTATTGATAAAAATTTGGGTTAATTTGGATTAAGTTTGCTAATCCTATAGTTAAAACATGGTTAAGGGGATTAAGGGGAAAATCATGGTTTTGGGTACATTTGATCCAAAAATAATTCATGTGATTGATGTTTTGACCTTTTTGATCATACCTATATGTTGTTACTATTGTTTGGAATGTATTATGATTGTTTAGTGAAGTTAGAATGGTTGAAATCGTTGTCGTATGATGAAAATTGACGAAACAGGCTTGCCGGAAAAGCGTAGGAGATGAATCGGGTCGGGTACACAAACCGTCTCGTGCTTACTACCCTGAGCCGTGAAGCTTCCCCGAGCTGCCTACAAGCACGAACACCCGAACTGAATCGTGAGCTACCTACTCCCCATGAACCAATGCCACGAGCAGAAGAAGCACGGACCGGCTCGGTTCACACACCATGATATGAAGCACCCCGACCCGATGGAAGAAGCACGAACCGACCCGAACCGAAGAGGGGATCACGACACAAACAGATGGAGGGGGAACCACGACCCGACGACAATGACGACTTCGAACCGAACTGCTTCAGGAGGACTGAACTGGAAGAGACCAAAACCCGAGATGCAAAGGAAATCCAAATGGGAAGATATTACTTAGGATCCAAAGGGAACCAATGAGCTAACTTTATGATTGGGCTTTGTTGCGGGACGTGTGCAAAGGGCTTATCGATATCTATAACTACGGTTCACCACCGAGAGACGGATTAGCATGGCTATGGATCAACGCAATGGGATTGTTAAGACTCCTAAGGGTAAGTGATCGTAGCATTGCTATGGATCAGTGCAATGGGATCATTAGGAATCCCAAGGGCAAGGTGATCGTAGCAAAGGATTAGTGGCTATGGACCAGCGTAATGGGACCGTTAAGACTCCCAAGGGCAAAGTGGTCGTAGCAAAAGATTTGGTGATCAAAGTGGTGGATGTCGTATACTTTACGCACTGAGTGAGAGATGTGAGGTTGATTGCTGTGTTGGATGCTTGCTATCACTAAGACATGCACACTTCCACTTTACACTTTATGTTATGTTAACTTAGAGTACTGTGCACCTTGTAGTGCTAACTCTTTGGTTGCAGGTCCAGGTTCAGGTGTGATTATTTATACCTATTATTGCTCTATTTTGCTGCTATCGCTCATATCATATTTTTGTTTGACCCGGAGTTTTATGTCTGTTCTTATTACTCTGGATGCTCCTAAATGAGCAGAATAGAGATAGGTTAGGTGGTATGCACGAGTAGCTGTCCGGAGACAAGCAGAGGCTTCCACGTACTATATATATATACATCCTCTCTGTGTTGTTGCTAGTCACTACTTTGGGCATTAGTAATGCACCTTTTCTATTTTTCTTTAGAGACAGTAATTTGAAGTTGTAATAATGATGGGTTGGATCATAAGCTGTATTTTGGATTCCACTACTATGATGGTTTAGTTTTCAGCTTATGCACTGTCTCGCCTGTTTTATGTCAAGTTATCTTACTATTATATTTTATTCCATGCGCTGTGAGATATACTACATGTTCTTTGCCGATTCATAGTTTCAAATTCCTTTTCCTTTGACGACCGTCCCGTACTAGTCGGGCATTGACACAGTGCATTTTGGGAAAATGTCGGCTAGTGCGGGGCGGGCTGTCACACTTGGTATCAGAGGCTAGAATGCATAGTTAACCTAGGGAAGACATCAGAGAGAGATAGCATACGCATATGAGAGCGTGTATTTGTGATATTTTGGTTTTCAAAAACTATATATATACTATTAGTATATCTAAGGATGGAGTCGCACTGCCATGGCACCACTAAGGAGATAGTTAATCGTTCTCTCTTTACAGATTTGACGATGATCCGAAATATGAGGAGTACAGGTTCAGGGGTCGATGATAGGAATTCCCCTGATATGAGGACGATGTTTACCAGCTTCATGCGAGAGATGCTTAGGGATGTTCAAGGAGAAGTTCCTAATGCTGCTAATGGTGGTGGTGCGGTAGCGCAGGCGCCTATAGATGATTTCGCCAAACTCTGCAAGGGTTATACTAGTCTTGTTAGGAAGTCGTTCCATGGAATGTAATCGGCTACATTGGCTAAAGATTGGCTTGAAGTTATGAGCGCATCTTCGAGGATTCGGGGATCGAGGAAGTAATGAAAGGAAACTTAGCATCGCGTTAACTTCAAGGACGGACTATGAATTGGTGGAATGCTATTAAAGCCGCTACTCCTGAGGATCAAATTACTTGGAATCAGTTTAAGACCCGATTCAGTGATAAGTTTATCCCAACTGCTCAGAAATCAAAATTGCTTAGGAAATTTTTGGAGCTTAAGCAAAATGGTAGGGCAGTCTCGGAATATACTGCTGAGTTCAATACTTTATCAAAGTATGGATTATCTCTTATCGATACTGCCGAGAAGAAGAACGAGAAATTCATAACCGGTTTAGATGAGTACTTAGGGGAAAGACTTATAAACCACATCGATGAGACCTTCGAATCTATAGTGGAAAAGGCATAGAGATCGGAGAGCCTTTACCCTAAGTCAAAGGCCGAGGTTGCTATAACATCTGCAGGCGAGCCAAAGCCATAGGAAATCGGTGGAGGCAAGAATAATTCGCAGAATAAAAGGAAACAGAACCAAGCTAAGGATGGTCAAAAGAAGAATAAGAAAGATGTTGAGTGCTACAGTTGTGGCTAGAAGGGCTACTATGCCAAAGATTGTCGAGCAAAGCCAGTGGACAGGAAGTGCTTCAATTGCGGCCAAGTGGGACATCAGAAGGATAAATGTCTACAACCCCCTAAAGAGAAGCAGATCGTGAAAGCATATGTTATCAACGTTGTTCCTTCTTCGTCGAATACCCCAACTGTGGCGTAGAAGGGAAAGGGTGTCTGAAACACCCCGAATTTTTGAATAATCAGATTAACTAAATTTAATAATACTTAATTTCAAATGTGGGAATTAAGGGAAATGGGTTGCGCCATTGCGTTCGACTCAGAATTCTGCTAAAGATAGAGTTCGAGTTTGCATAAAACGGACACCATATGAAGGAGATATGGACGACCGAAGTTAGGCAGAAAAATCAGAAGAAGAAGAAGAGAGAGAAAATGCACTGGCGCACTTGGGAAGTGCGCCAGTACAAAAATACACTGGCGCACTTCCCAAGTGCGCCCAGGCCAAGCAGAAAGCCTGCACGGCTTTCTGGTGTGATCTGATCCACACTGTGACTCATTGCTGAGTCCTTTCTGACTCCTTGCTGAGTCATTAGGGCTGCGGTGTCACCCTATCCTGACTGAGTGGTTTTGATTAACCCTAAGATCATACGACGGCTATAATTAAATTGAAATTCTATATAAACACATGTAGACTCAAACCCTAAAACCAAATAAAAAAATAGATCAATGGCCATCATACTGTCTCTCCAAAACCTAGAGTAGCCGCCACCAACTAGAAGCAAAGTGAAGCAACTCAATTCAAATCAAAGTCTAATCTCAGTAACGAAATTGTCTACATCAAGGGAACACTAATCAATTACAGAATTCAGATCCCAGAACTCAAGACCCCTTTTTCTATGAGTTCTAGTCACTTTTAGGTTTAAATAGATAAAAGTGAATTGTGGTAGACTATGATTTGGGTATATGTTGTTCGTAGCTATGCAAATTATTATGTTGCAAATTCATGAATCTATGCAAGTTGTTATCATGAATCTATGCAAGTTGTTATCATGAACCTATGCAAATTGTTATGAGAAAATGCAAGTTAATTATGCAAGTTATTGTGTGCTGAATTCATGAACCTATGCTAGTTGTTATGTTATGAATCATGGACCTATGCAAGTCACCTATACAAGTTGTTATGTTGTGAATCATGAACCTATGCAAATCACCTATACAAGTTGTTATGTTGTGAATAATGAACCTTTGTGAGTTGTTAATTATGTTGTTAATTCATGAACCTATGCAAGTTGTTATGTTGAAATTCATGAACCTATGCAAGTTGTTATGTAGCAAAATCATGAATCTATGCAAGTTGTTAATTATGTGATGAATCATAATTATATGCGAAGTTATCATGTCATTTTCCCTAGTTGTTATGCCTATGCCAAAAATTGTACTGAAACAATCACCTTGTCATTCCCTTTATTTTATTATTATGGCAAGGCTACTTTGTACAACATGATGAACGCGTGGGGTTAAGTAATAAGAAACACTTAACCAATGTAACTTGATGAACGAATGGGGTTAAGTTAATGGGAAATACTTAACCAATATAACATGATGAATGAATGGGGTTAAGTTAATAGGAAACACTTAACCAATCCAACATGACAAGTGAGAAGGGTCAATAAGAAACACTTAACCAACATGACATGATGAGTGGGTGGGTTAAGTTAACATGAATGGACAACACTTAACCAATATGACATAATGTGTGGGAGGGTTAAGTACATATTGGATTGGTGGGTAATATTAGTAAATATAGACCCATAAACTTGACCATTAAATAAACGTGCTTGAATCAGTGGGAGGGTTAAGTACATAACAGGTTGGTGGGTAATATCCGTGTATATAGGCCTATAAAACTTAACCAGTAGGAAACCCTAGTATTGGGGAACCATTTCAACTGTAACCCACATAGATGTATCAAGGTACCCTGAAACTAGGCAGGGTAGGGCACGATTACTAGGCTGATTATAAGCGGTCAAAATAGTGGCAGGGGGTACGTCAGTGTAGGTTTCGACGGACTACGAGCGTGTACGTACTCCGGAGTGGGAAAAAGCAGGCACTGGGTACCAGTAGTTATACACTGTGCATCTTGAAGCATGTGGGGTCGCTATTATAGGGATTGATACACGTTATGGTGGGACCAGCACACGGTATCTACACGCAAGAGAGGGCCGATTGACATTGACATAAGAAAAATTAATATGAGTAAGGAGCCGATCGATAGGGTAGTAAGGGTACATCTAACATCTTCATGGCAATTAGGCTGATTGAGGTAAGATCCTCATAATAGATGTACACCTGAAGGCTACCACAGTTGTGGGGATTGGGATCACGTTATCATATTATAATTTTACACAGATTACTAGTTGGGACACTAGTTAGGCGGTGCACAGATACAGAAATCAGAATAACAGGGTAGTAGCGAAGCAGAGAAAGAGTTGAAGTGCATTCAGTTTATCTTGCCTTATCATATCTATGCTATCGTATGTTATCTTGTTATCCTTGTTATCACGGTATTGTCTTATATTCAGTTTATTCATGTCATGATGCTTTTCCCTATTTACATACTGGAAGTCATTGGACTTACCAGACTTGTGTCTGACCTAGTTTGTTTCGCCTCTTTTCTTCCCCCTCCCCCCCCGGCCCCTCTCGGTTCACAGGGAGGAAATGTTACCACTTAGCTCAGTTTTCTTTACAAGCTCGAAGATAGTCAATGTATTATTTTGGACTCTCTCTTCCACTGCTATGGCTGGTTCATGCTTTATTGGGGAATATCATTGTTATTTTTATGCTTCTTTTGTACTTGGAAGTTTTTGAATCAAGACAGAAGTTCTATTTGTTGTTTTTAAGTATCATTGAGACAATTGTTGTAAAAGCTTGATTGAACCACCTTGTTTATAAAATGACTTTATTTTCCGCTGCTTTATTTGTCTGTCTTGTAATTTATCTGCATCTTTTACCCAAAACGCTCCACCAAAGTTAAGGCATTCCCTTTGTGAGTGACCTTAACGGAGGTGTGGTGTTTCAGATATGACCAACTCTTATGGATCAGATAGGAGCTTCGCAGCAAGGTGACCCATAGATTTTAGGCACCATGGAAAAGCTCAGAAAAGAGGAGACTTCTAGTCACCTTAGTAGATATGCCATAGATGAAAAGGGGTGATTGCGATGAGATGGAAGGCTTTGTGTTCCTCAAACAGGAAGCTTGATAAAAGCAGTCCTAGAAGAAGCCCACCATTCCAAGATGACCATTCATCCAGCCGGTGATAAAATGTACAGAGACATGAAGAGGGTTTTCTTTTGGGCTGGGATGAAGAAAGATGTGGCAGACTTTGTTTCTCAATGTCTAATTTGCCAGCAAGTTAAAGCTGAGAAAAAGAAGCCCAGTGGTTTACTTCATCCTTTGAAGGTTCCCCAGTTGAAATGAGAGAGCGTCTCTACGGATTTATAGATCGCTTGCCTAGATCGAAGATAGGCAACACCAGTATTTGGGTAGTAGTGGATAGATTGACTAAGAGTTCTCATTTCATTCTAGTGAAGAGTAAGAGGACGGAATCATGGTTGGCAACAATTTATGTTCGGGAGATAGTTCGTCTTCACGGAGTACCTTCCAGCATCGTATGCGATTGTGACCCCTTCTTTACAGTGAAATTTGGAGGAGCTTGCAAGAAGCATTAGGTACACTGTTGTGTTTGAGCATCGCTTATCATCCTCTGAACGATGGACAGACGGAGAGGGTGAACACAATTCGAGAGGATCTTTTGAGGCTGTGTATCCTAGATTTCGGAGGGACTTGGGAAGAGCACCTTCCTTTATTAGAGTTTGCCTAGAACAACAATCATCAAGCTAGCATCGTCTTGGCACCCTTCGAATCATTGTATGGACGACCCTGTAGATTACCAACTTTTTGGTGGGAATCTACAGAAGATTATTACTTGGACCAGATATGGTTAGTGAAACATCCGAAAAGATTGACCTTATTCCTCGGCGGATGAAGACAACTCAAGATAGGCAGAAGTCCTATGCAGACAAGTGAAGGGCTGACATCGAATTTGAAGTGGAGACTTAGTTTTTTATCAAAGTATCACTTTGAGGAATGTGGTTTGCTTCGGATAGGTAGGGAAGTTGGCACCTAGGTTTATGGGAAAATTTCCCATAACCGAGAGGATTGGCCAATTGGCCTATAGAGTAAAGCTCCCAGAAAATCTATCTGGCGTTCATGATGTTTTCCACGTTTCTCATCTGCGGAAGTGCCTGCATGAAACCGTAGAAGTTGTTGAGCCGAGTGTATTGGAAGAGGTAGAAGTGGAACAGGAGGCGACGGTCAGAAGAGTTCCTTCCCGTATTCTTAGATCAGAAGTTAAGAAGTGTGAGAACCCGTAACTTCCCCGTGAAGGAAAGAGCGGATACTTTGAGAACACGACAAAATAGAACGCAGACGGAAGAACATTTCATTGCTATTACAACAATTCCATCAGATACAAGAATATACAGAGTATAATGAATAAATTACATTCGATAAATATCAGAGATTACAATAAATTACATAGCAGCGGAAAATAATACAAAGCACAACTGAAGGTGATATACGGATACAGAGCTTTCCGGATATCATTCCAGCTGTAAACCAGGATCCTGTGAATATTGATCTGCAAAATCAAAACTACTAGCTGCCCGTGTCAAAATAAGGGCACCCAGAGTTTAGGTTAAAGCAATAAACTCCAGGTCAGTCATGTGACTGGTGTGAGAACTAAACAGTTATTTAAAGCTTTACTTTAAAAGAGAGTAATTCAAGGGACCACGTCGTATAACACGGAAAGGGTTTCCTCACAAGAATACCAGTGCATAGAAAAGACAATGCAATGCTTTTTCGAAAAATGAAGCTATTATAAGACCTAGGTCCCATCACACAATGCAACGCAAGCCGAAGGATAGGGTTTTCCCTTATAATAGCCAAACATGCTTGATACGTTTAAAACAAATCATTTGATACTATTATAAGTGTATAGTGTCAAAACAATTTCAATCATAAATATAAATCATAGACGGCATGGGTACCATATATCATGTCGCCATACTAGTTCTACAATTAAAACCGCAATATCAAGTATTGGAAATTGGATTTCCGTCATGAGTCGAGGCAAGGGGCAAGCTCCTCTCCACTTCGAGACACTCTAGCAAATGCCTCGGGACTACACACTCTGGGTAACCCCTGGATGCTTCAGGGCTGATCCTCTCTTACGTTTGAGGATTGGCAATTCCTGAACACACATTTGCCGGTCCTTACAGACCTAAAATCGAGGCGCCTCATCCAACAACCACATAGGTGAAAAGTATATAAATGTCAGGGCTGGTATGTCACTAACACCACCAAAGCTAGAAAGAAACGTCGTGCTCTCCCTATAATCCTTATCCCGTTTTTGACTCATACCGAGGTGTGAGGCTCGCGAATTCACGTTATACACAAACCTACCACGTAGGTCGTGCTTTGATCATCAACCACAAGACTTTGCTTTTCAACAGAAGCCTTGATCCATGCAACTCAGTGTGCCACACAGGCAATTCATGCCATGCGATTGATATCTATCGATATATAACCTCTAAGCTCGTACGTCTCAGAGAAGGGCGTTAAGCAAGAGAATAAATTCTCCGCCGCCAAACAGATATATATTTTACAGAAATCAATCAACACAGAATAAAATCCAATGTCAGACACACAATCCATTTACACGTCTGTTCTAGGTCTAAACGAAACCGGAGGCACTTAATACCTCGCATATCCATTGATCTCCAAATACATCTGGACGACCACCAACTATTTCCCTTCTCTTGGGTGTATAGCCCAATCAGGATCATCAGTAATTATCCAAACGATGTGAGGACCTCCGGTCTTCAACCACCGTCTTCTTCTTTGACATATCGTCGAATCGGTTATTCAGAATGGGTATAAACCCGGCCTTTCCGAACAACCCGCGTATATAGTAAACAAATGTTACACAAACACAACATACGCCTCATTCCAATTTAGCAGCCACTAACCGTAAATCAACAAGAGAATAATTTCCCAAATATTTACCCCGAAGGCCGAAACCAACATCAGATCAATACCCATGAAACCATTCTTCTTAGCTAACTTACAGTTAGTTTCTAAATTTCATATTCTTAGGGGAAAGGTTCCCATTAATTTTATCCAAGATAAATTCTTTAAAATTTATTCTTTAATCTTCCATTGGAAGTCATATCAAACCAAATTATGGTTTTCCAAACTAGTCGAGATTAGCGAACCACACCGAAGTAATTATTTGTTTTATTTCCCAATCCCAACCTATTCATCCCATGAAGAAAACTGGTAATACTCCATATCTAACACCACGGTGTTATCGGTAAAATTAATTACCATTTCACGTTCAAATCTAATTAAAGATTTAACTATCGCTTTGGAGCAAAACTGGTGATACTCCATTCTCGCTCATTTTCCAAATTTGATAATTTAAATTGCCAATTCACATTTCAATTTAATTGCAGATTCATTAAGACTCCTTTTACTGGGTTAAAGAACTAGTGTCATTTAAAACATAGTTCACGATAAACCCAAATCATATTCTATTTATTATCGGGTTAAAGAATTAGTGTTATTTAAAACACCGTTCGCGATAAACCCACAAATCAATTCTATTTACAACCCATTTCAAATCCAATTTATTTATTTAAAAATAAATGGGTTTTAATTTTAGTTCAAAACTAGTTCATTTCGATAAAAAACTATTTTTATCTTTTCAAATATGGAGTTTTTCATCCCAATTTTTCCCAAATCATTTCTTATGATTTTACACAAATTATTACAATTTTTAATAATTTTATCAAGGCCCGGACAGTCGATTTCCATCAACGGCCATCGAACTGCACTTACAGCGACCTTTTCCAAATTTGATTTGGACGTATCTCCAAATCCAACCATTAGATTTCAAATTTCTAATATTCGTTAGAAAGCTCTTTTCGATACGAACCCAACGGTTTTGGTTTTAGGAGAATCCGACGATCGGATCTCCCGTAATATCCGTTCGAAGTCAATGGTCGAAATTCGCGAACTGCCGCGGCGCGGCGCGTTCTATTCAGGCCATTATATTATATATTTAGTATATATAATATATACTTCGTCGATTTCTATTCAAAACGAATTTTATAAATAGTTTTAAATTCATTTCAAAAACAATTTCAACTTCCATTTCAAATTCAAATCAAAATTAAATTCTTCTTTATAAATTCGTTTTAAATCCATTTCAATTTAATTCAAATTTCGATTCAATTTGAATTCATTTCAAATCGATTTTTATTCTATTTCAATTCGTTTTCAATTCAGTTCGAATTCGTTTTATATTCAATTCAAATCAAATTTGTTTTCTATTCAATTCAATTCGAATTCGTTTTCTATTCAATTCAATTCGAATTCGTTTTCTATTCAATTCAATTCGAATTCGTTTTCTATTCAATTCAATTCGAATTCGTTTTCTAATCAATTGAATTCGAATTCGTTTTCTATTCAATTGAATTCGAATTCATTTTCTATTCAATTCAATTCGAATTCGTTTTCTATTCAATTCAAATCGAATTCGTTTTCTATAAAATTCAATTCAAATTCGTTTTCTATTCAATTTAATTCGAATTCGTTTTTTATTCAATTCAATTCGAATTCGTTTTCTATTCAATTCAATTCGAATTCGTTTTCTATTCAATTCAATTCGAATTCGTTTTCTATTTAATTTAATTCAAATTCGTTTTCTACTGAACTCAATTCGAATTCGTTTTCTATTCAATTGAATTACAAAAACGAATATAATTGATATAAATATCGTTCACATCAAAATAGCGCATCTCTAATCAACACGGCTTTGTATATTTCCATAATTCCGTTATTCTATTCCACAAATGAATATTTATCCTATTCAATACATGAATCTATATTCTTGTCAACACATGACTAATCTCAACGGATGAGTACTGTCCACGTGTGACTATTTTTGTTATTTAACATATTTTATAAAAATTATGGTATCTTTTGTTTGATTTCAAATCAGACTCCAGCCGTAAATTAGTAAGAGAACGATTCCCTGAATATTAACCCCGAAGGCCAAAACCAACATCAGATCAATATCCAGGAGACCACTCATCTTATCTATTTTCCAGTTAGTTTCTAATTTTATATATGATAAAGATGTAAATTTTATTGTTAAAATATTTCGTTCAACACATGACTAATCTCAACGGATGAGTACGGTAATGGCGTGTTTTGTTAGCTGTCGAATAATTAATTTATTTAATTATTTATATATCGATTTGGCGATATCAATAACTTAAAGTAAAACGTTCGAACTTATAGTTTATAATTATAATTAAAACGAACCTGAAACGTCGCGGCAGTTCGCAATTTGGCGATTTGAACTTCAACTGAATGTACATGATTCATTTTAAGCCGGATTTCTATGAAACAAGAAACGTGTGGAGCAGGTGGAGTATATCTTTCTAGTGGAAGAGAAAAATCGGGATTTCGTCGTATAGATTTTGAGTTACATCCAAATCAAATTCTCAAGAATGCAGCGCCCTGACCATAAGGATTTAATTATATTTTAAATAAGAATTTAAATAGAAATCGACCATCGATATAACTCTGACGAGGTAATATCAAGCTGTAAATAAATACAGGAATATTCTGGAGCTGTATGGTATGCCACTGTGAATATAGACGATAATAATTAATTTTAAATAATTACTTTAATTATATTTAAATATATTTATATATTTAAATAGGCTGTTTAGAGCATTAAAAATAGCCACTTTTGCATACGAACTCGGAATTCGACGAAACCAGTTTTGTTGGATCCGCAATGTCGAATAGTTGTTAGGTTTCCAGTTTCGTGATTTTTAGAGTCAGTGTGTGACCGTAGAGATTTTTAGAGTGTAAAACAGTCAGTATTTCAACAGTTAAAAATACGCTGTGTGAGCATACGGAGTCGGAATTCGACGAAACCAGTTTCGTTGGGACCGTAATGTCGAGCTGAAGGTGCATGTCCAGTTTGGTGATTTTTGGGTATCGTGTGTGATCACACAGATTTTTAGAAGTCAGAAATGAATATAAAAGATTAAATAAACTATTAAAATATTAATATAAAAATATCTAGATATTTTTATGGGCTATAAATACCCTCCCTTACCTTCCTTAAAACCTAATCCCTCAGATTTTTCTGCGCCGTCACTTTCTTGTTCTCCACAGAAGAACATCCTCACTTGTAAAATCAAAAACATTTCAAATAAAAAGAGATAAAGGGTAAATCATATATATATGAAATCACGACCACTTGCTCTTCGTCTGGGTACCCGTTATGTGGGGTTCGACGATGCTGGTTTGACGCTCGTTTTTGGGTAGGCGAACTAGGGTTGGGTTTGGCGAAGGATCAGTGGCTCGATCGAAGGAATGGAAGTCGGTTTCGGACTCAGGAGGAAATTCCGCAGGTACTGGTGGATATAGGGGGGTTCGACGCTGAAAAGGTTCGGTGTTGTGTTGAGGCCGTCAGTTTTGGGTTGATGTCTGATTTTAATGGGGGGGCGCGAGCTGGAAGAAATGGGGATGGTGAGGTGCGGCATTCGAAGAGGAAGCGGTGGATGGGTTTGGTTCGGTGAACAGTGGCGGAAAGGAGGAGATAAGGGAGGAGGAAGGGATTGAAATGGCATTGAGGAGCAGATCGTGTTTTGCAAAGAGGAAGAAGGGTTGTTAATGGTTGGGCTTGGAGGGTGGTTGGGCCGGAAATATAAGGGGGTGAGGCCCATTCAAATTTAATTAGAGTTTTGTTTTAATTTAAAACAATGTATAAACTTCGAAATGTTGTAACTGTGTCATACGTTATCAGTTTCACAAACCATAAGTTGCGTTGGGATCGTATGGACGAGCACTCCACGATGGAACTGACCGCGAGTCAATCGGAGCACGTTACAATTTATGGCAAAATAAATTGTCTGAATCAAGAGATGGTTATCGTCATTGACGATGATCGTCCAAATGTGAGTAAATCTCACAAACTCTAAATAGTTCTATTTTTACAGTGTATTCTTAGAACTGCTAGATATTGTCTGTTTGACTGTATGTTGACTGTTTGATTGAACTGCTAGTCAGTTAGTAGAGATTTTATATATATATATATATATTTACGTATATATATATATAAACCGTCAAATAGTTATATGTTGATTCTGTTTATCAGAATATTATACTGTTGTTGTCTAACATCTGTGGTGCAGGGAAACAGGTTGGAGGAATCCAACTGGATTCCTCAATAGTTATTTTTTCTGTGATTTATATATTGTGACATATAATGTGATGTATATAATCCGTTGTGATTATGCGTGTTTGGACAAATATTCACCGTTGTTAGATGATGTGTTAAAAACCATAAGTTAACCAAAGCGAGTTAGTCGAGTTAAACAAAGTAATTGGTTAGGTTAACCAAAGCAAAGTTAGTCGAGTTAAACAAAGTAATTGGTTAAGTAAATCAAAGCAAGTTAGTCGAGTTAAACAAAGTAATTGGTTAGGTTAACCAAAGTAAGTTAGTTAAGTTAAACTAAGTGATAAATCGATGTGAATTAGTTAAGTTAAACTAAGTGGTTAATCGAAGTAAATTAGTTAAGTTAACTAAGTGGTTAATCGAAGTGAATTAGTTGAGTTAAACTAAGTGAATCGGCTAGAGTTAATCAACGTGAATTAGCTAAGTTAAACTAAGTGGATTTGTTCAGTTATTCAAGACGAGTTAACCAGTTAGGTTAAACCAGTAGAGTTAACTAGTTGAGTTAACCAGTTAGAGTTAACCAGTTAGGTTAAACCAGTTGAGTTGACCAGTTAGAGTTAACCAGTTAGAGTTAATCTGTTAGAGTTAACCAGTTGAGTTAACCAGTTAGAGTTGACCAGTTAGAGTTGACCAGTTAGAGTTGACCAGTTAGAGTTAACCAGTAAGAGTTAATCTGTTAGAGTTAACCAGTTGAGTTAACCAGTTAGAGTTGACCAGTTAGAGTTGACCAGTTAGAGTTGACCAGTTAGAGTTGATCAGTTAGAGTTATCCAAGTAGAGTTAATCGAGTAGAGTTGTCGAATATCACTTATCCGAAGTAGAGTTATTGAATATAGTGTATTCGAGAGAAGAGAAATCGAATATAGTTTATTCGAGTGGAGAAATCAAATGTTATTCATTTAAGAAGAGTTATCGAATATAGTTTATCCGAGTGGAGAAATCAAATGTGATTCATTTGAGAAGAGTTATCGAATATAGTTTATTCGAGTGGAGAAATCAAATGTTATTCATTTGAGAAGAGTTATCGAATATAGTTTATTCGAGTGGAGAAATCAAATGTGATTCATTTGAGAAGAGTTATCGAATATTATTTATTCGAAGAGTAGTTATCGAATATTGGTTATTCGAAGTTAGTTAATCCAAAGGAGTTATTCGAAGTTAGTTAATCCAAAGGAGTTATTCGAAGTTAGTTAATCCAAAGGAGTTATTCGAAGTTAGTTAATCCAAAGGAGTTAGTCGAAGAGTTAATCCAAAGGAGTTATTCGAAGTTAGTTAATCCAAAGGAGTTATTCGAAGTTAGTTAATCCAAAGGAGTTATTCGAAGTGAGTTAATCCAAAGGAGTTATTCAAAGTTAGTTAATCCAAAGGAGTTATTCGAAGTTAGTTAATCCAAAGGAGTTATTTGAAGTTAGTTAATCCAAAGGAGTTATTCGAAGTTAGTTAATCCAAAGGAGTTATTCGAAGTTAGTTAATCCGAAGGAGTTAATCGAAGAGTTAATCCGAAGGAGTTAGTCGAAGAGTTAATCCGAAGGAGTTATTCGAAGTTAGTTAATCCGAAGGAGTTAATCGAAGAGTTAATCCGAAGGAGTTAGTCGAAGAGTTAATCCAAAGGAGTTATTCGAAGTTAGTTAATCCAAAGGAGTTATTCGAAGTTAGTTAATCCAAAGGAGTTATTCGAAGTTAGTTAATCCGAAGGAGTTAATCGAAGAGTTAATCCGAAGGAGTTAGTCGAAGAGTTAATCCAAAGGAGTTATTCGAAGTTAGTTAATCGAGGAGTTAATCCGAAGGAGTTAGTCGAAGAGTTAATCTAAAGGAGTTATTCGAAGTTAGTTAATCCAAAGGAGTTATTCGAAGTTAGTTAATCCGAAGGAGTTAATCGAAGAGTTAATCCGAAGGAGTTAGTCGAAGAGTTAATCCAAAGGAGTTATTCGAAGAGTTAATCCAAAGGAGTTAGACGAAGAGTTAATCGAATATAGTTATTCGAAAGAAAGTGTTAATCGAATATAGTTTATTCGAGTAAAGTTAAAAGAGTTAATCGAATATAATTTATTCGAGTAGAGTTAGAGAAGTTAATCGAATAATGTTGGAGGAGATATCGAATATAGTTTATTCGATAGGAGTTAAGTGAATAGGGTTAATCAAATAGAGTTAAGCAAATAGAGTTAATCCAATAGGGTCAGTCCACTAGGGTTAATTGGAAAGAGTAAATCGAATATAGTTATTCGACAGAAAGGTTAAGTAAGGAAGTTAGTTAAAGGAATTTAAAGCGAACTTTACCTATTTTCAAGGTTAGAAGTGTTGTTCAATTAAGGTCCGAGAGGTAGTTCTACCCCAACTTGATTGGCTTCGTTTTAACTAAGGAATGGTTAAAGTTTGGTAGTAAAGAGGAGTTAAGTGAAATGTGTAATTTAGGGAAATGGTTTAAGTTGGTATAGCGATGTTTTATCTAAACATCTGCTTAATCCAAATGTAGGAGTTTTGGAAATATCTTCCAAAGAAGAATAAGAATTGTTTTCTAATATAGGAAACAAGGAATGGAAATGTTTTCCAGTATTAATAAATATATTTTCTAAACATTAGAAAATAGCAAATGTCGAATATAGGGAAATAGGAGATGTGAAATGAACCAAAGAGATATATGTTAAAAGATGTTTGTTCGATATAATTTCCGTCTGGAAATAATATCGTTGTTTGCACACTTGTTTTTCTTTGATAGTTAACTCACAGACTATCGAAGTTTTTACCATTTTAACGTTGTTAATATGGAGAGACCGGTTGGATTATTATCCAAAGAACCACTCTGTATCGGCATAAGCGTTGCGAGCAATATATGCCAAAGATAAATTGAAGACGGACTAAAGTGCAAGGGCTGTTGTATAAGTCTTAGATAACAGTGACTAAGATGGATATACTGAATAGTGCCTTCGGTTTGTCCAGTCCCAGGACAACGTATATGGAAGAAGGTGTGACAGAGTATATCCAATGGATCGCGTAAGTTGATCTGTTCAAACGTATTCACGTTTGGTGGCGGAGGAATTCGTTTCTCTTAGCTGTATACCCGTGTTATTTTTGGATAAGTCAATTTGTGATTTGGCGGGTATGACGATGTGGCATTCAAAGTGAATGGTGATCAGATGTTCTGAAGATAGACGTAGCCTCTAGCCTCACACCAGGAAGTAACAAAAGTTGGGCTAGGCAGCATGGCTAGTTGGGTCATTCCCAAGCAGGGTGTATTGTCACCGATCTAGGGAATATTCATATTTATACTTCTTTTTGATTCTGTATCTTCGGATGACGGTTTGATGGCCTATAACCGTGGTGGCAATATATTCGCGACACTCAAGCTAAATGAGTGAGCGGTCATGTGTGGCCGGGTTGCAAGACGTTCTTGTTGAACCTACAGTGTATCACCTCTAGAGTACACTGATCAGAAGGTGCTCCCATACCTTGTCTGTTGGAATCCATTCTCCGTTAAGCGCCCTGCGGTTTATGATTTTTACTATGTATGTAGAACGTGAGATGCAAGCATTTCTGCTAGATTGATACCTATTTGTACTTAGACATTATTATAATATCACAATGATATTGCTTGTCAAAGTTGTTTAGATACTCATAAGGAAATACCCGTTCCGTATTCACGGTGTGGTCTTATGAGATATCATATACCTGTTCAATTGTTTTAAACTGTTTTACTCATACCAGTCCCATGACTGACCCGGAGTTTACTTTGTTGTTTTCCCTAAACTCTTGGGTGCCTAATTTGTGCGGGCAGTCAAGTAGTCGGGATTTACAGATATACTTGGAGAGCTTGGAGCAGGAGGCTTCAAGATCAGTTAGCTATAGTTATTTCCGCTGTGTTGTAAGTGTTGTACTCTGATAAGTGCTATTGTTTATATATAACTGTTTACTTCAAAGCTATGTTATATATTATATGTTATTCGTTCCGCTATGAGATTCGTGTTACTCTGATGATGTAAGTTCTTCTTTTCTTCTTCTATTCTATTAGTTCTATCTTTTCTATTCTCACCCTCTAACTTATTTCACTAACGTCGCGGAATTTTCGACACTCGAGGAGTCGAAAATTTCCAGCCGTTACAGTTGGTATCAGAGCTTAAGTTAAGTGATTACCTTGGCTCTGTGGCATAACTCGATAGAGATGGGATTAGTAATATCCTAGATTGAGTTTGAGTGTATATATATGAGCGCGTAATTGTTATTCAATATAAAATGGTTTTATATCGTGGAGACTCATTGGTTGAGTGGCTTATGAATTCTGGTCGATCAGTTTGATCCACTGTATCGATAAGAGTTACTAAACACTCGAATACGATGAACCGTCATGGTATGTTTTGAAAGAGGGTAAATGAAATAATTTTTCCCAAAATATATTTGTTTATAGAAGAAATATATATCTTGAAATTATTATAGTATATTGATTGTGTTGGTTGTTATTATAATCGAATAAGATTATAAAAGGGTGAAATGATTATAAATGACCAATAGAATTCATATGAATGTAATATATGAAATAGATGAATTAAATATGAATTTAAATCAGATTTGGAATTTAAAATAAGGAAATTTTAAGTTCCTGGGAGATTTTGAAAATGTTTTTCAAATTGAAAATGATATAGTATTGAACTCACTTCGATAGCTGGAAAATAGATTCTGATGATGAATCTAGACATCATCAGTGTTCATTTTCGAGTTCTAAGTGACGGATTACTACCAAAGGTTTTGTTTTTGAATTGTTTTGAGAAAACAAGTTGTTTAGAAATTCAAAGGTTTTGAATTGGCATTATGATTTCAAATTGATTTGAAAGAAACCCAGGAACTTAAGTTCTGGAATTAAAATTTAACTAATGAAGTTAAATAAAATGAGATGGTAAAAATAAATTGAAATTTAACTTGAACCGAGTTAAATAAAATGGAATTGGATTAGAGATAATCTAGAATGGAACCAAATTGATAAGTCAATAATTTGGAATTTGATATTAGAGTTCGAATGAAATTCGATTTGGATTTGAGGATATGAACTGATTGGAGATAAATTGGAATGGATAACATTGGTATATGTTGAAGTGGTAGCAGATGCAAGGGATAGAGTTAAATGCCCGACAAAAAGGTACAAGTTTATATCATATATGAGTTTGGATTTTATGAGCCGAATTGGCAAACCGCTTGGCTATTTTGATTTCCTTTTGGATCGGAGGAGGCCTAGAGAGGCGAGTTGTGGTTTGACGTATTGAGCCGTACAAGGGAGGTTATGGCGAAATTTTTCGAAAATTTAAGGTGTTAGAAAATTTTCAGAATTTTTGAAAATTTTAGTTGGTCGGAAATGAATTAATAAATTAATTAAAATTAAATAGGTCCAGTCGAAACTGAAATTTAGAGGTAAACAAAAAAAATAGATTTTTAAATCTAGTTAGTAGAGTTAGTAGCATTTTTCTAACTTAGCAATTTCGAGGACGAAATTATTTTAAGGGGGGAAGTCTGTAATGGCGCGTTTTGTTAGCTGTCGAATAATTAATTTATTTAATTATTTATATATCGATTTGGCGATATCGATAACTTAAAGTAAAACGTTCGAACTTATAGTTTATAATTATAATTAAAACGAACCTGAGACGTCGCGGCAGTTCGCAATTTGGCGATTTGAACTTCAACTGAATGTACATGATTCATTTTAAGCCGGATTTCTGTGAAACAAGAAACGTGTGGAGCAGGTGGAGTATATCTTTCTAGTGGAAGAGAAAATCGGGATTTTGTCGTATAGATTTTGAGTTACGTCCAAATCAAATTCTCAAGAATGCAGCGCCCTGACCATAAGGATTTAATTATATTTTAAATAAGAATTTAAATAGAAATCGACCATCGATATAACTCTGACGAGGTAATATCAAGCTGTAAATAAATACAGGAATATTCTGGAGCTGTATGGTATGCCACTATGAATATAGACGATAATAATTAATTTTAAATAATTAATTTAATTATATTTAAATATATTTATATATTTAAATAGGCTGTTTAGAGCATTAAAAATAGCCACTTTTGCATACAAACTCGGAATTCGACGAAACCTGTTTTGTTGGATCCGCAATGTCGAATAGTTGTTAGGTTTCCAGTTTCGTGATTTTTAGAGTCAGTGTGTGACCGTAGAGATTTTTAGAGTGTAAAACAGTCAGTATTTCAACAGTTAAAAATACGCTGTGTGAGCATACGGAGTCGGAATTCGACGAAACCAGTTTCGTTGGGACCGTAATGTCGAGCTGAAGGTGCATGTCCAGTTTGGTGATTTTTGGGTATCGTGTGTGATCACACAGATTTTTAGAAGTCAGAAATGAATATAAAAGATTAAATAAACTATTAAAAAATTAATATAAAAATATCTAGATATTTTTATGGGCTATAAATACCCTCCCTTACCTTCCTTAAAACTTAATCCCTCAGATTTTTCTGCGCCGTCACTTTCTTGTTCTCCACAGAAGAACATCCTCACTTGTAAAATCAAAAACATTTCAAAAAAAAAGAGATAAAGGGTAAATCATATATATATGAAATCACGACAACTTGCTCTTCGTCTGGGTACCCGTTATGTGGGGTTCGACGATGCTGGTTTGACGCTCGTTTTTGGGTAGGCGGACTAGGGTTGGGTTTGGCGAAGGATCAGTGGCTCGATCGAAGGAATGGAAGTCGGTTTCGGACTCAGGAGGAAATTCCGCAGGTACTGGTGGATATAGGGGGGGTTCGACGCTGAAAAGGTTCGGTGCTGTGTTGAGGCCGTCAGTTTTGGGTTGATGTCGGATTTTACTGGGGGGCGCGAGCTGGAAGAAATGGGGATGGTGAGGTGCGGCATTCGAAGAGGAAGCGGTGGATGGGTTTGGTTCGGTGAACAGTGGCGGAAAGGAGGAGATAAGGGAGGAGGAAGGGATTGAAATGGCATTGAGGAGCATATCGTGTTTTGCAAAGAGGAAGAAGGGTTGTTAATGGTTGGGCTTGGAGGGTGGTTGGGCCGGAAATATAAGGGGGTGAGGCCCATTCAAATTTAATTAGAGTTTTGTTTTAATTTAAAACAATGTATAAACTTCGAAATGTTGTAACTGTGTCATACGTTATCAGTTTCACAAACCGTAAGTTGCGTTGGGATCGTATGGACGAGCACTCCACGATGGAACTGACCGCGAGTCAATCGGAGCACGTTACAATTTATGGCAAAATAAATTGTCTGAATCAAGAGATGATTATCGTCATTGACGATGATCGTCCAAATGTGAGTAAATCTCACAAACTCTAAATAGTTCTATTTTTACAGTGTATTCTTAGAACTGCTAAATATTGTCTGTTTGACTGTATGTTGACTGTTTGATTGAACTGCTAGTCAGTTAGTAGAGATTTTATATATATATATATATATTTACATATATATATATATATATATATATATATATATATATAAACCGTCAAATAGTTATATGTTGATTCTGTTTATCAGAATATTATACTGTTGTTGTCAAACATCTGTGGTGCAGGGAAACAGGTTGGAGGAATCCAACTGGATTCCTCAACAGTTATTTTTACTGTGATTTATATATTGTGACATATAATGTGATGTATATAATCCGTTGTGATTATGCGTGTTTGGACAAATATTCACCGTTGTTAGATGATGTGTTAAAAACCATAAGTTAACCAAAGCGAGTTAGTCGAGTTAAACAAAGTAATTGGTTAGGTTAACCAAAGCAAAGTTAGTCGAGTTAAACAAAGTAATTAGTTAAGTAAATCAAAGCAAGTTAGTCGAGTTAAACAAAGTAATTGGTTAGGTTAACCAAAGTAAGTTAGTTAAGTTAAACTAAGTGATAAATCGATGTGAATTAGTTAAGTTAAACTAAGTGGTTAATCGAAGTAAATTAGTTAAGTTAACTAAGTGGTTAATCGAAGTGAATTAGTTGAGTTAAACTAAGTGAATCGGTTAGAGTTAATCAACGTGAATTAGCTAAGTTAAACTAAGTGGATTTGTTCAGTTATTCAAGACGAGTTAACCAGTTAGGTTAAACCAGTAGAGTTAACTAGTTGAGTTAACCAGTTAGAGTTAACCAGTTAGGTTAAACCAGTTGAGTTGACCAGTTAGAGTTAACCAGTTAGAGTTAATATGTTAGAGTTAACCAGTTGAGTTAACCAGTTAGAGTTGACCAGTTAGAGTTGACCAGTTAGAGTTGACCAGTTAGAGTTGACCAGTTAGAGTTGACCAGTTAGAGTTAATCTGTTAGAGTTAACCAGTTGAGTTAACCAGTTAGAGTTGACCAGTTAGAGTTGACCAGTTAGAGTTGACCAGTTAGAGTTGACCAGCTAGAGTTGATCAGTTAGAGTTATCCAAGTAGAGTTAATCGAGTAGAGTTGTCGAATATCACTTATCCGAAGTAGAGTTATCGAATATAGTGTATTCAAGAGAAGAGAAATCGAATATAGTTTATTCGAGTGGAGAAATCAAATGTTATTCATTTAAGAAGAGTTATCGAATATAGTTTATCCGAGTGGAGAAATCAAATGTGATTCATTCGAGAAGAGTTATCGAATATAGTTTATTCGAGTGGAGAAATTAAATGTTATTCATTTGAGAAGAGTTATCGAATATAGTTTATTCGAGTGGAGAAATCAAATGTGATTCATTTGAGAAGAGTTATCGAATATTATTTATTCGAAGAGTAGTTATCGAATATTGGTTATTCGAAGTTAGTTAATCCAAAGGAGTTATTCGAAGTTAGTTAATCCAAAGGAGTTATTCGAAGTTAGTTAATCCAAAGGAGTTATTCGAAGTTAGTTAATCCAAAGGAGTTAGTCGAAGAGTTAATCCAAAGGAGTTATTCGAAGTTAGTTAATCCAAAGGAGTTATTCGAAGTTAGTTAATCCAAAGGAGTTATTCGAAGTGAGTTAATCCAAAGGAGTTATTCGAAGTTAGTTAATCCAAAGGAGTTATTCGAAGTTAGTTAATCCAAAGGAGTTATTCGAAGTTAGTTAATCCAAAGGAGTTATTCGAAGTTAGTTAATCCGAAGGAGTTAATCGAAGAGTTAATCCGAAGGAGTTAGTCGAAGAGTTAATCCAAAGGAGTTATTCGAAGTTAGTTAATCCGAAGGAGTTAATCGAAGAGTTAATCCGAAGGAGTTAGTCGAAGATTTAATCCAAAGGAGTTATTCGAAGTTAGTTAATCCAAAGGAGTTATTCGAAGTTAGTTAATCCAAAGGAGTTATTCGAAGTTAGTTAATCCGAAGGAGTTAATCGAAGAGTTTATCCGATGGAGTTAGTCGAAGAGTTAATCCAAAGGAGTTATTCGAAGTTAGTTAATCGAGGAGTTAATCCGAAGGAGTTAGTCGAAGAGTTAATCTAAAGGAGTTATTCGAAGTTAGTTAATCCAAAGGAGTTATTCGAAGTTAGTTAATCCGAAGGAGTTAATCGAAGAGTTAATCCGAAGGAGTTAGTCGAAGAGTTAATCCAAAGGAGTTATTCGAAGAGTTAATCCAAAGGAGTTAGACGAAGAGTTAATCGAATATAGTTATTCGAAAGAAAGTGTTAATCGAATATAGTTTATTCGAGTAAAGTTAAAAGAGTTAATCGAATATAATTTATTCGAGTAGAGTTAGAGAAGTTAATCGAATAATGTTGGAGGAGATATCGAATATAGTTTATTCGATAGGAGTTAAGTGAATAGGGTTAATCAAATAGAGTTAAGCAAATAGAGTTAATCCAATAGGGTCAGTCCACTAGGGTTAATTGGAAAGAGTAAATCGAATATAGTTATTCGACAGAAAGGTTAAGTAAGGAAGTTAGTTAAAGGAATTTAAAGCGAACTTTACCTATTTTCAAGGTTAGAAGTGTTGTTCAATTAAGGTCCGAGAGGTAGTTCTACCCCAACTTGATTGGCTTCGTTTTAACTAAGGAATGGTTAAAGTTTGGTAGTAAAGAGGAGTTAAGTGAAATGTGTAATTTAGGGAAATGGTTTAAGTTGGTATAGCGATGTTTTATCTAAACATCTGCTTAATCCAAATGTAGGAGTTTTGGAAATATCTTCCAAAGAAGAATAAGAATTGTTTTCTAATATAGAAAACAAGGAATGGAAATGTTTTCCAGTATTAATAAATATATTTTCTAAACATTAGAAAATAGCAAATGTCGAATATAGGGAAATAGGAGATGTGAAATGAACCAAAGAGATATATGTTAAAAGATGTTTGTTCGATATAATTTCCGTATGGAAATAATATCGTTGTTTGCACACTTGTTTTTCTTTGATAGTTAACTCACAGACTATCGAAGTTTTTACCATTTTAACGTTGTTAATATGGAGAGACCGGTTGGATTATTATCCAAAGAACCACTCTGTATCGGCATAAGCGTTGCGAGCAATATATGCCAAAGATAAATTGAAGATGGACTAAAGTGCAAGGGCTGTTGTATAAGTCTTAGATAACAGTGACTAAGATGGATATACTGAATAGTGCCTTCGGTTTGTCCAGTCCCAGGACAACGTATATGGAAGAAGGTGTGACAGAGTATATCCAATGGATCGCGTAAGTTGATCTGTTCAAACGTATTCACGTTTGGTGGCGAAGGAATTCGTTTCTCTTAGCTGTATACCCGTGTTATTTTTGGATAAGTCAATTTGTGATTTGGCGGGTATGACGATGTGGCATTCAAAGTGAATGGTGATCAGATGTTCTGAAGATAGACGTAGCCTCTAGCCTCACACCAGGAAGTAACAAAAGTTGGGCTAGGCAGCATGGCTAGTTGGGTCATTCCCAAGCAGGGTGTATTGTCACCGATCTAGGGAATATTCATATTTATACTTCTTTTTGATTCTGTATCTTCGGATGACGGTTTGATGGCCTATAACCGTGGTGGCAATATATTCGCGACACTCAAGCTAAATGAGTGAGCGGTCATGTGTGGCCGGGTTGCAATACATTCTTGTTGAACCTAGAGTGTATCACCTCTAGAGTACACTGATCAGAAGGTGCTCCCATACCTTGTTTGTTGGAATCCATTCTCTGTTAAGCGCCCTGCGGTTTATGATTTTTACTATGTATGTAGAACGTGAGATGCAAGCGTTTCTGCTAGATTGATACCTATTTGTACTTAGACATTATTATAATATCACAATGATATTGCTTGTCAAAGTTGTTTAGATACTCATAAGGAAATACCCGTTCCGTATTCACGGCGTGGTCTTATGAGATATCATATACCTGTTCAATTGTTTTAAACTGTTTTACTCATACCAGTCCCATGACTGACCCGGAGTTTACTTTGTCGTTTTCCCTAAACTCTTGGGTGCCTAATTTGTGCGGGCAGTCAAGTAGTCGGGATTTACAGATATACTTGGAGAGCTTGGAGCAGGAGGCTTCAAGATCAGTTAGCTATAGTTATTTCCGCTGTGTTGTAAGTGTTGTACTCTGATAAGTGCTATTGTTTATATATAACTGTTTACTTCAAAGCTATGTTATATATTATATGTTATTCGTTCCGCTGTGAGATTCGTGTTACTCTGATGATGTAAGTTCTTCTTTTCTTCTTCTATTCTATTAGTTCAATCTTTTCTATTCTCACCCTCTAACTTCTTTCACTAACGTCGCGGAATTTTCGACACTTGAGGAGTCGAAAATTTCCAGCCATTACAAGTACGGTCAACACATGAACCTTTATTTTATAATATAAAGATGTAAATTTTATTGTTAAAATATTTCGTTCAACACATGACTAAAATCAACGGATGAGTACGGTCAACACATGAACCTTTATTTTATAATATACTTTATTTTCTAAATTGGAATGAGGCACAATCAATCACCATATATCGTTAACTATATGGATTCCATACAACACATGTATACAATAGCAACGATAAATAATTAACCATCATCCAAAGTGCACTACACTGTATAAGCATCAAATATAGATATCTAACACTTATAACAGCCTGTCGATCCATCGATTGACATACAACTAATTATTGGGATTAGTGTATGCCGTATTTTGTCCCAATACCCATTTGGTTTCAAATCAACAAACATAGATTTTTATTTGTGCAGTTGGGCGATGTGTAAAGTTTATCGTCCCAATCAATGTCCTTCAAATAGGTGTACATAAACATACCGTCCAGTTTGTAAATAAATATTTATTTATTCACATTCACGTTAAAAATTATATTTTTAACGACCAAATAATTCATTTCAACACATTTACAATTTATTATCGATTTCACATCAACATCACAAACAATTTTCACAACACATCAATCAACCAAACAAGCCATCCATGGTCTGTGGATGACGGGTGTCGGGTGCTGCTAAGCACCGTCTGCATCCTAGTATATATATATAACTAGAAAAAGAGATTGAAGAGTAAGAAATTCTCACCAAAGCTATCCCAATTTCACGACACTTCTATTGTAGGAAATCATCACTGTTCTCGCCTTTTGTCACTTTCGCTGCCCGTAGTCACTACATATATAAAAATCACATTTTTATTTCGTTGCTATGTATATAAAAATCACATTTTTACACTGCTACTATATAGATAAAAATTCTATTTTTACACCGCTACTATATAGATAAAAATTCTATTTTTACACCGCTATTCTCTACATAAAGATTTCGCCTTTTTTATTTCATCACTATAAAAATAACATTTTTATTTCAACGTATATATAATAAAAATTAGATTTTTATTTTGCTACAGATATAAAGATGATATTTTTACTATCTATATAATATAAAAATCGTATTTTTAATACTTCTACTTTATAAAAATTATATTTTTATATCTCATATATGATAAAAATCATATTTTTATAATCTCTACTTTATTTATAAATATCACATCTTTGCAAATATAAAAATTAACTCTCTTCGTTTCTAAAAATATAATCCTTTCATTCCTATAAATGCCATCTTTCCAATGATAAAGACCAAATTTTTACTAACTATATAATATAAAAATAGAATTTTTATCTTCATTTCATATATAAAAATCTCGCCTTTTTATTTTCACAGTTCATGTATTTAAAAATATAAACTTTTTATTCCTAAAAATTCTATCTTTATCTAGATAAAAATACATTCTTTCATAATTAAAAATCGTGTTTTTATCTCGATTTCTTATACAAAAAATTCATGGTTATAAAAATTAAACCCTCCTCGTAGTTAATATTTTATACCATTAAAATTCCAGTTTTTATCCTATTAAAAATTCAGTCTTTTATAACATTAAAAATTCATAAAACAAACCAAACTATGCAAAGAAACTCACCTTTGGCGTTCGGAAGGGGAGGGGGGAAGTGGTGGTCGATGGCGCTGGCGTCGACAGGGCTTCAAGGGGGGCTGTCGAGTTTTGGGTTCTTCGATAGGGGAGCTCGCGCGTGAGGGTCTTCAGAGTAGGGAGGGAGAGAGAGTGTAACAACCCGTAAAATGCGAGCCAGTTTGAAATTTTTATTTTGGCAATTTTAGCGAATTTTGAATATTTAAAATGAATTATTTTAAATAATATCGACGAGAAATTTATTTTGAATTGAATTCGACGTATATATTTATATACGTCGTCGTTAGAATATAAATATTTATATATAATTATAAATAGAATTGAAAATGGCGCGGTAGTTCGATAATTCGATTTCAAACTTCAATTGAATGTACCGGGTGCAAAACAATCCGGATTTTAGTGAAACCAAAAACATTAGGATCTAATTATGAATATCTTTCCAACGAATCCGACAAATCAAGATTTCATAGCGGGAATCAAAAGATATGTCCAGTTGAAAATTCTGAATAGTCGCTATGGAATTCAGGCCCTTAAAAATGGACATTTTGCAAATGACCTCGGATTTCGACGAAACCAGTTTTGTTGGGTCCGCAGTGTCAAATTATTGCTAGATTCCAAATTTCGTAATTTTTCGAATCAATATGTGAGCATGGCAAAGGAAAATGCGTTTGACCAGTTTCAGTTAATTTTAATCGACTGGAAATTGGCCATTTTTCAAACGGTCTCAGAATTCGACGAAACTAGTTTTGTTAGGACCGCATCGTCAATACGAAGCCAGAAAATATTTTTCTATAATTTATAGAGTTGTTATGTGACCCCGGTAATTTGAAATGTACGTTTAAAATTCAATATAGTGATTTAAATGTAAATTAAACGGAAACTGATTCAAACAGTCGAATCAGCTTGCGATATATATCCCATTGTGTTCAGAATAGGGGTAATACGCTATGGACGACAGGCGGTGGGCCTCGTTTCGAGGTCGTATGAAAAAGTCAACTTAAGGCTGAATTAAATTAAATAATAAAATAAATTTTATATTTCTCCTTAAACCCCCCCCTATCGTTGACATCATTCAGAAAAAAAAAAAAAAAAAAAACCTCCCTTAATCGATTGCTCGATCGTCGCTCCTCCTCGTGGGGGTGTCGCGCCTCCGCCGCCGCTTCAGGGAAGGTCCGCTCCCCCTCAGGCCATCGTGCGGTGCCTCTTCCCCCCCTTCTCTTACCTCGACCTGCGAGACCCCCGACGCCATATCCTGCAACCCTAAGCCACGCCCTAGCCAGCGCCACCCCATCTCCGACCCCCCCCCCTCTCAGACGACCCACAACTCCCTCTCCCAGTCGATTCTCTCTCCTCCCCTTCTCTAATTCCAAACCGCAGCCCCAGTCCGACGATGAAGGCCGCGCACCCCCTCCCCGAGCACCCCCACGCCAGCGAACGCACCACCTCCCCCCCCAGCGAACCAGAACTAAAAACAAAGGTAAATTTTTATTTTTACTTTTGTCTATTTCAGTCTTTTATTTATTAATTTTCTTATGAGAAAAAAAAAGAGAAAAAAACTGATCTTTATAAGTAATAAAAACTGTTTTTTTTATATAGTATAAAAATATGATTTTTATCATATAGGGAATTATTTTTAGAAAAGCAAAAATAAACATATTTTTATAAAAGGAAAACATACATTGGTTTGAAAATAAAAATCTTTGTTTTTAAAAATAAAATTTTCATTTCTTTTAAAATAAAGTTAGGATTGTTACAAGGAATGAAGTTATTTTTAGTTTATAAAAATAGGATTTTTATCATTCGATGTAATTATTTTTAGAAGGATAAAAATAGTATTTTTATCATATTGAGAAAATATTTTTGAAAAAAATAAAAATATGATTTTTATATATTGAACGTCGAAATAAAAATATGATTTTTATATATTGAACTTTGAAATAAAAAATTCGATTTTTATATATTGAACATCGAAGTAAAAATGCGATTTTTACGTATGTAGTGAAAGCAGCAACGAAGGTGACAAAAAGGCGAAACGACGAAGACTTCTGCAAAAGAAGAGTCGAGATGGTTGGATAGCTAAATGTGAGAATTTCTCACCTCTCAATTTTATTTTCTAGTTATATATATATATACTAGGATGCAGACGGTGCTTAGTAGCACCCGACACAATCGTCCACAGACCATGGACTTGTTTGTTTGGTTGCATAGATTAGTTGAATTATTTGTTTGAATTGTTTGGTGAGATGAAATTGATATGATTGATGTGTGAATGGCGTGGGCCTTCACTAGACCGGGGATAAGGCTAGGCCTTGTCCCGTTTCTAGTATCGTGCCGTTATGCCGCCGAAATTTTCTAAAATATGTTAGAAAAATAAAAATATCATTTTATTGAATAAATGAATTGAATAGAAATTCATAGGTTGAAATAAAATGTTTTATCGTTAAAAATATAATTTTTAACGTGAATATGAAAATAGTGAAGTGAATAAATAAATATTCATTTACAAACCAGATGGTTTGTTTATGTACACTTATTTGAATGACATTGATTGGGACGATAAATTTTACACATCGCCCAACTGCACAACTAAAATCTGTGTTTGATTGTTTGAAACCCCACACGGGTGTTGGGATGAAATATGAATTTCACTCATCCTGATTGATTAAATATGTCGATCGATTGATTGACAGGCTGTTATGAGCGTTGAACATCTATATTTGATGCTTATACAGTGTAGTGCACTTTGGTTGATGGTTGATTATTTTCAATGTTATTATATACATGTGTTGTATGAAAATCCATATAATTAATTTTATATGGTAATTGATTGGGCCTCATTCCAATCGTGAAAATAAAGAATATTTTGATAATAACAAATATTTTGATAATAGGAAATATTTGAAATAGAATATTTGAAAATAGAAATTTATGAAGCCGGGTTGATTAGATTGACGCCATTTTGACGTAAACGATATTTATATCGATTTTATTCATTTTAAAATGAATATTGAAAAGTAATCTCGAAATCGAATATTTCGAAATGAATTGAATTGAAAACGATTTCGAAATGAATTGAATTGAAAACGATTTCGAAATGAATTGAATTGAAAACGATTTCGAAATGAATTGAATTGAAAACGATTTCGAAATGAATTGAATTGAAAACGATTTCGAAATGAATTGAATTGAAAACGATTTCGAAATGAATTGAAAACGAATTCAAATTGAATTGAAATTTGAATTGAATAGAAATGAATTTTGAAACGAATTTATAAAGAAGAATTCAATTTTGATTTGAATTGAAAAGGAAGTTGAGATTGCTTTTGAAACGAATTCAAAACTATTTATAAAATTCGTTTTAAATAGTAATCGACGAAATATATATTATATATATTATATATATAATATAATGGCCTGAATAGAACGCGCCGCGCCGCGGCAGTTCGCGAATTTCGACCATTTATTTCAAACGGACATTACGGGAGATCCGACCGTCGGATTCTCCTAAAACCGGAACCGTTGGGTTCGTATCGAAAAGAGCTTTCTAATGAAGGTTAGAAATTTGAAATCTAACGGTTGGATTTGGAGATACGTCCAAATCAAATTCGAAAAAGGTCGCTGTAAGTGCAGTTCGATGACCGTTGATGGAAATCGACTGTACAGGCCTTGATAAAATTATTAAAAATAGTAATAATTTGTGTAAAATCATAAGAAATGATTTAGAAAGAATTGGGATGAAAAACTCCCTATTTGAAAAGATAAAAATAGATTTTTATCGAAATGAACTAGTTTTGAACTAGAATTATAATTCTATTTATTTTTAAATAAATAAATTGAATTTGAAAAGGGTTTTGAAAATAACCAAAATTTCCAATGATTGCATTGGAGTGGATTTGAATCGAAATTGTCTTCGGAATATTTCGATGTTGGAATTTGTGATTATACGGATGTTGTTACGGAAATTTGAAAGATATGTATTTATATCGTTATTTCCAATACGACATTTGTTAATCGTAGAATTTGATATTGAATATAAGCCGATATATTTTCTATTCAGAGCCTTATATTGAATATCAAATGTGCTTTGGGTTTGTCGTGAATGGTGTCTTCACTAACACTGTTCTTGAACCCAGTTGAGAAAAGATTAAATCTTTTTATTTAGATTTAATGAAGTGTACCAATTAAACAATATTTAATTGGAATTGAATTGGTATTGATTTTTGGGTTTATCGTGAACAGTGTTTTAAATAACACTTGTTCTTTAACCCGATAATTAATCAAATGTGCTTTGGGTTTGTCGTGAATGGTGTCTTCACTAACACTGTTCTTGAACCCAGTTGAGAAAAGATTAAATCTTTTTATTTAGATTTAATGAAGTGTACCAATTAAATAATATTTAATTGGAATTGAATTGATATTGATTTTTGGGTTTATCGTGAACAGTGTTTTAAATAACACGTGTTCTTTAACCCGATAATTAATGAATGTGATTTGGGTTTGTCGTGAATGGTGTCTTCACTAACACTGTTCTTGAACCCAGTTGAGAAAAGATTAAATCTTTTTATTTAGATTTAATGAAGTGTACCAATTAAATAATATTTAATTGGAATTGAATGGATATTGATTTTTGGGTTTATCGTGAACAGTGTTTTAAATAACACTTGTTCTTTAACCCGATAATTAATGGGATGTGACTTTGGGTTTATCGTGAACCGTGTTTTAAATGACACTGATTCTTTAACCCAGTCACAGATTAAAACTAAGTGGAGTTTTAATGAATCTTTAATTAGATTGAAAAGATCGAGAATGGAGTATCACCAGTTTTGCTCCAGGCGATAGTTAAATCTTTAATTAGATTTGAACGTGAAATTTAGAAACTAACTGTCGGTTAGCTAAGTAGAATGGTTTTCTGGATATTGATCTGATGTTGGTTTCGGCCTTCGGGGTTAATATTTGGGGAATTATTCTCTTGATTAATTTACGGTTAATGACTAATGAGTTGGAATGAGGCGTATGTTGTGTTTGTGTAACACTTTTATAATATATACGCGAGTTATTCGGAAAGACCGGGTTTATCCCATTCTGAATAACTGATACGACGATAAGTCGAAGATGAAGACGATGGTCGAAGACCGGAGGTCTTCACGTCGTTTGGGTGATAACTGATGATCTTGATTGGGCTGTACACCCAAGAAGATGGAAACAGTTAGTGATCGTCCAGACGTACTTGGAGATCGATGGATATGCGGGGTACTAGGTGCCTCCGGTTTCGTTTAGACCCAGGACGGACTTGTAAATGGACTGTGTGTCTGACATCGGATTTCATTCTGTGTGACTGATATCGGTTGCATAGGATGGTTTGCCTGTGTGGCATGCTAAGATGCAAATGATCAAGGCTTCTGTTGAAAAGCAAAGTCTTGTGGTGATGATCAAAGCACGGCCTTTGTGGCGTAGCTTTGTGTAACGTTTACCTCGCGTGTTTCACACCCGGTATGAACCAAAAACGGGAGAGGACATCAGGGAGGACTTGCGTTTCTTTCTAGCTAGAAGTGGCGTCAGTGGTTTTACACGCCCTGACGAGTTTGACTTATGTGGTTGTTGCTGTTGCGAGGCGCCTCGGTTATATCGGTTTCGGCCGATGCATTCTGGTCGGCTGACGGACCAGACTTACACCCCATAGGGTGGGGAAACGTAGTGTTCAGGCATAATAATCCACATCGGTGGACCGGCCCTGACGATCTAAAGGGTTGATGCGTTCTGATCCTGAGGGGCGGGCTAGAGCGTCTCGAATCGGTTGAGGACTATCTTTTGCCTCGGTTCATAGACGGAAATCCAATTTCCAAATACGTGACATTTGCGGTTTTATTTGTAAACCTATATATGGCGACATGATATATGGTACCCATGCCGCCTATGATTGATACTTATGATTTGAAGTTGTTTTACACACTATGCACTTATAGTAGTATCAAATGATTTGTTTTAAACGTATCAAGCATTCTTTGGCTGTTATAAGGGAAAACCCTATCCCCCGGCTTGCGTTTGCATTGTGTGATAGGACCTGGGTCTTATAACAACTTCATTTTTCTTTATTTAGCATTACGCTGTTTGTTTTATGCACTGGTATTCTTGGGAGGAAACCCGTTCCGTGTTATACGGCGTGGTCCCTTGATTTACCTAGCTTTAAAAATAAAGATTAATACCTGTTTTAGTTCTCACACCAGTCCCATGACTGACCTGGAGTTTATTGTTTTAACCTAAACTCTGGGTGCCCTTATTTTGACACGGGCAGCTAGTAGTTTTGGTTTTGCAGATTTATATTCACAGGATCCTGGTTTACAGCTGGAACGATATCCGGAAAGCTTTGTATCCGTATATCTCATTCTGGTTGTGTATTGTATTATTTTCCGCTGCTATGTATTTAAATGTAATTTAAATCTCTGATATTTCCGTGTAATATTCATTTATACTCTGTATATTCTTGTAATCTGATGCATTGTTGTAATATACAATGAAATGTTCTTCTGTATGCGTTCTGTTATGTCCTGTTCTCAAACGATAGGGCGTTTCGAACGGCCTGGATCGGTTTAGCGACTGGTTCGGACCGAGCGAAATTCCTTGCCGTCACAGTTGGTATCAGAGCTTTGGTTTACAAAGCTCAGAGAACAAGACACATTAGAACCATACGAAAGAATTCATCAGATATTGGATTAGCAATATCCAATTAGAATGACTCGTTAGAGATGGGATCAGTATTATCCTAGAACGAGTGTGAAGAGTATATTTTTGAAAATGAAAACAAATTTTTGGTTTTGAAGATTTAAATCAATTATTCGTATTTGATTATCTATTTAGATTGATGTGGACAATCCAGTATATATAGATTTTGCGTATACGTCTGATCCGCGTGTATTCGAAATTTTAATATACTAGATAGATATAGAATCACACTCTAGTCGCCCGGACATGATTCTGATGATGGCGCGCCATCACCAGTATTTATTTTCGTGTTTCGAAGGTGTGATTTCTATATGTTTCCATTAGACTGGTGTGAGAACCAAAATTAGATAGGGCCTATTGTTGTGATTTGGCATCAAAAACCTGATTTTTGACTATGTATCAAAGTTATCAATTTGAAACTCTAATTCACTAATTGATTGATGTTTGTGTTGTTTGTTTATTTGTTTGCTAATTTTTAGCCATTTAGCCTAACTGAATCACATAATGAATTGTATTGAAATTGGTCGCAATTGCTTGCATATACATATACTTACATTGAACAGGTCATAGCAAGGAGGCTAGAGCAGAGAATAAAATTTGTTTGCCCGACAAATAGGTACATGTTTACTACATAATTTACTGTTTTGTTTGGGTGATGGTGATTTTATGAGCCTATTGGCTAGCCGCTTGGCTTTTTCTTTTTCTTTTTGAGATCTGAAGGACCGGGGAAGCTATTTGAAATTTCCCGATGCTCCCGGTGCAGGGGAGGTTATGGCGAAATTTTTCGAAAATTTAAGGTGTTAGCCAAATTTTTGAAATTTTGAAAATTCTCAGAAACTAAAGAGTTGGAGAATGGAAGCCAGATCGAGCGTAGAGCTGAATAATCAAACCACTTTCGACTTTGTTCCTTTTCGGGGACGAAAAGTTTTAAGTGGGGGAGATTGTAACAACCCGTAAAATGCGAGCCAGTTTGAAATTTTTATTTTGGCAATTTTAGCGAATTTTGAATATTTAAAATGAATTATTTTAAATAATATCGACGAGAAATTTATTTTGAATTGAATTCGACGTATATATTTATATACGTCGTCGTTAGAATATAAATATTTATATATAATTATAAATAGAATTGAAAATGGCGCGGTAGTTCGATAATTCGATTTCAAACTTCAATTGAATGTACCGGGTGCAAAACAATCCGGATTTTAGTGAAACCAAAAACATTAGGATCTAATTATGAATATCTTTCCAACGAATCCGACAAATCAAGATTTCATAGCGGGAATCAAAAGATATGTCCAGTTGAAAATTCTGAATAGTCGCTATGGAATTCAGGCCCTTAAAAATGGACATTTTGCAAATGACCTCGGATTTCGACGAAACCAGTTTTGTTGGGTCCGCAGTGTCAAATTATTGCTAGATTCCAAATTTCGTAATTTTTCGAATCAATATGTGAGCATGGCAAAGGAAAATGCGTTTGACCAGTTTCAGTTAATTTTAATCGACTGGAAATTGGCCATTTTTCAAACGGTCTCAGAATTCGACGAAACTAGTTTTGTTAGGACCGCATCGTCAATACGAAGCCAGAAAATATTTTTCTATAATTTATAGAGTTGTTATGTGACCCCGGTAATTTGAAATGTACGTTTAAAATTCAATATAGTGATTTAAATGTAAATTAAACGGAAACTGATTCAAACAGTCGAATCAGCTTGCGATATATATCCCATTGTGTTCAGAATAGGGGTAATACGCTATGGACGACAGGCGGTGGGCCTCGTTTCGAGGTCGTATGAAAAAGTCAACTTAAGGCTGAATTAAATTAAATAATAAAATAAATTTTATATTTCTCCTTAAACCCCCCCCCTATCGTTGACATCATTCAGAAAAAAAAAAAAAAAAAAACCTCCCTTAATCGATTGCTCGATCGTCGCTCCTCCTCGTGGGGGTGTCGCGCCTCCGCCGCCGCTTCAGGGAAGGTCCGCTCCCCCTCAGGCCATCGTGCGGTGCCTCTGCCCCCCCCTTCTCTTACCTCGACCTGCGAGACCCCCGACGCCATATCCTGCAACCCTAAGCCACGCCCTAGCCAGCGCCACCCCATCTCCGACCCCCCTCTCAGACGACCCACAACTCCCTCTCCCAGTCGATTCTCTCTCCTCCCCTTCTCTAATTCCAAACCGCAGCTCCAGTCCGACGATGAAGGCCGCGCACCCCCTCCCCGAGCACCCCCACGCCAGCGAACGCACCACCTCCCCCCCCAGCGAACCAGAACTAAAAACAAAGGTAAATTTTTATTTTTACTTTTGTCTATTTCAGTCTTTTATTTATTAATTTTCTTATGAGAAAAAAAAGAGAAAAAAACTGATCTTTATAAGTAATAAAAACTGTTTTTTTTATATAGTATAAAAATATGATTTTTATCATATAGGGAATTATTTTTAGAAAAGCAAAAATAAACATATTTTTATAAAAGGAAAACATACATTGGTTTGAAAATAAAAATCTTTGTTTTTAAAAATAAAATTTTCATTTCTTTTAAAATAAAGTTAGGATTGTTACAAGGAATGAAGTTATTTTTAGTTTATAAAAATAGGATTTTTATCATTCGATGTAATTATTTTTAGAAGGATAAAAATAGTATTTTTATCATATTGAGAAAATATTTTTGAAAAAAATAAAAATATGATTTTTATATATTGAACGTCGAAATAAAAATATGATTTTTATATATTGAACTTTGAAATAAAAAATTCGATTTTTATATATTGAACATCGAAGTAAAAATGCGATTTTTACGTATGTAGTGAAAGCAGCAACGAAGGTGACAAAAAGGCGAAACGACGAAGACTTCTGCAAAAGAAGAGTCGAGATGGTTGGATAGCTAAATGTGAGAATTTCTCACCTCTCAATTTTATTTTCTAGTTATATATATATATACTAGGATGCAGACGGTGCTTAGTAGCACCCGACACAATCGTCCACAGACCATGGACTTGTTTGTTTGGTTGCATAGATTAGTTGAATTATTTGTTTGAATTGTTTGGTGAGATGAAATTGATATGATTGATGTGTGAATGGCGTGGGCCTTCACTAGACCGGGGATAAGGCTAGGCCTTGTCCCGTTTCTAGTATCGTGCCGTTATGCCGCCGAAATTTTCTAAAATATGTTAGAAAAATAAAAATATCATTTTATTGAATAAATGAATTGAATAGAAATTCATAGGTTGAAATAAAATGTTTTATCGTTAAAAATATAATTTTTAACGTGAATATGAAAATAGTGAAGTGAATAAATAAATATTCATTTACAAACCAGATGGTTTGTTTATGTACACTTATTTGAATGACATTGATTGGGACGATAAATTTTACACATCGCCCAACTGCACAACTAAAATCTGTGTTTGATTGTTTGAAACCTCACACGGGTGTTGGGATGAAATATGAATTTCACTCATCCTGATTGATTAAATATGTCGATCGATTGATTGACAGGCTGTTATGAGCGTTGAACATCTATATTTGATGCTTATACAGTGTAGTGCACTTTGGTTGATGGTTGATTATTTTCAATGTTATTATATACATGTGTTGTATGAAAATCCATATAATTAATTTTATATGGTAATTGATTGGGCCTCATTCCAATCGTGAAAATAAAGAATATTTTGATAATAACAAATATTTTGATAATAGGAAATATTTGAAATAGAATATTTGAAAATAGAAATTTATGAAGCCGGGTTGATTAGATTGACGCCATTTTGACGTAAACGATATTTATATCGATTTTATTCATTTTAAAATGAATATTGAAAAGTAATCTCGAAATCGAATATTTCGAAATGAATTGAATTGAAAACGATTTCGAAATGAATTGAATTGAAAACGATTTCGAAATGAATTGAATTGAAAACGATTTCGAAATGAATTGAATTGAAAACGATTTCGAAATGAATTGAATTGAAAACGATTTCGAAATGAATTGAATTGAAAACGATTTCGAAATGAATTGAATTGAAAACGATTTCGAAATGAATTGAATTGAAAACGATTTCGAAATGAATTGAAAACGAATTCAAATTGAATTGAAATTTGAATTGAATAGAAATGAATTTTGAAACGAATTTATAAAGAAGAATTCAATTTTGATTTGAATTGAAAAGGAAGTTGAGATTGCTTTTGAAACGAATTCAAAACTATTTATAAAATTCGTTTTAAATAGTAATCGACGAAATATATATTATATATATTATATATATAATATAATGGCCTGAATAGAACGCGCCGCGCCGCGGCAGTTCGCGAATTTCGACCATTTATTTCAAACGGACATTACGGGAGATCCGACCGTCGGATTCTCCTAAAACCGGAACCGTTGGGTTCGTATCGAAAAGAGCTTTCTAATGAAGGTTAGAAATTTGAAATCTAACGGTTGGATTTGGAGATACGTCCAAATCAAATTCGAAAAAGGTCGCTGTAAGTGCAGTTCGATGACCGTTGATGGAAATCGACTGTACAGGCCTTGATAAAATTATTAAAAATAGTAATAATTTGTGTAAAATCATAAGAAATGATTTAGAAAGAATTGGGATGAAAAACTCCCTATTTGAAAAGATAAAAATAGATTTTTATCGAAATGAACTAGTTTTGAACTAGAATTATAATTCTATTTATTTTTAAATAAATAAATTGAATTTGAAAAGGGTTTTGAAAATAACCAAAATTTCCAATGATTGCATTGGAGTGGATTTGAATCGAAATTGTCTTCGGAATATTTCGATGTTGGAATTTGTGATTATACGGATGTTGTTACGGAAATTTGAAAGATATGTATTTATATCGTTATTTCCAATACGACATTTGTTAATCGTAGAATTTGATATTGAATATAAGCCGATATATTTTCTATTCAGAGCCTTATATTGAATATCAAATGTGCTTTGGGTTTGTCGTGAATGGTGTCTTCACTAACACTGTTCTTGAACCCAGTTGAGAAAAGATTAAATCTTTTTATTTAGATTTAATGAAGTGTACCAATTAAACAATATTTAATTGGAATTGAATTGGTATTGATTTTTGGGTTTATCGTGAACAGTGTTTTAAATAACACTTGTTCTTTAACCCGATAATTAATCAAATGTGCTTTGGGTTTGTCGTGAATGGTGTCTTCACTAACACTGTTCTTGAACCCAGTTGAGAAAAGATTAAATCTTTTTATTTAGATTTAATGAAGTGTACCAATTAAATAATATTTAATTGGAATTGAATTGATATTGATTTTTGGGTTTATCGTGAACAGTGTTTTAAATAACACTTGTTCTTTAACCCGATAATTAATGAATGTGATTTGGGTTTGTCGTGAATGGTGTCTTCACTAACACTGTTCTTGAACCCAGTTGAGAAAAGATTAAATCTTTTTATTTAGATTTAATGAAGTGTACCAATTAAATAATATTTAATTGGAATTGAATGGATATTGATTTTTGGGTTTATCGTGAACAGTGTTTTAAATAACACTTGTTCTTTAACCCGATAATTAATGGGATGTGACTTTGGGTTTATCGTGAACCGTGTTTTAAATGACACTGATTCTTTAACCCAGTCACAGATTAAAACTAAGTGGAGTTTTAATGAATCTTTAATTAGATTGAAAAGATCGAGAATGGAGTATCACCAGTTTTGCTCCAGGCGATAGTTAAATCTTTAATTAGATTTGAATGTGAAATTTAGAAACTAACTGTCGGTTAGCTAAGTAGAATGGTTTTCTGGATATTGATCTGATGTTGGTTTCGGCCTTCGGGGTTAATATTTGGGGAATTATTCTCTTGATTAATTTACGGTTAATGACTAATGAGTTGGAATGAGGCGTATGTTGTGTTTGTGTAACACTTTTATAATATATACGCGAGTTATTCGGAAAGACCGGGTTTATCCCATTCTGAATAACTGATACGACGATAAGTCGAAGATGAAGACGATGGTCGAAGACCGGAGGTCTTCACGTCGTTTGGGTGATAACTGATGATCTTGATTGGGCTGTACACCCAAGAAGATGGAAACAGTTAGTGATCGTCCAGACGTACTTGGAGATCGATGGATATGCGGGGTACTAGGTGCCTCCGGTTTCGTTCAGACCCAGGACGGACTTGTAAATGGACTGTGTGTCTGACATCGGATTTCATTCTGTGTGACTGATATCGGTTGCATAGGATGGTTTGCCTGTGTGGCATGCTAAGATGCAAATGATCAAGGCTTCTGTTGAAAAGCAAAGTCTTGTGGTGATGATCAAAGCACGGCCTTTGTGGCGTAGCTTTGTGTAACGTTTACCTCGCGTGTTTCACACCCGGTATGAACCAAAAACGGGAGAGGACATCAGGGAGGACTTGCGTTTCTTTCTAGCTAGAAGTGGCGTCAGTGGTTTTACACGCCCTGACGAGTTTGACTTATGTGGTTGTTGCTGTTGCGAGGCGCCTCGGTTATATCGGTTTCGGCCGATGCATTCTGGTCGGCTGACGGACCAGACTTACACCCCATAGGGTGGGGAAACGTAGTGTTCAGGCATAATAATCCACATCGGTGGACCGGCCCTGACGATCTAAAGGGTTGATGCGTTCTGATCCTGAGGGGCGGGCTAGAGCGTCTCGAATCGGTTGAGGACTATCTTTTGCCTCGGTTCATAGACGGAAATCCAATTTCCAAATACGTGACATTTGCGGTTTTATTTGTAAACCTATATATGGCGACATGATATATGGTACCCATGCCGCCTATGATTGATACTTATGATTTGAAGTTGTTTTACACACTATGCACTTATAGTAGTATCAAATGATTTGTTTTAAACGTATCAAGCATTCTTTGGCTGTTATAAGGGAAAACCCTATCCCCCGGCTTGCGTTTGCATTGTGTGATAGGACCTGGGTCTTATAACAGCTTCATTTTTCTTTATTTAGCATTACGCTGTTTGTTTTATGCACTGGTATTCTTGGGAGGAAACCCGTTCCGTGTTATACGGCGTGGTCCCTTGATTTACCTAGCTTTAAAAATAAAGATTAATACCTGTTTTAGTTCTCACACCAGTCCCATGACTGACCTGGAGTTTATTGTTTTAACCTAAACTCTGGGTGCCCTTATTTTGACACGGGCAGCTAGTAGTTTTGGTTTTGCAGATTTATATTCACAGGATCCTGGTTTACAGCTGGAACGATATCCGGAAAGCTTTGTATCCGTATATCTCATTCTGGTTGTGTATTGTATTATTTTCCGCTGCTATGTATTTAAATGTAATTTAAATCTCTGATATTTCCGTGTAATATTCATTTATACTCTGTATATTCTTGTAATCTGATGCATTGTTGTAATATACAATGAAATGTTCTTCTGTATGCGTTCTGTTATGTCCTGTTCTCAAACGATAGGGCGTTTCGAACGGCCTGGATCGGTTTAGCGACTGGTTCGGACCGAGCGAAATTCCTTGCCGTCACAGTGAGCGAGTAGAGGATGGAGGAGATGGCGATCTGATCGGAAGGGGAGGTGTTTGGGGAGGAGGCGCGGTGGCGCAGCCACCTGGGGCTCGACGACGCGGTTAGGGCTCAAAGCCCCCCTTTTTTTCTATTTTCTTTTTTTTTCTTATCTCGTTCTGCAAATGAAAAGGAGAGGAGGGGGCCAGAGTATAAGGGGAGAGAAGGATATTTTTTTTATTTAATTCCAAAAAGGTACTTTTATTTTCGACCTCGAAATCGAATCCACCGCCTGTCATTCCTAGCTAATTACCCCCATTCCGAACACAATGGGATATGTATCGTAAGCTGATTCATATGTTTCAATTAGTTTTCGTCAAATTCAACATATAACTCTATATATTGAATTTGAACGCGCATTTCAATTTACCGGGGTCACATACGAACTCGAAAAATTCCAGAAAAATATTTTCTAGCTTCGTATCGACGATACGATCCTAACAAAACTAGTTTCGTCCAATTTTGAGACCGTTAGAAAAATGGCCATTTTCCAGTCGATTAAAATCAACTGAAACTGGTCAAACGCGTTTTCCTTTGCCACGCTAACATATTGATTCAAAAAATTATGAAATTTGGAATCTAGCAATAATTTGACATCATGGATCCAACAAAAGTGGTTTCGTCGAAATCCGAGGTCGTTTGCAAAATTTCCATTCTAAGGGCCTGAATTCCATAGCGACTATTCAAAATTTTCAACTGGACATATCTTTTGATTCCCGCTATGAAATTTCAATTTTTTGGATTCGTTGGAAAGATATTCTCTATTAGATTCTATTATTTTCGGTTTCACTAAAATCCGGTTTATTTTGCACCCGGTATGTTCAATTGAAATTTAAAATCGAATTATCGAACTACCACGCCATTTTCAATCCCTTTTATAATTATATATAATTATTTATATTCTATCGACGATCTATATAACTATATACGTTCTATTCCTATTCAAAATAAATTTCTCGTCGATATTATTTAAAATAATCATTTTAAATGTGCAAAATTCGCTAAAATTGCCTAAATAAAAATTTTAAACTGGCTCGCATTTCCGGGTTATTACAATCTCCCCCACTTAAAACTTTTCGTCCCCGAAAAGGAATGAAGTCGAAAGTTGTTTTACAAACCAACTCAACTTCCTTTATTTTCGTTACGGCTTAAGTTCTTCAACTTTTCAGTTTCTAAGAACTTTTCAAAAAATTGGCTAACACCCTAGATTTTCGAAAAATTTCGCCATAACCTCCCCTGCACCGGGAGCACGGGAAAATCCCGAAATTGCCATATAGGCCCTCTGATCTCAAAAAGAAAAAGAAAAAGCCAAGAGGCTAGCCAATCGGCTCATAAAATCATCATCACCCAAATAAAACAGTAAATTATAGTAAACATGTACCTATTTGTCGGGCAAACAAATTTTATTTCTCTGCTCTAGCCTCCTTGCTATGACCTGTTCAATGTAAGTACATGTATATGAAAGCAAATGCAACTAATTTTCAATACAATTCAATATGTGATTCAATTAGGCTAAATGATTCAAAATTATCAAACAAATAAACAAACAACACAAACATCAATCAATTAGTGAATTAACATTCCAAATTCATAAATTTTGATATATATCCAGAAAATCATGTTTTTGATGCCAAATCACAACAATAAATCTAGCTATATAAGTTTTGGTTCTCACACCAGTCTAATGGAAATATATAGATATCACACCTTCGTCACTCGAAAATAATTACTGGTGATGGTATACTTCATCATCAGGACCATGTCCGGGCGACTAGAGGGTGACTCTATATCTATATAATATATTAAAACTTCGAATATACGTTCATGACGCGTATATGCAAAACCTTTATATACTAGATTGTCCAAATCAATATAAATAAATTATTCAAATACGTATAAAACAATTTAAATTTCAAAACAAAATTGTTTTCATTTGAAAAATATACTCTTCACACTCGTTCTAGGATACTACTGATCCTATCTCTAACGAGTCATTCTAATTGGATATTACTAATCCAATATCTGATGAATTCTTTCGTATGGTTCTAATGTGTCTTGTTCTCGAGCTCTGTAAACCAAAGCTCCGATACCAACTGTGAGAACCTGTAACTTCCCCGTGAAGGAAAGAGCGGATACTTTGAGAACACGACAAAATAGAACGCAGACAGAAGAACATTTCATTGCTATTACAACAATTCCATCAGATACAAGAATATACAGAGTATAATGAATAAATTACATTCGATAAATATCAGAGATTACAATAAATTACATAGCAACGGAAAATAATACAAAGCACAACTGAAGGTGATATACGGATACAGAGCTTTCCGGATATCATTCCAGCTGTAAACCAGGATCATGTGAATATAGATCTGCAAAACCAAAACTACTAGCTGCCCGTGTCAAAATAAGGGCACCCAGAGTTTAGGTTAAAACAATAAACTCCAGGTCAGTCATGTGACTAGTGTGAGAACTAAACAGTTATTTAAAGCTTTATTTTAAAAGAGATTAATTCAAGGGACCACGCCGTATAACACGGAACGGGTTTCCTCCCAAGAATACCAGTGCATAGAAAAGACAACGCAATGCTTTTTCGAAAAATGAAGCTATTATAAGACCCATGTCCCATCACACAATGCAACGCAAGCCGGAGGATAGGATTTTCCCTTATAATAGCCAAACATGCTTGATACGTTTAAAACAAATCATTTGATACTATTATAAGTGTATAGTGTCAAAACAATTTCAATCATAAATATAAATCATAGACGACATGGGTACCATATATCATGTCGCCATACTAGTTCTACAATTAAAACCGCAATATCACGTATTGGAAATTGGATTTCCGTCATGAGTCAAGGCAAGGGGCAAGCTCCTCTCCGCTTCGAGACACTCTAGCAAATGCCTCGGGACTACCCACTCTGGGTAACCCCTGGATGCTTCAGGGCCGGTCCTCTGTTATGTTTGAGGATTGGCAATTCCTGAACACACGTTTCCCGGTCCTTACAGACCTAAAATCGAGGCGCCTCATCCAACAACCACATAGGTGAAAAGTATATAAATGTCAGGGCTGGTAAGTCACTAACACCACCAAAGCTAGAAAGAAACGTCGTGCTCTCCCTGCAGTTCTTATCCCGTTTTTGACTCATACCGAGGTGTGAGGCTCGCGAATTCACGTTATACACAAAGCTACCACGTAGGCCGTGCTTTGATTATCAACCACAAGACTTTGCTTTTCAACAGAAGCCTTGATCCATGCAACTCAGCATGCCATACAGGCAATTCATGCCATGCGATTGATATCTATCGATATATAACCTCTAAGCTCGTACGTCTCAGAGAAGGGCGTTAAGCAAGAGAATACATTCTCCGCCGGCAAATAGATATATATTTAACAGAAATCAATCAACACAGAATAAAATCCAATGTCATACACACAATCCATTTACATGTCTGTTCTGGGTCTGAACGAAACCGGAGGCACTTAATACCTCGCATATCCATTGATCTCCAAATACGTCTGGACGACCACCAACTATTTCCCTCCTCTTGGGTGTACAGCCCAATCAGGATCATCAGTAATTATCCAAACGATGTGAAGACCTCCGGTCTTCAACCACCGTCTTCTTCTTCGACATATCGTCGAATCGGTTATTCAGAATGGGTATAAACCCGGCCTTTCCGAACAACCCGCGTATATAGTAAACAAATGTTACACAAACACAACATACGCCTCGTTCCAATTTAGCAGCCACTAACCGTAAATCAACAAGAGAACAATTTCCCAAATATTAACCTCGAAGGCCAAAACCAACATCAGATCAATACCCAGGAAACCATTCTTCTTAGCTAACTTATAGTTAGTTTCTAAATTTCATATTCTTAGGGGAAAGGTTCCCATTAATTTTATCCAAGATAAATTCTTTAAAATTTATTCTTTAATCTTCCATTGGATGTCATATCAAACCAAATTATGGTTTTCCAAACTAGTCGAGATTAGCGAACCACACCGAAGTAATTATTTGTTTTATTTCCTAATCCCAACCTATTCATCCCATGAAGAAAACTGGTAATACTCCATATCTAACACCACGGTGTTATCGGTAAAATTAATTACCATTTCACGTTTAAATTTTAATTAAAGATTTAACTATCGCTTTGGAGCAAAACTGGTGATACTCCATTCTCGCTCATTTTCCAAATTTGATAATTTAAATTACCAATTCACATTTCAATTTAATTGCAGATTCATTAAAACTCCTTTTACCGGGTTAAAGAACTAGTGTCATTTAAAACACAGTTCACGATAAACCCAAATCATATTCTATATATTATTGGGTTAAAGAACTAGTGTTATTTAAAACACCGTTCATGATAAACCCACAAATCAATTCTGTTTACAACCCATTTCAAATCCAATTTATTTATTTAAAAATAAATGGGTTTTAATTTTAGTTCAAAACTAGTTCATTTCGATAAAAATCTATTTTTATCTTTTCAAATATGGAGTTTTTCATCCCAATTTTTCCCAAATCATTTCTTATGATTTTACACAAATTATTACTATTTTTAATAATTTTATCAAGGCTCGTACTGTCGATTTCCATCAACGGCCATCGAACTGCACTTACAGCGACCTTTTCCGAATTTGATTTGGACTTATCTCCAAATTCAACCGTTAGATTTCAAATTTCTAATATTCGTTAGAAATCTCTTTTCGATACGAACCCAACGGTTCCATTTTTAGGAGAATCCGACGATCGGATCTCCCGTAATATCCGTTTGAAGTCAACGGTCGAAATTCGCGAACTGCCGTGGCGCGGCGCGTTCTATTCAGGCCATTATATTATATATATAATATATATAATATATACTTCGTCGATTTCTATTCAAAACGAATTTTATAAATAGTTTTAAATTCGTTTCAAAAACAATTTCAACTTCCATTTCAAATTAAAATCAAAATTAAATTCTTCCTTATAAATTCGTTTAAAATCCATTTCAATTTAATCCAAATTTTGATTCAATTTGAATTCATTTCAAATCGATTTTTATTCAATTTCAATTCGTTTTCAATTCAGTTCGAATTCGTTTTATATTCAATTCAAATCAAATTCGTTTTCTATTCAATTCAATTCGAATTTGTTTTCTATTCAATTCGAATTCGTTTTCTTTTCAATTCAATTCGAATTCGTTTTCTATTCAATTTAATTCGAATTCGTTTTCTATTCAATTCAATTCGAATTCGTTTTCTATTCAATTTAATTCGAATTCGTTTCCTATTCAATTCAATTCAAATTTGTTTTCTATTCAATTCAATTCGAATTCGTTTTCTATTCAATTCAATTCGAATTCGTTTTCTATTCAATTCAATTCGAATTCATTTTCTATTCAATTCAATTCGAATTCGTTTTTTATTCAATTCAATTCGAATTCGTTTTCTATTCAATTTAATTCGAATTCATTTTCTATTCAATTCAATTTGAATTCGTTTTCTATTCAATTCGAATTCGTTTTCTATTCAGTTCAATTCGAATTCGTTTTCTATTCAATTCAATTACAAAAATGAATATAATTGATATAAATATCGTTCGCGTCAAAATAGCGCATCTCTAATCAACACGGCTTTGTATATTTCCATAATTCCGTTATTCTATTCCAGAAATGAATATTTATCCTATTCAATACATGAATCTATATTCTTGTCAACACATGACTAATCTCAATGGATGAGTACTGTCCACATGTGACTATTTTTGTTATTTAATATATTTTATAAAAATTATGGTATCTTTCGTTTGATTTCAAATCAGACTCCAGCCGTAAATTAGTAAGAGAACGATTCCCTGAATATTAACCCCGAAGGCCGAAACCAACATCAGATCAATATCCAGGAGACCACTCATCTTATCTATTTTCCAGTTAGTTTCTAATTTTATATATGATAAAGATGTAAATTTTATTGTTAAAATATTTTGTTCAACACATGACTAATCTCAATGGATGAGTACGGTCAACACATGAACCTTTATTTTATAATATAAAGATGTAAATTTTATTGTTAAAATATTTCGTTCAACACATGACTAATCTCAACGGATGAGTACGGTCAACACATGAACCTTTATTTTATAATATACTTTATTTTCTAAATTGGAATGAGGCCCAATCAATCACCATATAGCGTTAACTATATGAATTCCATACAACACATGTATATAATAGCAACGATAAATAATTAACCATCATCCAAAGTGCACTACACTGTATAAGCATCAAATATAGATATATAACGCTTATAACAGCCTGTGATCCAGCGATCGACATACAACTAATTACTGGGATTAGTGTATGCCGTATTTTGTCCCAATACCCATGTGGGGTTTCAAATCAACAAACATAGATTTTTATTTGTGCAGTTGGGCGATGTGTAAAATTTATCGTCCCAATCAATGTCCTTCAAATAGGTGTACATAAACAAACCGTCCGGTTTGTAAATGAATATTTATTTATTCACATTCACGTTAAAAATTATATTTTTAACGACCAAATAATTCATTTCAACACATTTACAATTTATTATCGATTTCACATCAACATCACAAACAATTTTCACAACACATCAATCAAACAAACAAGCCATCCATGGTCTGTGGATGACGGGTGTCGGGTGCTGCTAAGCACCGTCTGAATCCTAGTATATATATATATATATATAACTAGAAAAAGAGATTGAAGAGTGAGAAATTCTCACCAAAGCTATCCCAATTCCACGACACTTCTATTGTAGGAAATCATCACTGTTCTCGCCTTTTGTCACTTTCGCTGCCCGTAGTCACTATATATATAAAAATCACATTTTTATTTCGTTGCTATGTACATAAAAATCACATTTTTACACCGCTACTGTATAGATAAAAATTCTATTTTTACACCGCTACTATATAGATAAAAATTCTATTTTTACTCCGCTATTCTCTATATAAAGATTTCGCCTTTTTTATTTCATCACTATAAAAATCACATTTTTATTTCAACGTATATATAATAAAAATCAGATTTTTATTTTGCTACATATATAAAGATGATGTTTTTACTATCTATATAATATAAAAATCGTATTTTTAATACTTCTACTTTATAAAAATTATATTTTTATATGTCACATATGATAAAAATCATATTTTTATAATCTCTACTTTATTTATAAATATCACGTCTTTGCAAATATAAAAATCAACTCTCTTCGTTTCTAAAAATATAATCCTTTCATTCCTATCAATGCCATCTTTCCAATGATAAAGACCAAATTTTTACTAACTATATAATATAAAAATTGAATTTTTATCTTCATTTCATATATAAAAATCTCGCCTTTTTATTTTCACAGTTCATGTATTTAAAAATATAAACTTTTTATTCCTAAAAATTCTATCTTTATCTAGATAAAAATATATTCTTTCATAATTAAAAATCGTGTTTTTATCTCGATTTCTTATATAAAAAAACGAACCTTTCATGGTTATAAAAATTAAACCCTCCTCGTAGTTAATATTTTATACCATTAAAATTCCAGTTTTTATCCTATTAAAAATTCAGTTTTTATAACATTAAAAATTCATAAAACAAACCAAACTATGGAAAGAAACTCACCTTTGGCGTTCGGAAGGGGAGGGGGGGAAGTGGTGGTCGATGGCACTGGCGTCGACACGGCTTCAAGGGGGGCTGTCGGGTTTTGGGTTCTTCGATAGGGGAGCTCGCGCGTGAGGGTCTTCAGAGTAGGGAGGGAGAGAGAGCGAGTAGAGGACGGAGGAGATGAGGATCCGATCGGAAGGGGAGGTGTTTGGGGAGGAGGCGCGGTGGCGCAGCCACCTGGGGCTTGACGACGGGGTTAGGGCTCAAAGCGCCCCTTTTTTTCTTTTTTCTTTTTTTACTTATCTCGTTCTGCAAATGAAAAGAAGAGGAGGGGACCAGAGTATAAGGGGAGAGAAGGATATATATATATTTTTTTATTTAATTCCAAAAAGGTACTTTTATTTTCGACCTCGAAATCGAACCCACCGCCTATCATCCCTAGCTAATTACCCCCATTCCGAACACAATGGGATATGCATCGTAAACTGATTCGTTCGTTTCAATCAGTTTTCATCAAATTCAACATATAACTCTATATATTGAATTTGAATGCGCATTTCAATTTACCGGGGTCACATACGAACTCGAAATATTCCAGAAAAATATTTTCTAGCTTCGTATCGATGATATGATCCTAACAAAACTAGTTTCGTCAAATTCTGAGACCATTAGAAAAATGGCCATTTTCCAGTTGATTAAAATCAACTGAAACTGGTCAAACGCGTTTTCCTTTGCCACGCTCACATATAGATTCGAAAAATAATGAAATTTGGAATCTAGCAATAATTTGACATCACGGATCCAACAAAAGTGGTTTCGTCGAAATCCGAGGTCATTTGCAAAATTTCCATTTTAAGGGCCTGAATTCCATAGCGACTATTCAGAATTTTCAAATGGACATATCTTTTGATTCCCGCTATGAAAATTTCAATTTTTTGGATTCTTTGGAAAGATATTCTCTATTAAATTCTATTATTTTCGGTTTCACTAAAATCGGGTTTATTTTGCACCCGGTATGTTCAATTGAAATTTAAAATCAAATTATCGAACTACCACGCCATTTTCAATTCCTTTTATAATTATACATAATTATTTATATTCTATCGATGATCTATATAACTATATTCGTTCTATTCCTATTCAAAATAAATTTCTCGTCGATATTATTTAAAATAATCATTTTAAATGTGCAAAATTCGCTAAAATTGCCTAAATAAAAATTTTAAACTGGCTCGCATTTCCGAGTTATTACAAGTAGCTACGCAATAAAAAGATCAAGTTGTTAAAGGTTCAATGGGGAAATAACCCAGAGGATGCAACTTGGGAGACTGAAGCCAAGATTCGTGCTTCATACCCTTTTGTTTTCGTGGGTATGTCCTTAACTCCTTTTCCTAAGTTTTATCTGTGCTTATTTCTATCAGTTGAATATATCCTATCCGTAGTATTCTTGACCTTTAGATAGGAATCCTATGGATGTAAACATGTGTTTGAGACATGTTATGTTTGATGAATGCAAGTGGATGCAACTATTTGCTAGTGGTTGCCTATGGATGCATATACACACACATTAGGCACTAGATAGGCTCAATCACTCTCATACTGCATATGGATGTGTGTGCATTTTCTTTTCTTTTATGGATGGAAATGGATGTATTACCATATGGATGTTGCATTTGGACGAATGAGTGTGCACACATATAGAACTCACATGTTATAATAGGATTATTTGTATACGTATTGAACTCGTGGCACTACTATACATTTCATTAAGGAGGCCAACTGAAGACCGCCTAATTCCCGCATTAGTGTTGGGACATATACACACACACCCTTGCATATATTCATATAAGCATTAGAAGTCTTTAAGGATATTGGATGCCAATGATAGATGGATGAGTAGATGGATGATGGATGGTAGGATATGCATTCTTCTCAACTTAGAGATTTCAGGGACGAAATCCTTTGAGTAGGGGAGAATGTAACACCCCGTATTTTTAACGACACTAAAAGAGGATAAATTAAATTATAATTAATTTAATATTTGGAATTAAGGGAAAACAAACTACGTTATTGCGTCCATCTCGAAATTCTGATCAAGATAGACATTTGGTTTGCATAAAACGGACATCGTAGGAAGAAGTTATGAGGGTTTTTAGGTTTGTATACCCGTAGTAGAAATATGTATATACACATGATACACATATGAGTCAGCACCTATCCAGAAAGTGTTCAAAACTCAAAATTTCGTGTGGCGGCAAAATTTCAGCGCTAGGGGGTCAACCCCCCTAGAGGGGTGTCGACACCGAAATTGACCCCCCTTAAGGGGTTTCGACATTAGGGTCAACCTACCTATAGGGGTATCGACACCCCTAGGGCTGATGTAGCAGTCGGTTTCAGTAAGGCTGACAGCTATAAATACGTGTCCATTTTTTCTGTTTTGTTCATTGAGAATCCATGGGGGCTAAACTCTGCCGGTGTCTGAACTGAATTGGATCCGTTATTCTCCTACAACTATCAACCTAAGCAAATCAGTTAGAGATTCAAGATCCATTCTTTCTCTTTTTTCTAATCCGAACTCTGTGAATTCCTAGTTGCTTTTAGATTTAAATATATAAAAGTAAACATGATATGAAAATAGTTTGGATTTGTTCATATGCCTATATTACATTGGATCCATTGTGAATTGCGAACATATGACATTCTAAATTGAGTATGACTTGGATCTACATCTCTATCTTGTTGGATCTGTTGTAACTTTTGTGGCATTCTATGATGTGGATCTTGACCTTTTGTGCTAGATCTATTTTTAATTATTGATCTAAATCTCTATCTTGTTGGATCTATTATGACATTCCATAATGTGGATCTTGACCTTATTTGTGTTAGATCTTGTTTTAACCATTGGATCTGAATCATGTGGACATCTAAATTGCTAATCAGATATAGTTTACCACCTTGTGCCTATCATATTAGACCTAAACAAGTTGGACATCTAAATTGTTAATTTAGATCTTATTATGCTTATTGTGACATCATAGTTTGGTTAGAATCAATTAACTGCCACAAGTTCATCTGATATATGCTTATATGTCCACCTTATTACCATGCTTGTTTATGTTTATGCCAAAACAATCACCATTGTAATATTCCCATAACTTTCCCCTTTTTATTGTGTATGACTAGGCTACTTTCTAGACTAGATGCCGCCAAATATATGCGAATGCCTTAGTTAGGGAATAGGGGGAAAAAGGGATAGAATTGACATAATTTAAATAATATTTATATGAATTGGACATATAATTCAAATTGTGGAAGTGGGGACATAATCACCTACAAAGTCATAGGTAAGAATTGGATAAGAATGGAATGTCTAGTAATTATAATTAATTGCACTTATGACACAAAGTTAGGTTGCCTTAGTGGTGGAAGTCTGCCCGGACCCGACCGGCATATCCAGTAGCCACTAATGTTGAACTTAATGTGAGATGTCTAAGTGTGCAAATACGAGACGGGCTATGACATGAGGTTAGGCCCAACTTATCGAATAAGACTGCCCAGACCCGACCGGCATATCCAGCATCCACAAGTTGTAGGCCTAATGTGGGAGGTCTATCCCATTATAAATCATAAATGGACATGGTAATAAATTGGACTACTTAACCAAATCTAATCCGTAGGGATTTTATGATTGTGAATTGAAGTTAGGGTTAAGTAAAATCTACTGGATAGTGGATGGGTTAAGCAAATCTGGAGGGGGTGGGTAATATTTACATATAGGCCCACAAACTTAGCCCGATAAGGTTATGTAATTAAAGACACCTAGTGGTGTATATGACCAGTTGGAATAATAAAGTTATGTAATTAAAGACACCTTTTAGGGTAAGCATAACTTGTAGAAATAATAGGGTTATGCAATTAAGGACACCTAATGTATCCATGGCCAACGAAAACCTAGTGGGGGATATAAGACAAAGGGGAGAGCTTGTATCATATTGTGTGGGACACATTATCCTGTCTACCTTGTCACACCTTCCATTTATGTAGTGATCTCTCTTATCCACTTTATATGCCTGTCATGCTACTTTTATTTATTTACTTGCTAAAAGTAACTAGACTCACCGGACTTTATGTATGATCCTTTTGTTTCCTCTTCTTTCTTCCATTTCGCCCAGTCAGGTTCTCAGAAAGGAAACACTCAGGCTTAGTCAGGACTCAGATATCATCTTGCTATAGCTGCTTTCGAAGTATGGCTCAAGTTCTTATCTCTACTATGGCTTTGTCTCTTTTATTTGGGGAATTATGTTTTCTTTTAAGTATTTATGTACTCTGATGGTAAAAGACAGAATTTACATTGTTGTAATGGTTTTTGTGACTTATGGTATTTTGGACCATTATGTATGATTTGTGTTTGAAATAAAAATTTGAATTTCTGCTGCTATCTTAATTATATATGTCTTGTATTATGTGCCTGTTTACCTACAACGCTTCACGAAACTTAATGCATTCCCTTTGTGAGTCACATTAACGGACGTGGGGTGTCACAGAACTCGTCATCTATATCAAGGGGAATATCAGCCCAGTCCGGAGCTATCTCCTCCTCGACCCAAAAATCATCGGGCTCGTCATCGTCACTGTCGTGGTCTGCCCAATAAATAACCACATCATCGTCGTCCTCCTCCTCACTGTCTGCCTCATACCTACCTGCTCAATCTCGGGCTCTACTGGCGGCTCAACTATATCCTGCATTTGTAAATCCTCGGGATCGTGCCATTTCAAAGCAAGTTGTGCTCTGCTACATCAAGTACTACTGGAGAAATAATTGGCTCAACAGGACCCTGCAGCTACGGAGCAAAATGTCAGACAAATGGCTCCTCAAGTGTCATATATTGTGCCAAATCCTCCATAACGACATCCATCTTTGGTGCTAACATCATGTCCTCCCATATAAACACATCCAACTCGGGATGTGGAAAATAGGAAAAGCATGACCAACATCATGAAAAACTATATCTAGGGGTGCATCAGGAACATAATCAGTAATAATCTCTAATGTCGGAGGTGACTGGATGATCCTCAATAAATAGGGATTGTTAATACTCTATAACTAGGGGTGGCTGATCCTCTATAACTAAAGGTGGTACGGGAACCGAATCCCTCATAACTACGTGGTCATACTCATCAAATACAAATCCATCGTCATCCTATAACATCCAATCATCGTAATCTCCAGAATCCTCAAACTCATGAGAGTCCAAATCCATGGAGGCATCATCAAAATATGAATTGGAGTCCGTATCTATGTTCTCAATAGGTATGTAAGCAGAAATAGTGTTTGACATGTAACAACTGTCACTCCCATAACCAGAAATATTGTCATCAGACGGAGGGACGGAAGTGATGTCACCCTAACTACTAGATGAACTACTGTTAGATGAAGAAGAAGATGAAGACTACAATAAATGAGCAATGTACTGTCTGACAGCCATAGACTTACCTCTCTACAATTTGGAATAAAGAATTTCAAATTAGAACATAAGTTTGAACTAATATTTTTTAAAAGTATATAACAAGTGGTTACATGTATATTCGCTGTCCAAAATTGTAACCATAACTCCTTTATAATTTTAAACCCTAAGTTGTATTAGAATACATCAACTGTCCAAAACTGCCGAAGATTCCCTTTACTTACCCTAACTAGACATCTTAAGTAATTAAACAAGAAATCAAACATCATATCCAATAACCAATGGATTTATTAACTTTAAAATCATATATGTTATCAAAACATAAATCTTTGATATACCTAAAGCATACTTTCAAAGTTGGATTATATATAATAAGCACAAATACGTTTCTTATAAACATATAATTCTCAACTCATCATAGGGCATTACTAACCCCATCTCTAATGAGTCACTCATTCTAGGATATTACTAATCCTAGCCCTAATAAGCATTCTTTCGTAGGATATTACTAATCCTACCACTGACGAGTTCTTTCATCTAGTTCTAACGTGTCTTGTTCTCAAAGCTTTGTAAACAAAAGCTCTGATACCACCTATAATGACCCACTTTCCCGGTCAGTCTGAATTGATCGTTAGACCGACCTAAACCAAACAAGACGGCGGATTGTCATGAGAACATAACGCATCGGAACATAGAACGAGAGACTTTTCATTGCTATTACAACAATATTACATTAGAATACAAGAATATAAAAATGCAGAAAAAAAGATACACAGCGTAAAAACAAATATAAGAGAATAAATTACAAAGCAACGGAAATTTAAAATACATAAGTATAATGTGTAGTGGAAAACATAAATTAACACATCGGAGAACCATACAAGGAAATCCAGAGTGCAGCTCCATCCATAATCCAGGATCTGTTGAAAGAAAAGATCTACGAAACCAAAACTACTAGCTCCCCGTATGGAAAATATGGGCACCCAGAGTTTTGGTAAAAAACAATAAACTCTAGATCAGACATGGAACTGGTGTGAGAACTAAAAAAAGTTATAAAAACTTGACTTTTAAAAGTTGGGTAGATCGTGGGACCACGCCGTATGAGATGGAACGTGTTTTCTCCATATGAATCCCGTAAAAACAAAACTAGCACGGCTTTTGAAAAATGAAGCTATTATAAGACTTAGGTCTCATCACACAATGCAAGCACAAGACGGAGGATAGAGTTTTACTTTATAATAGTCAAACATGCTTGATACATGAAATTTTTCTTATAATATTATAAGTGCATAGTGCAGAAAACTAATTTGAAAATAAATGTATCAATGTTTGATGGCATAATACCCCATCCTATTATGTCGCCATATAGGTTTACAATTGAAAACGCAAGGTTTGTATTGGAAATTCAGTTTCCATCATGAGCCGAGGAAAGGGATCTTCCTTGCCCAAATTTCGGAATATCTCTAGCAAAATGTCCTAGGGAACTATTTATACCATTGGAGCGGCAGGGCCTGTAATGACCCGCATTGGCAGAGGTATAATAATTAATTTATTTAATTATATAAATAGTGATATAGTGAATTTAATGGTCGTGAAATTAAATAATGGTGAATATTTAATTAAAATAATAAATCAAATAATATATTTAATTCTGAAATAATCAAAATTGGCTGAAATGGCGATATGGTGTGAACTGGATCATCTGTGATATTAAATTCAGTTTAGAATTGAATTTGAATAACGAATATATTATTTGAACGACAGTTTAAACATATAATTATATTATAATTAAAATCGAGCTCGAAATGGCGCTACAGTTAATAAATTGGCGATTCGAACTTCAACTGAATGTATAGGATTCGTTTTAAGCCGGATTTCTGTGAAACAAGAAACATGTGGAGCTGGTGGAGTATATCTTTCTAGTGGACAAGAAAAATCGGTATTTCGTCGTGTAGATTTTGATTTACGTCCAAATCAAATTTTAGAAAAGTCGCTGTGGAATTCCTTTATAATTTATAAAGGAATTATTTATATTATAAAAAGGGAATTCAATATAAATCGAATATCGGGTTGAACCAGAAGTGAATATCGAGTTAGAAATTCATATAGGAATATTCTAGAGTTGTATGGTATTCCACTGTGAATATATACGATAATATTTATTTGCAAATATTTAATTTGATTATATTTAAATATATTTATATATTTAAATGGGTCATCCAGAGCTTTAAAAATGGCCACTTTTGCAAACGAAGTCGGAATTCGACGAAACTAATTTTGTTGGATCCGCAACATCAAATTATTGCTAGATTCCAAGTTCTGTGATTTTTAGAGTCACTGTGTGGTCGTACATATTTTTAGAGTGAAAAATAGTCAGTATTTCGACGGTTAAAAATACGCTGTGTGAGCATACGGAGTCGGAATTCGACGAAACCAGTTTCGTTGGGACCGTAATGTCAAACTGTAGCTACATGACTATTTTCATGATTTTTGAATACTGTGTGTGATCACACAGATTTTTAGAAGGGGAAAACGAATATAAAAGGGTACAAATAAAATATCCTAACTAAATATCTAAAAATATCTCATTTGCCTATAAATAGTAGTTCTTTCCCTTAAGACCTAAAAAGCAATTCAACGGAAAGAAAAAAATGTGCCGTCACTATTCTTCCTCAACATCCAAACGCGAGTTCTAAAATCCAAAAACAAACTCAGTAAAAATCTATAAATCCAGATAGATATAGAGTTGGGTTCCTGCTGAGTCTCTGCATTTTTGTATACGATTTATTTTGGGTTTAAACCAATTTAGATCGATGGTTGTTTAACAGAGAGGTAGGGTTTCAGTTTTTGATTAGGGTAAAGTATCGATACATGTTTCGAGGTAATAATCGATATGAGCAGGTGATTAGGGAGCTTGCGGAAGCTTTCTGTTGCTGGATTTGGTGATTTATGAAGTGCGGTCTTCCTGTACTGGTGTGAAAATTGAAAACGACGGAAGTCGTTGATGGTGATTTCGAGTTGGAGGTTTGGCACATGAGTAGAAGGAGAAAGTAAAGGGAGGTTTGATGGCAGTATTGTCTTTGATTTTCGCAAGAAGGTGAAGGAGAAAGAGTCGAGTATTGGTGCGGAAATGGTGGAATGTTGGGGCAAAGAAATTTCTGGAGTTCGTGATTTCTTTTAGCCGAGAAGAAGGATATTGCGGGTTGGTTTTTCACGGTGGGATGGGCCTTATTAAAATGGGTAAAGCCCATTAGTAAATTAAATTAATTTGTTTTAATTTATTTTGTATATAAACTTGTGGAAGTCATAACTTAGTCATACGTAATCGAAATCCAACAAAACAAGATCCGTTGGGATCGTTTGGACGAGAGCAACACAATGAGACTGACCGGGAGTGAATCCGAGCTCTTTACAATTTATGGCGAAATAAATTGTCCGTCTGAATCAAATAACGCAAACTGTTATTTAACGGCTAACGCGCAAATGTGAGTAAATCTCACTAACTCCGAACAGTTTATAATTTCATGTTGTACTTTTAGAACTGTTAAATATTGGCTGATTGATTATGTGTTGACTATTTGATTGAACTGCTAGTCAGTTAGTTGAATTTCTATATTGATTCTGTTTAACAGAATATATCATATGGAACTGAAAGTGATGTTATCTATATTGTTTAAAATCTGTGATAAAGGGAGACAGGTTGGAGGAATCCAACTGGATTCCTCAACATTTATTTTACTGTGATTCATATATTGTAATATATGATGTGAATTATAATCTGTTGTCGATTATATGTGTTTGAACGATATTGGTCATCGTGATTTGATGTGTTAAATACCATAACATACCGGGATGGTGAAAAAGGAATTTTCAAAATGAATATTGAAAATAGATTTTTTATAAAATCAAAGGATTTTATAAAAGAGATAATATTTATAACAATCAAAGGAGATTTATAAAAAGGAAATATTTAGAAAATAAATAGATTTATATAATGGAAATTTGTTTATAACAGAATAGGATGTTATAAAAAGGAAAACGTTATAAAAAGGAAAACGTTACTAAAAAGGAAATCATTTGTAAAGTGATGAACCGTTAATAAAAGTAAATCTTTATAAATGAATAGTTTATTCTAAGGGAGTTAATCGAATATAGTATTCAAAAGTAAGAAAATCGAATTAGTTATTCGAATAGAGTTAAATAAATAAGAGTTATTCGAATCAGTTATTCGAATAGAGTTAAACACAATATAGTTTATTCGAATATAAAATCAAATGAGTTAATCGAATATAGTTTATTCGAATATAAAATAAATGAGTTAATCAAATATAGTTTATTCAAATATAAAATAAAGGAGTTAATCGAATATAGTTAATTCGAATAGAGTTAAAGGAGTTATTCGAATATTGTTTATTCGAAAGGAGTTAAGTGAAACGAGTAAATCAATAGCGTTAGTCCGATAGAGTTAATCCAATACCATTAGTACAATAGAGTTAATCCAATATCGTTAGTCCAATAGAGTAAATTGATAAGGGTTAATCGAATAGAGTAAATTGAATAGAGTCATCGAATATACCTTATTCGAAGGAAAGAATTATCGAATAAGAGATGATTCGAAGGAGAGTTACGTCAGGAAGTTGTTAAAGAATTAAAAGGGTGAACTTTGTCTATTTCAAGGTTAGAAATGTTGTTCAGTTAACGTCTGAGAGGTAGTTCTACCCCAACTTGATTGGCTTCGTTTTTAACTAAGGAATGGTTAAGGTTCGGCAGTAAAGGATGGTTAAGTGAATTTAGTAATTAAAGGAAATGGTTTGAGTTGGCATAGCGATGTTTTATCTAAACATCTGTTTAATCCAGACGTAGGAGTTTTGGAAATGTTTTCCAAATAAGAACCAGAAATGTTTTCTGATATAGAAAACAAGAAATGGAAATGTTTTCCAATGTTAATAACGTATATTTTCTAAACAGGGAAAATAAGGAATATATATATGTTTGATGATTGATTGATATAATTTCCATCTGGAAATAATATCGTGGTTTGCACACTTGTTTTTCTTTGATAGTTAAATCACATACTATCGAAGTTTTGACCATTTTAACGTTGTTAATATAGAGAGACCGGTTGGATTATTATCCAAAGAACTACTCTGTATTGGCATGAGCGTTGCGAATCATATATGCCAAAGATAATTGAAGACAGAGTAAAGTGCAAGGGCTATTGTATAAGTCTTAGATAACAGTGTCTATGATGGATGTATTGAATAATGCCTTCAGTTCATCCTGTTCCTGGATGACTTGTATGGACGGATGTCTGACAGAGTATTTCCAGACGATCACATATATTGATTTCTCCAACCGTACCAAGAGTGGAAGCGGAGAAGGAAACTTCTTTTAGCTAACACATAATGTATGTTTGAGGACGTCAATCGGTGATTTGATGGATTTGACGATGTGGCATTCAAAGTGAATCTGGTGTAATGATAAAGCGTAGCTTCTAGCCTCACATCTGGTAAATGACAGAAATCGGGCAGGCAGCATGGCTAAGTCGGTCGCACCGAAGTAGGGTGTATAATCACCTGATCTAGAGTTTCATTTACTTCTAAAAATCTATTATTGATGCTGTCCCATTCGGGAAACGGTTGTTGATCCAACCGTTGGTGATATGCATTCGATACACTCAAGCGAAATGAGTGGTCAGTCATGTGTGGCCGGGTTGCAAGATGTTCTTGTTGAACCCAGTGTATTCCTTTCTAGAGGTACACTAGCGAAAGGTGGTTCCATACCTTGTCATAGTTGGAAATCCATTACCCAATACATGCTTACGGTTTTGATTGTATACTATATATGTAGAACGTGAGATGAAAGCGTTTATGCTAGATGATTAATATATTGTAGTTGATAGACATTATTATAATATCAATGAGTTTTGATATAAAGATATTTTGGATTCTCATAAGGGAAAAAACCGTTCCGTTATACGGCGTGGTCTTATGAGATATCGTTGCATTGCTCAAACTGTTTTAAACTGTTTTACTCATACCAGTCCCATGACTGACCCGGAGTTTATTTGTTTGTTTCCCTAAACTCTTGGGTGCCTAAATTTGTACGGGCAGTCAAGTAGTCGGGATTTACAGATATACTGGAAGAGATGGAGCAGGAGGCTTCAGAATCATATAGCTATAGTTTATTTCCGCTGTGTTGTAAGTGTTGTACTTTGATAATAATATGTGTATTTAAGTACAGATTTGTATTTCAAAGTTATGTTATGAAATATATTTATTCGTTCCGCTGCTGTGAGATTCGTGTTACTCTAATGTTGTGTTTCTTCTTCTTCTTCTATTCTAAGTTTCTATCTTATCTATTCTCACCCTCTAATTTCTTTCACTAATGACAGGTATTTTTCAATGTTTGGTTAGTCATCATTGAGTTTATGGTGATAACTAAAGTCGACAAAATCCCAGGTCATTGTAGTTGGTATCAGAGCTTAAGTTAAATGAATTACCTTGGCTCTGTGGCGTGACTCGGTAGAGATAGGGTTAGTAATACCCTAGATTGAGTTTGAGCGTATATATACGAGTGAGCGTATTTGTTATTGATATAAAAATTGTTTTATATTGTGGAGATTCATTGGTTGAGTTGTTTACGGGTTCTGGTTGATCAGTTTGATCCACTGTATCGGTAGGAGTTTATAAACACTCGAACATGATGGGTTGACACGATATGTTTTGAAAAGAGGGTAATTAAAATAAGTTTACCCAATGTATATCTTGATATAGAGAAGATATATATATCAAAATTATAATATAGTGGATATATTGGTTGTGATTATAATCGAGTAAGATTATAAATTAAATGGTTATGTAAATAACCAATCAGGATTCATATTAGTGAAATACGTGAAATCAGATGAGTTAAATCTGAAATTTAAACCAGAAATTGAGTTAAAATTCTGGAAAATTGGATAAGTGTTTGTAAATGGATTTGGATTAAAAATAAGGAAAATTTAAGATCCTGGGAGATTTTAAATTGTTTGACAAGCAGTGTGAATTATATTTTGAAATGAATTTCAAAGTGGGAATGTTTAGAAATGGTTTTGTAGTATTGAACTCACTTCAATCGCTGGAAAATAGATTCTGATGATGACAGCTGCATCATCACTATTCATTTTCGAGTTGTAAGTGATGAATTACTACCAGAGATATTGTTTTGAATTTGTTTTGGGAAAGACAAGTTGTGTTGAATTTCAAAATGGGATTTATAATAAAGAATGAATAAAGAAAGTTGAAATAGAAATTGAATATAGAAATTCAAAGGGAGTTTGAATATATGAAATTCAATGGAATTCAAATATAGAATTTGAATATAGAAAATATAAAGGAATTCAAATATAGGATTTGAATATATAGAATTTCAACATAGAATTCAAATGGAATTTAAACTATAGAATTTGAATAGAAATTGAATAGAATCAACTAAGTCGAAGAGGAATTAGTTAATCGAGATTTGAATTTGAAGTTGAACTTTGAAAGGTGAATTGGATTTGTAAATGGATATTCGAAATCAAATATAGAACTTAAATTTGAAATTTGGATTCAAATTAGTTAATAAGCAAGTTAAAATATATTTGAACATGTCATGTTCAAATATAAAAGCGAAATAGACTAAAGAGTTAATTAACAAATTAATTAACGAATTGAGTTAAAACGATCAGGTATAGTTAAAATAGATTGGGCAGGAATAATATACATGAGATAGGTATGGATAAGGTATGAAGGTATATAAATAGAATGCTCGACGAAAAGGTATGTATTTAATTCATATATGAGATTTTATGCGCCGTATCGGCTAGCCGCTTGGCTTTTTCTTTTTCTTTTGGATTGGTGAGGGCCATGGGAGGCTATTTGAAATAACCCGATGCTCCTAGTACAAAGGAGGTTATGGCGAATTTTTCCGGGAATTTAAGGAGTTAGAATATTTTTAAGATAATTTGATAGTTAGAAATCAACGTATCGATATATACATAGAAGTCGATAAGGAAACGAACTTAGAAATAGAATAGTAAAATCAAAAAGGAAGACTAAGAATAAAAATCTCGTAAGAATAAAAAGAGAAAGTGTATATGTGTTTAAAAGTGAAGAAGTAGTTGTATGGTATTGATTATTCGAGTATGTAGTCATATCTGTTTTGATGTTATAAATGTTATTCAGTCAAGGTCTAAGAGGTACTTATACCCCTACTTGATTGATTTCATTATTAACAAATAAATAGTAAGATTTCAGGCTCGAAGATCAATATTGAATAAGAGTTAGTTGAATATAGTATTTGGGTTGTCGTAACGATGTTTTACACAACATCTGTTTTAACCCAAATAAGTGTAAGCTTGGAAATATAGTAAAGAATATTTCCTCAGTATAGAAATAAACGAGATCGGAAAAGAGATAAGTAATTGGAGTATTTTCCAATTATAAATAGCATATATTTTCTAAAGTTTAGCAAATAAAGGAAGGCGATATTCGGAAATGTTTTCCAAATAACATAAAAGGCCAATATGGTTATTAAAAATATTTGGTTAACAAACATTGATAAAGAAATAGAGATGTGATTTAACTAATGGAATATTAATTAAGGGCTTAGTGACATGTTCAAAAGGAAAATTTAATTTTTGAAAAGAGTAATTTGTTTAAAAACTCCTAGGGAAAGACTGTTTGAATTAAAAACAAATTTAAATAGAAATTTGTGAAACGGAGCTGGAACCAAATTGAAACCATTAATTGGAAATTGAATTGGATACGATATATCAAGCAGAATCGGATTTTGAGTTGTGAGATAGAATCTGAAATGGTATTGGATTGATGAGTCAAGAATTTAAAAATCGAAAATGGAACTTTGATTTGAAACTGAATTCGACTTAGGTATAAGGGAATGGTTGTGTCGTGGATAAAAGCAAATTGGGATTTGATTAGGATAACATTGGTATATGTTGAGCTGATAGCATATGGAAGTGATAGAGTTGATATGCCGACAAAAGGTACAAGTTTATATTTCTATTGGATATAAGATTTATGAGCCGAATTGGCAAGCCGCTTGGTTGTTTGATTTTCTTTTGGGTTGGAGATGGCCCAGAGAGGCGAGTTGGAGTTTGACCGATTGACCAGTACAAAGGAGGTGCTGGTAGAATTTTTCGAAAAGTTAAGGAGTTAGAAAATTTTTAGGATTTTTGGAAACTTTCGTTGATAAGAATTAATTAAATTTTTAATTGAAATTAAATTGGTTCAGTTGAAACTGAAGTTAAGAAGTGAACAAATATGTTCTAACCAGTCGATAGGGTCGTTCTCTACCTTAGCAATTTCGAGGACGAAATTATTTTAAGTGGGGAAGAATGTAATGACCCGCATTGGCAGAGGTATTATAATTAATTTATTTAATTATAAAAATAGTGATATAGTGAATTTAATGGTCGTGAAATTAAATAATGGTGAATATTTAATTAAAATAATAAATTAAATAATATATTTAATTCTGAAATAATCAGAATTGGCTGAAATGGCGATATGGTGTGAACTGGATCATCTGTGATATTAATTTCAGTTTAGAATTGAATTTGAATAACGAATATATTATTTGAACGACAGTTTAAACGTATAATTATATTTAATTAAAATAGAGCTCGAAATGGCGCTGTAGTTCGTAAATTGGCGATTCAAACTTCAATTGAATGTACAAGATTCGTTTTAAGCCGGATTTCTGTGAAACAAGAAACGTGTGGAGCTGGTGGAGTATATCATTCTAGTGGAAGAGAAAAATCGGGATTTCTTCGTGTAGATTTTGATTTACGTCCAAATCAAATTTCAGAAAAGTCGCTGTGGAATTCCTTTATAATTTATAAAGGAATTATTTATATTTTAAAAAGGGAATTCAATATAAATCGAATATCGGGTTGAACCAGAAGTGAAACACCCCACCTCCGTTAAGGTCACTCACAAAGGGAATGCCTTAATTTTGGTGGAGGTTTATAAGTAAAAGACACAGATAAAACACAAGACAGATATAAACACATATAAATAAGCAACGGAAAACCAACAGACTTTTATTATCATAAATACTTGTTCATACAAAACATTTCCAACATTGTCTCAAAACAAACTTCCAAATATTACAACCATAATACTGTCTTGATTTTAAAAGTTAAAGAAGCATGAAACATAAATAAAGCTTCATAATCCCTATAAATTATATCCAAAGCCATGGTCCAAATGAAAGAAATCCAAGCAATACATTCTCTCTCTTCAAGCTGGATGAAAAACTGACTAAGTTGCGGTGTTTCCTCCCTATGGACCTGGGGGGGGGGGGGGGAACGGAAGAAATGAAGACGAAAGGAAAATGTGTAACACCCCGAATTTTAGTTAATACTAAAATTCACTAATTATAGGATAAATAATCTCAGATGTGGGAATTGGGGGTAACGGGCTACGTCATTGCGTTCGTCTCGGAAAAATACGCAAAATAGAGTCCGAGTTTTCGAGAATCGGAGTCAGTATGGCCCGGTTATGGCCCAAGGAAGTTTTCAGAAAATTCAAATTTAAAACAGAATTAAGAATTTAAAATTCAGATTTTAAATTGGGCCAGGCGGGGTCAGGCGGGGAACTTCCCGCCCAACCCATGTCGACAGGGCTGTCGACAGGCCTGTCGACAGGGGTGTCGACATGCCTGTCGACTTGCCTGTCGACAGGGTGGCACCGTTCTGTGAACCTGGGTGCACCAGGTTGCACCAGGTTGGGTTTCAGGCTGGCTAGGAGGGCTGGTTCTAGAGGTTTCCTAAATCTAAGGGTCCTAATCTAATCTAGGGTTAATCTAAGGGCCTAAAACACTCACCTAATCCTATAAATAAGACCATAACCCTACCCTAATTCATTCATAATTAAATCTTGTAATTAAACTATGGCAAAATGAAACTTGGTCATGGCCTCCACAAATCAATGAAGAGAGTTGCAACCTAATCAACCCCTAATCACCTTCTTCTTCTTATTTGGCAACTAGTTTTACTTCATTGATTTGCTAATCTTGGTTTTGGTGAGTTTCTATGGCTTTAATAATCAATTGTTAAATTGATTATGGTAGGATGTGATAAGACATGGCTATGTTTGTGGATAAATGTATTTATGCAAGTTTGTATGATATGTGATTTGCAAGTTTTATGTTAAATGCAAGTTTAATGCCATGTTTTATGATGCAAAACACCATGTTATACATTTATGCATATGTGACATGTTATGCAAACTATATGTGAGAATATATGCAAGTTATATGTAACATGATATGCAAGTTATGCATGTGATTTTATGCATGCTAAGTAGTTGGTGTTATGCATGTTAAATATTTGATGTTATGCATGCTAAAGTATTTGACGTTATGCATGCTAAGTATTTGATTGTATGCATACTAAGTATTGAGTTTTATGCATGATAAATGTTTGGGTTTATGCAAGTTAAGTGGTGGGTTTATGCATAATAAGTATTTGATTTCATGCATGATAAGTAAGTGGTTTTATGCATGCTAAGTGTTTGGTATTATGCATAAATCATAACATGCAAGTTTACCCTTTTAAATATGATACATACATATGCAAGATGATACCCTTATATGCTATGCATGTTTACCCTCCTTTAAGATGCAAGTTCATGCAAGTTATGTGTATAAGATTATGCAAGTTATGTGCATGATGCTATGCAAGTTATGTATATGCTTAAATGCAAGTTTAATGTGATATGCAAGTATGTGAATGCTCATGCAAGTATGTGAATGCTTATGCAAGTATATGAATGCTTATGCGAGTTATGTGTATGCCTAAATGCATGTTTAACATGTTATGCAAGTTATGAGAATGCTTATATGCAAGTTCAACATGTTATGCAAGATATGTGTATGATAATATGCAAGCTCATATGTCATATGTTATGCAAATCATGTGTATGATAATATGCAAGTTTGGGTTATATGTAGTTGGGTTAATATATGTTCATATATGCAAGTTGACATCCTCTTAACCCATGACAAAGTTATATGCTAAACCCATGATAGTTGTGATGGATCTTTCCCTTTATTATGTCGTGAAATGAGAACGATTTACGTGGGGAACGATGGGGTAATAAATATGTTAATAAATGTAAGATTGGGTATGATTAAGCATACCATAAAAATAAATTACCATAAGTGGGAATTTACCTATTGAGTTAGGTTTACCCCATGGGAATTTACCTATTGAGTTAGGTCTACCCATGTTATGGAAAACTTGATATTAATTAGGGATAATTAATATGGGGGTGATTAATTAGGTGTAATTAATCGACTAAGACACGAGGTTGGACTCATTTGTAGTGTAAAACTGCCCGGACCCGACCGGCTTAACCAGTTGCTACAAATGTCAGCCCAATGTGAGAGGTCTTAGCCATAAATTAAATACGTGATTAAGGTAAAGACACGAGGTTAGACTCTGTTATGACGTAAGACTGCCCGGACTCTACCGGCTTAACCAGGCGGTCATAACAGCCAGTCTAATGTGGGAGGTCTTTATGGGAGATCACGGTCTTAATTAATTAAGAAACACTTAACCATATTAGCATGTAGTGGGACATGAGGGGTTAAGTGGGTGCCTTGGGTGGCATGTAGTAACTAGTGGGGGTGCCTCGGGTGGCATGAGGAAACTAGTGGGTTGCCTTGGGTGGCAATAGAAAAATACGATTAGAATACTTAACCAAGGTGGAACATGTAATTAAACATGACAAAAGGGTTAAGTAAGTGCCATGGGTGGCATGTGAGAATACGATTAGAATACTTAACCAAGGTGGAACATGTAATTAAACATGATTAAGGGGTTAAGTAAGTGCCATGGGTGGCATGTGGAAATCTAGTGGGTGCCCTAAGTGGCAATTGAAATATGATTAAAGGACTTAACCAAGATTTATAACATGTAAGGGGACATGGTTAAAGGGTTAAGTGGGATGCACTAGATAAAAGTTGCAAGCTTAAGTAGTAGCTTGTGGGGGCCCATTTCAACCGATATCCCAAACGTATCTTTGTGGGCTCGACTCAAGTCGAGTGACGGGACATGCATATTGGGCTTGACTATAAGTGGCCAAACCGGGTTAGCGGTGGCAACGCGGGACCAACGGGTTTCATATGCGTGTGTGGACCCGGGCTGGTTGGTAAGTCGTTGTTGCATCGTGTAGATATAAAGCCGTGCACTGTTGAATTTTATTTGGTAGCCACTTTAGGGGAATGATACACCCCAATCGTGGGACCAGCACGGGTATCTACAGTAGGGAGCCGATCGCTTGGGGGTAGTGGGTACACCTAGTAAAAATAGGGCAGACGGCACCTGTGTAGGGGTACAAGAAACTACCGGATAAAAATTACTAAGTACACTTAGTGGGATCAACCTTTAAGTAGGAATTACTCTTGGTGGGTAGAACTGGTGTAGTGCAGTGTAGGAATTACCCTTAGGTGAATAAGTCTGGGGTGGTGTAAGAATTATCCTTGGGTGGATAAATGCGTCTTCTCGATTATCTTAGTACATCCTGTGTTTTGTTGGCTACTTAGTGTAGTCATTATCCCCAGAGGTACCGTACCTTATTTATGTCATACCCTAATTACTTTAATGGTTGTATTGTTAGGGTTATAGGACTCACTCAGACTTATGTCTGACCCCGTTGTTTTTATCTTTTTCCCAACCCTCAGGTTATCAGAGTGGGCCTAGCACTAGTGGGCTTGGATCAGACCGCTATATCTATCTTTTGGGCTTGGATCGTAGAAGTAAAGCTCGGTTTATCTTTCCCAGTATGGCTATTGTCTATGTAGTGGGATTATGTACTTCTATTTTATCAGGATGGATATTTTGTACTTGACTCTTATTATGGTTTTGTGATGTAACCAAACATGTTTATTTTCCGCTGCAATGAAATGATGTTTTAAGATTTTCAAGTATTACTTATATCTGTCTTGTTGTAATTTTTTTCTGTTCTATATTCACTTAAAATACTCCACCGATGTTGTGGCATTCCCTTAGCGAGTGACCATAGCGGGTGTGGGGTGTTACACGTGGTATCAGAGCTTAAGGTTACCGGAACAGATAAAATTTTTAGAAAAACTATTTTCTAAGAATATTTTTGGAAAGGAGTATTTTCAAAAACATGTCTTTTAAGAGAAAAGTTTTTGAAAGAAAAGCATAATCCCCAACAGCCATATCTATATCTTTCGAATTCTCCATTTTGAATCTCTTCCTTTCTCTCGTTCTGAGTTTCCCCTCCGCGTATTGATGATCTTTCTAAGATAGATAAGGATGGAAAACCACTTCAAGGGACTTAGACGTTAGTCGGATTAGAAGTTGGTTCAAGAAGGAGGAGGACTAGTAGGTATCTATTGGATAGACGGTGGGAGGAAGGCTCAAATAGTTGTTTGGTTAATAAAAGATGAAACCTCATTGGTGGGAGGTTACGAGTGGAGAATAGGGAAGAAGAAGGCAAGTGGTTATCCTTTTGAGGGGAATAGGACGCCTTATTAGGATTGTCCAAAGAAGCAAGGGCAAGGTATGGAATCTTCTGGGGGGGTAGTTGTATTCCCTCACGACTAGGGTACCAGATGGGGATAAGACCGTCTAGGTTGGAGGTTGGATTTCTTTATCATCCAATTCGAACTTTATTTGATTCTGACGCATCGAGTTCGTTTATTTCATCATTACTAGTAGAGTCACTGCACTGAGACACCAGTTGGTAGATGATCCCTTAGTTGTTTCAAACCCAATTGGGCTCCATGATGTGGTTGGGTTTGAAAGTTTCTTAGCGTTGGGTTTAGATGTGATGCTTGTTGGGCTTCACGGGCTATGGGTTAGTTTTGGGCATGGACTGGTTATCCAGTAGGAGTGCCGTTCTTCATTTTGAAGGGAGAGTTGTTAGGCTTATGGGCCGCCTGGGTAACACTCTCGAGATCTCTTGTAATCCCATAGAATCTGTTATGCTAAGGTATCTAGAATCGCTTGACACGTTGGTCTAGATTCTGCAATCTGTTAGAGCGGTCCGGGAATACCCGGATGTGTGTGAGGAGGTGAAGAGCTTACCTCCGAAGCGGGAGATTGACTTCCGAATATATCTGGTGGATAATGCTAAACCAGTATCTTGGCCAGTGTGCCACATGGCTCCTAGCGAGAGGAGGGAACTCCATAAGTAAGTAGGCGATTTGCTTGAGAAGGGGTTCATAAGACGAAGTATATCGGAGTGGGGCGCTCCAGTAGTTTTGTTATGAAGGCGGATGGGTCCCTCAGACTTTGTGTAGGCTAAAGAGAACTAAAGAAACTCACAAAGAAGAATAGACACCCATTGCCAAGGATTGATGATCTCTTTGATCGGTTGGCGGGCGCCTCAGTATTTTTGTAGTAGGACTTAGCCACGGGATTTCATCAGTTGAGAGTGGCTGAGGATAGCATAGAAAAGACTGCCTTTAGGACTCCGGATGATTTCTTTTATGAGTGGCTGGTGATGCCATTGGGTTTGACGAACGCCCCCACATACTTTGTTGATTTGATGAGAAGGGTGTTCAGGGAGTACCTAAATAAGTTGTGATGGTCTTTATGGATGACATTTTGGTCTTTTCTAGGAGCGAAATAAGTTTTCGTATGTGCTCAATAGGCTGAGCAGAGCCAGTATAGGATAAAAGACGGTTTTGGAGCGAGACTGGAGAGAACATCCAGAATTGGTCAAGGGCTTAATTATTTAGCCATTTTTATTTGTATCATCTCACGTAGGTCGTCTGGATTCGAAGGAGGTATCCCTTGGGTGTTTGTCTGATATTGGTTTAGGCCTTTGGGGCTTGCATTTGGGGGATGCCGAGTTCGACTAGGGTGGTCTGCGTGGGAGACAGTTGTGATAATTTTGGATGATATCCTGGTGGAGAAGAGCATGCCCTACATTTTAGGGAAGTGTTGGAGACTCTTCGAGTGCATAGTCTTAGGACAGCAAAAGTGGATGGGATCCTTAGCATCCTATGAGCAAGGGTAACATGGTAACGGACACCTTAAGTAGAAAAAGGTTGTCCTTGAGTTCATTGTTCGTTGTACGACGGAGCTTAGAGTTTATTTCTAAGTTTGACTTTAGACCTTCCGTTGACTTTGTACCCGGTTTGCTAGCCTCCTTGGAGGTTAGACCTACTCTTTTGGGGCGGATTGGAAAAGCACAGAGGGACGACCCACAGTTGGTTGAGTTGATAGAGAAGCTCATAAGGGGGGAAGTCGTCCAGCCATTTGAGTAGGAACACCCTAGACGATAGGGGTGTTTGCGTAGAGACGGTAGACTTTGTGTACCGCAAGACGAGGGTTTGTGGAAGGCTATTCTTGATGACGCACACCGTTCTAGGATGACCATTCATCCCGGTGGGGATAAGATGTACCAAGACATGAAGAGGGTTTTCTTCTGGGCCAGTATGAAGAAAGATGTGGCCAAGTATGTCGCTCGATGTTTGGTGTGCCAGCAAGTGAAGGCGGAGCAAAGGAAACCAGGTGGGTTGCTTCACCCATTGGAGGTTCCGCAATGGAAGTGGGATAGCGTCTCGATGGATTTTATTGACGGGTTACCCAGGTCGAGGAAGGGTAATACAGGAATTTGGGTGGTGGTAGATAGACTTACTAAGAGCGCCCATTTCATACCTGTGAAGAGCAAGAGGACTGCTCCATGGCTAGCTTCAGTATATCTTCGAGAGATAGTTCGATTACATGAGGTACCCTCTAGCATAGTGAGTGATCGAGATCCTATCTTCACTAGCGAGTGCTGGAAGAGTTTGCAAGAGGCGGTAGGGACTCAGTTGTGTTTGAATACCGCATATCATCCTCGGACGGACGGCCAGACCGAGAGGGTGAATCATGTCCTAGAAGACCTTTTGAGGCTTTGTATCTTAGATTTTGGGAGGTACATGGGAAGAGCATCTCCCATTGGTGGAGTTCGCATATAATAACAGCTTTCAGTCCAGTATTGGTATGGCACCTTTCGAAGCTCTTTATGGAAGGCCTTGTCGATCACCTACACGTTGGTAGGAATCTACGGATGAGATCTTGCTTGGGCCGATAAGGTTAGAAAGTACGAAGGGGAAAAGATTGATTTGATTCAAAGAAGGATGAAAGCGACGCAAGATAAATAGAAATCTTATGCGGACAAGAGGAGAACAGAGCTTGAGTTTGATATTAGGACATGCTTTTTATTAAGATATCTCCGTTACGGAATATGGTTCACTTTGGATCTGTTGGGAAGTGAGTACCAAGGTTTGTTGGGCCGTTTCCTATTAAGGAAAGGATTGGACAGATGACATATAGAGTGGAGTTGCCCGACAGGCTTAGTGGAGTACATGATATATTCCATGTGTTACATTTGAGGAAGTTCCTACATGAGACCGCAGAGGCGGTAGAGCCGAGCCTGCTTAGAGAAGTAGAAGTAGAGCGTGATGCGACGATTCGACGAGCTCCTACTTGCATCCTTGGGTCAGAGATTTGGAAGTTGAGAAACAGAGAGGTTCAACTAGTCAAAGTACGAAGGGGAGATGAAGAGAGCAACGCTACCTGGGAGACGGAAGCGAAGATGCGTTTGAGGTACCCTTTTCTTTCGGAGGGTATGTCCTTTTGCTTCTCCTTCATCGCATATCTTGTGCTTATCTTATCTTTAGTATGTCCTCTCGTTAGTACCTTTGACCTTTAGATAGGGTAAACCTATGGTTGAAACATGTGTTTGAGACATGTTATGGTTGATGGATGCAAGTGGATGCAAGTGTTTGCTAGTGGTTGCTCGTGGATGCATATACACACACTCTAGGCACTAGATCGGCTCAGTCACTTCATATTGCATATTGCATAAAATTGTGTGTAGGAAGATATATTTATGGATGTATAATGGTTGTGTTATCACATGGATGATGCATTTTGGTGAATGATTGTGCACTCATGTAGATATTGTATATGTCGATAGGGTTTTCTTGCATACATAATGGATGCATGGCACTATCATGGTTTGCATACGTTCATACATTAGATAGGGAACATATACACACACTTTTTGCATATGCTCATACATCATTAGAAATTGTTTTAAGGACAATGGATGCCCGTGGATGATGGTTTGAGTAGATGGTTGTTTGGATGGTAGGATATGCATTCTCCTTAGCTTAGAGATTTCGGGGACGAAATCCTTTAAGGAGGGGAGAATGTAACACCCCGAATTTTAGTTAATACTAAAATTCACTAATTATAGGATAAATAATCTCAGATGTGGGAATTGGGGGTAACGGGCTACGTCATTGCGTTCGTCTCGGAAAAATACGCAAAATAGAGTCCGAGTTTTCGAGAATCGGAGTCAGTATGGCCCGGTTATGGCCCAAGGAAGTTTTCAGAAAATTCAAATTTAAAACAGAATTAAGAATTTAAAATTCAGATTTTAAATTGGGCCAGGCGGGGTCAGGCGGGGAACTTCCCGCCCAACCCATGTCGACAGGGCTGTCGACAGGCCTGTCGACAGGGGTGTCGACATGCCTGTCGACTTGCCTGTCGACAGGGTGGCACCGTTCTGTGAACCTGGGTGCACCAGGTTGCACCAGGTTGGGTTTCAGGCTGGCTAGGAGGGCTGGTTCTAGAGGTTTCCTAAATCTAAGGGTCCTAATCTAATCTAGGGTTAATCTAAGGGCCTAAAACACTCACCTAATCCTATAAATAAGACCATAACCCTACCCTAATTCATTCATAATTAAATCTTGTAATTAAACTATGGCAAAATGAAACTTGGTCATGGCCTCCACAAATCAATGAAGAGAGTTGCAACCTAATCAACCCCTAATCACCTTCTTCTTCTTATTTGGCAACTAGTTTTACTTCATTGATTTGCTAATCTTGGTTTTGGTGAGTTTCTATGGCTTTAATAATCAATTGTTAAATTGATTATGGTAGGATGTGATAAGACATGGCTATGTTTGTGGATAAATGTATTTATGCAAGTTTGTATGATATGTGATTTGCAAGTTTTATGTTAAATGCAAGTTTAATGCCATGTTTTATGATGCAAAACACCATGTTATACATTTATGCATATGTGACATGTTATGCAAACTATATGTGAGAATATATGCAAGTTATATGTAACATGATATGCAAGTTATGCATGTGATTTTATGCATGCTAAGTAGTTGGTGTTATGCATGTTAAATATTTGATGTTATGCATGCTAAAGTATTTGACATTATGCATGCTAAGTATTTGATTGTATGCATACTAAGTATTGAGTTTTATGCATGATAAATGTTTGGGTTTATGCAAGTTAAGTGGTGGGTTTATGCATAATAAGTATTTGATTTCATGCATGATAAGTAAGTGGTTTTATGCATGCTAAGTGTTTGGTATTATGCATAAATCATAACATGCAAGTTTACCCTTTTAAATATGATACATACATATGCAAGATGATACCCTTATATGCTATGCATGTTTACCCTCCTTTAAGATGCAAGTTCATGCAAGTTATGTGTATAAGATTATGCAAGTTATGTGCATGATGCTATGCAAGTTATGTATATGCTTAAATGCAAGTTTAATGTGATATGCAAGTATGTGAATGCTCATGCAAGTATGTGAATGCTTATGCAAGTATATGAATGCTTATGCGAGTTATGTGTATGCCTAAATGCATGTTTAACATGTTATGCAAGTTATGAGAATGCTTATATGCAAGTTCAACATGTTATGCAAGATATGTGTATGATAATATGCAAGCTCATATGTCATATGTTATGCAAATCATGTGTATGATAATATGCAAGTTTGGGTTATATGTAGTTGGGTTAATATATGTTCATATATGCAAGTCGACATCCTCTTAACCCATGACAAAGTTATATGCTAAACCCATGATAGTTGTGATGGATCTTTCCCTTTATTATGTCGTGAAATGAGAACGATTTACGTGGGGAACGATGGGGTAATAAATATGTTAATAAATGTAAGATTGGGTATGATTAAGCATACCATAAAAATAAATTACCATAAGTGGGAATTTACCTATTGAGTTAGGTTTACCCCATGGGAATTTACCTATTGAGTTAGGTCTACCCATGTTATGGAAAACTTGATATTAATTAGGGATAATTAATATGGGGGTGATTAATTAGGTGTAATTAATCGACTAAGACACGAGGTTGGACTCATTTGTAGTGTAAAACTGCCCGGACCCGACCGGCTTAACCAGTTGCTACAAATGTCAGCCCAATGTGAGAGGTCTTAGCCATAAATTAAATACGTGATTAAGGTAAAGACACGAGGTTAGACTCTGTTATGACGTAAGACTGCCCGGACTCTACCGGCTTAACCAGGCGGTCATAACAGCCAGTCTAATGTGGGAGGTCTTTATGGGAGATCACGGTCTTAATTAATTAAGAAACACTTAACCATATTAGCATGTAGTGGGACATGAGGGGTTAAGTGGGTGCCTTGGGTGGCATGTAGTAACTAGTGGGGGTGCCTCGGGTGGCATGAGGAAACTAGTGGGTTGCCTTGGGTGGCAATAGAAAAATACGATTAGAATACTTAACCAAGGTGGAACATGTAATTAAACATGATAAAAGGGTTAAGTAAGTGCCATGGGTGGCATGTGAGAATACGATTAGAATACTTAACCAAGGTGGAACATGTAATTAAACATGATTAAGGGGTTAAGTAACTGCCATGGGTGGCATGTGGAAATCTAGTGGGTGCCCTAAGTGGCAATTGAAATATGATTAAAGGACTTAACCAAGATTTATAACATGTAAGGGGACATGGTTAAAGGGTTAAGTGGGATGCACTAGATAAAAGTTGCAAGCTTAAGTAGTAGCTTGTGGGGGCCCATTTCAACCGATATCCCAAACGTATCTTTGTGGGCTCGACTCAAGTCGAGTGACGGGACACGCATATTGGGCTTGACTATAAGTGGCCAAACCGGGTTAGCGGTGGCAACGCGGGACCAACGGGTTTCATATGCGTGTGTGGACCCGGGCTGGTTGGTAAGTCGTTGTTGCATCGTGTAGATATAAAGCCGTGCACTGTTGAATTTTATTTGGTAGCCACTTTAGGGGAATGATACACCCCAATCGTGGGACCAGCACGGGTATCTACAGTAGGGAGCCGATCGCTTGGGGGTAGTGGGTACACCTAGTAAAAATAGGGCAGACGGCACCTGTGTAGGGGTACAAGAAACTACCGGATAAAAATTACTAAGTACACTTAGTGGGATCAACCTTTAAGTAGGAATTACTCTTGGTGGGTAGAACTGGTGTAGTGCAGTGTAGGAATTACCCTTGGGTGAATAAGTCTGGGGTGGTGTAAGAATTATCCTTGGGTGGATAAATGCGTCTTCTCGATTATCTTAGTACATCCTGTGTTTTGTTGGCTACTTAGTGTAGTCATTATCCCCAGAGGTACCGTACCTTATTTATGTCATACCCTAATTACTTTAATGGTTGTATTGTTAGGGTTATAGGACTCACTCAGACTTATGTCTGACCCCGTTGTTTTTATCTTTTTCCCAACCCTCAGGTTATCAGAGTGGGCCTAGCACTAGTGGGCTTGGATCAGACCGCTATATCTATCTTTTGGGCTTGGATCGTAGAAGTAAAGCTCGGTTTATCTTTCCCAGTATGGCTATTGTCTATGTAGTGGGATTATGTACTTCTATTTTATCAGGATGGATATTTTGTACTTGACTCTTATTATGGTTTTGTGATGTAACCAAACATGTTTATTTTCCGCTGCAATGAAATGATGTTTTAAGATTTTCAAGTATTACTTATATCTGTCTTGTTGTAATTTTTTTTCTGTTCTATATTCACTTAAAATACTCCACCGATGTTGTGGCATTCCCTTAGCGAGTGACCATAGCGGGTGTGGGGTGTTACAAAATGGGTCAGACATAAGTTTGGTAAGTCTAGCTATATTCCTAGAATGTTAATAATAAAAAGATCATGACTTGCATAAAGTGAGAACAGTACGATATCTGGATAATAGACTATCCTAGAACTAGATAAGGTGTCCTAAAACGAACATCCCTTCGCACCCTATTTTAAATCTCTATCTCTACACCTACTAATTCTTATACCAACAGGCACCCCATGATTGGGGTGAAGTGATCCCTTTCTCTTTCTTTAAAAGATCGGCTCCTACTCGTATATTCACATGTGTCCTACGGCCCTATATGGTAGATACCTATGCTGGTCCCACCATGGGGTATATCAAGTCCCACGGTGGCGGCCCCGACACAATTCTAGCATGCATAGGGTATACTACTGATGCTCCAGTGCCCTGACTTATCTGCTCCAGAGTGTGTGCACGCCCGCACTCTGTTAGAACCCACACTGTGCACCAACCGCCGTCGCTTTTGACCGCTTACAATCAACCCAGTAATCATGCCCCACCCTTCCTAGTTCAGGGTACCATGATACCTAATTGGGTTACTGCTGAAACGGGTCCCCGTTACTAGGTTTTCTAGTCAAACATGTTAAGTGGTTAAGTGTCTGAATGAACCTAACCCCCACCTATCCAAATTATTTAACATGTTGAATTTGGTTAAGTATTTATTAAATTGACTTAACCCTATCAGTCCTAACTCAGCTCTAATTGTCTTATTGGATGACGAACCTCTCAGATTAGACAGATATTGTTGTGACTGCCTGTATGTCGGTTGGGTCTGGGCAGTCTTACGCTACAACTCAGTTTAACCTAGGGTCTTTATTGGGCCCCATGCCTTAACCTCTCACATTGGATAGCTATTGTTGTGACAACTGGACAGCCGGGCGGGTCCGGGCAGGTTTACGTCACAACTCAATCCAACCTCGGGTTAAGTGCGTTCGTATTTTCTAATTTACATTTTAATTATGTAAATTATTCAAATACAAATTACTGTCATATTCATTTCCAATTAATCTCATTAATTAAGGTAATTAATGCCTTTTTATGCCATAAATCACTTATGTGATTAATGACCAATATGTAAATTAGAAAATATTAAAATTACTGTCACATTCATTTCCAATTAATCTCATTAATTAAGGTAATTAATGCCTTTTTATGCCATAAATCACTTATGTGATTAATGACCAATTTATGGCAAGTTTTCCTAAAATTATCATTTTAACCCAACGTTACCCCGTCCAATATTAGGCTAACCATCTCAGCCTAATTTATGTTCGCATGATTTTTGGTGTAAAGTATTAGGCTAAAAACTTAGCCTAATTTAATATACGCAAATTGGCATAAATTAGCATAAACATGACAAGGGTATAACTTTGGTATTGATGGCATAATCAATATGAACACAATAGGGTGTACTTGCAAAATAATTAACATGAACATTTTAGGGGTGAACTTGCAAAATAACTAACATGAACATTATAATGTCATAAGTACAAACTTGCAAAAAGACTAACATAAACATTATAATGTCATAGGTATGAACTTGCACTTATAGGCTAACTCAACATATATGTGTTTTTAACATAGGCCATATTAACAACATACATGAGAATTAGCAATATGAACTAATCCATATACATATGTTAATTTGCAACATAGGCAAATCAACATACGTATATGTGAGTTAGCAACATAGGCTAATCAACATACACATGTGTTAATTAGTAACATAGATTTAAACATACTTGCAAATTAATCCCAACATATGATATGTGTGAACATGGCATAAGTTTTGCATAAACATGAACATACAGATTTGACAATTAGTCGCATAACTTCACTACATAAACTTGCATAATAAACTACACAGTTCTCATAAGATGTTACAATCCAAGTCCATGCTTATACAAATAATCTAATCCAATAATCCCAAATTTAACATGATAATAGAATCAAGTCACTGGCATAGATTAATATTATAAAATAATAAACATCATACTTAATAATTCTCAATTCAACATGATAATAGAATCAAATCACAAACGTATATTAATAACATAACGAGTATCGTACTATTATCATTTCATCGCAACACATGATATTCATATTAATTCGCATTCTAAAAATGTAGCTAAACTTACAATCGTGGACGGTCTTGTTTTCTGAGTTCTGAAATTCTGAATTTGCAAAGCTTTCCTTTGGGAAGACGTTGCTTTGATTCTAATTTGTTGTTGCTTTTTAATCTTTTAGTTTGTATTCGCTATGTTGTTCGTCTCTTTCAAGTGGAGTCTCCCTCTAGTTCTCAGCAGACAGCATGGTGGCTCCAATTCTTATTCTTTCTTTTTTTGTGAATTTTTAGTTTGAGACCTAGGGTCTTTTTATAGAGTTGCAAGTTAATTTGAGTCGTCGATGAAGCTAGGGTTAACCAAAGCCGTCCGTTGTAAAGAGAAGCCAATTATGTTCACCATTTCTTTCTTAATGTACATTTACTATTATTTGTCAATCCATATAAATACGTACGCATTAGATACATCTCCCCTTTACACATTTATTATTATTTTTGTATGCACATTAGATACATCTCCCCTTTACACATTTATTATTATTCTTTTATGCACATTAGATACATCTCCCCTTTACACATTTATTTTTGTATTAGCAACTTTAGTGTTAACAGAAATACGGGGTGTTACATTCTCCCCTCCTTAAAGGATTTCGTCCCCGAAATCTCCAAGTCTAGGAGAACATATATCCTACCATCCAAATGTCCATCTACTCAATCATCAAACACGAGCGTCCATTGTCCTTAAAAGACTTCTAATGCTTCATGATCATATGCATCGTGTGTGTACATGTCCTTATCTAATGCAAAAATCAGGCGGTCTACTGATTCAGTTGACCTCCTTAATGAAAATTATGTAAGTGTCATGAATCCATTATGTATGCAAACTTTTTCCTATTCATAATTCTACATGAGTGCGCAATCATTCAAACAAATGCGACATCCATATGACAACATATTAATCTTCAACCATATACATACATAAACACATATATGCATATGCAATATGAAGTGACTGAGCCGATCTAAAACCCTAGATTGTGTGTGTATATGCATCCACGAGCAACCACTAGCAAACATTTGCAACCACTTGCAACCATCATCCATAACATGTTTCAATTACATGTTTACATCCAAAGGGGTTTCCACCTAAGGATAAAAGGGTAAGGTCGGGGAGATATACCTAAAAAGATAGATACTAGCATGACTTTAAGGAAAAAGAGAGGTCAAAAATGTTCCCTCAAAAAGAAAAGGGTAGGTTGCGCGTATTCTATCCTCAGTTTCCCAAGTCGCGTCTTCCTCGGCGTCGCTCCACTGAACTTTGACGAGTTTGACTTCGCGGTTGCGTAGCTTTTTCACTTCAGTTCCTAAGATGCGAGTTGGAACTTTCCTCACAGTTGCTTCGCGTTCTACTTCAGCTTCTTCTAGAATGTTTGGCTCTACCACTTCCGCTGACTCCGCCAAAACTCGCTTGTGAAGATAGGATCTCTGTCGGTAATAATGCTGGAAGGTATTCCAAGGAGTCGAACTATCTCCTTAAGATAAAGAGATGCTAGAGACGAGGCAGTCCTACTCTTAACAGGTAAAAAGTGGGCGCTTTTAATAAGCCTATCCACTATTACCCAAATGCTAGTGTTGCCTCTTCTAGACCTAGGCAGCCCATCAATGAAGTCCATTGAAATGTTATCCCACTTCCACTGTGGGACCTCTAGAGGATGGAGCAGACCGCCAGGCTTCTTCTGCTCCGCCTTGAGTTGTTGGCAAATCATGCACTTAGGAACAAAATCTGCCACGTCCTTCTTCATGCCACTCCAAAAGAAAACTCTCTTAAAGACCTTGTACATTTTGTCCCCGCCTGGATGTATTGTCATCCTGAAATGATGTACCTCCTCAAGAACTTTCTTCACCAACTCCTTTTCCTGTGGGACGCATAGTCTTCCATCCCGTCTTAACCACCCTTTGTCGTCGATGGTGTATCTATCGAGGTGACTAGAAGTCTCACCCCTAACGAGCTTATCAACCACTTCTACAAGTTGAGGGTCTTCTCGTTGTGCGGTCCCTATTGAGTCTAAGAGAGTGGGCCGCACTTCTAGCGATGCTAATAGACCGGGTACAAAATCAGAGCAGGGCCTAAAGTCAAAACAGGCTATAAACTCTAGGCTTCGCCTTTCAACAAATAGCGGGCTCAACGTTAGCTTCTTTCTACTCAAGGCATCTACAACTACGTTGCCCTCTTTGGACACTATATGCCCAAGAAATCTCACTTCTTCTCTCCAAAAGTGGCACTTGGAGAATTTAGCTTTTAACTGATGTGTTCTAAGAGTCTCCATGATTGCCTTTAGGTGCTGAGCATGCTCTTCCTCATTTTTTGAGAAGATCAAAATATTGTCTACGAAAACCACCACGAATTTATTGAGGAAATCTCTGAACACCCTACTCATTAGGCCCACGAAGTAAGCGGGTGCGTTTGTCAAGCCAAAAGGCATGACAAGCCACTCAAAGAATCCGTCTGGGGTTCTGAAAGCTGTCTTATCGATTCTATCATCAGCTAACCTTAGCTGATGAAATCCGGTCGCCAAATCAAGTTGGGAGAAAACCGACGCTCCTACAAGCTGGTCAAACAAATCGTCAATTCTGAGGAGAGGGTGCCTATTCTTTTTAGTCATCTTGTTTAGCTCCCTATAGTCAACACATAGACGGAGTGAACCGTCCGCCTTTGTAGCGAACACCACTGGAGCGCCCCATTCTGAAATGCTCCGCCTAATGAACCCCTTTTCTAAAAGCTCTTTAATCTGCTTACTGAGCTCTTTCCTTTCCCTAGGAGCCATGTGCCTAACAGGAAAAGCAACGGGCTTCGCATTGTCAACAAGATAGATGCGGAAGTCTATTTCCCGTTTCGGAGGTAAGCCCTTCACCTCATCAAAGACATCCGAATATTCTCGGACCACCTTAACTGACTGCAAATTCTCAACAGAAGCGTCAAGCGATTCAAGATAACTAAGCATAACCACATTCGAGGGATTACAAGTAATTTCCAGAGTGTTACCGAGTTGGGTTAAGATCCTAACCACTCTTTTCTCACAATCAAGGATGGCACCATTACTGGATAGCGAGTCCATGCCCAAAATCAATCCATACCCCGAGAAGCCCAAAACAAAGGTACTACATCTAAATTCTACACTTAGAATAGAGATTTTCAAATTCATACAGATCATTGACAAATAAGCTGGTCCTCCAATTGGATTGGAGACAACCAAGGGATCCTCTACCATACTAGTTTCTAGGTGTAGAGATTCTACTAAAGCAGATAAAATAAAAGAGTATGATGCACCAGAATAAAATAAAGTGCGAACTGGGTGATCATAAAGATAAACTATACTTTCGACAGAAGTATTTCTACCTCGCTGTTGCAGAGGAGGTGCCTCCAGTGCATGAACTTGTCCACCCGAAGTGGATGCAGCTTTCTGCGCCTACCCTCGCCTCTTAGGGCAGTCCTTAGCTATGTGTCATGTTTCTCCACAATGAAAGCAACCACCATTCATCTTAGCCTTCTTCTTCCTGCAGTCTTTCACCTTATGTCCAACCACACCACAGAAATTACACTTTCTTGTTTCGCGAGCTTTGTTGTTTTTCCCGCCCTACTTAAAGTCTGTTTTCTTAGGCTGTAAAGCTTCTTTCTTTCCCTGAGACCCTTCCGCCTTTGTCTCCTTCTTTCCTTTATCCTCCTCATGTAGTAACGCCATCTGTACCAGCCTTTCATATGTAGCTCCCATAGGTATATGGGTCATGGCCAGGCTATGAAGCGGCTCATTCAGTCCCTTGACAAAGCGGAGAGCCTTCTTGTGTTGGGTGTTGACTAGGTCCAGTCCGAACCTAGCCAGCTGATCAAACTGGTTGACGTACTCTTTGACGGTCATACTTCCTTGCTTAAGAGATAGGAACCTCTCCATTTGAAGACCTCTCTCAGCTTCTGAAAGGAACTTCAACTCAAATCTAAATCTGAAATCTTCCCACGTTTCTACTGGTCTTTCTGCATTGGTGACTTCCAACCAATAGGAAGCCTCTCCTTTGAGCAACCACACTGCCAGTCTTACCTTCTGCCTGTCTTCTACCTCGAAGATAACGAAAAGATCTTCGGTCTCTTTCAGCCTGTTCCTGGCTGCTACGAAGGACTCGGTTCCATGAAAGTCTTTCCCACCCATAGCTTTAAAATCTCTACAAGTCTTGGCAAAAGCATTTCCTCTCAGAGGAGGAGGAGGAGGAGGGGGGATTTCAGCAACTGGGGGAGGAGGAGGATGAATTGCTGCAGCTGGGGGAGGAAGATTCGCTGGGCCCGCCTCATTGGCCCTAGCTTCCAAGTACCTTCTAAACCAACCAGGTACAGTCACACCTTCTGGAAGGTTAAATTCTCCCGACATGCTGAAACGAAAAAGGAAAGATTCAAAACGAAGGATAGATAATTCACATGGCTTTGGGGGATTATGCCTTTCTAAAACTATAAAACAATTCTTTTTCTTGAAAAATGCTTCTTTAAATTTTAATTTGAATATAGTTTCAAAAACTTTTTATCTGGTCTGGTAAACCTATGCTCTGATACCAAGTGAAACACCCCACCTCCGTTAAGGTCACTCACAAAGGGAATGCCTTAATTTTGGTGGAGGTTTATAAGTAAAAGACACAGATAAAACACAAGACAGATATAAACACATATAAATAAGCAGCGGAAAAACCAACAGACTTTTATTATCATAAATATGTGTTCATACAGAACATTTCCAACATTCTCTCAAAACAAACTTCCAATTATTACAACTATAATACTGTCTTGATTTTAAAAGTTAAAGAAGCATGAAACATAAATAAACTGCATAATCCCCATAAATGATATCCAAAGCCATGGTCCAAATGAAAGAAATCCAAGCAATACATTCTCTCTCTTCAAGCTGGATGAAAAACTGACTAAGCTTCAGTGTTTCTTCCCTGTGGACCTTGGGGGTGGGGGAACGGAAGAAAAGAAGACGAAAGGAAAATGGGTCAGACATAAGTCTGGTAAGTCTAGCTATATTCCTAGAATGTTAATAATAAAAAGATCATGACTTGCATAAAGTGAGAACAGGACGATATCTGGATAATAGACTATCCTAGAACTAGATAAGGTGTCCTAAAACGAACATCCCTTCGCACCCTATTTTAAATCTCTATCTCTGCACCAACTAATTCTTATACCAACAGGCACCCCGTGATTGGGGTGAAGTGATCCCTTTCTCTTTCTTTAAAAGATCGGCTCCTACTCGTATATTCACATGTGTCCTATGGCCCTATATGGTAGATACCTATGCTGGTCCCACCATGGGGTGTATCAAGTCCCATGGTGGCGGCCCCGACACAATTCTAGTATGCACAGGGTATACTACTGATGCTCCAGTGCCCTGACTTGTCTGCTCCAGAGTGTGTGCACGCTCGCACTCTGTTAGAACCCACACTGTGCACCAACCTCCGTCGCTTTTGACCGCTTACAATCAGCCCAGTAATCGTGCCCCACCCTGCCTAGTTCAGGGTACCATGATACCTAATTGGGTTACTGATGAAACGGGTCCCCGTTACTAGGTTTTCTAGTCAAACATGTTAAGTGGTTAAGTGTCTGAATGAACCTAACCCCCACCCATCCAAATTATTTAACATGTTGAATTTGGTTAAGTATTTATTAAATTGACTTAACCCTATCAGTCCTAACTCAGCTCTAATTGTCTTATTAGAGGACCAACCTCTCAGATTAGACAGATATTGTTGTGGCTACCTGTATGCCGGTTGGGTCCGGGCAGTCTTACGCCACAACTCAGTTTAACCTCGGGTCTTTATTGGGCCCCATGCCTTAACCTCTCACATTGGATAGCTATTGTTGTGACAATTGGACAGCCGGGCGGGTCCGGGCAGGTTTACGTCACAACTCAATCCAACCTCGGGTTAAGCACGTTCGTATTTTCTAATTTACATTTTAATTATGTAAATTATTCAAATTCAAATTACTGTCACATTCATTTCCAATTAATCTCATTAATTAAGGTAATTAATGCCTTTTTATGCCATAAATCACTTATGTGATTAATGACCAATATGTAAATTAGAAAATATTCAAATTACTGTCACATTCATTTCCAATTAATCTCATTAATTAAGGTAATTAATGCCTTTTTATGCAATAAATCACTTATGTGATTAATGACCAATTTATGGCAAGTTTTCCTAAAATTATCATTTTAACCCAACGTTACCCCGTCCAATATTAGGCTAACCATCTCAGCCTAATTTACGTTCGCATGATTTTTGGTGTAAAGTATTAGGCTAAAAACTTAGCCTAATTTAATATACGAAAATTGGCATAAATTAGCATAAACATGACAAGGGTATAACTTTGGTATTGATGGCATAATCAATATGAACATAATAGGGTGTACTTGCAAAATAACTAACATGAACATTTTAGGGGTGAACTTGCAAAATAACTAACATGAACATTATAATGTCATAGGTACAAACTTGCAAAAAGACTAACATAAACATTATAATGTCATAGGTATGAACTTGCACTTATAGGCTAACTCAACATATATGTGTTTTTAACATAGGCCATATTAACAACATACACGAGAATTAGCAACGTGAACTAATCCATATACATATGTTAATATGCAACATAGGCAAATCAACATACGTATATGTGAGTTAGCAACATAGGCTAATCAACATACACATGTGTTAATTAGTAACATAGATTTAAACATACTTCCAAATTAATCCCAACATATGATAAGTGTGAACATGGCATAAGTTTTGCATAAACATGAACATATAGATTTAACAATTGGTCGCATAACTTCACTACATAAACTTGCATAATAAACTACACAATTCTCATAAGATGTTACAATCTAAGTCCATGCTTATACAAATAATCTAATCCAATAATCCCAAATTTAACATGATAATAGAATCAAGTCACTGGCATAGATTAATATTATAAAACATAATAAACATCATACTTAATAATTCTCAATTCAACATGATAATAGAATCAAATCACAAATGTATATTAATAACATAACGAGTATCGTACTATTGTCATTTCATCGCAACACATGATATTCATATTAATTCGCATTCTAAAAATGTAGCTAAACATACAATCGTAGATAGTCTTGTTTTCTGAGTTTTGAAATTCTGAATTTGCAAAGCTTTCCTTTGGGAAGACGTTGCTTTGATTCTAATTTGTTGTTGCTTTTTAATCTTTTAGTTTGTATTCGCTATGTTGTTCGTCTCTTTCAAGTGGAGGCTCCCTCTAGTTCTCAGCAGACAGCATGGTGGCTCCAATTCTTATTCTTTTTTTTTTGTGAATTTTTAGTTTGAGACCTAGGGTCTTTTTATAGATTTGCAAGTTAATTTGAGCCGTCGATGAAGCTAGGGTTAACCAGAGCCGTCCGTGGTAAAGAGAAGCCAATTATGTTCACCATTTCTTTCTTAATGTACATTTACTATTATTTGTCAATCTATATAAATACGTACGCATTAGATACATCTCCCCTTTACACATTTATTATTATTTTTGTGTGCACATTAGATACATCTCCCCTTTACACATTTATTATTATTCTTGTATGCACGTTAGATACATCTCCCCTTTACACATTTATTTTTGTATTAGCAACTTTAGTGTTAACAGAAATACGGGGTGTTACAAGAAGTGAATATCGAGTTAGAAATTCATATAGGAATATTCTAGAGCTGTATGGTATTCCACTGTGAATATATACGATAATATTTATTTTTAAATAATTAATTTAATTATATTTATATATTTAAATGGGTCATCCAGAGCTTTAAAATGGCCTCTTTTGCAAACGAAGTCGGAATTCGACGAAACTAATTTTGTTGGATCTGCAACATCAAATTATTGCTAGATTCCAAGTTCTGTGATTTTTAGAGTCACTGTGTGGCCGTACAGATTTTTAGAGTGAAAAACAGTTAGTATTTCGATGGTTAAAAATACGCTGTGTGAGCATACGGAGTCGGAATTCGACGAAACTAGTTTCGTTGGGACCGTAATGTCAAACTGTAGCTACATGACTATTTTCATGATTTTTGAATACTGTGCGTGATCACACGGATTTTTAGAAGGGGAAAACGAATATAAAAGGGTACAAATAAAATATCCTGACTAAATATCTAAAAATATTTCATTTGCCTATAAATAGTAGTTCTTTCCCTTAAGACCTAAAAAGCAATTCAACAGAAAGAAAAAAAGCGCCGTCACTATTCTTCCTCAACATCCAAACGCGAGTTCTAAAATCCAAAAACAAACTCAGTAAAAATCTATAAATCCAAATAGATATAGGGTTGGGTTCCTGCTGAGTCTCTGCATTTTTGTATACGATTTATTTTGGGTTCGAACCAATTTAGATCGATGGTTGTTTAACAGAGAGGTAGGGTTTCAGTTTTTAAGGAGGGTGAAGTATCGATACATGTTTCGAGGTTATAATCGATATGAGCAGGTGATTAGGGAGCTTGCGGAAGCTTTCTGTTGTTGGATTTGGTGATTTATGAAGTGTGGTCTTCCTGTATTGGCATGAAAATTGAAAACGACGTAGTCGTTGATGTTGATTTCGAGTTGGAGTTTTGGCACATGAGTAGAAGGAGAATGTAAAGGGAGGTTTGATGGCAGTATTGTCTTTGATTTTCACAAGAAGGTGAAGGAGAAAGAGTCGAGTATTGGTGCGGAAATGGTGGAATGTTGGGGCAGAGAAATTTCTGGAGTTCGTGATTTCTTTTAGCCGAGAAGAAGGATATTGTGGGTGGGTTTTTCACGGTGGGATGGGCCTTATTAAAATGGGTAAAGCCCATTAGTAAATTAAATTAATTTGTTTTAATTTATTTTATATATAAACTTGTGGAAGTCATAACTTAGTCATACGTAATCGAAATCCAGCAAAACAAGATCCGTTGGGATCGTATGGACGAGAGCAACACAATGAGACTGACCGGGCGTGAATCCGAGCTCGTTACAATTTATGGCGAAATAAATTGTCCGTCTGAATCAAATAACGCAAACCGTTATTTAACGGCTAACGCGCAAATGTGAGTAAATCTCACTAACTCTGAACAGTTTATAATTACATGTTGTATTTTTAGAACTGTTAAATATTGGCTGATTGACTGTGTGTTGACTGTTTGATTAAACTGCTAGTCAGTTAGTTGAATTTCTATATTGATTCTGTTTAACAGAATATATCATATTGAACTGAAAGTGATGTTATCTATATTGTTTAACATCTGTGATGCAGGGAGACAAGTTGGAGGAATCCAACTGGATTCCTCAACATTTATTTTACCGTGATTCATATATTGTAATATATGATGTGAATTATAATCTGTTGTCGATTATATGTGTTTGAACGATATTGGTCATCGGGATTTGATGTGTTAAATATCATAATATACCGGGATGGTGAAAAGGGAATTTTCAAAATGAATATTGAAAATATTTTTTTTTATAAAATCAAAGGATTTTATAAAAGAGATAATATTTATAACAATCAAAGGAGATTTTATAAAAAGGAAATATTTAGAAAATAAATAGAGTTATAAAAAGGGAATTTGTTTATAACCGAATAGGATGTTATAAAAAGGAAAAAGTTATAAAAAGGAAAACGTTACTAAAAAGGAAATCATTTGTAAAGTGAAGAACCATTACTAAAAGTAAATCTTTATAAATGAATAGTTTATTCGAAGGGAGTTAATCGAATGTAGTATTCGAAAGTAAGCAAATCGAATTAGTTATTCGAATTAGTTATTCGAATAGAGTTAAATAAATAAGAGTTATTTGAATTAGTTATTCGAATAGAGTTAAACAGAATATAGTTTATTCCAATATAAAATCAAATGAGTTAATCAAATATAGTTTATTCGAATATAAAATAAATGAGTTAATCAAATATAGTTTATTCGAATATAAAATAAAGGAGTTAATCGAATATAGTTAATTTGAATAGAGTTAAAGGAGTAATCGAATATAGATTATTCAAAAGGAGTTAAGTGAAACGAGTAAATCAATAGCGTTAGTCCGATAGAGTTAATCCAATAGCATTATTACAATAGAGTTAATCCAATAGCGTTAGTTCAGTAGAGTAAATTGATAAGGGTTAATCAAATAGATTAAATTGAATAGAGTTATCGAATATACCTTATTCGAAGGAAAGAATTATCGAATAAGAGATGATTCGAAGGAGAGTTACGTCAGGAAGCTGTTAAAGAATTAAAAGGGTGAACTTTGTCTATTTCAAGGTTAGAAATGTTATTCAGTTAAGGTATGAGACGTAGTTCTACCCCAACTTGATTGGCTTCGTTTTTAACTAAGGAATGGTTAAGGTTCGGCAGTAAAGGATGGTTAAGTGAATTTAGTAATTGAAGGAAATGGTTTGAGTTGGCATAACGATGTTTTATTTAAACATCTGTTTAATCCATACGTTGGAGTTTTGGAAATGTTTTCCAAATAAGAACCAGAAATGTTTTCTGAAATAGAAAACAAGAAATGGAAATGTTTTCCAGTGTTAATAACGTATATTTTCTAAATAGGGAAAATAAGGAATATATATATATATTTGATGATTGATTGATATAATTTCCATCTAGAAATAATATCGTTGTTTGCACACTTGTTTTTCTTTGATAGTTAAATCACAGACTATCGAAGTTTTGACCATTTTAACGTTGTTAATATGGAGAGACCGGTTGGATTATTATCCAAAGAAACACTCTGTATTGGCATTAGCATTGCGAATCATATATGCCAAAGATAATTAAAGACAGAGTAAAGTGCAAGGGCTATTGTATAAGTCTTAGATAACAGTGTCTAAGATGGATGTATTGAATAGTGCCTTCGGTTCATCCTGTTCCTGGATGACTTGTTTGGACGGATGTCCGACAGAGTATTTCCAGACGATCACGTATATTGATTTCTCCAACCGTACCAAGAGTGGAAGCGGAGAAGGAAACTTCTTTTAGCTAACACATAATGTATGGTTGAGGACGTAAATCGGTGATTTGATGGATTTGACGATGTGGCATTCAAAGTGAATCTGGTGTGATGATAAAGCGTAGGTTCTAGCCTCACATTCGGTAAATGACAGAAATCGGGCATGCAGCATGGCTAAGTCGGTCACACCGAAGTAGGGTGTATAATCACCTGATCTAGAGTTTCATTTACTTCTAAAAATCTATTATTGATGTTGTCCCATTCGGGAAACGGTTGCTGATCCCAACCATTGGTGATATACATTCGATACACTCACGCGAAATGAGTGGTCGTTCATGTGTGGCCAGGTTGCAAGATGTTCTTGTTGAACCCAGTGTATTCCTTTCTAGAGGTACACTAGCGAAAGGTGGTTCCATACCTTGTCATAGTTGGAAATCCATTACCCAATACGTGCATGCGGTTTTGATTGTATACTATACATGTAGAACGTGAGATGAAAGCGTTTCTGCTAGATGATTAATATATTGTGGTTGATAGACATTATTATAATATCAATGAGTTTTGATATAAAGATATTTTGGATTCTCATAAGGGAAAAACCCGTTCCGTTATACGGCGTGGTCTTATGAGATATAGTTGCATTGCTCAAACTGTTTTAAACTGTTTTAAACTGACCCGGAGTTTATTTGTTTGTTTCCCTAAACTCTTGGGTGCCTAAATTTGTACGGGCAGTCAAGTAGTCGGGATTTACAGATATACTGGAAGAGCTGGAGCAGGAGGCTTCAGAATCATATAGCTATAATTTATTTCCGCTGTGTTGTAAGTGCTGTACTTTGATAATAATATGTGTATTCAAGTACAGATTTGTATTTCAAAGTTATGTTATGAAATATATTTATTCGTTCCGCTGCTGTGAGATTCGTGATACTCTGATGTTGTGTTTCTTCTTCTTCTATTCTAAGTTTCTATCTTATCTATTCTCACCCTCTAATTTCTTTCACTAATGACCGGTATTTTTAGACGTTTGGTTAGTCATCATTGAGTTTATGGCGATAACCAAAGTCGACAAAATCCCGGGTCATTACAGGGCCGGTCAGCAGTGCATCGCTGATTAGAATTTCCTGAATAGTACGTTTTCTGGTCCTATTGGACCTTTGATCAGTGCGTCGATCAGCCACCATGGCCTTGTGCAGCCATATCCGAGGGCCCTCGATTCCAACATCTACATAAGTAAAATGTATGGGCTCCACGTTATGACATCACTTCTAGTTAGAAAGAAACACATGTCCTCCATGTTGTCCTTCATCCCATTTTTGACTTATACCGGGGTGTGAAGTTCGTGAATTAACGCTATACACAAAGCTAAGCTATATAAGATATGCTTCGATCATCATCCACAAAGCTCTTCTTTTCAACAAAAGCTTTGATCCATGCATCTCAGCATGCCACATTGTTAATCCATACCATATCATTGATATGTACTTATATATAACCTTTAAGCTCGTACGTTTCAGAGAAGGGTTTTAAGCTAATAGAATAAATTATCCACCACTAAACAGATATATACATAGCAGAGATCACTGGATACAGCATGAACTACAATGTCAGATATACAATTCATTTGCAAGTTTATTTTGGGCCTAAATGAAAACGGAGGCACCTTATTCCTCATCCCATATGTCCAATACAGAAGAGAGGTCCTCGCATATCCGGTCGATCTCCAAGTATGTTTGGACGACCACCACTTATTCCCTCATCTTAGGTGTATGGCCCAATCGAGACATTAGCAAAAGCCCAAACGATGTGAAGATCTCTGGTCTTCAATCACCATCTTCGATCTTTGACTTTTAATCGTCGTAACAGTTATTCAAAATGGGTCAAACCCGATCTTTCCGAATGACTCACGCATCTTTAAAATCATGTGATATATAAATAAAGATAACACACATCTCATTCCAATCCTGAATATTCTTTTATCAAAATATTCTTCATACTGGGAATTATTCACGTTAATTTTATCAAAGATTATCCATTTAAACTATTTGTTTAAATATTCTCTTGGAAATCATTTCAAAAGTTTTTATAGTATCTTTTAGCAAACATAAACCAAATTAAGGTTTATAAAACTGATCGGTATTATCGAGCGTTATCGAAGTAATCATTCATTTTATTATCCCAATCCTCACCTATTCATCCCATGGAGTAAAACTTGTAGCACTCCATATCTAACACCCATCGCGTTACGGTAAATTTAATTACCACTTAATGTTCAAATTTAATTAAAGATTCATTCATCGCCTGGAGTAAAACTAGTGGTATTCCATCTCGAACACTTCTTGGTTTCAGTTAATTTAATTACCCCATTTGCTTTTCAATCTATTTAAAGATTCATTAAATCTCCAACTTAATTTTAATCTCAAAAATCATTACTTAATGATTATCCAACTTCAGAAAATTAATCATGTTTTTAAATGGGTTAAAGAACAAATGTCATTTAAAACATTGTTCACGATAAACCCATAAACATTAAAAGTCTTCTTCCATAAAAGCTCATCTTGATTATTATTAATTTGAATTCCATTTAACTCCAATTTAATTAATTAACTGAAAACTTCACTAAATCTTAATTGAAAGATTTATTTCATTCTCAATTGGGTTTAAGAATAGTATTATTAAAGATACCATCTACGACAAACCCAAAATCCAATTTGATATTAAATATACGGCTTTGAATGAAAATCATATCAACTTATATTCAGTACCAAATTTTTAAACCAACAGATAACGTTTTGGGAATAACAATATCTATATCTATTAAATTCCTCAAAGATATCTGTATAATCGCCGAATCCAATATCAAAATATCCAAAGATAATTTCCATCAAAATCCTTTCCAATTTATACGCTGGAAAACTCTGGTTATATTAGAATCATTTACCATCCAATAAGTCATATTAAAACATTCAATTACTTAACTCCAGAAAACATCATCTGATCTTAGTCGAATATCCGATGTCCTTTAAGTTCTTCTCACCCCTCGCCTAACGGAATAATTTCCAATTAGATCTCATGGATGATACTAAACTATACTCTCAGGAATCATCGCATACTCCACTTGGTTCTTTATTCTAGTTGTTAGCTAGCTCATTCAAATAAAAATTTCTTTTATCTTTTGCAAATATGGAGTATTTCATTTATAAATCTTTCTAAATAATTTATTATTATTTAACATAATTTATTCATATTTTTAATAATTTTATTAAGGCCCTTACAGTCGATTTCCAATATCGGCCATCAAACTACATCCATAGCGACATTTTCCAACATATATTTGAACTTATATTAAAAATAAAACCATTGGATTTCAAAACTACCCTTTCTGTTTGAAAGATCTATTCATTACGGGTCTAATGCTTTCAATTTCAGGAGAATCCCACAGTCGGATCTCCCGGTATGTCAATTCGAGCATACGGGTTGACGTTCATAATCTGTCGCTGCGCGACACGTTCTATTCAAGCCCGAATCGATTTATAGTTTAAAACTAAATCAAAATAATTTCCAAACCAATTTTATAAATTACATAAAATGTATATAATCATCCTCAAAAACTCTGTTTCAATCGTTTCTCTTCAAAATCCAATATTTCAATTATTAAGCCATTTTAATATTATTTTAGTCATAAAAATTAAATAATATTATTTTCAAAAGTCGTTATTTTACGCTTAAATTTTCCTGACAGTCGTTATAAGAATAAACGAGAAACTTTCGAAACAAAACTTCTTTTAAAACATTTTTCGAATGGCCTAACTGAACTTCACTTTGAAAAGTTATTATTCATTTCGAATTAAAACTTCGATGTGCCTTAAGTACATTAAATTTACTTCAAAACCATTCACTATAGTTATGAATGTTATCGATATTTCAATTTCTACAAATCCATCCAAAATTTGACATCACAATCAACCTTTGATTTTTCCTCAGATATTATATTATTAAAATATTCATATTTATTCCGGAATGGAATGAAATTCAACCAAACACCATATAATTCAATTTATATGGATTTTATACATCTAATAATAGTTGTAAACAACTATCAAGCATCCAATTACCATCTAGAGTGCACTTACACCCATATAAGGTTTAAATAATTCTTTAACGCTTATATCGGTCTGTTAATCAACCAACTGACCTACTAACTACATACTTAGGATTTTGTACGTCAGATATCATTCCAATACCCGTATGGAGTTTTCAACCAAAAAAAATTTAATTAATAAATTATTTAATCAATCCAAATCAGTTAAAAATCCATGAAATTAATCATAGCTTATTCAAGTTATTATTCAACCCAATTGATATCACTTAACTAGGTGAACATAAACAAGTTGTTTAACTTTAAATATATGTTTAACCCAATCTCAACTACCACAAATATTCTAGCATATTTTTTACAAGTTAATTAACTCTAAATCACATTCAAATCATAACACAATCAACCATTCATTCATCCATCCATCTGGTTTTCAAACAATTCATAATGTGAGCTAACATATACCCAACCATAATTTGTGATAATTAACCATATTAAATCCAGAGTTCTCACATATGCTATCACTAACATATTAGCAATGTTTTAACTTATTAATTAATACACTCACTGTAACGGCTGGAAATTTCCGACTCCTCGAGAGTCGGAAATTCCGAGACGTTAGTGAAAGAATTTAGAAGGTGAGAAAGAAAAGATAGAACTAATAGAATAGAAGAAGAAGAAGAAGAAGAACAGAATCATCAGAGTAACACGAATCTCACAGCGGAACGAATAACATATAATATATAACATAACTTTGAAGTAAACAGTTATATATATACAATAGCACTTATCAGAGTACAACACTTACAACACAGCGGAAATAACTATAGCAATAGAATCTTGAAGTCTCCTGCTCCAAGCTCTCCAAGTATATCTGTAAATCCCGACTACTTGACTACCCATACAAATTTAGGCACCCAAGAGTTTTGGGAAAACAACAAAGTAAACTCCGGGTCAGTCATGGGACTGGTATGAGTAAAACAGTTTAAAACAATTGAACAGGTATATGATATCTCATAAGACCACGCCGTGAATACGGAACGGGTTTTTCCTTATGAGTATCTAAACAACTTTGACAAGCAATATCATTGTGATATTATAATAATGTCTAAGTACAAATAGGTATCAATCTAGCAGAAACGCTTGCATCTCACGTTCTACATACATAGTAAAAATCATAAACCGCAGGGCTCTTATCGGAGAATGGATTCCAACAGACAAGGTATGGGAGCACCTTCTGAATAGTGTACTCTAGAGGTGATACACTCAGGGTTCAACAAGAACGTCTTGCAACCCGGCCACACATGACCGCTCACTCATTTAGCTTGAGTGTCGCGAATATATTGCCACCACGGTTATAGGCCATCAAACCGTCATCCGAAGATACAGAATCAAAAAGAAGTATAAATATGAATATTCTCTAGATCGGTGACAATACACCCTGCTTGGGGATGACCCAACTAGCCATGCTGCCTAGCCCAACTTTTGTTACTTCCCGGTGTGAGGCTAGAAGCTACGTCTATCTTCAGAACATCTGATCACCATTCACTTTGAATGCCACATCGTCATACCCGCCAAATCACAAATTGACTTATCCAAAAATAACACGGGTATATAGCTAAGAGAAACGAATTCCTCCGCCACCAAACGTGAATACGTTTGAACAGATCAACTTACGCGATCCATTGGATATACTCTGTCAGACCTTCTTCCATATACGTTGTCCTGGGACTGGACAAACCGAAGGCACTATTCAGTATATCCATCTTAGTCACTGTTATCTAAGACTTATACAACAGCCCTTGCACTTTACTCCGTCTTCAATTTATCTTTGGCATATATTGCTCGCAACGCTTATGCCGATACAGAGTGGTTCTTTGGATAATAATCCAACCGGTCTCTCCATATTAACAACGTTAAAATGGTAAAAACTTTGATAGTCTGTGATTCAACTATCAAATGAAAACATGTCGGTGTACAAACAACGATCTTATTTCCAAAATGGAAATTCGATCGATCAATCATCATATGTTCATATTTCCTTATTTCATATATTTAGAAAATATATGTTATTAATCATTGGAAAACATTTCCATAGCTTATTTTCACATCACTATTATTTCGCAACTATCAGTCCCTAACTGTAACTAGTATGAGAACAATTCTCTAAGTATCAATCCAGAAGGTCGAAACCAACATCAGATCGTCACTTAGAAAACCGTTCAACTTACCCTCTCCAGTCAGTTTCTGAATTTGCTTAACTCTATTTCTTAAATTCTTATCATGAAACATTTCATTTTCTATGTTTAGAAAACATATCTGACTATATTTGGAAAACGTTCCCAAAACTCATTTACGGATTTCCAATGAACGTTGTATAAAACATCGTTACGCTTAATCCATTAATCGCTTATTACTTAACTATATTTCAAATCAACCTTTTCTATCGAATCACAACTATTCCTTTGTCAATTCTGAAGTCAATCAAGTTGGGGTATAATTACCTCTCAGACCTTAATTGAACAACGTCCTTTACTGTGAAATAGATGAAGCTCATCACTGCCTTTTTACAATCATCTGTTTACGCAAATTCTCGGATTCAGGTTACGAATTCACTTCTTATATGAAAACGTTTGACTATAACTATAACGTTATAATTCCTACTTCTGCAATATCTAACCTAAATTATAACTTTATCTCCTAACTCGAATAATTTAACAGACACCTAATTTCTAAATCAATAACTAAATCTTGATTTAAACCCTGGAAAGTAAATAGTACTTTCCCGAATTCGCTATAATCGAATTCGACGTATAACTCTCTTTCGAGTAATCTCTATTTGATTAACTCTTCTTCGAATAACCTATCTCTCTTCGAATAACTCATATTCGAAATCTCTCTCTTTCGAATAAACAATATTCGATCTCTTTCTTTCGAATATGCTATATTCGAAAATCTCCTTTCGATTTACTAATCGATAACTCCTTTCGATCAAACTAAAATCGATAACTCCTTTAACTCTATTAGAATAACTAATATTCGACTAACTCCTTTGGATTAACTAACTTCGAATAACTCCTTTGGATTAACTCTTCGACTAACTCCTTCGGATTAACTCTTTGATTAACTCCTTCGGATTAACTAACTTCGAATAACTCCTTCGGATTAACTAACTTCGAATAACTCCTTTGGATTAACTAACTTCGAATAACTCCTTTGGATTAACTCTTCGACTAACCCTTCGGATTAACTCTTCGATTAACTCCTTCGGATTAACTAACTTCGAATAACTCCTTTGGATTAACTAACTTCGAATAACTCCTTTGGATTAACTAACTTCGAATAACTCCTTTGGATTAACTCTTCGACTAACTCCTTCGGATTAACTCTTCGATTAACTCCTTCGGATTAACTAACTTCGAATAACTCCTTTGGATTAACTAACTTCGAATAACTCCTTTGGATTAACTCTTCGACTAACTCCTTCGGATTAACTAACTTCGAATAACTCCTTTGGATTAACTAACTTCGAATAACTCCTTTGGATTAACTCTTCGAATAACTCCTTTGGATTAACTCTTCGAATAACTCCTTTGGATTAACTCTTCGACTAACTCCTTCGGATTAACTCTTCGATTAACTCCTTCGGATTAAATAACTTCGAATAACTCCTTTGGATTAACTCTTCGACTAACTCCTTCGGATTAATTAACTTCACTTGGATAACTCTAGCCGGTCAACTCTAACTGTTCATCTTTAACTGGTAAACTTTAACTGGTTAACTCAAATGGTTTAACCTAACTGGTTAACTCTAACTGGTTAACTCAACTAGTTAACTCTACTGGTTTAACCTGACTGGTTAACTCGTCTTGATTAACTGAACAAATCCACTTAGTTTAACTTAGCTAATCCACGTTGATTAACTCTAACTGATTCACTTAGTTTAACTCAACTAATTCACTTTGATTAACCACTTAGTTAACTTAACTAATTTACTTCGATTAACCACTTAATTTAACTTAGCTAATTCACATCGATTTATCGCTTAGTTTAACTTAACTAACTTACTTTGGTTAACCTAACCAATTACTTTGTTTAACTCGACTAACTCGCTTTGGTTAACCTAACCAATTACTTTGATTAACTCGACTAAACTTAGCCCATTTGTTTCGGTTTGACTAACCCATTTGATTCGGTTTGACTAACCCATTTGATTTGGTTTTGACTAACCCATTTGATTCGGTTTGACTAACCCATTTGATTTGGTTTGACTAACCCATTTGATTCGGTTTTGACTAACCCATTTGATTTGGTTTGCTCGACAAATCCACTTTGTTTAATCTCGACTAATTTACTTAGTTTAATCTTTACCAAATCACTTTGTTTAATCCTTTTATCACACTCTGGTATTTCTTACGGTTTTTAACACATCATCTAACAACGATGAATATCGTCCAACCACACGTAATCACATCAGATTATATATATATCTCATTTATATATCACAATACATAAATCACAGTAAAAATAACTGTTGAGGAATCCAGTGGGATTCCTCCAACCTGTTTCCCTGCACCACAGATGTTAGACAACACCAGTATAATATTCTGTTAGAACAGAATCAACTTATAACTATTTGACGGTTTATATATATATATATATATATATATATATATACATATATATATATAATCTCTACTAACTGACTAGCAGTTCAAGCAAACAATCAACACACAGTCAAACAGACAATATTTTAACAGTTCTAAGAATACAACGTGAAAATAAAACTGTTTAGAGTTTGTGAGATTTACTCACATTGGCGCGTTAACTGTTGAATAACGGTTTGCGTTATTCGACTCAGTCGGACAATTTATTTCGCTATTAATTGTAATAGGTTCCAATCCACTCCCAACCAATTTCAGAATGTTGTCCTCGTTCATACAAATCCCATTCTGTATCCGGCCCATCACCCCAACGAAGCACAGTTGTGCTTTCTTCTTAGGCAGTCCGTCTTACAGGAATTTCTTTGGCCTGTTAACGTCTAACAAGTTTAATTATGCAACTATTTTACATGTATTCATTAATTTGAAAATGGACTCACCCCTACACAACGTTGGCCCAACAACCCGACCCGCTGTACCCTTTTTCCCCCTCGTACAAAACTGTCGCTCCTCCCTTATCAAAATACATGCAAGTTCCCTTCTTCCCGTTTCAACCTTCCTCCAACATTTTAACAAGCCCTGCCCATTTCCATAACCGTGAATATATCCTCCATTCACCAGCAGTACTTCGCATAAACAAAGTTCCACTTCTTAACACATCAGCTCCTGTAGCGAGCACATCTCCTCTTCTTTGCTTGCTTGCGCCCTCAACGTTTTGGCCCACTTCCATGCATGTGAACACCCTGCTTCTCTCCCCTCTCTATTATATTTACCAACCCCAGTACAATACTCAACGCCTGAACTTGTTTTCCACCACTCAACTTGTCAAGCTGGCGCGCCAATCTCATACGCAAGTATCCTCCAATAAATCTCCTTCGTTACACCTTCGTTCGACCTCTTCTATCTCATCAATGCTTTTGAAAATAGTTCCGGCTATCCTTGCTGCCAACGGTGGTTAGCCCTAGGCCTCGTTCACGAAAAATAGTGCGATAGAAACCATTCCGACCCTTAGAAAATTATAGTGGGAGGAAGAGGGGCATTCAATGATTTTACAGATATGTGTTTTGGATTTTACAGCCTTGTATTTGATTTTGTTTTGCCATAAAAGTGCGGCAGGATATCTTGTGAAGCAAAGTGAATAAAAAGAGGAAGAGCAGCTGTATTTAGGATGAGATGGAGTCCTTGTAGGGTCTGCGTGTTTTGATTGTAGCGTGGTATTTCCTGTGGTTTTTAGAAAGGCACGATCTCTATTGTTTGCTGAGGGGAGAAGGTAGCGTGTACCTTATATTGACCAGACAAAAAGGGAATTCTAGTTTTAGCTTATGAGATGGTATACTTATAGGATAGTCTTTTAATAAATTAAATATTTCATTTTATCCCAACCGTTATAGACAGAACTAAACATGTCGTTGTAATCAGCTATGTGTCGTGATCCCAAAAGTATAATAATACCGGTAGATTTACTCATATTGTGAAACCCCAAAATCGCTGATTAAGGGTGCGAAATACTCCAAATAAAAAGTTGCTTATTTAATTAATTAAAAATTACAGTAAAATTCTAAAAATTAAATTATCGCTATGTCTCAAAAGAACCTTGTCTGAATTCACACCCGATATCTAGTTATTTTGAAATAACCGTTATGGCCGATAAACGATTCTATAGCGCCTATTTTAAAATTTGATTTGGGCATATCTCAAAATCTACACGACGAAATCCCGATTTTTCTCTTCCACTAGAAAGATATACTCCACCAACTCCACACGTTTCTTGTTTCACAGAAATCCGATTTAAAATGAATTCTGTATATTCAGTTGAAGTTCGAATCGCCAAATTTCGAACTGCCGCGACGTTTCAGGTTCGTTTTAATTATAATTATAAATTATAAGTTCGAACGTTGTACTTTAAGTTATCGATATCGCCAAATCGATATATAAATAATTAAATAAATTAATTATTCGACAGCCAATAAAACGCGCCATTACACTCACCTAACAAATTACTTCATGAGTCAATTCTAACTAACTTGCATATTAAACCAAGTACTTAGCAACTTATTTATAATTTAACAAAGCAAATTAAACATTTCGAGTGAGAAGTTCTCACCCCAACCATCCTAACATCAAGAATGTTCAACGTAGGAATTAATGAGCTTGCAACAAACTAAAGTTGTCGCCTTTTCCCCTCAAACTTGCTAAGGAACACTCAAACACACACGATTTCACTCACACTTGGGTTTTAAGTAAGAAAGCTTGGATTTTTAGTAGTGTAAGGTCATGAAGAGGGCATGGGAGTTGCAGTATGGGCAATTAAAGGTGGCACAAGGATGAGGTGACCAGGTGGGTTGCTTGTGTGGTCATGTGGGGCTTATAGAAGGAGAATGGTGGAGATTAACTTCAGTTTAAGGGCGTAAAGGTGCTAACTTTGGAAATTAGGAAGGGAAGATGGAGTTTTTGGACAAGGGAAGGGGGCGCCTACATCGGTGGTGGCTAGTGGAGGTCGGCGACAGGTGGCGCAGGCGGAGGAGGTGCGGTGGTGGGGCCCAAGGTGGTGGCGTGGGAACCAAAAGTGGAGGGTGCCATTAAAATGGTGTAAAGCTTTTAGAAAATGGAGTTTAGGAATGATAATGGAATTAAAAATAAATTAAAAATCATACTTAAGCCTTAAGCTCTTGCAATGACATGTTATGGAAGAAATTGACACATGTCATGAAAGGTGGTGAGTTTACTAAATCCTATTGATTGTGGGAATTAGTGCTTAATGATTTGACTAATCCATGTGTTATTATAATACTCAAACTTCGTTCTGGTCCTACGACCACATACGATCTCCAAAAATTATGAAATTTGAGATCTTGCTACGTTATGGAATTACACTTTCAACAAATCAAGTCTCGTCAAATGTGGAGACTTTTTGAAAATCACCTTATTTTTAGCTTAAATTGAAAATCAATTGAATTTTCAAAATATGTTTATATATCGTTCTCACACTTATATGATCCTTTTGATTTGAAATTTTGAATTCTGATATATTTTGTCATTCCGGATCCAATAAAAGTGGTTTCGTTGGATTCCAAGATTGTCTCAAAAATCATCCTTATAGAGGTCATCTAGATAGCATTAAAATACCGATTTTCAAAATCTTATCTTTTAAATTGATTACAAAAATTTACTGGGCCTAATTTAAGTCAAATAAAACATAAAACCAAACTTTAAATTTAATTCACATTTTATCAAGTCCAAAATCAACATTTCCTATTTAAAATTCCATTATTGACAAAAATACAGATCATCACAAATAATTTATTTTCGCAAAACTCCTTTTTCAATCATTTAGAATGATTAAATAACTTCTTTCTCCAAGTTTTCACAAAGAAATTCCAAAACTCCAATTTAAGCCCTAACTTAGCAACTAAATCTAATTACAACTTTTTATTGGCATTTATAATTCGATTAACAAATTATAATTCCCATTTTAATTCATTAATCATTATATTTCATTACAAATTCACTTCAACAATAATTTTACAATTTATTCCATCTTAACATAATTCAGCATTATATTATTATTCTATAAATTTACCTAACCATTTCCAAAAAAGGTTTTAAGCACAATTATTATTTTATTTTATAATTCCTACAGCTTACATTTCGCATACCCAAATTTACGAATTATTATTTATCCTGTTAAACTAACTTAACTCTTCATATCGAAAATATAAATTTTCACTTATATGTTGATTTCTGGCCAATATTTTATATTTTCAATATTCGTTAGATCCACCAAAATTTTATTTATTAATTAGGGATGTCAATGGATATCCGAGAAATTCATAATCCATCCGCATCCATATCCGACAAACGGATAAATATTCGATAGCCGAAAAAATGGATGCGGATGCGGATACGGATATGTAGATATCCACATCCGAAAATTGTCCATTTGATTTTTTTAACATTATGTTCAAAATTATATGTATTCTAGTACAATGAATGAGATTTATTTATTGCATTATTAAGTCGAAGGTTTATACTATATGCACCTAAATGCATATCAACTACTCAAATCTATTTATTTTCATCATATATGTTTATTTGATCAACGGGATTGAAAAACATTTATGTTAAATGAAAAAATTTCATTTATATTTGTTGATTTATCAATCGCTGGCAAATAGGATAGTTATTCGATATCCGTCCGTATCCGCGGATATTGATATCTGATATCAAAAAATGATTTCGGATGCGGATACAGATATATCATTATCCGTATCTGAAAGTTTCCATTTACAGGCCTAAATACTTTCCCAAAACAATCACATTTGAGAAAGAGTGTGTTTTTTAAGGTCCCTATTAACTTTTAAAATGTAAAAAAAAGTCCGGCCTTAAAAATAATATGAATTACATCCATATATTTCCCTCATTCCACAAAGTATCATTTCACTTATCGCGGCGCACGATTAGGGCAGACGATCGAAGAAAAAATTAAAAAAAATTAGCCAATTTTCATTTTCTGTTTCTCGTTCGAGTGAAAAAGCCTAAAATCATTGCTGACTTGATCAGAAAATTTCATCGATATGGCGAGAACGAAGGTAAACATTTGGTTTTCTTATTTTTCTGTCAAACAACAGATAATGTTGTCCTATTTTACATTGAAATGTGGATTAACTTGGAATTGTTGCATGATTTTATGATTAAATACAAACATTATGCAAATTGGGTTGAAAAAATGTTTTCGGTTGCCAATAAAATTCGTACTGTCGTTTTTTTCAAATTTGAAACATCGTTGAAAGACTTTATTATGAAAAATGCCAAAATAGTAACATTGTTGAATTTTTTAGTCATAAATGTTTGTTGATGATGTGATTTCTATCATGAATGTTGAAAAATTATTTGATTTGGATAAATGAGTATATAAAGAAATTCTGAATGAAAATATGCATTTATTTAGAGCTGTCGCATGCAAGTGTGCAACTAGCAGTAGATTCATGCGTAAATGTATGCATTTAATCACAATTGTTGCATGTAATTATGCAACTATTAACTGAGTGTTGAATAATTATATGCATTTATCCAAAACTGTAGCACAATTGTGATTTTATTACATAATTGTTGCATAATTCTATGCATTTAATTAAAAATGTTGCATGCAGTTCTGAAAATATCGACACATTATTGCATATTTATATGGGTTTTAGTATAATTGTTGCATGCAAATGTGTAACTATCATCTGAATGTTGCATAATTGTATCCATTTAATTAGAAAGATCAGCAAGAGATTTGGTATGTAAATTAAAATCTGTTTTTATGCAATTTGGTACGTAAACTGTTTACATAATTTATCCATATATGTTTTTATATAGAGAATTTACATCAGTGAAGTGGTGAAAAGGTTGGAAAAGACAAATCATCATAAACACGAGCAACTTGAGTTGGCTAATTGCCCACAACAAGGCTATACGTAAGTAAATAAATTCAAAATACCTGTGTATACGTATATAAATAGTCAGAATATTTGCATACAACTATGCCAATATTCAGAACATTGGCATACCTATATTCAAATTTTGATAATATTTGCATATTTGGTGCAGATAATAAAAAAAGTTGCTTACTTGTATACACATATTTAGAATAGTAGAATCTGCATGTACACACATAATAAGTGCATACTTGTACGCATAAATTCATAATATTTGCAAACTTGTATGCATAAAATATGATGACTTGCATACTTTTATGCTGATTTCGTAAATGTTATCATATTAATGCAGATATTGAGAATGTTTGCATATTTCTATGCATGTTTTCATACTAAATAGAATAATTCTAACAAATTGATAATTTTTTTACAATTTCTGCAGCGTCAATTGTGAAACGTTTGTAACGAATATAATGAAACAGAGAAATGAGGACAAACAAGTCACAAAGATGATGAAATATACAAGCCTGATTCTATAAATCTACAACGAGCTTTGCTTGCTGCTCAAATTCTAAATTGCAGATTTTACAGTTTGACTGTAGATGATGACCTAACACTGGCGTTCCTAGTATCAGACGAAAACTAACCTTCGGATGAAAATTATTAAAAATGGTGTTAAAATTTCTGTACAAATATGTTGATCGATTTTCTGTATTCAAACTACAATGACATGATTATGTTTTTTTCTGTACTGAATTACTGTGAAATTTTATGTATTGAATTTAGTTCTTCTATTCTTAAACGATATTATGAATTGTTGCTTTCTTGTATACAGTTATTCATAATACTTGAATGCTTAAATGCAAATATTGTTATATGTTATGCATATGTGAATTGACAAAATATTCAGGATAATTTCAAAATTAAAAAAAGGGAACTAAACTTCAAAGTTAAAAGAGGATATGCGTACATGCATAACAGTTGAATACTTGCATGCACATAATAAGAATAATTGCATACCTGTATGCAACAACTGAGAATACTCGTATACATTAGTCAACTATGAAGATACTTTCGTACTTGTATGTAACTATTACGAACTGTTTCATACATTTTATGCATCAATGCAAAATATAGGAAAAAATGAAATAAATATTCAGTATAATTGCATACATGTATGAAACTATGCTGAATAATTGCATATATATATATATATATATATATATATATATAAGCCTAAAAAAATAACTATAAAAATCACAGAATTTAACATTAAAATACAGAACTAAATTTAAAGCAGAATGTAAATGTTCACAACAATATACAGTATAACTTTGTTAAAAAAAAATACAAAACAACATTTAATAGCCTTTTGAAGAACACGTCATCTTCTATGATCATCTTTTAGAAAGTTTTTGAGTTGCTGACAATACCAAATCCAATTGTCTTCATCTTCTCCAGACACAATAGCAATTGCTACAGGGAAAAAACCTATGAAATAAATAAATAAATAATACTAAAAGAATAAAATAAACTACATAAACAAATAATACAAAATAGTTTTATATTCTAACGCATTTATACAGAATATATGAATACATATACGCAAATTTCCTGAATATATGCAAAGCCCTATACATCGGTTATAACGATAGTTACATATTTTTGTGCAAATATTAACAACTTATGCATATTTGTATATACATATTCAGAATATAAGAATAAATGTATTGCCAAACTTAACAAATAAATCTGTACGATCTATAATAACATTAAAACTATATACAATAATTAAATTGTCCATCGACAAGTCTATACAATTAAAGAACATCAGATTAAACAATTAACAAAGATCGAGCAAAAAATGATACCCGTATAATTTTTTTTAATAAAAAGTATAAATTACCTTGAAGAATAACGCACCCATTATTTAAATCAAGAATGGATCTAATTAAATCACTGAAAGAATCCTGAGCACTGCAAATTTTAGATCGACGGAATGCAAAAAATGAGAACGATGAGGGCGCCGCCATGACACAGAACTATATGATTCTGAAAAAAATAAAACCCTAATACGTGTTTCGTATTACATTAATTACGGCGTTAATTAACGTAAAAGGGCAGTTCTGAAAAAAAAAATAGCCGCTATTTGAAAATAGGGATGAAATTTATACGTTTTAAAAGGGGAGGATGTGACCCTAATTAAGTTTAGTTATAAGGATGTGAGCCTAATTTTCACTTTGAGAAAATAATTTATTAAACACTTGTTCCATCTTAGATTATTATACGAGTATACTTTTGAACTCGTATTTTATTTCTCTTGGTTTTACAATTTACAAAACAAGTTATAATTTGTTTACCCTGAATACCCAAAAACCTAGGTTGTTACAGATTGCAATGTCGAAGCTCGGAAAATCATAAAACTGTGAAACCAGGATTGGTCATATCCCCGATTGCAATGCCGAAGCAATGTTGCATGTGTTAATCTCTTATCCAGTTTTATCATAATTTAGGTACCTAACTCGTGGACCTAAAGGTCAAACTCATGGCGACCAAAGTCTCAAAACTGATGGTGACCAAAGTCACAACACTCGTGGTGATCGAAGTCACAATACTTGTGGTGACCGAAGTCACAAAACTCAGACGACCCGAAGGTCGATAGCACTGGCAACTCATGGATGTGTAACCAACTCATGGAAGAAACCCAAAAAATGTTAAGGTGTGTCTCATATCACATGTTCACATTAAACGATTCTTTTACCATTAGTTAACTCCACATCAGTAAATAAAATCAAAGAAATCTTAGAATACTCATATCTTGCCTCGTATCATCGGCAAGTGGAAATAAATCTCAATACGGTTACTCGTAAACCATAGTTCTCAAAAAGGGAAAACTCGTCTCATCGGCGAGTAAACAACTCAAATAATTGGTTTTCATCGATTATTCTTTTATATTAGGAGCTCTCGCACCTCTCAAATTGCCAAGTATTAGCTAGTTTAGATAATTCCTAGTTATAATAAGAATTATAAATCTCAAATGTCACTCAAAACTCAAAAACGTTTCGATCGTAAAAGTCTGAAATTGACGAATAAAATAATCGCATGTGTCCCATACCACGTGTTTTAGTAAATCATTTAATTACCTTTCTCAAACGCTCGAATAGTACAAACGTGTGTGTTTCATATATATGAAGAATTTATTAGAGAAACTACCTTTTAAAACTATTTCTTTCAAAAATGATTATTAAAACTAATATTTAAAATTCTTTTATTATAAAAAGTAATTAGATTTTGAAAATGCCTCATACCCATCAACGAGATTTCATCACCCATTTGTAAACTTTAACATAATTTGTATATTTATTTGTATATTTATTTTTAGTAAATTTGCATTTCATTTCAGACTTTTACCCTTTTTAATGTCTTATTTCTCCATTTCTATTGATCTATTACTGAATTCCACCTTGGGCTTTTGGCCATCAAAGCAAAGAAGCATTCCCAGGTAGGCATAGATCATCGATCCATTCCAAGCATTTGATCATCCTAGTCTAACCAGCCTTGATCATGCACGATAACTGCAAAATCCAAGCAAGCATTCGTATTAAGGCTTGTATTCGTTTAGGAGGAAAAAAAAAGATATGGATTGCCTAGCGTTAAATGCAGATGCACATTAGGAAAATGCACTAAATCAAAGCGTTCATCTTCGATAAAAGAACAAAACATGCAGCAAGACAAAATGCAAATCGAACTCAGTTAATTATGCCTACTGCCTACACTAGATACAAAAACAACATATATAGAGTACACGCAGTTATAAAGAAAATATTACAATATGATGAATACTATGTCCTAATCAACATAAAGCTCTAATTACGGCACGCATACATACTGTTAATTTATAAGCCCTCATACCCGCCTACATATATAAAGCAGTAATGACTGTTAACAAAATATACAACTCATCTGGCTTCCTCTTTAGAATCATCTATTAACAACATACAGATATAAACTATAATTAAAATGGCCACTTCGAAACTCAGTTTTCTGGCATTAGCCTTGATTGTTTTAACAATTTGGGCTACATCAGTCTCGGAAGCTCGTATTAATTTAAGCAAAATGTCAATGGAGCAGAGACACGAGCAATGGATGGCAACGCATGGGAGAATTTACAAAGATGCAGCAGAGAAGGCACAGCGTTTCATGATATTCAAGTCCAATGTAGAGCTCATAGAGTCCTTCAATAATGCTGGAAATCACAAGTTCAAGCTAGGCGCTAACAAATTTGCGGATCTTACCAATGAGGAATTTAGAGCTCGCAATGGCTTTAAATCGTCGGGGACAAAGACGATCACAAGCTTTAGGTACGAAAACTATACCGCAGCACCCGCAAGCATGGACTGGAGAAAGAAAGGCGCGGTTACCCCTGTTAAGGACCAAGGTCAATGTGGTAAGTGAACAACAAATTAAACATTTAATTAGATGGTATTTAAAGACATAATATATAATACAGCTCATAATTAATTTTAAGTTAGAGACAAGTATATAACACACTGAAGTATGTATGTAAACTACAGGATGTTGCTGGGCATTCTCGGCAGTAGCAGCAACAGAAGGAGTGAACAAGCTAAGCACAGGTAAGCTCGTCTCCCTCTCGGAACAAGAGCTCGTAGACTGTGACGTAAAAGGCGAAGACCAAGGATGCAATGGAGGTTTAATGGACGATGCATTCAAATTCATAATGAAAAACAAAGGCCTCACAACGGAAACAAAGTACCCATACAAAGGAACAGACGACACCTGCAACTCCCAAGAAGCAGCATCCCATGCAGCCGCTATTACTGGTTTCGAAGATGTTCCAGCAAACAGTGAATCCTCACTCCTTAAAGCAGTAGCGAATCAACCGATATCTGTTGCTATAGATGCAGGTGACTTTGCTTTCCAGCTATATTCAAGTGGAGTATTCACCGGGGAATGTGGGACTTCGCTTGATCATGGTGTCACCGCAGTCGGTTATGGAACGGATACGGATGGTACTAAGTTTTGGTTGGTGAAGAATTCGTGGGGATCATCATGGGGAGAGAATGGATATATAAGAATGGAAAGGGATGTATCGGCCAAAGAAGGACTTTGTGGCATTGCAATGGAAGCTTCTTATCCCACTGCTTGAAGTGATTTTATTGCTTGCTTGCTTGCTTCTGTATATATATATGTGCGCTCTCTCCAAATGTGTATATATATAATCTTAAAGTGTTCCTTGTTTATATATAAAAATAGATATTGTATTGTGTTAGTGTTTCCTGTATATGCTCCCTCCACTGGTTTTATATATTTTTGTACATAAATCTAGATGCACCCTATCCTCTGCTCAAACTAGTTCTGGAATCTCTTTTTTGCTTACACGAACGATAAAAAAAGGAAAAAAAATTTAAAAAAATTGAAAAAAATAAAAAATGAAAAAATAAGCCTGTAAATCTGAACGCAGAGTGAAGAGAAGCCAGTTACACATGCTGAACTGGAAAGTGCACTTATATTTCTTTTATTCCATCTCGGAATTTTAAAACAGAGATATGGGGTATCCATCTCGGTTTTTCGTCTTCAATCACTTTTATTCCATGTTTGATTGCTCACGAATGTCCCTAGCACATTTCCTTACGTTTCTATGTCCAGATGTAAAGTAAATGTGTAATCATCAAATTTCAAGAATTTAGTGTGAACTTAGTTTCTACTTTTTAATTTAGCAAATTCTGTTTAGAATCTCATTTAAATGTGAATTTAATTCTTTATAAAGGTGTACTAACTTTAATGTAGCCTACATATCATAAAATCAAATTTGAAAAATGAAAAAGAGGAAAAAGAATAAGACGTCCGTTTTTTAAATTGAAAAATGAATGTCACTTCATATTTAAAAACGTTTTATTAATTTATGATGTCACATATCTAATGTAATAGAAAAACAAACTTCTATTACAAGCGTCATATCCTACAAAATAGAAATTGACGTTCATTTCCAATTACATACTTCAGTTGCTATTTTCTATTTTGTTTTTCTTATTTTGAAAAACAGTAGGAGCTCGTAATCCAATTCTTTTATCCATCAATGGTCCGAGGGATTAAAAATCTTCTCTCTTGTTTTCTACTATCTCGCAGTGCAAGGTGAAAACCAAATCTCAACCAAACAGGTCCTTGGTTCTCTAGCGGTATCAGGAGGATTTTACAAAGATGCAACTGGAAAAATATATTTAGAGCCATAATGGAACGCGTAATGTCGTTCAATATTGGAAATCACAAGTTCAAGCCAGGAGCTAATAAATTCGTAAATCTTATGAATGTGGAGCTTAGAGCTTAAAATGTGTTAATCGTCTAGGGCTAAGATGATCACAAGATTTAGGTACGAAAACTTTAACAAAACGCCTGCAAACATGGATCGGAGAAAGAAAAGCGTGGCTGCTCTTTTGAAAGGCCAAGGTCAGAGTGATCAACCATAACTTGTAAGATAGCATATGAAATACAATTGTTTGCTATAACACAAAAACATACCAATGTACCTTCGTACCGAAAACCCAATCACTTGCCCATGTTGCAAAAGTGTAACAACCCGTATTTTCAAACAATCTGTTATAGTATAAATCGAGGCAGAATTTAATTATAAAATGTGAATCAAGGGAAACGGGCTATGACATTGCGTTCGTCTCGGAAAAATACGCGAAATAGAGTCCGAGTTTTCAAAAAACGGAGTCCGTATGGCCCAGATATGGCCCGTCAAAGTTTTCAGAAAATTCAAGGTTTAAAAACAGATTTAAATTAAATAATTGGGCCAGCTGGGCCAAGGCGGGAAAAATCCCGCCACAGTACCCAAGTCGACAGGCCTGTCGACTTGGGTGTCGACAGGGTCGACCAGGTCGACAGCCCTGTCGACTTGGCTGTCGACTGGGTCTCGGCGCCCAGTCCTGCCTGGTGCACCATTTTGGGTTTTGTGTTGAGCTAGGGGGCCAGATTCGATTTGGAGGGCTGAGATGAGAACTAGGGTTTAATCCTATGGTCTATATCACTAGCCTAATCTATAAATAAGACCCTAATCTACCCTAAATCATTCATTATTCATCCTAGCAACTAAACTATGTCAAAATCAAACCTCTCATGGCCTCCACTCTCTTCATACAATTCCTAAATCAAATTCCTAAGAGATTTCCATGCATACAAGTATATTTAGGCTTGTATGATCCTCTTTAGCTTGCATTAAAGTCTTGTTTCTCTATTGGCATCTTAAAGGAAGAGTTTTGATCAAGTTTGCTTGCATTTTTTGGGGTTTTTGGTTGCATAAGGGTTTGCTTACATTTGCTATACTCATTTGAGTTCGCATAAGCATTGTAAGCCCTATTCCTTTCATACTTGAACTTTAAAGTTAATTGTATGATATGCAAGTTTCTATGATATGTTGTGCAAGTTTCTTATGATAAGTTATGCAAGTTTCTTATGGTAAGTTATGCAAGTTTCTTATGATAAGTTATGCAAGTTTCTTATGGTAAGTTATGCAAGTTTTGCTATGCAAGTATGATATGCAAGTTGACAAATGTTATGCAAGTTTTGCTATGCGAGTATGATATGCAAGTTGACAAATGTTATGCAAGTTTTGTTATGCAAGTTTGGTTTGCAAGTTATCATATGTTATGCAAGTTTGTTTATGCAAATATGATATGCAAGTTGTCATAAGTTATGCAAGTTTGTTTATGCGAGTATGATATGCAAGGTGTCATATGTTATGCAAGTTGGCTTATGCAAGTATGTTATGCAAATTTGGGATGGTCATATGGTTCATGTTATCATGTTATGCATGCTTTTTGGGCCAAAAATGTATTATGCAAGTGTATGAACCCATGAACATTTCATATGCCACCATGTTGAACTTGTGGCTCTAACACTTTTATGTCATGATTATGCCAAGTTCCCTCTTTCTATCCTTTATGCGCTATTGCGATATGTAAGCGATGGGATTGCGTTTGGGGTTGGGTAAACTTAAAGACATAAAAATATGAGCTTGGGAATTTACCTATTAAGTTAGGTCTACCCATTGGGAATTTACCTATTAAGTTAGGTCTACCCAATTGCTTGAAAATGTGTAATATGTTTTGGAAACATGATGGACATGACACTTAGAAAAGATAAGTGTGGCCAACTCGAGGTTGGGTTGAGTTTGTAGCGTAAACCTACCCGGAACCGACCGGCTTAACTAGTTGCTACAGACAATAAGACCCAATGTGAGAAGTTGGTCATATTGTACCTTGAACCCGAGGTTAGACCAAGTTGTGGTGTAAAGCTACCCGGACCCGCCCGGCTTAACTAGTAACCACAATAAGGTCTAATGTGAGAGGTTAAGGCGCATTAATTAATTAATGCCTCGTGATTAGGGTTAAGTCATGGACCGCTGGAATACTTAACCAATTTGGATATGGGGGATTAACGGGGTTAAGTTAACCTACACTTAACCAATCTGAACTCGGTAAATTAACGGGGTTAAGTTAACCTACACTTAACCAATCTGAACTCGGTAAATTAACGGGGTTAAGTTAACCTACACTTAACCAATCTGAACTCGGTAAATTAACGGGGTTAAGTTACCCTACACTTAACCAATCTGAACTCGGTAAATTAGCGGGGTTAAGTTACCCTACACTTAACCAATCTGAACTCGGTAAATTAACGGGGTTAAGTTGAACTTAACCAATCCAACTCAGTAATTTGATAAGGCTGAGAACCAATTAGATATCTGGTCTGGATAAACTAACTTGATTGATAAATTAAACGAACCTGTTTTGCGGATCTGTAGGACCCACATCAAGTTAGGCAAGTTTGTAATCTGTTATCTGACCCGTTAATCTGAAGATTGATCGTCTGAACTTTGTATGTCTGAACTCTGTTAATAAGTTAATCTGAATCTGACAGTCTGGGGACACAAGGGGGAATACTTGTGTCATCTGTTGTTTGGGACCCATATTAGTCAGTAACCCTTTCTGGTATCAACACTTTGACCCAACTGTAGGTAGGGTCCGGGCACGCTTACTGAACTAATTATAAGTGGTTCATTCTGATAATGGCGATGGGTGTTGATGGTACGTTCCAACCGGGTCATGTGCGTGCATGGATCCCGGTCTACCTCTGAGGATGTAAGACGCCGTGACATCTATAAATATGCCTGTGCCAATTGGTTACCACTTTAGGGAGTGATACACCCTGTCGTGGGACCGACACAGGGTATTTATGTATTAGGGAGCCGATCGCTTGGGTAGGGTTTAGGGTACACTTAACTCTGTCTGACTCTGTAGGTACCGTCTGTTTTGTTGGGTGGTAACACCCGTCTGTTTCTGCGTGGTACCGTCTGTTTGGGTGGTAAAGGCCCACTACTAGTGTACACCTAATTGTCGTATTCCGTTTCTGTACTCTATTCTGTTAGGGTGGTAAAGGCCCATTATTGTAGTATTCCATTTCCGTACTCTGTTCCGTTAGGGTGGTAAAGGCCCATTATGGTTAGCATTCTGTTTCTGTACTCTGTTCCGTCAGGGTGATAAAGGCCCATTATTGTCAACATTCTGTCTCTGTACTTTGCCTGTTAAGGTGGTAAAAGCCCATTCTTCCCAAAACTCTATTTCTGTATGGACCATTCTGTTCCGTTCTGCTTCGATATGAACATTGGGGTAACACCTAATACTGTTATACTAGTATTGGTACCAAGAAATTGGATCTTGATTTGAGTCAAACACCTGATATTGGGCCAAGTTTAGGCCAAGGGATAAATTCTTGATTTTACATGACATGTTAGAACGCTGGTGCACCCGTGGTGAAAAACCTTAAACCTGATTATGCGATGACACCGTTATCTGCCTTGTTAGTTAGTCAGCATGTTAGTATGTTTGTTATCCTTATGTTCATACTTGCTGCTCATGTCAGTTAACTTTATCAGTTTACATTGATTGTAGTAGGGCTTACTCAGTCTTTTTGACTGACCTGTTTTCTTTCGCCTCTTTTCTTCCGTTTCCCCCCCCCCCCCCCAGGTTCTCAGGGAGGGAATACAGGAGCTTAGCTTGGATCTTTGCTGCTTTTCTTGGATAGCTCATGTATGCTTTGGACTTGAGCTCGCTATGGTTTATCACTCTTATTTGGGGATAGTACTTATGTATTTCAGTTTATCAGATGATGTTTTTATCTAGACTTGTAATTTTGGGAAAATGACATTTTGATGTACCAGACTTGTGTTTTGAAATGGTTTAAAATCTTCCGCTGTTTTATCCATGTTATTTACTCTGTTTACATATATACATATGTTCTTGTTCTGCCTTGATATATCATTATGCATGTTTACCTGATTCAAACGCCCCTCCAAAGTCAGAGTCCTTGCAAGAGTGGCACTGGCGGAGGTGGGGTGTTACATTTGGTATCAGAGCATATGGTTTACGAGAAGGAACAAAAAGGTTTTTAGAAAACTTTTTGAAAACTATTTTCAAAACAAGTATAAAGTATTTTCCAAAGAAAAGTCTAGTATTTTAAAAAGGCTATTCCCCAAAAAGCCATTAGCGTTATCCTTCGCTCCCTTGACCTAATCTTATCTTATCTTTCGTTTCAGTATGGCTGAGAATCTTGCCATCCCAGATGGAGTAAACGTACCACTCTGGCATAGGAGACTTCTAGACGCTAGGGCGGCAGCTGGCCCCGCAAACCCTACTCCCACTCCTCCTCCTGTAATTGAGAATCCTCTCCCTAATGTCCCTCCTCCGGTGGTTCCTATTCCTCCTCCGCCAGTTGCTGAGGCTCCTCTTCCCCCTCCTCCCCCTCAGCATCCTCAAGTTGAGTTCACGAAGGTTTGTAAGGACTTCAAGGCGATGGGAGGCAAGAATTTCCTAGGCACGGAATCTTTTGTTGAAGCTAGGAATTGGCTGAAAGACACGGAGGACTTGTTTGCTATCTTTAGGATTGATGACGAGAGGAAGATCTTATTGACAGTGTGGCTTTTGAAGGACGAGGCAGCCTATTGGTGGGAGGTCACCAATGGGACGAGGCCCGTCGAGACTTGGGCCGATTTGAGGGCTAGATTTGTGACCAAGTTTCTATCCTCTGCTGAGGCGAATTTACAGATGGAGAAGTTCATTGCATTAAAGCAAGATGATATGACTGTCAAGGAGTATGTGAATAAGTTTAATCAGCTGGCCCGTTTTGGTCTGGATATAGTAAACACTCCTGAGAAGAAGGCTCTCCGATTTGCTAGGGGGTTGAATGAGCCGCTGCAGGGTTTGGCGATGTCGCATATTCCGCATGGAGCTACTTTCGAGAGTTTGGTCGATATGGCTCTACTTCAGGGAGAGGGAAAGAAAGAGGTCAAGTCGAGTGACACTCAAGTAAAGAAGACTGATTTTTAGGGCAAAGGCAATCAAGGTGGTCAAGGCAGTCAGGGGAACCAGAGCAAGAAAAAGAAGGACAAGAAGTCTGGAGATAAAAAGGAAAAGAAGTGCTTTACTTGTGGAAGTTCAACCCATCTAAACAAGGATTGCAGAAAGAGGAAGGGCACTTGCTTTAACTGCGGAGAGATGGGACACTTCACTAGGGACTGCCCAAAGAAGAAAGGGACTACATCGGAAGGAACGATGAATGCTCGCATGGCGGGCGAATAGATTTGGGCTAGAATAATTTGTCTGTAGGATGTTTAATTCTCTTTGTCTGATTTTCAGTATGAAACTCTTTTTCTGGTATTTTGATTCTGAATGGAAACTCAGTATTTTAATGCTAGCCTTGCTTCTGATCTGGTAATAGTCTCAAACTCCCTGAGAGTTATAACTCATCTGTTTGTGATAAATTGGGATTTGGGAGTATCTGTGACTATGACGAATACATTCTGGGTTTCTACCATGCTTGGTTTCCTAAGAATCATTTGGGGAAAATCTGATCTGTAATGGTATTCTGTAGGTATATGTGCCAAGTTTTGTTTTATCTGTACTCGCTCCCATCACTCGATTGTACCTTATGGAGATAGGAATCCTATGGATGTAAACATGTGTTTGAGACATGTTATGTTTGGTGGTTGCAAGTGGTTGCAAGTGATTGCTCGTGGATGCATTATACACGGTTAGGCACTAGATCGGCTCGCACACTCCTCATATTGCATATGCATGAGTGTTTATGCTTATTCATGGATGAAAATTGTGTGTTATCACATGGATGTTGCATATGGGTGTATGTTATGTGCACACATATAGATGATATACATTATGTTAGGAATTGCATACATATGGATTCATTTCACTAACATAATTTGCATTGATGATATTTGCATTAGATAGGTACATATACACACACCTTTGCATATGTTCATCCAGCATTTAGAATCTTGTAAGGACAATGATTGCTCGTGGATGATGTTTTGAGTAGATGGATGATTGGATGGTAGGATACGTTCTTCTGAACTTGAAGATTTCGAGGACGAAATCCTTTAAGGAGGGGAGAATGTAACAACCCGTATTTTCAAACAATCTGTTATAGTATAAATCGAGGCAGAATTTAATTATAAAATGTGAATCAAGGGAAACGGGCTATGCCATTGCGTTCGTCTCGGAAAAATACGCGAAATAGAGTCCGAGTTTTCGAAAAACGGAGTCCGTATGGCCCAGATATGGCCCGTCAAAGTTTTCAGAAAATTCAAGGTTTAAAAACAGATTTAAATTAAATAATTGGGCCAGCTGGGCCAAGGCGGGAAAAATCCCGCCACAGTACCCAAGTCGACAGGCCTGTCGACTTGGGTGTCGACAGGGTCGACCAGGTCGACAGCCCTGTCGACTTGGCTGTCGACTGGGTCTCGGCGCCCAGTCCTGCCTGGTGCACCATTTTGGGTTTTGTGTTGAGCTAGGGGGCCAGATTCGATTTGGAGGGCTGAGATGAGAACTAGGGTTTAATCCTATGGTCTATATCACTAGCCTAATCTATAAATAAGACCCTAATCTACCCTAAATCATTCATTATTCATCCTAGCAACTAAACTATGTCAAAATCAAACCTCTCATGGCCTCCACTCTCTTCATACAATTCCTAAATCAAATTCCTAAGAGATTTCCATGCATACAAGTATATTTAGGCTTGTATGATCCTCTTTAGCTTGCATTAAAGTCTTGTTTCTCTATTGGCATCTTAAAGGAAGAGTTTTGATCAAGTTTGCTTGCATTTTTTGGGGTTTTTGGTTGCATAAGGGTTTGCTTACATTTGCTATACTCATTTGAGTTCGCATAAGCATTGTAAGCCCTATTCCTTTCATACTTGAACTTTAAAGTTAATTGTATGATATGCAAGTTTCTATGATATGTTGTGCAAGTTTCTTATGATAAGTTATGCAAGTTTCTTATGGTAAGTTATGCAAGTTTCTTATGATAAGTTATGCAAGTTTCTTATGGTAAGTTATGCAAGTTTTGCTATGCAAGTATGATATGCAAGTTGACAAATGTTATGCAAGTTTTGCTATGCGAGTATGATATGCAAGTTGACAAATGTTATGCAAGTTTTGTTATGCAAGTTTGGTTTGCAAGTTATCATATGTTATGCAAGTTTGTTTATGCAAATATGATATGCAAGTTGTCATAAGTTATGCAAGTTTGTTTATGCGAGTATGATATGCAAGGTGTCATATGTTATGCAAGTTGGCTTATGCAAGTATGTTATGCAAATTTGGGATGGTCATATGGTTCATGTTATCATGTTATGCATGCTTTTTGGGCCAAAAATGTATTATGCAAGTGTATGAACCCATGAACATTTCATATGCCACCATGTTGAACTTGTGGCTCTAACACTTTTATGTCATGATTATGCCAAGTTCCCTCTTTCTATCCTTTATGCGCTATTGCGATATGTAAGCGATGGGATTGCGTTTGGGGTTGGGTAAACTTAAAGACATAAAAATATGAGCTTGGGAATTTACCTATTAAGTTAGGTCTACCCATTGGGAATTTACCTATTAAGTTAGGTCTACCCAATTGCTTGAAAATGTGTAATATGTTTTGGAAACATGATGGACATGACACTTAGAAAAGATAAGTGTGGCCAACTCGAGGTTGGGTTGAGTTTGTAGCGTAAACCTACCCGGAACCGACCGGCTTAACTAGTTGCTACAGACAATAAGACCCAATGTGAGAAGTTGGTCATATTGTACCTTGAACCCGAGGTTAGACCAAGTTGTGGTGTAAAGCTACCCGGACCCGCCCGGCTTAACTAGTAACCACAATAAGGTCTAATGTGAGAGGTTAAGGCGCATTAATTAATTAATGCCTCGTGATTAGGGTTAAGTCATGGACCGCTGGAATACTTAACCAATTTGGATATGGGGGATTAACGGGGTTAAGTTAACCTACACTTAACCAATCTGAACTCGGTAAATTAACGGGGTTAAGTTAACCTACACTTAACCAATCTGAACTCGGTAAATTAACGGGGTTAAGTTAACCTACACTTAACCAATCTGAACTCGGTAAATTAACGGGGTTAAGTTACCCTACACTTAACCAATCTGAACTCGGTAAATTAGCGGGGTTAAGTTACCCTACACTTAACCAATCTGAACTCGGTAAATTAACGGGGTTAAGTTGAACTTAACCAATCCAACTCAGTAATTTGATAAGGCTGAGAACCAATTAGATATCTGGTCTGGATAAACTAACTTGATTGATAAATTAAACGAACCTGTTTTGCGGATCTGTAGGACCCACATCAAGTTAGGCAAGTTTGTAATCTGTTATCTGACCCGTTAATCTGAAGATTGATCGTCTGAACTTTGTATGTCTGAACTCTGTTAATAAGTTAATCTGAATCTGACAGTCTGGGGACACAAGGGGGAATACTTGTGTCATCTGTTGTTTGGGACCCATATTAGTCAGTAACCCTTTCTGGTATCAACACTTTGACCCAACTGTAGGTAGGGTCCGGGCACGCTTACTGAACTAATTATAAGTGGTTCATTCTGATAATGGCGATGGGTGTTGATGGTGCGTTCCAACCGGGTCATGTGCGTGCATGGATCCCGGTCTGCCTCTGAGGATGTAAGACGCCGTGACATCTGTAAATATGCCTGTGCCAATTGGTTGCCACTTTAGGGAGTGATACACCCTGTCGTGGGACCGACACAGGGTATTTATGTATTAGGGAGCCGATCGCTTGGGTAGGGTTTAGGGTACACTTAACTCTGTCTGACTCTGTAGGTACCGTCTGTTTTGTTGGGTGGTAACACCCGTCTGTTTCTGCGTGGTACCGTCTGTTTGGGTGGTAAAGGCCCACTACTAGTGTACACCTAATTGTAGTATTCCGTTTCTGTACTCTGTTCTGTTAGGGTGGTAAAGGCCCATTATTGTAGTATTCCGTTTCTGTACTCTGTTCCGTTAGGGTGGTAAAGGCCCATTATGGTTAGCATTCTGTTTCTGTACTCTATTCCGTCAGGGTGATAAAGGCCCATTATTGTCAACATTCTGTCTCTGTACTTTGCCTGTTAAGGTGGTAAAAGCCCATTCTTCCCAAAACTCTATTTCTGTATGGACCATTCTGTTCCGTTCTGCTTCGATATGAACATTGGGGTAACACCTAATACTGTTATACTAGTATTGGTACCAAGAAATTGGATCTTGATTTGAGTCAAACACCTGATATTGGGCCAAGTTTAGGCCAAGGGATAAATTCTTGATTTTACATGACATGTTAGAATGCTGGTGCACCCGTGGTGAAAAACCTTAAACCTGATTATGCGATGACACCGTTATCTGCCTTGTTAGTTAGTCAGCATGTTAGTATGTTTGTTATCCTTATGTTCATACTTGCTGCTCATGTCAGTTAACTTTATCAGTTTACATTGATTGTAGTAGGGCTTACTCAGTCTTTTTGACTGACCTGTTTTCTTTCGCCTCTTTTCTTCCGTTTCCCCCCCCCCCCAGGTTCTCAGGGAGGGAATACAGGAGCTTAGCTTGGATCTTTGCTGCTTTTCTTGGATAGCTCATGTATGCTTTGGACTTGAGCTCGCTATGGTTTATCACTCTTATTTGGGGATAGTACTTATGTATTTCAGTTTATCAGATGATGTTTTTATCTAGACTTGTAATTTTGGGAAAATGACATTTTGATGTACCAGACTTGTGTTTTGAAATGGTTTAAAATCTTCCGCTGTTTTATCCATGTTATTTACTCTGTTTACATATATACATATGTTCTTGTTCTGCCTTGATATATCATTATGCATGTTTACCTGATTCAAACGCCCCTCCAAAGTCAGAGTCCTTGCAAGAGTGGCACTGGCGGAGGTGGGGTGTTACAAAAAGCCAAAGTAAAAGTTTCCTTACTAATTTTTACATCGAGATAAAGGAATAAGTGAATATGAAATTAAACTGATTTCAAAGTTTATGTAAATTTCTGTTTGAATGCGACTGGTAATAATAAATTATTATCGAAGAATTGGAGTATTTGGAAATCAATTGGTATTTACTCGATTTTAATAACACCAGAAAATGGTGTTTTTGCAAACAGTCTCGAAATTCGATGAATTCAGTTCACTGAGTCCAGGATATTGAAATATAGCAGAATGTCAATTTTCATGACAATTGGAGGTTCGGTGTGGTCGTACGAGGTTAAAAAGCTAGACGAAATTAAAAGCGAATATTGTTGTAATATATATTATTTTAAGGGTGAATACGCTTAATGCAAGGGACATTATTGTAATTGTTGAGACATCAGAAGTCTATAAATAGAGAGCTCATGTATTTTATTACACAGTACAAGTTGATATATGTTTGAATTACTTGAGTAAGATTGTTGGGCTACTTTCATGTTTTAAGTGACGTGATGATGTATGTTTGAGTAAACTTCATTTTACTTGATTCATGCATTTGTGAAAAAGTGTGCCAGTATTTAATATTTTCTTTTCAGTGGCTATGTTCATATGATGTATGTCTATTTCGTTACGTCTCATTATATATTTCAGTATGATTATAGCTGTGTTCACATGGGCATGCAATGAATACTATTATAATGTTTGGAAATTTTCATAGCAATAACATCGGTATTTTGATAATAAAACCGGTATACATTGCTTAGCTCCTTATTTGAGTACTGTGTATGATGTTGATTACATCAATGTTAAGCCTGCATTGTTGGTTTTATTGTCATATAAATTTATTTCATGCAACTTTTTTTTTTGTTTGTTTGTATAGCTTGCAAAAATGTCGAACATCGCTAAGCTTGAATTTAAAGCATTGGTCATTTCTGGAGACAATTATTTGTCATGGATACTGGATGCTGAGATCCATTTACAAGCTCAATGCTTAGAAAACGCCATTAAAAATGGCAATAATATGTCCCAGCAGGACAAAGCAAAAACTCTGATATTTTTAAGACGCCGTATCCACGATGATCTAAAATCAGAATATTTAACTGAAAAAGACCCTCTCCACCTATGGAACTCTCTGAAGGAGCGATGTGACCACCAGAAGACGGTCATACTTCCAAATACGAGATAAGAGTGGTTGAACCTGAGGTTTCAAGACTTTAAAACATTAAGGGAATATAATTCCGCCATGTTTAGAATTACTTCTAAACTGAAATTATGTGGAGAAAAGGTAGATGACGCGCAAATGTTGGAAAAGACTTTCTCAACATTTCATGCCTCGAATGTGCTCCTGCAATAGCAATACCGAGAGCGTCATTTTATAAAATATTCTGAACTCATTGAATGTCTATTGATTGCTGAACAAAACAATGAACTGCTTCTTAAAAACCACTCCTCAAGACCAACTGGTTCAGCTGCATTACCTGAAGTTAATGCTAACTTTTCCCACTCCGGAAGAGGTCGTGGCAGAGGCAGAAGAAGAGGTAGAGGACGTGGTTGTGGACGTGGATGCAGCCCTAGCAGAGGTGGTTACAGTGGTTTTTGGGGCAACAAAACTACTGATTTCAAAAATCAGCAAAAGAAAAATGAGCCTGAAAACAGTAATAATCCAGCTGTAGAAAATAAAAAGCATTATGAGGAAATTTGCTACAGATGCGGGCGCACTAGTCACTGGTCACGCACTTGTAGATCATCAAAGAAAACAATTGAAGAATATCATAAATCGAAGAATATCGAGACAAATAATACTGAGGGATTGTCTGATAACACTGACCTGAAGTTAGATGATTTCTTTGAAGACTATGATGGGAATTTGTTCAACGATGAAAATTTGAATGCAATATTCGACGAGATGGCCGAACCTACCAATAAGTAGCCCGAAGCTTATTATGTGATTTTTATTTTATTTCATTTCCTTCCAGCATGTATTAGTTTGAAACCTTTGTTTATTTGTTTTTTCCTTTTTAGTTTATTCTTATGGAATTGCAGAAATAATGTGTAATGTTGGACATGATAATTAATTTATTCTCGTGGACATTTATTTATATTTATGAGTTTTTATTCAGTTATTGACTAGCTGTATTATTTTTAATTCTTAAGGTATGGATCGACAATGTTTAAACGATGATATATGTCTGGTTGATAGTGGAACTATTCATACGATATTGAAAAACCCGAATTTTTTCTTTGAATTATCTGAAAATATTTCATATAAAGTTTCAACTATAGTTGGTTCAGCCAATATAATTGAAGGGTCTGGAAGAGCCCATGTAGTGTTACCAAATGGTACACATATATTCATTCAAAATGCACTATATTCAAGCAATTCTAAAAGAAATCTGCTTAGCTTCAAAGATATAAGAATGAATGGATATCATATTGAAACTATAAATGAAAACAACAAAGAATATCTTTGTGTTATTTCTAAAATTGAAAGCCAGAAGCTTATTTTAGAAAAATTTGGTACAATTTCAACTGGATTATACTTTACCAAAATTGGCATAGTTGAATCTCATTTTATAAACATGAGCCAGAAGCTCACAGATACAAAGAAATTGATTCTTTGGCATGATCATTTACGTCATCCTGAATCAACTATGATGCGTAAAATTGCTAAGAACTCAAATGGGCATGATTTACCAAATCAGTTGAATTTACCAAATGGTTACATGTGTACATCATGTGCACAAGGAAAATTAATTACTAGACCTTCATACAGTAAGATCACCTCTGAATCTCCAGAATTTTTGCAAAGAATTCAAGGTGATATATGTTGTCCGATTCATCCCGCTTGCGGGCCATTTAGATACTTTATGGTGTTAATTGATGCATCAACTCGTTGGTCACATGTATGTTTGCTATCTACTAGAAACATGGCATTTGCCAAATTACTTGCTCAAATAATTAAATTAAGAGCACATTTCCCCGATCATCAAATCAAATCAATACGACTAGATAATGCAAGAGAATTCACTTCTCAAGTATTTGATGACTATTGTTTATCACTAGGAATTGAAGTTGAACATCCAGTAGCTCATGTTCATACTCAAAATGGTCTGGCAGAATCATTAATTAAGCGTTTGCAACTTATTGCAGGACCTTTACTTATGCAAACAAAGTTGCCTGTTACAGCTTGGGGACATGCAATTTTGCATGCATCCAAATTGATTAAAATTAGACCAACGACTTATCATCAGTTCTCACCATCACAACTTTTAACTAGATCCCAACCAAATATTTCACATCTGCGAAAATTTGGTTGCGCTGTGCATGTACCCATTAGTCCCCCACTTCGCACTAAAATGGGTCCTCAAAGAAGGTTGTGAATTTATGTGGGATTTGACTCACCTTCGATAATTCTTTATCTTGAACCTCTTACGAGTGATGTCTTTACTGCAAGATTTGCAGATTGCAAATTTGATGAGTCAAATTTCCCGCCGTTGGGGGGAGAAAAGACCGTTCCAGTAGAACGGCGTAAAATTTCGTGGAATAATCCCTCTATGTTTCATTTGGATCCACATACCAAACAATGTCAATACGAGGTACAAAGAATTTTGCATATTCAAAATATTGCAAATCAAATGCCAGATGCATTTAATGATGCTACAAAAATAACTAAATCTCACATTCCAGAAGCAAATACACAAGCTAATCCCCAAAGGACCAATAGCAGCAAATGAATTTAAAGCTAGACAAAAACATGGAAGACCGATAGGTTCAAAAGATTTGGCGCCTAGAAAAAGAAAGTCTAATGAAAAATCATCAATTAGCAAACCTCTTGAAGAGGTTATAAATGATCCAAAGGATAACTCAAAAGAAAATCTCAATTCTCCTAAAATCAGTGAAGGAACTATTATCCCAGAAGAAATAATAGAAACTTCCGAAAATAAAACGGTATCTAATAATAATGAGATCTCAATGTTTTATACGAATTATGGAGAAATATGGGATCGAAGTAAAATAACAATTGACGATGTATTCTCATTCGCATTAGCTACTGAAATAACTAAAAGTCATGACTATAACGAGAATAATGATAATGAACCAACTAGCATAAATGAATGTCGAAAAAGACAAGATTGGCCAAAGCGGAAAGATGCTATTCAGGTTGAGTTAGATTCACTTCAAAAACATGGTGTATTTGGACCAATAGAGAAAACACCAGAAGGTGTTAAACCAGTCGGTTACAAATGGGTATTTGTTAGAAAACGAAATGATAAAAATGAAATTGTGAGATACAAGGCAAGGCTTGTTGCACAAGGTTTCCTGCAGAGACCAGGTTTTGATTTCAAAGAAACGTACTCTCCCGTTATGGATGTTATAACATTTAGATATTTAATAAGCCTTGTAGTTTCTGAGAAGCTTGATATAAGATTGACTGATGTTGTGACAGCTTACCTATACAGTGAATTGGATACTGATATTTACATGAAAATCCCAGACGGATATAAATTGCCTGAAGCAAAATCAAAGTCAATGTATTCAATAAAATTGAGACGATCACTATACGGTTTGAAACAGTCTGGAAGAATGTGGTATAATCGTCTTAGTGAATATTTAGTAAAAGCTGGGTACAAAAACAATCTCATTTGTCCATGTGTCTTTATAAAGAAATCGGTAAAGGGATTTGCTATCTTAGCGGTATATGTTGATGATATAAATTTGATTGGAACTCCAGAAGAGATCAATGAAACAATAGATTACCTAAAACAGGAATTTGAAATGAAACATCTTGGCAAAAACAAATATTGTCTTGGTCTACAAATTGAGCACAGTTAAAATGGCATATTAATCCATCAATCAAATTACATTGAGAAAATCCTGAAGCGTTTTCAAATGATAAAGCATATCCACTTAGTACACCTATGGTTGTCAGATCACTAGATATCAAAAATGATCCTTACCGATCAAAAGAAGATGATGAAAATGTACTTGGTCCAGAAGTACCATATCTCAGTGCAATTGGTGCATTTTTATATTTAGCCCAATGCACGAGACCAGATATTGCATTTTCAGTCAATCTTCTAGCAAGATATAGTTCTGCACCTACTAAAAGACACGGGAATGGCATAAAACATGTCATGAGATATCTGCGAGGAACCACAGATTTAGGCTTGTTTTATTCTAACATAGGCAATAATCCGATTCTAGTTGGTTCTACTGATGCAGGTTACCTTTCTGATCCACATAAAGCAAGATCACAAACTGGATATGTATTTACTAATAACAATACAGTTATTTCATGGCGATCTACAAAGCAAACATTGGTAGCAACATCATCTAATCATTCTGAAATATTAGCGCTACATGAAGCAAGCCAAGAATGTATTTGGTTAAGATCATTAATTGAACATATTCGAAACACATGTCAACTTCCCTCAACTACAGAAAGATCAACCATTATTTATGAAGACAATGCCGCATGTGTAGCTCAGATTCAAGCAGGATATATCAAGGGTGACAGGACGAAGCACATTTCTCCCAAATTCTTCTTCATACATGAACTTCAAAAAGACAATAAGACAGAAGTAAAGCAAATTCAATCTCAAGAAAATCCAGCAGATTTATTCACCAAAGTACTTTCAAAGTCAACATTTCAGAAGATGGTTTATAAAACTGGTATGCGTCGTTTGCATCACCAAAACTATTTGAATAATGCGTTACAAATCAGGGGGAGCATATATATAATGCTATAGTGAACTTTTTTCCTTTACTAATATTTTTCCCACTGGGTTTTTGTTAGTAAGGTTTTTAACAAGGAATTATTTTGATCCAGAAGTATCAACCCTCATTGGAACATTGTCAATATGTTACCTAGAGATGAAAATTGTACTCTTTTCCTTGTTTATGATTTTTCCCATAGGGTTTTTCATAAAAAGGTTTCTAATGAGGCAATCAATTTTATCATCTTTGCATATGCATATTCAAGGGGGAATGTTGTAATATATATTATTTTAAGGGTGAATACGCTTAATGCAAGGGACATTATTGTAATTGTTGAAACATCAGAAGTCTATAAATAGAGAGCTCATGTATGTTGTAAAGAGATCTGGATGAATAAGAATGTCTGCTCTCTCTCATTTCTTCTGTTCTTTCTTTGTTTTGAAACAAATATAGTAATATAAATATCTGAACAATAATTGCTTATAAATATCACTCCCTAACTCTTAAGACCTAAGCTATCTTCTTCCATCTTCGGTAACAAAGAGGCCGCCTCCTCTTCATATTTTCAAGTAATTAAATCCTTAATTTTACCCAATAAAATCAAACAATATCGAATCTGTTAGATTCGTAGAAGGGAGATCTTCGCGTTGGCGTACCCGTTTAAGGGTGCGATGAAAATTGGTTGGGCTCGATTTTTCTATAGGCCGATTAGGGCATGAAGCCGCGATGGCCTAGGGAAGGCCTGAGGGGGATGTCGTGGGTATTATTCAACTTGGGAAGTGAAGGGTAGCCGAATGGTGGTGGTTAGGTGCTCGATGGTGGATCGTGGCAATGTCCAACCATGTCCGTTTTTGGGCTACAGTTCGGTTTTTCAATGACCACGTCGGAGGGGTTTGAGGTGATGATCGGGAAGAGGCTGAGCTGCTGGGTAGAGTGGTGGCTGTTGTGGGGGTGTTGAGTGGCTGGAGCGACGACATGCTCAAAGAGGGTTTAGGTATTTGGTAAACAGGCGTGAGTTTGAAATTGGAAAGGGGGGAGGAGAAGTTGTCACATAAGGGATGGGTGAGGGGTTAATTTAATTATTTTAAGTTAATGATCATTTAAATCACGTATTAACTTTTAAATACAATTTCTAGCTCATACGAGTTCAGATTGAGACGAAATGAATTGCGTTGGGTTTATATCTGTGTTAGCTACGCATACACAGTGGATTGGACAAATTGAGAGATGTTTGGAATTTTATCTAATTTCAAACACTGTTTGAAATTAGATAAAAACAATGGGAAATCATCGCTTAGAATGGATGGAGATTTTAACTCACACCTTTTTTGATATACTATTGTACCATAGAATAGTATTGACCATTATTTACATATTTATATGTTTGACATGATGTTTGGATGATTTGTTGTTTTGTTGATGGTTGTCGATATATATACCCTTCCTAGAAACATATAACCTTTGGCATTACCTGCACTATAGCGGAAGATTCATCTTATATCAATCGGATGATTTGAACTGTATTACATGTATATGTGTTGATATATGAGCTCTGATGTAGTAGGACGAGTTGGAGGAATCCAATATCATTCCATAATATGATTGTTACCATATGTATATATGTATATATATATATATATATATATATATATTCATATGTCGTTATACTAATTGATTGGACATTAAACCTGACATTGGACCCCCACTAGATATATAACATTGTTATATATGGAATTGTGATGAGGTGAACATATTATTTTATATAATAAATTGATTTATTTTATTCTACACATTTTGGTATGTTTGGCATAACTGAACCGAATTGGTAAATTATACGAATTGGAAGAATTGGGAAACTGACAGTGAATGGTTTTAAATATAAAACTAACTTTTTAAACTCTTTCTCTTTAAAACCTATTTTGAGCTATTTTTACTATATATACATATTTAAAATTTTAATTTAAAGCATGTTTTTTAACTTATTTTACTATATATATACATTTTTTTATCTTAAAAGGAATAAAGTCAGTTTTATAAAATTTAGAAATGATTTTGAACTATATCACACTTGTTACAACTAATGGTTTAGAAATCACTAGTATTTCATCTTGCCAAATATTATCGATATTTAAATATTCACGGAACGTTTTAAAAATAATGAGAAGTAAAGAAATTGTTTCAGGATTTGTCATGACAATGAGTTACTTACATTCGTCTTTAACCCTCGCAGATTATATCCGTAAATTAAGTATAATTGAATCTTCAAACAAATGTTTAAAGATAATTATAAAGGAATTGTTTTGGGTCTATTACAAATAGTGTTTTAGCAACAGTTGTTTTTAAACCCTTAGAATATAGTTAAACTAAAATATATGGTTTAATGATTTTAGATATAATTAGATCTTTAATAATGAGATTATAAAGATAGAAACAAACATAATAATATTTTAGGATAAAGATGTTTTAACTTATAAAAGAGAAGAGCTTTTTATTAATAATGGTTTTAACCTCTTTGATTATATTTTAAAAGAAATAAAATAATGGGAGAATTGTCAATATGCTTGTACCGAAGGGGATAAGTATATAATTACCTTTTGAGAATTGTGAATATACTCATACCAAAAGGATAAGTGTATAATTACCTTTTTAAGTATTGATGACTATAAAGGAATAGGGAAATCGTAGAATACATACATATATCATTTATATGTATAAGACTGAGTATATACACAAGTATATAAAAGAATATTAATTAAGTATGAGTTTTTGATTAATAAATGATGTGTAAAGACCCGCAACTTCCCCGTAAAGGAAAGTGTCGGATAGTTCGAGAACAAACCACAACAGAACACATATCAAAGAACATTTCACTGTATATTACAACAATGCATCAGATTACAAGAATATACAGAGTATAAACAAATGAATATAACACAGAAATATCAGAGATTTAAATTACATTTAAATACATAGCAGCGGAAAATAATACAATACACAACAAGAAGTAGATATACGGATACAAAGCTTTCTGGATATCATTCCAGCTGTAAACCAGGATCCTGTGAATATAAATCTGCAAAACCAAAACTACTAGCTGCCCGTGTCAAAATAGGGGCACCCAGAGTTTAGGTTAAAACAATAAACTCCAGGTCAGTCATGTGACTGGTGTGAGAACTAAAACAGTAAATCTTTATTTTTAAAGTTGGGTAAATCAAGGGACCACGCCGCTAACGCGGAACGGGTTTCCTCCCAAGAATACCAGTGCATAAAACAAACAGCGCAATGCTAAATAAAGAAAAATGAAGCTATTATAAGACCCAGGTCCCATCACACAATGCAACGCAAGCCGGAGGATAGGGTTTTTACCTTATAATAGCCAAGAATGCTTGATACGTTTAAAACAAATCATTTGATACTATTGTAAGTGCATAGTGTAAAAACAACTTCAAATCATAAGTATCAATCATAGGCGGCATGAATGCCCCATACCACTATGTCGCCATATATAGGTTTACAAATAAAACCGCAAAGTCACGTATTTGGAAATTGGATTTCCGTCTGCGAACCGAGGCCAGGGATCGTCCTCTACCGATTCGAGACAATCTAGCCCATGTCTCAGGATCAGAGCTCGAGTGACCCTTGGAGCGACAGGGTCGGTCCACCGATGTGGATTAAAATGCCTGAACACTACGTCTCCCCACCCTATGGGGTGTAAGTCTGGTCCGTCAGCCGACCAGAATGCTTTGGCCGAAACCGATATAACCGAGGCGCCTCGCAACAGCAACAACCACATAAGTCAAACTCGTCAGGGCGTGTAAAACCACTGACGCCACTTCTAGCTAGAAAGAAACGCATGCCCTCCCTGAGGTCCTCTCCCATTTTTGGTTCACAACCGGGGTGCGAGGCTCGCGAATTCACGTTACACAAAGCTGTGCCACACAGGCTGTGCTTTGATCATCACCACAAGATTTTGCTTTTCAACAAAAGCCTCGATCATTTGCCACTTAGGCATGCCACACAGGCAATTCACTCCATGCGTTTGATATCCATCAATATATAACCCCTGAGCTCGTACGTCTCAGAGAAGGGCGTTAAGCAAGAGAATAAATTCTCCGCCGCAAAACAGATATATATTTAATAGAGATCAATCACACGGACTAAAATCCAATGTCAGACACACAGTCCATTTACAAGTCCGTTCTGGGTCTGAACGAAACCGGAGGCACCTAGTACCCCGCATATCCATCGATCTCCAAGTACGTCTGGACGATCACCAACTGTTTCTGAAACGACCCGCAAATCCGTACCCTTTGAGTCGACTAATAACACCACACGTCCTACTCAAATTGCACAGAAATACGACTCATTTTTAGAAAGAAGTTAGAGGATGAGAAATAGAAAGAAAGAATTATTAGAATAGAAGAAAACGAAGATCACAAACTCACAGCGGAACGAATAAAATATATTAGATAACATACTTTTGAAATATAAAACAGTAACTGTATATATATACATACCATCATCAGAGCACAACGATTATCCCTGGAACAGTTATAAACACCTGTTTCCAGATACAACATAGTACACAGCGGAAAATATGATAGTCTATAGCTAACTGGTGAAGCCTCCTGCTTCAAACTCCTTCAAGTAAATCTGTAAAATCCCGACTACTTGACTGCCCGTACAAATTTGGGCACCCAAGAGTTTAGGGAAAACAAACAAAATAAACTCTGGGTCAGTCATGGGACTGGTGTGAGTAAACTCCAATCATTTGGTTTAACTTTTCAAAATCCTTTTCAAAAGAAAAGATAATCGTAAGACCAATCCACACATAAATACGGATGGCTTTTACCTTACGATAACCCAAAACACTTTGGAAATCATATATTATCTGATATTATAATAATGTCTAATCACAAGTAATTAACAATCTAGCAGAACGCTTGCATCTCACGCTCTACATATATAATATACAATCAAACTCACAGGCACTTATTGGAGATTGGATTCCAACTTGACAAGGTATGGGACCACCTTCCGAACGTGTATCTCTAGAGGCAAATACACTGGGTTCAACAAGAACGTCTTGCAACCCGGCCCTCACATGACCGACCACTCATTTCGCTTGAGTGTATCGAATGTATACCACCAACGGTTGGGATCAGCAACCGTCTCCCGACTGGAGCAGCATCGATAGATTTAAGAACAAAAGGAATTTCTCTAGATAGGTGATCATACATCCTAATGGGTGCGACCCACAAAGCCATGCTGCCTGCCCGATTTTTGTCCACTTCCGGGTTGATGAGACTCGAGGTTTGAATTATCTTCCAGAACATCTGGCCATCATTCACTTTGAATGCCACATCGTCAAATCCATCGGAAATCACTAATTGATTCCCACAAAAATACTCAGATTGTTAGGCTAAAGAAGTTTCCCTTCTATGCCACCAACTTCGTACGTTTGAAGGAATCAACGTACGTAACCCCCTTTGGAAATACTCTGTCAGACACTCGTCCATACAAGTTGTCCTGGGTCTGGACAAACCGAAGGCACTAACCCGTAAACAGGATAGCCCTTGCATAACTCCGTCTTCAATTTTCTTCAGCATAAGTTGCTTCATAACGCTTACGCCAATACGGAGTGGTTTTCAGATATCAAATCTGATCCCGGTCTCTCCATATTGACAACGGAGGTATAAAATAAATCAAAACTTTGATAGTCGGTGATTTAACTATCAAAGAAACATCCATACAATCAACGGTCCTATTTCCAAATGGAAATTCTATCAATCAAGCACCAAACAACACTGGGCCCTTTTTAAATTAGTTCTTTATTTCATTATCATTCCCAATTCCCATTTTCCACCTTTCGTGTTCTTTCAAATCTCTATTTTCTCTCTCGATTATTGGAAAACATTTCCAATATATATAATTCCTTTATTGAGAAAATATCTTTTACTCTAGTTAGAAAACATTTCTAAATTCCCTGAATTAAACTGATGTTATAAACATCGTTATTATAACTCAAATTCATAAATCATTCGTTAACTAACGATATCACTAACCAACCCTTGCTATCGAGTCTTACCCATTTCTCCGTCAATAATGCAGTCAGTCAAGTTGGGGTATAATTACCTCTCAGACCTTAACTGGACGACATTCTTAACTTTGAAATAGTCAGAGCTCACAACTTTAAACCAAACATTGCTTTCAACAACAGCGTTAAAACCGCTGTCTAGCATTATAGAACACTTATCATAACCATAGCATTAAGATTGCTATTAAAACAGTTATTATAACGGCAGCGTTAAAATTGCTATTTAGAATAAAATACCGTGTGCGGCGCACACGCTTCCGTTGTTCATTTATAAACTCTATTTATTTTAAACAATTCAAGTTCTCCTTTAAACATATTTATAAACTATACATTCTTCTAACCACTTAACTCGATTTCTATAAATCCCCTTTTTATATACATTTTATTTGCAAAATATTTCCTTGTTTTAAACTATTATTCTTTTATTTTAAGCATTTGAAAACCTTTCTTTAAACTTTCCTCTGTAATTTGCTAAATTCGGATCCATTTCCAAATATTGGTTTCAAAACCAATACTCACTTTCAAATATACATTCATATTTGAACTCACCTTTTAATTTTTCCAATGGTAAATGATCCACTTAATTTATATCTTTTTTATAACATTTTTCTTGGTTTACCCAATGGAATAGGTTTCCATTTGCAACTCAATGAAAAAGAAATTATTTCTAATTTGGAAATAAACTCTGCTTTTAAATTCAAATTTCTTTTTTCACATTCGATGATATTTTACGGTATCTAAAATACCAGGTTCCTAAGGCCAGGGTAAACCAAACACACAAATTCAACCATGGATAATGTAGCATAACATATATAATCATCAAATAAAACAGTAAATAAAATGTTGAGGGATCCAGTTGGATCCCTCCAACCTGTTTCCCTGCATCCACAGATGTTAGTAACATCAAAAATATCGCATTAATGAAATAAATCAATCAACGATGATTATATCAATCAATTTATCAACCATTCAATCAAGCGACCATTTCACATTATAAAATAATTTTAAACGAGTGAGTTTACTCACCTTGTCTTGCAGTTGACGGTTCTGCTTATGTTTCATTTAAAATGAAACAACGCCTGATTTCATCGCGAAATTCCAGTGACTTAGTTCCCAACCACGTCAGTTCCATTATACAGATCTCGTCCAATGATTCTAACGTGTTCGAGTTTTCTCGATTTCTGCTAGCAAATGTCCGAGTTATAACCACTATAATTATATAATTTAAATAAATTAATTATTTCTCCTAACTATAATGGTTACCGTAGATTACGTTTGGTTTGAAAATAACTTAATATTCATCTTCCTCTTCGAAACTCTGGATGCCCCTTTGAAGTTTCATTCTCTATTTAAAACACTACTGCCATTGGAAACAAACATTCACCACCGAACTTGCCTACTTCACTCAAACCATATCCACCAGCATCCCACACAAGTCCATCCAAAACCGTTCCAACATTTTTGTTGTTAAACAACCCGTCCTCCTTTATCAACTTTTAAAAACCCCTGTTCGAATTCTATTCTTTTTCTTTTCTTTTTTTTCTTTTTTTTTTCCAATGAAGCTGCTGCATATCATCTTCACTATGTTACTGCACCCCATGCCCACCTCGTTTCTACATCTTCAACGCCGCTCGTTACAGTGAAACACCTGATCATTCGCTCCACCTTTAACACCTTCCTCCTCAAACCATTACACTCGCGTCCTCTTACTGACAAGAAAACCTCGTGACATCACTTCAGTCCTCCATCTCCTCTCGGCCTGACCTCGCCTGGACACAGCAGCACCACCGCCAGCGGCTGACGCTGTCCTCCACTCAGCATTAACGTCACCTCTTCAACAACTCTCGGCCATTTCGAGTCAACGCGCAAAATATACTTGTTTAACCTTCCCACTTTACTACTGTTCTCGCAATGTCTCACTCCCATATACTGTAGCCATGCTTCCCACGTTCAGACAACTTCCTCACTCACGGTTTGGCTTCGATTACGTGGTTAGCTAGAAATGAAGGTTGCGGTTCCTCACCTCTCACTGAAAACGAAGTGCAAACAATGGGATAGTGTGTTTTATATTTAAACAGAGGGGAAGTTTCATGTTTTCAAAATGGAGGGGCTTGTATGGTAATTATTGTATATATATAGAGAAGATTTGTGTGCGGAGCACGCTACTGAGAGATGTCGTTTTCACTTTGAACACTTGGTCGGCAAGGCTTCTGTCTGCTGAAAAGAAACTTCACAAAGTAGCTTTGGTAGGTCTGCTCCTCCAATTCCTTTGTCGGCAAGGAAAATAAACATAGCTGTCAATCTTGCCCCTCAAAACCATTTATTCGCTTTGTTAATTAATAACTGTCGCAAAGACATACTTTAAAGCTATAGGTGATTTGAGAATGGTGGTTACATAGGAGATTTTATTAATATTTTATTTTAACGAGCTTCGTGGTGAAGTATTAAGTAAAACTTACCGCAAACTAACCACAGTCGACTTCTGTTTACTGATAAAAAAAACTAATCTTGGTGTAAAAAGGTATTCTGAACCCAATGGGACAAGTTTCGTCGAATTCCGGCATCGTATGAAAAAATTTCCTTTATAAAACCAGAAATCACACACGTTTAAATTTTTTCACGATCACCAGATAAATCAAAACAACTTGAAACAGCGAACACCGACAATAACTTTTCGATACGAACCCAATGGCACTAGTTTCGTCGCATTCTGAGACTGTTGCCCCGGTAGACTGTTTTTGGCGCGTACCGCACTGCCCTTCTGAACACCAAATTTGCCGATCTCTAAAAATAACAAACTATATACCTACCCTGACTATAATCGATGCTACGAACTCAACGGAATTGGTTTCGTGGCCTGATTCGATCGTCTGTTCAAGTTACACCCAAATATCTCTTTATTCAGTTGAATTAATTTAATTGCACTGAACGAGCGTTTACGGCTATCGTGGTCACATACGACATCGGTTTTTCACGCCACTCACCACCGTACAATAATTTAACGATACGGTCCCAATGAAACTGATTTCGTCGAAAACAGAGTCCGTTTACAAAACGGCTATTTTAACGCGTATATTTTAATAACGATTTTCCACAGCGACTATTTCAAAATTTGATTTGACCATAATTAACAAATTATAACACGAAATCTAGATTTTTCTCTTTCATATGAAAATTATAATAAATACGGTCCCAACGTGTCTTGTTTCATGGAAATCCGACTTATATCGGATCCTGTATCCTCAGTTGAAGTTCAAAACTCTATATTACGAACTACCGCGCGATTTCGAGCTCGTTTTATAATTATATTATAAATTAACGTTTAAACTTCGTTTCTAATCAATAAATTCCTATATGTAATTCAATTAAAATTTTTAAAACAAATTTAAATATTCAGAATTTAACGGCCGAAAATCTGGGTCGTTACATTCCTTCCCCCTTAAAATAATTTCGTCCTCGAAATTGCTAAGGTAGGAAAAATACCACATACCTTATTAACTAGGTTCAAAAAAACTTTTTGCTCACTTCTTAATTTCAGCTTAACTGAACCAATTTATTTAAATTAAAATATTAATTTATTCTTACTAACGAAAATTTTCAAAAATTCTGAAAATTTTCTAACACTTTTAATTCTGAAAAATTTCGGCAGCATCTCCTCTGCACAGCTCAATCGGCACAATCACAACTCGCCTTTCTAGGCCTTCTCCAATCCAAAAGAAAATCAAAAGCCAAGTGGCTTGCCTCATAGGCTCATAAAATCATCAACCCAAACAATATTGTAAACATGTACCTTTTTGTCGGGCATAATTCTATCTCTTGCACTTTCTTCCATTCTATATCTGCTCAGCATGCGTATATCCATTTCCCACCGGTTTCAAATCAATACAACTTTCAGTTGTCAGATCTCTAATCAACTTCTGATTAGTCACTTCCATTCTATCAATTCAAATCTGATTTCTATTTAAATCAATCCACTTATTATCCTTGAATCCAATTCAATCCCATTCAACAACATCCAATATATTCACTTGCTTCTTCATAAGTCGATTCATATTAATAATTCGAATCTCAACATCTTCTTTATTTAATTCCATTATGAATTATTTCTAATCAGTTTTATTAATCTTAACTTAAATTTCACTTCATTTGATACATTTTTACCATTTCAATATTTTATAATTCCATTCGATTGTAATAACAATCAACATATTCGATAATTTTAGAAAATTATCACTTTTATATCAAAAATATTCTTTGGGCAAAATTATATCATTTACCCATCTTTAAAACAATACCATGTCGAATTGTTTTGTTCGAGAGTTTAGAAACACCTATCGATACAGTTGTACACCCTGTATCGACCAGAATTCATAAACCACTCAACAAACCAGCCAACATAATATAAAACAATTTTTATATCAAATCTACAAATACGCGCTCATATATATATACACTCAAACTCAATCTAGAGTATTTCTAACTCCATCTCTATTGAGTCACGCCACAGAGCCAAGGTAATCACTTAACCTTCAGCTCTGATACCAACTGAAACGACCCGCAAATCCGTACCCTTTGAGTCGACTAATAACACCACACGTCCAACTCAAATTGCACAGAAATACGACTCATTTTTAGAAAGAAGTTAGAGGATGAGAAATAGAAAGAAAGAATTATTAGAATAGAAGAAAACGAAGATCACAAACTCACAGCGGAACGAATAAAATATATTAGATAACATACTTTTGAAATATAAAACAGTAACTGTATATATATACATACCATCATCAGAGCACAACGATTATCCCTGGAACAGTTATAAACACCTGTTTCCAGATACAACATAGTACACAGCGGAAAATATGATAGTCTATAGCTAACTGGTGAAGCCTCCTGCTTCAAACTCCTTCAAGTAAATCTGTAAAATCCCGACTACTTGACTGCCCGTACAAATTTGGGCACCCAAGAGTTTAGGGAAAACAAACAAAATAAACTCTGGGTCAGTCATGGGACTGGTGTGAGTAAACTCCAATCATTTGGTTTAACTTTTCAAAATCCTTTTCAAAAGAAAAGATAATCGTAAGACCAATCCACACATAAATACGGATGGCTTTTACCTTACGATAACCCAAAACACTTTGGAAATCATATATTATCTGATATTATAATAATGTCTAATCACAAGTAATTAACAATCTAGCAGAACGCTTGCATCTCACGCTCTACATATATAATATACAATCAAACTCGCAGGCACTTATTGGAGATTGGATTCCAACTTGACAAGGTATGGGACCACCTTCCGAACGTGTATCTCTAGAGGCAAATACACTGGGTTCAACAAGAACGTCTTGCAACCCGGCCCTCACATGACCGACCACTCATTTCGCTTGAGTGTATCGAATGTATACCACCAACGGTTGGGATCAGCAACCGTCTCCCGACTGGAGCAGCATCGATAGATTTAAGAACAAAAGGAATTTCTCTAGATAGGTGATCATACATCCTAATGGGTGCGACCCACATAGCCATGCTGCCTGCCCGATTTTTGTCCACTTCCCGGTTGATGAGACTTGAGGTTTGAATTATCTTCCAGAACATCTGGCCATCATTCACTTTGAATGCCACATCGTCAGATCCATCGGAAATCACTAATTGATTCCCACAAAAATACTCAGATTGTTAGGCTAAAGAAGTTTCCCTTCTATGCCACCAACTTCGTACGTTTGAAGGAATCAACATACGTAACCCCCTTTGGAAATACTCTGTCAGACACTCGTCCATACAAGTTGTCCTGGGTCTGGACAAACCGAAGGCACTAACCCGTAAACAGGATAGCCCTTGCATAACTCCGTCTTCAATTTTCTTCAGCATAAGTTGCTTCATAACGCTTACGCCAATACGGAGTGGTTTTCAGATATCAAATCTGATCCCGGTCTCTCCATATTGACAACGGAGGTATAAAATAAATCAAAACTTTGATAGTCGGTGATTTAACTATCAAAGAAACATCCATACAATCAACGGTCCTATTTCCAAATGGAAATTCTATCAATCAAGCACCAAACAACACTGGGCCCTTTTTAAATTAGTTCTTTATTTCATTATCATTCCCAATTCCCATTTTCCACCTTTCGTGTTCTTTCAAATCTCTATTTTCTCTCTCGATTATTGGAAAACATTTCCAATATATATAATTCCTTTATTGAGAAAATATCTTTTACTCTAGTTAGAAAACATTTCTAAATTCCCTGAATTAAACTGATGTTATAAACATCGTTATTATAACTCAAATTCATAAATCATTCGTTAACTAACGATATCACTAACCAACCCTTGCTATCGAGTCTTACCCATTTCTCCGTCAATAATGCAGTCAGTCAAGTTGGGGTATAATTACCTCTCAGACCTTAACTGGACGACATTCTTAACTTTGAAATAGTCAGAGCTCACAACTTTAAACCAAACATTGCTTTCAACAACAGCGTTAAAACCGCTGTCTAGCATTATAGAACACTTATCATAACCATAGCATTAAGATTGCTATTAAAACAGTTATTATAACGGCAGCGTTAAAATTGCTATTTAGAATAAAATACCGTGTGCGGCGCACACGCTTCCGTTGTTCATTTATAAACTCTGTTTATTTTAAACAATTCAAGTTCTCCTTTAAACATATTTATAAACTATACATTCTTCTAACCACTTAACTCGATTTCTATAAATCCCCTTTTTATATACATTTTATTTGCAAAATATTTCCTTGTTTTAAACTATTATTCTTTTATTTTAAGCATTTGAAAACCTTTCTTTAAACTTTCCTCTGTAATTTGCTAAATTCGGATCCATTTCCAAATATTGGTTTCAAAACCAATACTCACTTTCAAATATACATTCATATTTGAACTCACCTTTTAATTTTTCCAATGGTAAATGATCCACTTAATTTATATCTTTTTTATAACATTTTTCTTGGTTTACCCAATGGAATAGGTTTCCATTTGCAACTCAATGAAAAAGAAATTATTTCTAATTTGGAAATAAACTCTGCTTTTAAATTCAAATTTCTTTTTTCACATTCGATGATATTTTACGGTATCTAAAATACCAGGTTCCTAAGGCCAGGGTAAACCAAACACACAAATTCAACCATGGATAATGTAGCATAACATATATAATCATCAAATAAAACAGTAAATAAAATGTTGAGGGATCCAGTTGGATCCCTCCAACCTGTTTCCCTGCATCCACAGATGTTAGTAACATCAAAAATATCGCATTAATGAAATAAATCAATCAACGATGATTATATCAATCAATTTATCAACCATTCAATCAAGCGACCATTTCACATTATAAAATAATTTTAAACGAGTGAGTTTACTCACCTTGTCTTGCAGTTGACGGTTCTGCTTATGTTTCATTTAAAATGAAACAACGCCTGATTTCGTCGCGAAATTCCAGTGACTTAGTTCCCAACCACGTCAGTTCCATTATACAGATCTCGTCCAATGATTCTAACGTGTTCGAGTTTTCTCGATTTCTGCTAGCAAATGTCCGAGTTATAACCACTATAATTATATAATTTAAATAAATTAATTATTTCTCCTAACTATAATGGTTACCGTAGATTACGTTTGGTTTGAAAATAACTTAATATTCATCTTCCTCTTCGAAACTCTGGATGCCCCTTTGAAGTTTCATTCTCTATTTAAAACACTACTGCCATTGGAAACAAACATTCACCACCGAACTTGCCTACTTCACTCAAACCATATCCACCAGCATCCCACACAAGTCCATCCAAAACCGTTCCAACATTTTTGTTGTTAAACAACCCGTCCTCCTTTATCAACTTTTAAAAACCCCTGTTCGAATTCTATTCTTTTTCTTTTTTTTTTCTTTTTTTTTTCCAATGAAGCTGCTGCATATCATCTTCACTATGTTACTGCACCCCATGCCCACCTCGTTTCTACATCTTCAACGCCGCTCATTACAGTGAAACACCTGATCATTCGCTCCACCTTTAACACCTTCCTCCTCAAACCATTACACTCGCGTCCTCTTACTGACAAGAAAACCTCGTGACATCACTTCAGTCCTCCATCTCCTCTCGGCCTGACCTCGCCTGGACACAGCAGCACCACCGCCAGCGGCTGACGCTGTCCTCCACTCAGCATTAACGTCACCTCTTCAACAACTCTCGGCCATTTCGAGTCAACGCGCAAAATATACTTGTTTAACCTTCCCACTTTACTACTGTTCTCGCAATGTCTCACTCCCATATACTGTAGCCATGCTTCCCACGTTCAGACAACTTCCTCACTCACGGTTTGGCTTCGATTACGTGGTTAGCTAGAAATGAAGGTTGCGGTTCCTCACCTCTCACTGAAAACGAAGTGCAAACAATGGGATAGTGTGTTTTATATTTAAACAGAGGGGAAGTTTCATGTTTTCAAAATGGAGGGGCTTGTATGGTAATTATTGTATATATATAGAGAAGATTTGTGTGTGGAGCACGCTACTGAGAGATGTCGTTTTCACTTTGAACACTTGGTCGGCAAGGCTTCTGTCTGCTGAAAAGAAACTTCACAAAGTAGCTTTGGTAGGTCTGCTCCTCCAATTCCTTTGTCGGCAAGGAAAATAAACATAGCTGTCAATCTTGCCCCTCAAAACCATTTATTCGCTTTGTTAATTAATAACTGTCGCAAAGACATACTTTAAAGCTATAGGTGATTTGAGAATGGTGGTTACATAGGAGATTTTATTAATATTTTATTTTAACGAGCTTCGTGGTGAAGTATTAAGTAAAACTTACCGCAAACTAACCACAGTCGACTTCTGTTTACTGATAAAAAAAACTAATCTTGGTGTAAAAAGGTATTCTGAACCCAATGGGACAAGTTTCGTCGAATTCCGGCATCGTATGAAAAAATTTCCTTTATAAAACCAGAAATCACACACGTTTAAATTTTTTCACGATCACCAGATAAATCAAAACAACTTGAAACAGCGAACACCGACAATAACTTTTCGATACGAACCCAATGGCACTAGTTTCGTCGCATTCTGAGACTGTTGCCCCGGTAGACTGTTTTTGGCGCGTACCGCACTGCCCTTCTGAACACCAAATTTGCCGATCTCTAAAAATAACAAACTATATACCTACCCTGACTATAATCGATGCTACGAACTCAACGGAATTGGTTTCGTGGCCTGATTCGATCGTCTGTTCAAGTTACACCCAAATATCTCTTTATTCAGTTGAATTAATTTAATTGCACTGAACGAGCGTTTACGGCTATCGTGGTCACATACGACATCGGTTTTTCACGCCACTCACCACCGTACAATAATTTAACGATACGGTCCCAATGAAACTGATTTCGTCGAAAACAGAGTCCGTTTACAAAACGGCTATTTTAACGCGTATATTTTAATAACGATTTTCCACAGCGACTATTTCAAAATTTGATTTGACCATAATTAACAAATTATAACACGAAATCTAGATTTTTCTCTTTCATATGAAAATTATAATAAATACGGTCCCAACGTGTCTTGTTTCACGGAAATCCGACTTATATCGGATCCTGTATCCTCAGTTGAAGTTCAAAACTCTATATTACGAACTGCCGCGCGATTTCGAGCTCGTTTTATAATTATATTATAAATTAACGTTTAAACTTCGTTTCTAATCAATAAATTCCTATATGTAATTCAATTAAAAATTTTAAAACAAATTTAAATATTCAGAATTTAACGGCCGAAAATCTGGGTCGTTACAGTTTCCATCTTCTTGGGTGTACAGCCCAATCAAGATCACCAGTAATCACCCAAACGACGTGAAGACTTCCGGTCTTCGACCACCGTCTTCATCTTCGACACCACGTCGAATCAGTTATTCAGAATGGGATAAACCCGGTCTTTCTGAATAACTCGCGTATATTTTATAAAAGTGTTACACAAACACAACATTCGCCTCATTCCAATTCAGAATATTCTTTTATCCAAATATTCCTATACTTTGGGAAAAGTTCCCATTAATTTTATCCAAGATAAATTCTTTAAATTTATTCTTTAACCTCCTTTGAATATCAATTCAAACTAGTCGGGATTAGCGAACCACACCGAAGTAATCATTTATTTTATTTCCCAATCCCAACCTATTCATCCCATGAAGTAAAACTGGTAGTACTTCATATCTAACACCACAGGGTTATCGGTAATTCAATTACCATTTCACGTTCAAATCTAATTAAAGATTTAACTATCGCTTGGAGTAAAACTGGTGATACTCCATTCTCGATCTTTTCAATCTATTTAAAGATTCATTAAAACTCCACTTAGTTTTAATCTGTGACTGGGTTAAAGAATCAGTGTCATTTAAAACACGGTTCACGATAAACCCAAAATCACATCACATTTCAATCAGTCCCTAATTGTAAATTAGCAAGTGAGCAATTCCCTAAGTATTAATCCCGAAGGCCGAAACCAACATCAGATCAATACCTCGGAAACTATTCAACTTAACTAATCTCCAGTTAGTTTCTGATTTTCTTAACTCCTTTAGGTCTAAGAACTGTATTATTGAAGATACCGTTCACGATAACCCAAAATCACATTTCATTAATGATCGGGTTAAAGAACGAGTGTTATTTAAAACACTGTTCACGATAAACCCAAAAATCAATATCAATTCAATTCCAATTAAACATTATTTAATTGGTACACTTCATTAAATCTAAATAAAAAGATTTAATCATTTCTCAACTGGGTTCAAGAACAGTGTTAGTGAAGACACCATTCACGACAAACCCAAATCACATTTGATATTCAATATAAGGCTCTGAATAGAAAATATATCGGCTTATATTCAATATCAAATTCTACGATTAACAAATGTCGTATTGGAAATAACGATACAAATATATCTTTCAAATTTCCATAACAACACCTGTATAATCACGAATTCCAACATCGAAATATTCCGAAGACAATTTCGATTCAAATCCACTCCAATGCAATCATTGGAAATTCTGGTTATTTTCAAAATCATTTCAAATCAAATTTATTTATTAAAAAAATAAATAGAATTATATTTCTAGTTCAAAGCTAGTTCATTTCGATAAAAAAAAACTATTTTTATCTTTTCAAATATGGAGTTTTTCATCCCAAATCTTCACAAATCATTTCTTATGATTTTACACAAATTATTGCTATTTTTAATAATTTTATCAAGGCCCGTACAGTCGATTTCCATCAACGGCCATCGAACTGCACTTACAGCGACCTTTTTCGAATTTGATTTGGACATAATTCCAAATCCAACCGTTAGATTTCAAATTTCTAACATTCATTAGAAAGCACTTTTTGATACGAACCCAACGGTTCCAGTTTTAGGAGAATCCGACGGTCGGATCTCCCGCAATGTCCGTTTGAAATAAATGGTCGAAATTCACGAACTGCCGCGGCGCGGCGCGTTCTATTCAGGCCATTATATTATATATATATATATATATAATATATAATATATACTTCGTCGATTTTCTATTCAAAACGAATTATATAAATAGTTTTAAAATTCATTTCAAAATCTATTTCAACTCCCATTTCAATTCAAAGCAAAATTGAATTCTTCTTTATAAATTCATTTCAAAGTTCATTTCTATTCAATTCAAATTTCAATTCAATTTGAATTCATTTCAATCCACTTTCAATTCAATTCATTTCGAAATCGTTTTCAATTCAATTCATTTCGAAATCGTTTTCACTTCAATTCATTTCGAAATCGTTTTCAATTCAATTCATTTCGAAATCGTTTTCAATTCAATTCATTTCGAAATCGTTTTCACTTCAATTCATTTCGAAATCGTTTTCAATTCAATTCATTTCGAAATCGTTTTCAATTCAATTCATTTCGAAATCGTTTTCAATTCAATTCATTTCGAAATCGTTTTCACTTCAATTCATTTCGAAATCGTTTTCAATTCAATTCATTTCGAAATCGTTTTAAAATCGATATAAATATCGTTCACGTCAAAATGGCGTCAATCTAATCAACACGGCTTCATATATCCCTTTATTTTCAAATATTCTATTTCAAATATTTCTTTTTCAAATATTTCTTTTTCAAAACTGGAATGAGGCCCAATCAATTACCATATAAAATTAATTATATGGATTTTCATACAACACATGTATATAATAGCATTGAAAATAATCAACCATCAACCAAAGTGCACTACACTGTATAAGCATCAAATATAGATATATAACGCTTATAACAGCCTGTCAATCAATCGATTGACATATTTAATCAATCAGGATGAGTGAACTTCAAATTTCATCCCAACACCCGTGTGGGGTTTCAAACAATCAAACACAGATTTTATTTGTGCAGTTGGGCGATGTGTAAAATTCATCGACCCAATCAATGTCCCTCAAATAGGTGTACATAAACAAACCGTCTGGTTTGTAAATGAATATTTATTTATTCACATTCACGTTAAAAATTATATTTTTAACGACAAAACATTTTATTCTAACATATGAATTTCTATTCAGTTCATTATTTAAATAAAATGATATTTTCATTTTTCTAACATATTTTAGAAAATTTCGGCGGCATAACGGCACGATACTAGAAACGGGACAAGGCCTAGCCTTATCCCCGGTCTAGTGAAGGCCCACGCCATTCACACATCAATCAAATCAATTTCATCTCACCAAACAATTCAATTCAAACAAATAATCCAACTAGTCTATGCAACCAAACAAACAAGTCCATGGTCTGTGGACGATTGTGTCGGGTGCTACTAAGCACCGTCTGCATCCTAGTATATATATAACTAGAAAAATAAATTGAAAGGTGAGAAATTCTCACCTATAGCTATCCTAGCTCCACGGCACTTCTAATGCAGGAAATCTTCGCCAACTCGCCTTTTGTCGCTTTCGTTGTCCGCTTTCACTACATATGTAAAAATCGAATTTTTACTATGCTATTCAATATATAAAAATCTGATTTTTACTTCGACTTTCAATATATAAAAATATGATTTTTACTTTTGACTTTCGATATATAAAAATATGATTTTTACTTTTGACTTTCGATATATAAAAATATGATTTTTACTTTTTAAAGTTCAAATCCTTTTTCGAAAAAATCAGTTTTAACCTTTCTTTAAAAACAGTTTTAATCTTTCTAAAAAAACAGTTTTAACCTTTTCTAAAAAAAACAGTTTTTAACTTTTCTAAAAATCAGTTTTTAAAACTTGTAAAATCAGTTTTTACCTTGTTCTGCGAAGAAGAAGAGGGGGGGAGAAAGCGTCGGCGGAGGTGGAGTTGCCGGAGTCGTTCAGGTGGGTGGCGAACTTTGGGGGCTGCGGTCTATCGCGGAGGAGGAGAGAGCGAGAGGACGTCGGGGAGATGGCGGCTCAGCAACTGGAGGAGGAGGTGGCAGTGAACGTCGAGGCGGCGGTGGGGTCCTGACCGCCGACGAGCGGGGTGGGTGGCGGCTCCATCGCGCCCCTTTTTCCTTCTTTTTTTTTTTAATTTATTTTCTTCTGAATGAAAACGAGAAGAGGGGGGGGTTATATGTAAAAGATTTTATATATTTAATTTAATTTTAATTTATTTATCCCAAGGAGTTGACTTTTTATTCGACTTCGAAACGAGGCCCACCGACTGTCGCCCATAGCGTTTCACCCCCATTCCGAACACAATGGGATATGCATCGTAAGCTGATTCGGCTGCTACAATCAGTTTTCGTTAAATTTACATTTAAATCACTATATTGAATTTTAAACGTACATTTCAAATTACCGGGGCCACATACTAACTCGAAAAATTCCAGAAAAATATTTTCTAGCTTCGTATTGACGATACGGTCCTAACAAAACTGGTTTCGTCAAATTCTGAGACCGTTGGAAAAATGGCCAATTTCCAGTCGATTAAAATCAACTGAAACTGGTCAAACGCGTTTTATTTTGCCACGCTCACATATTGATTCGAAAAATTATGAAATTTGAAACCTAGCAATAACTTTACATCCCGGACCCAACAAAACTGGTTTCGTCGGAATCCGAGGTCGTTTGCAAAATGTCCATTTTTAAGGGCCTGAATTCCATAGCGACTATTCAGAATTTTCAACTGGACATATCTTTTGATTCCCGCAATGAAATTTTGATTTGTCGGATTCGTTGGAAAGATATTATCAATTAGATCCTATTGTTTTTGGTTTCACTAAAATCCGGATTGTTTTGCACCCGGTGCATTCAATTGAAGTTTGAAATCGAATTATCGAACTACCGCGCCATTTTCAATTCCTTTTATAATTATATATAATTATTATATATTCTAACGACGACGTATATAATATATACGATCGAATTATATTCAAAATAAATTTTCTCGTCGATATTATTTAAAATAATTCATTTTAAATAATCAAAATTCGCTAAAATTGCCAAAATAAAAATTTTAAACTGGCCCAGATTTTGCGGGTTATTACAATCTCCCCCACTTAAAACTTTTCGTCCCCGAAAAGGAACAAAGTCGAAAGTGGTTTGATTAATCAACTCTACTTTCGATCTGGCTTGCATTCTCCAACTTTTTAGTTTCTGAGAATTTTCAAAATTTCAAAAATTTGGCTAACACCCTAAATTTTCGAAAAATTTCGCCATAACCTCCCCTGCAATGGGAGCATCGGGGAATTTCAAATAGCTTCCCCGGTCCTTCAGATCTCAAAAAGAAAAAGAAAAAGCCAAGCGGCTAGCCAATAGGCTCATAAAATCATCATCACCCAAACAAAACAGTAAATTATGTAGTAAACATGTACCTATTTGTCGGGCAAACAAATTTTATTCTTCGGCTCTAGCCTCCTTGCTATGACCTGTTCAATGCAAGACAAGTATACGCAAGCAAATACGACCAAATTTCAATACAATTCAATATTTGATTCAGTTAGGCATAATGGTTCCAAATTAGCAAACAAATAGGCAAACAACACAAACATCAATCAATTAGTGAATTAGAGTTTCAAATTCATAATTTTGATATATATAAAGAAAATCATGTTTTTGATGCCAAATCACAACAATAGGTCCTATCTCATTTTGGTTCTCACACCAGTCAATAGGAAATATATAGATATCACACCTTCAACACTCGAACACTAATTCTGATGATGTAGCTACAATCATCAGAATCATCTTCGGGCGACTAGAGTGAGAATCTATATCTATCCAGTATATTAAAACTTCAAATACACGTTTGCAAGGCGTATATGCAAAATCTTTATATACTGGACTGTCCTAATCAATATGAAATAAATAATCAAATACGAATAGTTGATTTAAATTTGCAAAACAAAATTTGTTTCCATTAGAAAAATATACTCTTCACACTCGTTCTAGGATACCACTGATCCTATCTCTAACGAGTCATTCTAATTGGATATTACTGATCCAATGTCCGATGAATTCTTTCGTAAGGTTCTAATGTGTCTTGTTCTCTAGCTTTGTAAACCAAAGCTCTGATACCACGTGTAAAGACCCGCAACTTCCCCGTAAAGGAAAGTGTCGGATAGTTCGAGAACAAACCACAACAGAACACATATCAAAGAACATTTCACTGTATATTACAACAATGCATCAGATTACAAGAATATACAGAGTATAAACAAATGAATATAACACAGAAATATCAGAGATTTAAATTACATTTAAATACATAGCAGCGGAAAATAATACAATACACAACTAGAAGTAGATATACGGATACAAAGCTTTCCGGATATCATTCCAGCTGTAAACCAGGATCCTGTGAATATAAATCTGCAAAACCAAAACTACTAGCTGCCCGTGTCAAAATAGGGGCACCCAGAGTTTAGGTTAAAACAATAAACTCCAGGTCAGTCATGTGACTGGTGTGAGAACTAAAACAGTAAATCTTTATTTTTAAAGTTGGGTAAATCAAGGGACCACGCCGCTAACGCGGAACGGGTTTCCTCCCAAGAATACCAGTGCATAAAACAAACAGCGCAATGCTAAATAAAGAAAAATGAAGCTATTATAAGACCCAGGTCCCATCACACAATGCAACGCAAGCCGGAGGATAGGGTTTTTACCTTATAATAGCCAAGAATGCTTGATACGTTTAAAACAAATCATTTGATACTATTGTAAGTGCATAGTGTAAAAACAACTTCAAATCATAAGTATCAATCATAGGCGGCATGAATGCCCCATACCACTATGTCGCCATATATAGGTTTACAAATAAAACCGCAAAGTCACGTATTTGGAAATTGGATTTCCGTCTGCGAACCGAGGCCAGGGATCGTCCTCTACCGATTCGAGACAATCTAGCCCATGTCTCAGGATCAGAGCTCGAGTGACCCTTGGAGCGACAGGGCCGGTCCACCGATGTGGATTAAAATGCCTGAACACTACGTCTCCCCACCCTATGGGGTGTAAGTCTGGTCCGTCAGCCGACCAGAATGCTTCGGCCGAAACCGATATAACCGAGGCGCCTCGCAACAGCAACAACCACATAAGTCAAACTCGTCAGGGCGTGTAAAACCACTGACGCCACTTCTAGCTAGAAAGAAACGCATGCCCTCCCTGAGGTCCTCTCCCGTTTTTGGTTCACAACCGGGGTGCGAGGCTCGCGAATTCACGTTACACAAAGCTGTGCCACACAGGCTGTGCTTTGATCATCACCACAAGACTTTGCTTTTCAACAAAAGTCTCGATCATTTGCCACTTAGGCATGCCACACAGGCAATTCACTCCATGCGTTTGATATCCATCAATATATAACCCCTGAGCTCGTACGTCTCAGAGAAGGGCGTTAAGCAAGAGAATAAATTCTCCGCCGCCAAACAGATATATATTTAATAGAGATCAATCACACGGACTAAAATCCAATGTCAGACACACAGTCCATTTACAAGTCCGTTCTGGGTCTGAACGAAACCGGAGGCACCTAGTACCCCGCATATCCATCGATCTCCAAGTACGTCTGGACGATCACCAACTGTTTCCATCTTCTTGGGTGTACAGCCCAATCAAGATCACCAGTAATCACCCAAACGACGTGAAGACTTCCGGTCTTCGACCACCGTCTTCATCTTCGACACCACGTCGAATCAGTTATTCAGAATGGGATAAACCCGGTCTTTCTGAATAACTCGCGTATATTTTATAAAAGTGTTACACAAACACAACATACGCCTCATTCCAATTCAGAATATTCTTTTATCCAAATATTCCTATACTTTGGGAAAAGTTCCCATTAATTTTATCCAAGATAAATTCTTTAAATTTATTCTTTAACCTCCTTTGAATATCAATTCAAACTAGTCGGGATTAGCGAACCACACCGAAGTAATCATTTATTTTATTTTCCAATCCCAACCTATTCATCCCATGAAGTAAAACTGGTAGTACTTCATATCTAACACCACAGGGTTATCGGTAATTCAATTACCATTTCACGTTCAAATCTAATTAAAGATTTAACTATCGCTTGGAGTAAAACTGGTGATACTCCATTCTCGATCTTTTCAATCTATTTAAAGATTCATTAAAACTCCACTTAGTTTTAATCTGTGACTGGGTTAAAGAATCAGTGTCATTTAAAACACGGTTCACGATAAACCCAAAATCACATCACATTTCAATCAGTCCCTAATTGTAAATTAGCAAGTGAGCAATTCCCTAAGTATTAATCCCGAAGGCCGAAACCAACATCAGATCAATACCTCGGAAACTATTCAACTTAACTAATCTCCAGTTAGTTTCTGATTTTCTTAACTCCTTTAGGTCTAAGAACTGTATTATTGAAGATACCGTTCACGACAACCCAAAATCACATTTCATTAATGATCGGGTTAAAGAACGAGTGTTATTTAAAACACTGTTCACGATAAACCCAAAAATCAATATCAATTCAATTCCAATTAAACATTATTTAATTGGTACACTTCATTAAATCTAAATAAAAAGATTTAATCATTTCTCAACTGGGTTCAAGAACAGTGTTAGTGAAGACACCATTCACGACAAACCCAAATCACATTTGATATTCAATATAAGGCTCTGAATAGAAAATATATCGGCTTATATTCAATATCAAATTCTACGATTAACAAATGTCGTATTGGAAATAACGATACAAATATATCTTTCAAATTTCCATAACAACACCTGTATAATCACGAATTCCAACATCGAAATATTCCGAAGACAATTTCGATTCAAATCCACTCCAATGCAATCATTGGAAATTCTGGTTATTTTCAAAATCATTTCAAATCAAATTTATTTATTAAAAAAATAAATAGAATTATATTTCTAGTTCAAAGCTAGTTCATTTCGATAAAAAAAACTATTTTTATCTTTTCAAATATGGAGTTTTTCATCCCAAATCTTCACAAATCATTTCTTATGATTTTACACAAATTATTGCTATTTTTAATAATTTTATCAAGGCCCGTACAGTCGATTTCCATCAACGGCCATCGAACTGCACTTACAGCGACCTTTTTCGAATTTGATTTGGACATAATTCCAAATCCAACCGTTAGATTTCAAATTTATAACATTCATTAGAAAGCTCTTTTCGATACGAACCCAATGGTTCCGGTTTTAGGAGAATCCGACGGTCGGATCTCCCGCAATGTCCGTTTGAAATAAATGGTCGAAATTCACGAACTGCCGCGGCGCGGCGCGTTCTATTCAGGCCATTATATTATATATATATAATATATAATATATACTTCGTCGATTTTCTATTCAAAACGAATTATATAAATAGTTTTAAAATTCATTTCAAAATCTATTTCAACTCCCATTTCAATTCAAAGCAAAATTGAATTCTTCTTTATAAATTCATTTCAAAGTTCATTTCTATTCAATTCAAATTTCAATTCAATTTGAATTCATTTCAATCCACTTTCAATTCAATTCATTTCGAAATCGTTTTCAATTCAATTCATTTCGAAATCGTTTTCACTTCAATTCATTTCGAAATCGTTTTCAATTCAATTCATTTCGAAATCGTTTTCAATTCAATTCATTTCGAAATCGTTTTCACTTCAATTCATTTCGAAATCGTTTTCAATTCAATTCATTTCGAAATCGTTTTCAATTCAATTCATTTCGAAATCGTTTTCAATTCAATTCATTTCGAAATCGTTTTCACTTCAATTCATTTCGAAATCGTTTTCAATTCAATTCATTTCGAAATCGTTTTAAAATCGATATAAATATCGTTCACGTCAAAATGGCGTCAATCTAATCAACACGGCTTCATATATCCCTTTATTTTCAAATATTCTATTTCAAATATTTCTTTTTCAAATATTTCTTTTTCAAAACTGGAATGAGGCCCAATCAATTACCATATAAAATTAATTATATGGATTTTCATACAACACATGTATATAATAGCATTGAAAATAATCAACCATCAACCAAAGTGCACTACACTGTATAAGCATCAAATATAGATATATAACGCTTATAACAGCCTGTCAATCAATCGATTGACATATTTAATCAATCAGGATGAGTGAACTTCAAATTTCATCCCAACACCCGTGTGGGGTTTCAAACAATCAAACACAGATTTTATTTGTGCAGTTGGGCGATGTGTAAAATTCATCGACCCAATCAATGTCCCTCAAATAGGTGTACATAAACAAACCGTCTGGTTTGTAAATGAATATTTATTTATTCACATTCACGTTAAAAATTATATTTTTAACGACAAAACATTTTATTCTAACATATGAATTTCTATTCAGTTCATTATTTAAATAAAATGATATTTTCATTTTTCTAACATATTTTAGAAAATTTCGGCGGCATAACGGCACGATACTAGAAACGGGACAAGGCCTAGCCTTATCCCCGGTCTAGTGAAGGCCCACGCCATTCACACATCAATCAAATCAATTTCATCTCACCAAACAATTCAATTCAAACAAATAATCCAACTAGTCTATGCAACCAAACAAACAAGTCCATGGTCTGTGGACGATTGTGTCGGGTGCTACTAAGCACCGTCTGCATCCTAGTATATATATAACTAGAAAAATAAATTGAAAGGTGAGAAATTCTCACCTATAGCTATCCTAGCTCCACGGCACTTCTAATGCAGGAAATCTTCGCCAACTCGCCTTTTGTCGCTTTCGTTGTCCGCTTTCACTACATATGTAAAAATCGAATTTTTACTATGCTATTCAATATATAAAAATCTGATTATTACTTCGACTTTCAATATATAAAAATATGATTTTTACTTTTGACTTTCGATATATAAAAATATGATTTTTACTTTTGACTTTCGATATATAAAAATATGATTTTTACTTTTTAAAGTTCAAATCCTTTTTCGAAAAAATCAGTTTTAACCTTTCTTTAAAAACAGTTTTAATCTTTCTAAAAAAAACAGTTTTAACCTTTTCTAAAAAAAACAGTTTTTAACTTTTCTAAAAATCAGTTTTTAAAACTTGTAAAATCAGTTTTTACCTTGTTCTGCGAAGAAGAAGAGGGGGGGAGAAAGCGTCGGCGGAGGTGGAGTTGCCGGAGTCGTTCAGGTGGGTGGCGAACTTTGGGGGCTGCGGTCTATCGCGGAGGAGGAGAGAGCGAGAGGACGTCGGGGAGATGGCGGCTCAGCAACTGGAGGAGGAGGTGGCAGTGAACGTCGAGGCGGCGGTGGGGTCCTGACCGCCGACGAGCGGGGTGGGTGGCGGCTCCATCGCGCCCCTTTTTCCTTCTTTCTTTTTTTTTTTTATTTATTTTCTTCTGAATGAAAACGAGAAGAGGGGGGTTATATGTAAAAGATTTTATATATTTAATTTAATTTTAATTTATTTATCCCAAGGAGTTGACTTTTTATTCGACTTCGAAACGAGGCCCACCGACTGTCGCCCATAGCGTTTCACCCCCATTCCGAACACAATGGGATATGCATCGTAAGCTGATTCGGCTGCTACAATCAGTTTTCGTTAAATTTACATTTAAATCACTATATTGAATTTTAAACGTACATTTCAAATTACCGGGGCCACATACTAACTCGAAAAATTCCAGAAAAATATTTTCTAGCTTCGTATTGACGATACGGTCCTAACAAAACTGGTTTCGTCAAATTCTGAGACCGTTGGAAAAATGGCCAATTTCCAGTCGATTAAAATCAACTGAAACTGGTCAAACGCGTTTTCTTTTGCCACGCTCACATATTGATTCGAAAAATTATGAAATTTGAAACCTAGCAATAACTTTACATCCCGGACCCAACAAAACTGGTTTCGTCGGAATCCGAGGTCGTTTGCAAAATGTCCATTTTTAAGGGCCTGAATTCCATAGCGACTATTCAGAATTTTCAACTGGACATATCTTTTGATTCCCGCAATTAAATTTTGATTTGTCGGATTCGTTGGAAAGATATTATCAATTAGATCCTATTGTTTTTGGTTTCACTAAAATCCGGATTGTTTTGCACCCGGTGCATTCAATTGAAGTTTGAAATCGAATTATCGAACTACCGCGCCATTTTCAATTCCTTTTATAATTATATATAATTATTATATATTCTAACGACGACGTATATAATATATACGATCGAATTATATTCAAAATAAATTTTCTCGTCGATATTATTTAAAATAATTCATTTTAAATAATCAAAATTCGCTAAAATTGCCAAAATAAAAATTTTAAACTGGCCCAGATTTTGCGGGTTATTACATGATGTCTTATTAGGTAGATGAAGTTTTATTTGATAAAAGGAGTTTTACTAATAAAAGAAGTTTTAATTAGTGAAAGATTAATTAAATGGGAAAGGGATTAGAAGCCGTTTATATGCGTTAATCGTGTTTTGACTATTTATCATGGCATGTGACTTGATAATGATTTGACTGTTTATCATGCTTTGTGACTTGATAGTGTTTTGGATGCTTAGTCGTTTCTTATGGAAATTAACCGAGGTTGTTTTTCATATACCATCGTTTATCGTACGAATTGTTGTCAGTTAATCGACTATAGCCACTTGACCTTAAATCTACTGACTGGTTTTGAGCAAACTGGGATTGGTAAGTGTTCTACTTATCGAAACCCGTTTTAAAACCAGTATACGGGTTCAATGTTTTGGAAGAGGTTATGAAGTGAAGTCTATGTGAAAATTCGAGATCTGTTGAGATGCTCGAACACATGTAGTGATTTTGAGATCTGTTGAGGAATCTATGTGTGATTCCAAGATCTATTGATGTACTAGAATCCATGTGTGATTCCGAGATATGTTGAGGAATCTACGTGTGATTCCGAGATCTATTGTACTGCATGATCCCAACTGTGAATTCGTGTTCCATTCGAGTGATGAAGACTCGTGTGAAGGATTCCGAACGAAACCTCGACATCGGATACGACTGAAGACAGAGTAGGTTGTGTGATCTGGGGTATGACTAATCTTTGGCAGGATATATTGACTCTATATCTAGATTGTGCTTATAGATGTTATGGATGGGGAGTTGGATATATTTGGTTCCATGTGGTGCACTCCGGTGTTTTCATGCATGGGCCAGTCATGTTTATATTATGGTATATTTTATCAAGAGATATACAAAGCTCGGAAGGTGGTTTTTAATCCTTGTGCATGGAGTTCGGATCCGGCTTGATCTAGAGATCTCCGTGGAAAATCTAATATGTAATTTACAGTTAAAATTTGTCGAATGTAACCATTCTAACTATTTGATTTAATTTATATTCTACACCCTATACATTATCTATTATACAACTATACTTCTCCTAATGAATGGTTGTATGTTATTGAGGGGATAACTGTTACGGGCATGTGTACGGCTTCAAATTATATGTATATATGTCACATATATATTGAGTTATCTTATGCGATTGTCTAGCTTGATCTGGGTGTTATTTTATAATAATTCTCAGGTTAGATCGAGTATATTTTCAGATCGGACTTCGTTTTGTAGCTTCAGATGAGGAGTCGGTTCCGAGATGTATGCTCGTACTTTTTTATTTATTCTGCTGTGTGTGTTGTATGTATCAGCAACTGTAAATAGGTTATTATAACTTTTCAGGCCGATTCATTATTTTATATGTACAATGATTAATATATGTATATTAAAGTTTTTCTCTTTTTGTATAGGGCACTATTATATTATACATTATTTGTTCCGTTGTGAGATTCTATTATGTATCTTCTTTCATTTATTCTTCTATCTCATTTCTTTTGCCTTAACTGTCAGTCTTTCTGGCACTTGATTCGTTACATTTTTGCTCAAAACCTCTAATTTGATTTGAGTATAGAAACTAGAAATTAAGGCTTACAGAATAAGAGGATAATAAAGGATGCTTTTTCTCACTCACATACAAATATGTGGATGAAATCTTTTATTTAAATAGACATTGAATGAAGGAATTTCCTGGAGATTAAGAAAATTAATTGTTCACTTATCATGAAACCATTCCAAATATCAGATAATGGTGATTTTGATTTTCGTAAACTTTCATGCCTACATCAATCTCCATCAACAATCTTTTCTTTTGTCATATTGCGAAATCAATGAATTTATAAATAGACTTCTTTCCTCATTCATAAATCCAGTAATTAATCAGTTGATTAATTATGTAATCAATTATTTCCTTCTAAAATATTTCCTCTTAAATATTTCCTTTTTCTTCATTCCATGTATAGCTTAATTGATTGATATGATCATCATATCTTAACAAATTATTGGGTTTATGCCACATTGTGTCAAAACTAGAGATGAGCGAGTTTACGCATTATTACCCAAACAAAACTTCCAAATTTTTCTCGAACATAAGAAAGATAACATGCATATGAACGAATAAAATGCATATAAGAATAAACCCAAATTCTTCAACAAATTTAATGTTGGAGATGACCTTATAGATGCAGAAACTTTAATAGACAAATGAAGATATAACGACTTGCTTCACCTTTTCCACTTGAGATTGGGTGAGGACATACTAAACATCATCTTCACTAATATCCTCCACAATTTGGAAGACTTTACTAAGTCAACACTAACAAACTCACCAACAGGCTCTGTGACATTTAAAGCATAAAATGAAGAATCATCGCTACAAATGTATATACAAATAAAGTGAACTAAACCAAAAGGCCTTAACTGTAGTCGAGCTCCACTGAGATTTAAACCTTTGTAATCTTCTCATTACCCATGGTATTATCGAAAATATCAGTATCTCTTTGAACATGGAAACAACCTAATCAATCCAATGTGAGATTTTGTGCTCTTCAAATTTTTTTGCTTGATAGAGGTTCCATATTTAATAATGATCTCACATCAAAATCCAAAATTCTACTAGTCATAATTGCTCTAGTTGTTTTACTTCATAATCTATATTTCTTCATTCTTTTTCTATAGTCGAACAAATTGTTCTTTCTTTCCTAATACTTCAACTTATAATGTATGTCATCATCTATATAGGTTGGACAATAAAATACTTCAAGAAATGAATAACTATCAGGCCCTACTCTCTATACCTCTTTCAGGATTTTCATATTTATGGTAATATAAAGTGTGTGGTTAATGATAACTACTTCTATTGATATTCTTCTACTTGAAGTACCTCTTTAAAACCAACATACAATCTCAAGCTCATATATCCCTCTCATAACATCTGACACATGCTTTTCGCCATACCATAACAACGTGATAATGCTCAAACTCAAAATAGTTAATGAATTCTTATGACGTAAGTTAGCTACTGTTTCTTACTTTGAGAAACTTCAATTGCTTCTTCAACTACTCATCTGAAAAGTTCTTCCATCTTACAAAATTGGGCTAATATTTTATTTTTGTAACAATATGGGTTGAGTTTCTGGGGTTAATAGATTATAACATGTTTTGTGATTTTAAAGCCATGAAGTAAGAATACGAGTGTAGAAGCCTAACTTGTACAATAATTTAAGCTAAGGAAGTAAAGAACTTGAGATGTAAAAAAATAGTGTGTATTGTAATAAATTTAATTTATTTGGAATTATAAGAAAATTTATTCCAATCTGTTATTGTAAATTATATTTTTGATGGTTTGAGTGAACATCGAAAATATAAAGTATTAATTAGTAATAAATATTTAAATAGTAAAAATTATAATAGAATAGAAGTTGTGTTTAAAACCGTATTGGAGATAGTTGACTAAATTTATAGAATAATAATATAGTGTTGAATTGTGTTAACAAGGAATAACTGTAAAATTGTTGTTAGAGTAAATTTGTTTTGAACCAATATTTTATATTCCTTATTTTAACAATAACACAAAATTCCACAAACATTGTTGTTATTGTCAAAATATTTATGTTTCATGTAATTTTAATAGGAGTGTACAAATCTTTTGCATTAAAATAACATGGTTTGTACAATTTTGGAACGAGAAAATGAAATCTGTGTGTAATAGGCATAAAAAAAATGCATGTTTTAAAATTTATGGTGGAAAAATGTATGTTTTATGTAAATGTGAAATTTTGATAGGTGTTGCATTAAAAATGATGTTTAAAAGTTTAAATATATGTGCTAGTATTTTGTGGATTGAACACAAGTTTATGTGTGTATGGGGGTAAAGTGGGTTCGAAATGTGTTAGAAGTGTTTAGAATTGTGTATCAAGCCTAATTTGATTAACATGAGTTAAGTGGGCTTTAGTGAAGGCCATTAGCAAAATAAGGAGGAGCAATTTGGAATCCCATAAAGTACGTGTATTTTCTCTTCTCTCTATCCTCATTTTGTCCTAGGAGAGAAATATGTAACTTGAGTCAATGACTAACTCTCTCAAAACCTCTTGTATAAGCTTTATTAAAATCAAAAGGAAGAGAGAGTTGTCGCTAATCTTTAATCTTTAGCAAATAAAATCTCCAACAAGAGCATTTCTTGGTAAGTTCAAGGTTTGGGAAAGAAAAAAGTTGCAACAAGTTTTATAGTCCCTGAATTTTTAAATTCTCACTTCTACAAGATATAGGAAGCTGATTCATTCAAATCTACGTAAGATGAGGTTTCCCTCATGCTTTATAGCTTGAATTCCATGTGTTTATCATTTATTTACAATAGTAATTTGCTACAATCGTTTTACGGTGTATTGGTTTTGTGAAAGCAGTGCAAACATGGTATGTATCCATGTTTACCATGTTTGAATTGTTGTATCTTTTCCCATTGATGATGGATTCCAGTTATTCTTGTTTCAATTGAAATCCAGTGATAACTATGTGTGCATGTTAAATTTCAAGTGAATATGAGGCTTTTTCACTTCTATTTATGGTTTAGAAATCAAACCCGATAGGGTTAATGATTAACTTCGGTGAATTCGCGAACTATGTTGTATTTTAGTGTAGATCTTCAATGTTTCTCATCTCTCTTTCTAACTTCAAACAATGCTTCATGTGATTGATTTACCACGCTTCTACCATATAGAAGCCAGGATTTTCATGAATTGTAGTTTGAGGTTTTAATGAATTTTAATAATTCATTATGTGTTATTCTCTTGGTGATATCCGAGTACATATGCATGATTTTTCAAATTAATTATTTTCCAAAGGATTTTATAATAAAACCCTATTTTACCTAAGTAAAATAATTTCAAAGGGGTTTTTATATAAAAGACTAATATTTATTTCCCAATTTATAATGAGGTTTCAAAATTGTTTTCTCATAACATTTTTCAAATAGAACCATGTTATTCTATAAAGTATTATATATATATATATAATCACACAATTTTGCACCCTTCAAGAAGACGATATTATGATTAAACAATTTAGTAAACCTCGTGTTATGGGTCCTGAAGGTATATTATATCAGTCAATTCCAGACTCGTGGATTGAAGCTATTATTATTGTTTTTTGATGTGAAGTGGAATAAATTGAAGTGTACGATTAGTTAAATGTGCGGTATAAGACGTATCATGTTCACTTTTGGAGTTGCTTTCTAGAAGTCTGTGCCACATTTTTATAGTGCGAGTAATCACTTTGAAGTGAAGCCAGACTCGATGGAGTCTTATATACACATATTCACTTGACCGAAGCAGTCAAGTACACATGACCGAGGCAGGTCGTCGTGAGGCAATACTCGACCGAGATGGGTCATAGTAAAAATATATTTTACTCAACTGAGATGTGTTGTAGAGAAGCCAGACTTGACCAAGACGGGTTGTAGTAAATACATCCGACCGAGATGGGTTATATTGAGGTTATGCTCGATCCAGATGGGTCGTTTTAAGATTACACTCAACTGAGATGGCTCATAGTGAAGTGAACTCAACCAAGACGGGTTATACTGAAATATATTTGATCGAGATGGGTCATGATAAGGCTTTAATCTGTGACGACCTCCCATAACTCTTGCACTTAACAAGAGGAATAATGTGCTAAAAAATGTGCCAGGCAGCTATGAACGATCATCAAGGTAGAATAACACACGCAAAACCTGTCGTATAAGTCACAGCGTAGAGATAAAATATATTAGAACATATACAACAAGCAGTAATAGTGAAGCATTATTGAACATAATATAAATTTTCATATCATTGTGAAAGAAAATATCCATACATCATACTGGATTACATCATAAGTATCTGTACAACCATCCTCACTACAAGTTCACTCAGAGCAGCATACATCAAACATAACAACGAAAATAGCTAGATATGTATAGTAGAAAAACTAATACGTAAGCCTCCATCTCGTCATCGCTCTGCAACATCGTCCTAGCTAAGATCTACTACTTGTTACCTACTACTCAGTCTGCCCATCCAAACCGAATGAATAGCCCAAGGTAATAAGATGGAAACATAAAACCTTAAGTCATACAATAGTCTTAATAAGCAATAATAAAACTATCTAACATCATTATTAAAGTATATGAGAAGTTGGTAGATCAATCATCTAATCTACCAACATCAATAGAGAAGAAACCCAAACCCGTCTCCTCTACATCTAGCAGTAGTAGCCTTTACAAACAATCAGATAGAAAAAACATACATAGCAACTAGTTATCCAGTGTAGACCATCCTAATTGAGATCAACATATTCCAAGCACAAGCCTCGAAGGCCTAAACCAACATCATGCCAAGTACCCGAGAAATGTCTCCTTCGACTTCGAACGACCAACACAAGACATACAAGCAAAGCAATCAACACCCATGACTCTGGCTACCACCGCCTATCCTGCCTTGAAACCATCATTAATCATACGAATGGCATACCTTGCCATCTGTCATGGGCTAATGGTAGCCTTGGTTCTAGCAAAACCCCATACGCCTTTCATCAATACGTATCTAGGCCTTTCATCGATATGTATCTAGGACTTTCATCGATACCTAGGGTACTTGATTAATCATCTAGTCTTTTAGGCGTCCCTATTATACCCTTGCTTTGAGTCTGTTAGAACCTACGACAACGATAATCCCATGGTGCATTTATTTATATTAAATGACGCATACATTTTGTAAAATTTTCAGTTGTCGAATATGTAAATGGTATCCTGCCAACCTCTTACATATAAAATCACATTTTTTTCTGCAAATAAAGCCCTATTCACCTTAATATATGTTTTAAAACTGACTAAACTCCATACAAGTTTCAACCACCTATACATATTTATTTACTTATTTGCTGATTGATATTTAACAAATCTTCAAGTATGGTTGTTTTATCAAACAAAAATGATTATTGATTCTATGATTAAATAAAATTAAGATAAGTAACTTGCAGAAAATAAATTGAGGAGGTTTTAGTCTTAACAAATTGCGAGGATGCAATTTATTTAGGGGAGAAGTATATAACAACCCGGGTTTTCAAATAACTAGAAAGTACATATTCATTGTGTTTTGCGATTCTTAAGACAATATGTTGGTGATATGAGTTGTGAGACCAACTCGTACAATATTAAAATAAGAAAAATTGTGTTTTATAATATTTTTAACAGAAAGTATTTAGCCTTGCTGTGATTAATCCACTATTATTGAGTGGTAACAGTGTAAGATATTGGTGTAAAACATGGTTTATTGACCTAACTGTGTGTATAAGTGTTAAAATGGGTGTCATTATGTTTAATTATCTAATTTGGACTTTAATTAGATAGTTAGCCTGTATCCTTTCCTTAATATGTTTCCGGATATCACTAAAGAAAAGGTACGACACTTTTCTCCATCCTCTTTCTTCTTCTTCCTGGTGGAAACCTAGAAATGACCTCTCTTCCAAAATTCATGAAAAATCAAATAAATTCCCAAAAATCTTCAAATTTTGATATGATTTTGCTGAGATGTTCCAGCACCTCTGCTCCAAATATCGTGGCATTTGGATTAGGTTTGATGGATCAAGCGTCTTCTTTTCTCTAGTGATTTTCGGGTCGGATTTGGGTAGAAAACGAAGGAAAATAATTAAATTTGCTATGCGAAATCCTTGCTGCAACGAGGTCAAATATGTAGTTTTTTAGGGGAATGTTTGTGTGTTGATGGATGTAAATTTAGGATGTTAACGTGAGTTATTATACTCACACTCTCTAGTTTGAACATTTTTATGAATTTGTATATGAGTATTCTCTTTTCTTCTAGTTCGATTCATGCTTTTTTGATAATATTGGCAGCTTTATGCAGGTTTGTATGTTCTTATCGTTGTGATTGCTAGAAATAATTTTTTGAGATTATAGCTGAAACGAATTTGGCTATATCTCATATGTTTCTCATCCAAATTCTATAATTTTTTATGTTTTGAAAGCCTAGATTATCTTCTCTAAGTTCTGTGTTTTGATTCTTGTGATATTTTGTGGTTTATATGGTCAAAAATATGTCTTTGTATTGCTATTCTAAAATTAAAATGACAACAGTAGTATAACTTAGCTTTGAGAATTATTTCAGTCATATGTTACTCATTACTTGTCGGAATTCGATAATTCAAGATATTCTAGAAAGCTTAGGTTGTCATCAACAACTTTAATGTTTTGAGTTTGGTGTAATTCTGAAGTACAAGTGGAGAAATATCGACTTATTTATCATTGGTCTATTATTGAAAGATAGAGTTAATCAATCTAAACCAGAAACTATTTCGGCCATAACTTTTGGGTCGTAAATGAGAATTAATTGATTCTTTTTCTGACTTTAAGCTATTGCAATCATCATTAACTTTCATTTTTTGTGTTTCATTAAATTGTAGACGTAACGGCCCATCTTTTGGCCCGATTCTCGCCGGTAATTAAACCAACTTAAATCGTTCACAAAGACGAATTATTATGTGTACATACATACATTGAACAATATAACATAACCTTTATTGCATAATTCAATATTACATCAGAGTACATGGAATATCAGAGTTACACATATATATACACATCGGAAGAAAACATATAAATATACTCTCAGCGGAAGAACAAAACACAGCAGAAGCTTCAATCTTTAGCGTGGATTCCAACTCAGAAAGTACTCCGAACCTTGTTCCAACGAACTAAAACTGCAAAACTAAACTACTGGCTGCCCATATGAAATTAATGGGCACCCAAAGTTTAGGAAGGAACAATAAACTCCGGGTCAGTCATGGGACTGGTGTGAGAACATAAAACAGTTGTTTTTAGGATTCATTTTAAAGTTGGGAAATTCACCAGACCACGCCGCTAATGCGGAACGGGTTTACGCCGTGTGAATGCCCGTGCATATAAATACGCAATGACTTTTGAAAATGAAGCTATCATAAGCTCGAGCCACATCACACAATGTATGCGCACACCAGATGGGCGAGTTTTATCTTATGATAACCAAAAATGCCTTCATACGTGAAATCCTCTTCTAATATTATCATTAGTATAGTGTGTGAAGAAAAATCATTTCGCAAATAAATTTAGAATCATAGCCCCCATACATATGGGTATACAATCAAAAATCCGTATGGCTCGTATTGGAGATTTGGATTTCCAACTTGATGATTCCTGACACGAAAGATCAATCTGGGATACGAAGCGAAGTGTAACACGGCTTTTTTGTCCATCTCGGACACCAACAACAAATCGCAGGGCAGATCAATGGTTTTCGACCAGACACGGCCACCCGAACATACCCAACTTCCCCAAGTTCATAAGTGGTTTCCCACTTGTGCAGCTTCGTCATCAATTCATATATAAGTATATAACCTAACCGCCAATTTCTCATCAATCCGGGGTGTGAGGTTTGTCGATGTCACATCATACACAAAGCATGCATAGATAAGCAATGCCCTGATCATATAAGCTCATTTCATCTTAAGTATCTCACATTGTCCATTCACAACCTGACTACTGATTTCCGTCCATACATAACCACTTCAAGCTCATACGTCACAAACCTGATACATATCAAATGGAAATCAGTGTTATGCTGTCAATTACAATGTCAAACACACAATCCATGCAAGTCCATTCTGGGTGTGAACTGATCAAATCTGAAAGTTCTCCCAACACGTTCGGACTTCCTACCACTCCGGTAATAGGGGCATCTCTCTACTGTAGCTATTCAGTGAAGAAACTAATCGGAAGATAGTCCGTTCGATTGTGAAGAACCACGGTCTTCATTCATTGATTCCAAGTCTTGAATTTGCTTCACGCGTTGTATTATTACTTGGAATGGTTTTAGGACTTAAATTCGATCCCGGTCTTCCCAAGTAATAAGTGTATTCATAAAACAATGGTTATGGATCATACGACTTTCCAACTCAATCTCCTTCCAATCATTTCAATTCATTTACAATGTCAAAGTTGGATTTTTCATAAATTCTTTCATCATTTTAACTTTTCTTTCAAATAAAATATTCGGTTTACCAACCTCTATTTCCAACAAAACCCTTTGATCCTTATACTCAAACATAATCCTTCAATTCCTTAAGTCTTTAAGTTTATCGAATCTTCATTTGGATTGGAATTCCATTAACGATAATCCAACAATTTATATTCAAACATAAGTTTGATAGAGTTAATTCGACTTATATTCGATATAAATTCACAAATCAACAAGCACTATCAGAACCTTGGTGTAAATGTTTTTCTAGTGCTTCTGACAGTATTTGCTTAACCTTAGAATTACACATCGAATATGTGTCACAAACTCCATCCAAATACTTTCCTTTTTAAATTCTAACTTCTAGAATTAATAAATAATTCCATGTTAAATCATTAAAAATCCTTCCGAACCATTTTACAATTCCTTTTAACCATTTAAAATAATGGTTCACGATTATGAAATTTCAAAAACCATTTATCTTTGGAAAATGGGATAATAATGTTTGAACGTTACTAAAAGCACTACAATAGTCGTTTAATTCAAATAGATTCCAAATCAATTCAAAAATTCAAATAATTCACTTCTGGTTACTTTAAGTCAATAAAGTAAGATTTTTCATAAATTCTCTCAAATTTAAACTCATTTGATTTGGGTTTCCGTTATGGTCGCCGTACAGCATGTACAGCGATTTTTCCCAAATTTGTTTTGAACATAAGTTGAAAAAAATCGTATGTTGAAAGTTGAAATTTTCCTTCTATTCAAAACTGTTATTGTTTGAAAATCAACGTATCTAGATTCAAATCAACCAGATTTCAAACCATCAAGTTGTATCCATTTTTGAAATCGATAATTACGATCTGTCGCGCCGTAGCGTGTAATAAATCGATAAAATTCGCTCAAATCCTTTCAAATTGAATTTATATTTTCAATTCAAATAACTTTATTTCAAAATCTATTGTTAAGTTTAATCAAAAATCATTCACAGTTCAAAACCTAATTTAAATTTAAATTGGTTGTAAACAATGGAAATTCCAAAACCCTTTTATTTGAAATTTAAACTTAATATTCATGAATGGACACTATGCGGCATTACAGTTTTAAATATTCAAATTTGTTTCTAAGTTTAAATAATTCAAATTTAAATTTCAAATTATATTCTAATTAATCGTCCCATCTGTCGACCAGTTTGGGATAGCCAGGGAGAGTAGGAAATTGGATTTCCAAACCCAAGCCTAGACACTCTCCTCTCTGTCATCCTAGAGCGGTCTGGTATAATATTGTAAAATATTATATTTAAATTCCAAATCTCTTTTCGAATTAACTGGATAAACAATATTTTAAAATTTTGAAAGTCAATCTTTATTTAGATGGAAGGAAATTTAAATCGATCATTTGTATAATTCCACAACTACAGTGTTGTGTGCGCTTCATGCAACATGATAAAACAACCATATAAATCGGATGATCATAAATTATAATCATCATCCATACACAAACAATTCAGCTGTGCACAAGCGTTACAGTCAATAACGCTTTCGATGTTCAGTGTCATCTAATTACATGTACATCCATTCACAAAAGAACATTCATATCCAAACAATTCATTCATCCATCACAATGCATTATTTAATCACTACTAATTAAAATAAATGATTAATAAATTGTTCTCACCGAAACAACTCCAAAAATCTTTATTGTCAGGGCGAACAAAACAATGAACCCTGCTACTGCTATATGTACTGCTTTCCAATCCATTCCTATAACATCTGATGATTGTTTTGTTAATTATATATATATCTATACAGTCTCGAATTAATGACCTTATTTATTATATATATATATATCGTTATAAATATAAAGGCCACTTATTTTATTTTATTAAAAATTTATACCTAATGAAAGTTTTCAAACTCATATACTAATGGATTCTGCTCTTTAGTATGGTTCTAACGAACTTGTCCGTGCGTAAATCCGATTTAAATTTAGTTAGATATAAGCTGATTATGTTTTAAACTTAACTTAAAATGATTAAAAAGGAATTATACCATTCGGGCCCAAGCCCAAATCCAAGCACCGATCCAAGCCTTTCAACCCGCGGCCCTTTCTTCTCCTTCTCCTCCTTTCTTCTTTCCGCGCAAAGCTCCACGAACCCATTTTGTTGTGCACGCCCATGCACATACGCACCACCATCCTTCCACTGAACCAAAAATAGAAACCACACACATATTTCTTTTCACCTCCTCATCTCACCGCACCGACTCGCCAAAGCTCGCGCCCTCCAAATCAAATTCCGACATCAAACCCGAGTATTGCCGCGACTTGGAACCGCGTTATCAACAAAAGCATCGACCCCAAATCTCTTCAAATTCCACCAAACTACTCCACATCGAAGCCCTCTCCATCCTGATCACAACTCCATCATCAATTCCTTCTATCATTGCTCAAATCACCGCCAAACTCAAAACCAGGTTTTCAACATCCAAAATCATTGTCATATAATTTCCTCAAACTTACACCAAAAATACTCCTCGCTTCGATCTCAACGGTGTTGACAGCGCGATTTAATTCTCTCTGGATTGGGAGAAAAGATTTTTAGAAGTTTCCCTTGCAAAAATTCCTCTTTGCTGTAAATCAAATATTTCTCTTTCGATAGTCAATGAAATCTGGATCCATCACTTTGTAAAAATCATAGTCGATGATCTGGACAACTTTCTTGTTTATCGTTTTGGCTAAAATCGAACAGATTGGAAGTTAGGGATTTTGGAATGGAGTAGGAAGTGGGTTTTCTTTTACTATAAGGGGAAAGATGAGAAAACAGAGGAAGGTGGTCATAGAATTACATCTGCAGCTTGACCAGAGAGAAAATGTGCTTTTGTATAGGATTTTAAAAAGTAATTTAATTGTTTAATTAAAGGACACTTGGTTCCTTTTTATGAGCTTCATAACATGCATTTAGACAACTAAGGGGACACATAATCCTTATTTAAAAATCAACCAATGCATGTTGATATAAATAGTTTATTTATTTGTTAAATTTTTATATTTTAGCTACATCTTAGTAACACCTACAAATGTAAAAAGTTTAAAATACATATATACATAACCAATATTTTACTTAAGATTTAACAAAGTACTTAATATTTCAAAATAATGTAAACTTACATCATTTACTAAATATAACTTATTCAAAATGAGATTTTACTACACAACAATTCTTTTTGGAAATTAATATATTTATAAAACTAGATGATATAATAACTTGTTAATGTTAATAATGTTTATTTACATAAAATCTTAAATGTAATCTTAAAATAAGTCACTTATATTCTAATAAATCAAAACAAACTATTTATTCAACACGTACATAATAATATTTTTAAAATAATATTTATATTTAAATCTTTTTAAATCCACTTGCTATTCAGAAAACTAAAATTATATCATATTAAACATTGAAAATTATTGGATCCTTACAATCTCCCCCTAAAACACCCTGCCTCCGTTAAGGTAACTCACAAAGGGAATGCCTTAACTTCGGTGGAGCATTTTTAGTACAAGATGCAGAAAAACTACAAGACAGACAAATAAAGCAGCGACAAATAAATAAAACTTTATTTCATTGATAAACAACTTGTACAAAGATTGGTTTACAATACCAAAGTATCATGTCTTGTTTAGCAAAAACAATGAAGCATAAAATGATTTCCCCAAATAAAGCATGAGCCAGCTATAGCAGTAGAAGAGAGAGTCCAAGACAACATGTCAAAGAGTCTTCAAGCTTGGAAAGAGAAACGGTCGAAACAAACCTGAGCTATTCCCTCCCTGACTACCTGGGGGGAAATGGAAGAAAAGTAGACGAGAGAAAACGGGTCAGACAATAAGTCGGGTAAGTTCAGTGATTACTAGCATTTAAACAAGGAAAAGGGATCATAAAGGGGTAACAGAACATAGGACAATACCCTAATATAAGACAAGATATGTTGAACATGTGATCGCACCCATTACTATAATCTCTGCACCACCTAACTAGTGTCTCAACTAGTAATCTGTATAAAATGATAATACGATCCCAATCCCCGCAGTTGTGGTAGCCTTCAGGTGTACATCTATATTTGAGGATTCCACCTCAATCAGCCTAATTGCCATGAATATGTTAGATGTACCCTTACTACCCTATCGATCGGCTCTCTACCTGTGTTAACTTGCCATGTGTCTGTGTCAATCGGCCCTCTCTTGCGTGTAGCTACCTTGTGCTGGACCCACCATAAGGTGTATCAATCCTTATGATAGCGACCCCAACACGATTCAAGAATGCACAGTGTAAAACTACTGGTACCCAGTGCTTGCTTTATCCACTCCGGAGTACGTGCACGCCGGTAATCCGCCAGAACCAACACTGACGTACCCCCAGTCGCTATATCGACCGCTTATAATCAGCCCAGTAATCATGCCCCACCCTGCCTAGCTCAGGGTACCGTGATACATCTATGTGGGTTACTGCTGAAATGGGTCCCCGTTGCTAGGGTTTCCTACTGGTTAAACTTATGGGCCTATATTTACTAATATTACCCACCAACCCGATATGTACTTAACCTTCCCACTGATTCAAGCATGTTTATATAATGGTTAAGTTTTGTGGGCCTATATTTACTAATATTACCCACCAACCCGACAAGTACTTAATCTTCCCACGGATTCAAGCATGTTTATATAATGGTTAAGTTTTATGGGCCTATATTTATGTAATGACCCGCATTGGAAGAGGTATTATAATTAATTTATTTGATTATATAAATAATGATATAGTGAATTAAATGGTCATGGAATTAAATAATGGTGAATATTTAATTAAAATAATAAATTAAATAATATATTTAATTCTGAAATAATCAGAACTGGCTGAAATGGCGATATGGTGTGAACTGGATCATCTGTGATATTTAATTCAGTTTAGAATTGAAGTAGAATAACGAATATATTATTTGAATGACAGTTTGAACGTATAATTATATTATAATTAAAATCGAGCTTGAAATGGCGCTGCAGTTCGCCATTTGGCGATTTGAACTTCAACTGAATGTACAGAGTTCATTTTAAATTGGATTTCTGTGGAATAAGAAACGTGTGGAGCTGGTGGAGTATATCTTTCTGGTGGAAGAGAAAAATCGAGATTTCGTCGTGTGGATTTTGATTTATGTCCAAATCAAATTCTAGAAAAGTCGCTGTGGAATTCCTTTATAATTTATAAAGGAATTATTTATATTTTAAAAAAGGATTTCAATATAAATCGAATATCGGGTTGACCCAGAAGTGAATATCGAGTTGGAAATTCATATAGGAATATTCTAGAGCAGTAGGGTATTCCACTGTGAGTATATACGATAATATAAATTTATTTATATTTAATTAATTTTATCTAAATATATTTATATATTTAAATAGGCTATTTAGAGCTTTAAAAATAGCCACTTTTGCAAACGAGTCGGAATTCGACGAAACTAATTTTGTTGGATCCGCAATATCAAATTATTGTTAGATTTCAAGTTTGGTGATTTTTAGAGTCACTGTGTGACCGTACGGATTTTTAGAGTGAAAAACAGTCAGTATTTCGACAGTTAAAAATACGTTGTGTGAGCATACAAAGTCGGAATTCGACAAAACCAGTTTCGTTGGGACCGTAATGTCGAACTCTAGCTACATGTCCAGTTTGGTGATTTTTGGGTATCGTACGTGGTCGTAGGGATTTTTAAGGACCAGAGAAGAGCATAAAATCGATAAAATAAAATAGAAAATCAAATTTAAAATATTCTCCCTATTTTTCTAAGGTCCAACATAGGCCACGCGACATTCTCCTACAACCACAACTGGCACCTAACCCAAACAACCTATATAAGGCGTATAAACCGATCACAGCAAGAAATTCCAAACAAAGAAGAATCGAAACAATTCAACTCAAATTCTATAAATCGAGAGAGCTATATGGTTGGATTCAGCATCCAAGGAGCTTCGATCTGGTGGTTGTTTGGTTGCGTGCTATTCAGTTCTGGCGAGATCGTGTTCGTATAGCATCACCTAGGGTTATAAAATTTGTGAAAATGGTTCATCGGTTTGAGGTTTAGGAGTTGTCTTTGGATTCAGGAAGGGAAAGTGAACTCGTGTGCTGAGTTTTGAGAGGATCGGTGCAAAAAGGCGACGCCAGGTTCCCTCCAGGTCTGCTCGACGCGGATCACCCACTACCACCGGGTCCTTCGATTTTGGGATGAAGATGAAGAGGAAATCCTGACAAGAATTTTTGGTATTGTTGGTTCGATTTATAGTGGAGTGTAAAGGGATGGTGGAAGGGAGCCGTTTGCGTTGATGGTGGAGGACCTTCCTGGAGCTCGCGGTCTTTAGTTTTGGGGAAGGAGGAGTGTGAACGGGTCGGGGTAGTTAATGATGGGTATGGGCTTGTTGAGAGAAGGTAAAGCCCATTTAGGAATTAAAATCCAATTTTAATTTAAATTAAAATGTATTTATTTGTATAATTCGATAACCGGCTCATACGATATCAGATTGACGAACCGTAAGTTGCTTTGGGATCGTAGGGATGGTGGCTACACAATGGAGCTGACTGGGACTGAATCCGAGCTCGTTACAATTTATAGTGAAATAAATTGTCCAATCTGAATTAACGACAATTATCGTTATTTACGATGATAGTCCAATGTGAGTAAAACTCACCAACTCTGAATAGTTCTATTTATTATTCTTAGAACTGATAGTTATCTGTTGATTGACTGTGTGTTGACTGTTTGATTGAACTGCTAGTCAGTTAGTAGAAATTATATATATATATATATATATGTATGTATATGTATATATATATATAAACAGTTAAATATTTATATGTGATTCTGTTATCAGAATATTTCACAGTGAAGTGAAATCGATGTTAATTATATTGTCTAACATCTGTGATGCAGGGAAACAGGTTGGAGGAATCCCACTGGATTCCTCAACATTTATTTTACTGTGATTTATATATTGTGATATATAAGGTGATATATAATCTGACGTTGATTATGTGTGTTGGACGATATTTATCGTTGTTATATGGTGTGTTAAATACCATAAGAAATACCAGAAGGTAGAAAGGAGATTTTCAAAGTATATTTTGAAAATAATATATTTATATAAAATCAATGGATTTTATATTATAAAAGAAAAGGGATTTTGAATAAAGGAATTACATTTGTAAATCAAATATAAAGGAATTACATTTGTAAATCAAATATAAAGGAATTACATTTGTAAATCAAATATACATTTGTAAATCAAATATAAGGGAATTATATTTGTAAATCAAATATAAAGGAAATATATTTGTTAGAACAGATATAGGGGGAAATATTCGTAAACAAATATAAAAGAAAATATTTGTCAATAAATTAGAAAGAGAAATATTTGTAAACCATTTACAAATAGAATAGAGATCAAAAGAGAATATTTGTAGAACATTCACAAATAGATTAAATGGGATTATTTATTTATTTAGGAAATAAATAAAAGTATAAAGGATTTATTTATTTAGAAAAATAAATAAGATTACAAGGAACATTTATTTAGAAAAATAAATAGGATTATAAAGGAGTATTTATCTAGGAAACAAATAGAGTTAAGCAAGTAGAGTTAATCAAATAAAGTCTTTCGATTAAAGTAAATCAAAGGAGTAGTTAATCGAGTATAATTTATATTCGAAGGAGTTAATCGAACATAGTTTATATTCGAAGGAGATAATCAATATTAGTTATTCGAAGGAGTTGGTCAATTATAGTGGTTCAAAAGGAGTTAATCGAGTATAGTTTATTCGAATGGAGTTAAAGGAATAAATCTAATATAGTTTATTCGAATGGAATTAGAGGAGTTAATCGAATATAGTTTATTCGAATAGAGTTAGAGGAGTTATCGAATATAGTTTATTCGACAGGAGTTAAGTAAATAGAGTTAATCGAATAGAGTTAATTGAAAAGAGTTAATCGAATATAGTTACTCGAAAGAAAGGTTAAGTAAGGAAGTTAGTTAAATAAATATAAACTGAACTTTGCCTATTTCAAAGTTAGAAATTTTGTTCAGTTAAGGTCTGAGAGGTAGTTCTACCCCAACTTGATTAGCTTCGTATTTAACTAAGAAATGGTTAAGGTTCGGTAGTAAAGGATGGTTAAGTGAATTTAGTAATTAAAGGAAATGGTTAGAGTTAGCATCGCGATGGTTTGTTTAAACATTTGTCTAAGTCCAATGAAGAAGTTTTGGAAATGTTTTCCAAATAAGAACCAGAAAAGTTTTCTGATATAGAAATCAAGAAATGGAAATGTTTTCCAATGGTAATAACATATATCTTCTAAATTTAGAAAATAAGGAATGTTGAATATAGGGAAAACAGGAGATAAGTAAATTTATGAAGTATAAAGAGAAACGTTGAATGATGATTGATCGATATAATTTCCTCCTGGAAATAATATCGTTGTTTGCACACTTGTTTTTATTCGATAGTTAAATCACAGACTATCGAAGTTTTGACCATTTTAACGTTTTTAATATGGAGAAACCGGTTGGATTATTATCCAAAGAACCACTCTGTATTGGCATAAGCGTTGCGAATCATATATGCCAAAGATAATTGAAGACGGAGAAAAGTGCAAGGGCTATTGTATAAATCTTAGATAACAGTGCCTAAGATGGATATACTGAATAGTACCTTCGGTTCATCCTGTTCCTGGATGACTTGTATGGACGGATGTCTGACAGAGTATTTCCAGACGATCACGTATATTGATTTCTCCAACCGTACCAAGAGTGGAAGCGGAGAAGGAAACTTCTTTTAGCTAACACATAATGTAGTGTTTTAGACGTCAATAGGTGATTTGATGGATTTGATGATGTGGCATTCAAAGTGAATCTGGTGTGATGATAAAGCGTAGCTTATAGCCTCATCAACAGGTAAATGACAGAAATCGAGCAGGCAGCATGGCTAAGTCGGTCGCTCCGAAGTAGGGTGTATAATCACTTGATCTAGAGTTTCATTTATTTCTAAAAATCTATTGTCGATACTGTCCCATTCGGGAAACGGTTCCTGATCCCAACCGTTGGTGATATACATTCGATACACTCAAGTGAAATGAGTGGTCGGTCATGTGTGGCCGGGTTGCAAGATGTTCTTGTTGAACCCAGTGTATTCCTCTCTAGAGGTACACTTGTGAAAGGTGGTTCCATACCTTGTCATAGTTGGAAATCCATTACCCAATACGTGCTTACGGTTTTATACTATATATGTAGAACGTGAGATGAAAGCGTTTCTGCTAGATGATTATATATACTGTAGTTGATAGACATTATTATAATATCAAAAGGTTTTTGATATAAAGATATTTTGGATTCTCATAAGGGAAAAACCCGTTCCGTTATACGGCGTGGTCTTATGAGATATCATTTACCTGCTTGAACTGTTTTAAACTGTTTTACTCATACCAGTCCCACACTACACCAGAAAAGACCTTTAGTAGCGTTTGAAAAACACTACCAAAACCTTTTAGTAGCGTTTTAATGAACGCTACTAGAGGTCCCGCAACTAAAAGTCTTGGTTTTTTTGTTGCGCTTTAATAAACGCTACGAAATCTTCTGTATGGTTGCGTTTTATAAACGCTAGTGATGGTTTGCACGTGAATCATTTTTTATTTTTCTGTAGCATTTATTTTCTGCAACTAAAAACTTGTGGTTACATTTATTTTATGCTGCTAAGATTTTAGGTGACGTTTTACATTTGTTTCCGTAGCATTTTTTAAACGCTACCAAAACTTATTAATTGGTTTGTAGGATCATTTAAATGCTACTATATACTGTGGCTTACATTATTTCCAACAACCAAATACACAATAATCATAGTAAAATCAACAAAAAGCATGATATAGGTCAACAATAAATTAATCGTATAACCATCATACTCAAAGAGCGAAGAACACATTAGTCACATAAGTATTTTCCATAACCATTTAAATAATAGATATCTGGCAAAATCAGTAAATTCACATACCACAAACATTTAGAAACAAGTTTATACTATAAGTACTAACAAATATCATAATACATATAATACTTAAAGTCATATCCATTGTTGTTGATGGTCTTCACTCTAGAAAAGCTAATTACCTGTAGACGGGGTTGATAATCAACAATTAGAATTTTGATAAGCAAAATATGGTCATGACAAAAATTTAAACAATAGTCATTTAAGCATTGAAAAAAGGACTACATCAAACAGTTGAGCCTACAAAATAATCAAGGGTGTGTGATTCAAACGTATAAAAAGAAACATAAAAAAATTGAGGCAATAAACGTACAATCATTGGGATCCAGAGACACACTCGAAGTGAAAAATGATATAATAATAATAGGCAGAAACAAGAAAAAAAAACACAGTGCATACTTAAATAACCGCATATTCGAATATAAGGACGCTCACAAATATACAATAAAAAGATTGGGTTTAACTATTATATTGGAATAGAATTACTGACTTTAGGATTAGAATTTTTATTTATTAAAATAAAGTTACCGATCTTCCTATTGTAAGCAATAAGCAACATATGTGGATTGGATATCAAGAAATGTTAAAAATGACATACAGGTAAATTACCTATTCTTTTTCAATTCGGTGTTGCATTGTAACATCCATTTTTTTCTTCCTCGTGGTTGCTGCAGCTACAAAACAGCTCCTTCCTCAGGGCAGCAGCCATGCTATTACTACTCACTCTTTTTTGCACTCTTTAGATATGTGGGTATAAGAGCATTAAAGTGTATAGTGGATTAGTACTTTAATTTTGATTCACTTTTAAAACTTTCTGTCTAACCCTACTTGAATTCCTTTAGTTTCCTTTTTTTAAGAATTCTGATAACTTATTTTGGTTCCGATCAATTGCAATTCTACTCGAGAAACTATCAATTGCAGCTCAAACATTTTCATTTTATATCTAATGAAAGTTTACTCTTTGAATTAACTTTTTTTTGGTGTTAGTGATGTGCACGTAAAAATGCACATTTATATTCACATATTTATTCTTGTTTAGTGCTAATAAATGTCATATATGGGTATTTTATCATGTTTAACCAATAATTGAATTGATTTCAAAACATCATGCATTTATCATCATATAGGGGGAAAATGGTCATTTTTGTGCTTATATTATTTTGAGAATGTTTACTTGGACATTTTTCATATTTTTGCAGAAATTGGTGCATGTAGAAAAGGACTTCATAAGGATATATATGCATACAAAGGAAAAAAGGGAAATCAATCAATGGAGAGTGAATCAATTCAAAAGGAGGAAATTAATGCCTTGCCCAAAAACATGAAAGGGAAATCAATCAATATCAATCAATGCAGAGGAAATCAATTCAAATAGATAATTATCGGAGGACCCTATTCACTCTCCTTCTTTAGTGAAGACACAAAATTAAGGCTTCATGAATCATTATTGCTAAAAGACAAAATGAAGCTTAAAGAGAGGGCATTCTGGATTGCATGCAAGAAGTTAATTTAGGGTTTTCCCTCATGTATAAATAACCTATGTATGATAATGTAAAAAAGTATCTTAGATTTTTAGTTTAGAGAGAGGCTGAAAACAAAACCTCTATTTTTCTGCCATGGCTTCTTAGCCATTTCTTTTTTGTAATCTGTTGCTTTAATGCAATATTAATTTGTTGTTTTTCATTTACATGTTATTTTCTTTTCTACAAGTAGTGTAGCTTTATTAGTTAATATCTTTTCATCATTACTTACTAGTTGTTCTTCAATTTTGAAATATATTTGTGTTGACATAATAACACAAATGAGGAGCTAAAACCCTACAATTTAGGGGTGATGAAGCTCTCTAATCACATAGATTCAACATAGTTTATTTTTCATGGTCTCTATTTGTGTTTATTAAAGAATGGATGTTTAGCGTATTTTGTTAATCATACTTGGTTTTGATGATCTATGCCTCTAATTAATAGAGGATAGATCATGCTTGATCAAATGACAAAAATAATTTACCTTTTCATCTATATATGATTTTGGCAACAAGAGGAATTGTTAATCTACATTTGATATTCTATATTACTAATTATTACAAAATTCGAATAATCAAAATTCATACTTGGGCAACAACTTGAGTCAAAGTTTTCAAAATAATCAAAATTCGAATTCACTTCCAAATTCAAATGATTTTGATTACAACCCCAGCCAAATCAATTTCGAACTCAAAAATGAATTTCAAATTCAAAATGGAAATGTAAATCACTTCTCAAATGATTTTGGTAATGGGAATAATTTCAATTGTGGTGCTACTGAAAACTTTTTTTCCCAACAATTTCAAATTGAAAATTCTCATGTAAATAATTATAAATTTGATTTTGTTGAGCAAACGAACATACTTGTCGATTACTTGAAGTTTCGTGAAAAACAAAATAATCAAAACCGAACATGTGACGATTCGAATGATAATACATCTTTTACTAAAATCGATGATTTTCAAATAACAACTTTTGAAACTGACGAAAATCTTAATGAAGTTGTTGAAAGCTCTGTAATTGATCTAAATTTGAATTCTCTTGAAAACAAAGACGTCAATCTTCAATTTGATCTTCCTTTCCCAGATTCTGAAAATTTTGAAAATTTAGCAACTTTAGATTGTCAACATGACAAAAATGGTGAAGTTGTTAACAACTGTTTAGGTGAGGACGACTTTGATGAGCGAATTTTTTTTGAAATAATTGACGATAATGTTGTTGGTTCTGAAACTGAAAATGAAAATTTTGAAAATTTTGAAATTCTTGAGGTTGAAAATAATGAAACCGCTGAATGTGATCTTGAACACAATGACGATTTTTCAAAAACTGTTGAAACTCCTTGCGACTTAATCGTTTCAACTGAACTCACTGTGATCACTTGTTTTTCAATGATAAATTTCTACAGTATATGGACTCTTTTTGGAATAACACTGTTTTTGAGAAAACACGATTTCGAAATTTACTGAAAATTCATTTGTTTGGTTTTAATTTTAGGTTCACGAATGAACCTTTAGTTAACAAAATTTCAAATATCAAAGCATAACTGAACAATATTTCTCAAAACAAGTGTGGGGGTGAGAACGATGCACACGTCTCTCAATTTATACATCATCTGAACAAGTCAAACTTTGTTTTTGAATCTTTTACTGAACCCCAGCTCGATGACCTCTCTATAGTTGCTCCAAAAATTCAAATCGATTTTCGAATCAATTGTAAGCTCAAAATTTTAAAATTAGCAGCTCAAACTTTTGAAAAAACAAAATATGTTTTTCCAAATCTGAAACGTAGTATAAAATCCTTTATGATTTGGTTTTCTGTGCTTCAGCTGTGTCTCATAATCTTAATGAGGCTGATTCATTGGTCCATTGTGGACCGGTTCATCCATTCGGTGACTGCATATTTTCTGCATGCACATTTGGTAAGTCGCACTAATCCTTTTTTGTACATATGTAAATATTTTTCTTCCGTTCACTCATTGTGTCATGCATTGACTGTGGGGACACAGTCGAAATCAAGTGTTGGTGGGGGGGGGGAGGGGGGAGTTTCACTTTCATTCTGTTTTGCATAGTTTAAGTTAGCATTTTTTTTTCCTTTCTCTTTTTGCATTTTTTTTTCTTTTTCTTAAAAAAAAAGTAAAAGTTTCGCACTTCTATTTACTTTTAAATAAGACATGATGGAGTTAGTATATAATTTTGGTCGTTCGATTTAAATAGTTAGAAATTTACTTCTCTTAGCGGATAACGAAAGGAAAGTTTGAATTATGAGCAAATTTGGTGTAACTGGTATATTGGGAAATTCGTAGGTGATGAGTATGAAATGTTTTCTAAATTGTAATCCGATTAAATGAATGGTTGATTTTGACTACTTGCGATAACATTTTAGATCTTTTAAGTGAAGTTGTGCTAAGATATTCTCGCTTAACTCTCTCTCTCTCTCTCTTATGCAAAAAAAAAAAAAAAAAAAAAAAAAAAAAGAAAAAAAAAGAATGTATATATATATAGTAATAATCCAAGGGTATCCAACATTGCTAGTACATCTCGCGTTGGTGTGCAAACCCGCCAAGCTCTTTCCGACACCTTGTTGACAATGTCAGCGTCGGTATATCTTGGTCTCATTTTATGAGTTGGACACCTAAGGATTACCGACATTCTTGTTGACAAAGTCAGCGTCGGTCTGCACAATCCGCCAAGCTCTGTCCCAAACTCTCACGGGTGGTATACCTTGGTCTTTTCAGTTAGGTGTTTGTAAATAGTAATAATGTAAATATTTTATAATAAAGAAAGAGTAAGCTCTTGAAATCCAAGCACACTCTTCACTTATTTGACCTAACTTGTTAACAAAAAGAAAGTTGAGATGCCGTTTTACGATTGTTGATATCGATTACAGAATTCATTTCATATTTGCACTATGTTTCTACCAAAACAACTGGCCAAGCTGGAGGAGTTTGTGATGATAACATGACTTTTGTTTGAAGTTTTGATTAGTAATGGACATAAATTTCATAGTGACGACTCAAATTTGTGTTAACTCATTCGTGTAATATTTAAAAGTAAATTATCCATTTGTAAATATTTCTTTAAAAACTTGCATTCATATTGTAAATATTTTCGAATCTTGCATTTTGTAAATATTTTTTTGCATTTAACTTTTGGATTTTGTGGGTAGTATCCGCTGAGAACCCTCACGAGACAACACTCGTCCTACTGGGGACACCCAGAGTTTCAACGGCTTGTTGCATATGCTCAATGCAATCGTGCTCCCTACGAAAACGGGTTTAGCTTAGTCTTTACTTTATTCGAGGACGAATAAATAGATAAGTGTGAGGATATTTGATGTGCACGTAAAAATGCACATTTATATTCACATATTTATTCTTGCTTAGTGCTAATAAATGTCATATATGGGTATTTTATCATGTTTAAACAATAATTGAATTAATTTCAAAACATCATGTATTTATCATCATATAGGGGGAAAATGGTCATTTTTGTGCTTATATTATTTTGAGAATGTTTACTTGGACATTTTTCATATTTTTACAGAAATTGGTGCATGTAGAAAAGGACTTCATAAAGATATATATGCATATAAAGGGAAAAAGGGAAATCAATCAATGGAGAGGGAATCAATTCAAAAGGAGGTAATTAATGTCTTGCCCAAAAAAATGAAAGGGAAATCAATCAATATCAATCAATGGAGAGGAAATTAATTCCAATAGATAATTAGTGGAGGACCCTATTCACTCTCCTTCCTTCTTTAGGGGAGACACAAAATTAAGGCTTCATGAATCATTATTGCTAAAAGACAAAATGAAGCTTAAAGAGAAGGCATTCTGGATAGCATGCAAGAAGTTAATTTAGGGTTTTCCCTCATGTATAAATAACCTATGTATGATAATGTAAAAAAGATCTTGGATTTTTAGTTTAGAGTGGAGGCTAAAATAAATCTCTTTTTTTAGCTTATATTTTCTTTTATTTCTTTAATGTTGCAAACTACATTCATTTGTTGTTAAAATACCAAACATGAGAGGCTAAATCCCTACAACTTAGGGATAATGAATCTCTCTTTATTCATGTAGTTTCAATATACTTGTTTATTCATGATCTCTTTTTGTGCTTTAATTCATGTTGATGGTTATGGTTTCTGTGTTCATTATTGAGTTTGATAGCCTATAATGTTGACACCACATAGGCTATGTTTGTTCATATGCTCACTAATTACCTCTTCATCTACATATGATTATGGTAATTAAGTGGAGATTGAAAATCTAAATTTGATGGTTTATACTCCTAATTATAGGGGATAGGTCATGCTTAAAGTACAATTCAATTTCAACTTGTTATCATTTTTCATAAAATTAGTAAAGTTGTTTAAGAGGTGTGACAAAATTTGATGGCTTATGTTGGGCTAATCAATAGCACAAATAGGTCATGCTTAGAACAGTCACATCAATTAAATAAACTATTGACCAAAAAGAGAGATCATGGTTTCATTTTATATTGATTTATGTGATCTTGAGAGTGAATTTGTTCCTAAGTTGTCATTTAATCTCTTATTTTTCAACCAACGTTTGTAGTTAATAGTTTGGTATATTTTGCTAATTTTTAGCTGTTTAGTTAACATGCTCACTCACTTTCGGTTTAATTTGATTGAGTAATTTTAGAATTAATTCTTTCCCTGTGGATCGACCCGTATTCACCACGTACTACGATTGTACGTCGTGCGCTTGCGGTTTATTTCAATATTCGCGATGATTTTCTAATTCATAGAATATTCATCGTCGAACAGTTAGTGTTAGTTTCCATTCAAAAAAAGAAAAAGAAAAAAACACTTCTTCATTTTGACTCTTCATTTGTGCCACTTGTGCATTTATTTATGTTTATTTGTGTGTTTTCATTTTATGTTATGTTATCCTTAGAAAATTTGTTTTGTGCATTTCTTTTGGTTCAGTGGTGATTGGTTTTGTTTTGATTCATTTGGGTATTAGTTTTCTTTAGTCTTAAAAAAGAAAAATCTCTCTTTGCATTTCATTTGTGACATCACGCATATTAAACAAAATCGAATGCATTTCATTTGCATTTGTTTTGTATTGTTTGTCTGTGTTATTGTTCATTAGTTTATTGCTCTTTGTTTACTTTTAATCCTCTTTGCTCATTTATGTTATTCATTTGTTTCGTTCTCTGCTTACTTCTTCTCTTTTCTTTATACATAGTTTTGCATACACAACCATTATTTGCTAACAGAACCATGCATTTCACTGTTCCATTTACAGGATTTCAATACAATGTTTATTATAATTCATGCTGTGATTTCATTTGTTAGAAAAAAAATTCATTTGTTTAGATACGCACTAACACATATCTGCCTTCACTCCACTCTACAGTCCACAGTGACAAACATAACTCCTCTGCCTCTCCTTAATCCACGGTGATAACGCCTTCGTCACTCAAACCAAACAGCAAGATCACAAACAATCTTCTCTGCCATCAATAATTTTTTAATTGTAAATACTTGACTTCAACCACCCAACAATACCAACCAAAAACAAAGAATAGAACACAAACTAACCCTGTAACATTAAACCATATCCTCATTGACACCATATTCCCCTCCTGTATCAACTTGCATACTTCAAACCAGAGCTCCTCCTCCATCTCACAAGACTGCACACAACTTCATCAACTTACCCACCACCATAACAACCAAACACCTTCTCCACCGTTACAACATCACTACCAATCCACAAACCAAACCATCACATCTCAGTTGTACCTTTGTCGACAAACAAAAGCATATGCTAATTCTCAACTTCTTGAATTGTATCAACTCTGTTCCAGAAACAGACTCCACTGTTTTGTAGCTCACCACCCACCTTTTGCTAGCAGCAACACCCCAAAACAACAGCTACATCAACAACCGTTCAAAATACCAAGCAAACATCAAAAAGCGAATTTGATTTCGTTTTTTCTTAATCTAAACAAAAGCTTTGATCTTGATTTTTTTGTGATTTTCTTTTGAACAACAAAAAAGAGATTAAGTTGCTTTTATTTTTGGTTTTGTGCTAGATGATTTTGATTTTAATTAGGATATTTTGTATCGGATCAATCTCTTATAAAAAAAATCATTCTCCTTTCCCATTTTAATTAAATTCATTTGCTTACAAAAAGGAGAAAAAGAAGAGTTTTTTCCACTCTATTTTAGGTTGCAAAAGCAAAGAAGTGCTTGTGCCAAGATGGGTATAGTGGATCATGCTGTTTGGATCTTTGATGAAATGTTTGTATCTTATTGTAAGCCTATTAGCTAATTAGTGTGGTGAATAAAACCGCCTCACCGGCTCCACTTCATCCAGCCAAACCATCCCCTGCCTTGCTCACATTCTGATATAACCATCCCCTTTGCGCACATATAACTGACTGCATATTCCAATCCAACGATGCACATATACCAATTATGGTATTCATTTCTCACCCAGTACAATTAATACTAGCATTCGTTTCTCACCCACTGCATTTAATACAAACTACATAAAAACCTTGACAGTAATACAAGTATCTCCCTAAATCCAAATACCAAGCATTCACCCAGTCTTCACTTATGTCGTTGTTGCCTTTCCTCTTCCTTCAGATCATCCTGAACTACTTCAAAATGCTAGCTACCTCCTTCGCCTGTCCACCTCCAAACTCAACAACCTTCCACTTGAACCTAAAATAAAGCTATTGTATATTTGGCACCACCTCCATATTTAGGTTTTGGACTATGACTTTTTAGTGCTTTCAGCATACGTATATTTCATATAAGTTACGAAAGTATCGTAGCCGCTAATATGTAATTGAAAGTATCATAGCCGCTGATATGTGATCGATAGTATCGTAGCCGCTATTATGAAATCGAAAGTATCGTAGCCTACATATGTTTAGATTTTGGACTACGACTTTTTAATGTTTTCACCCACCACCTGTTTATCAAAAGTATCGTAACCGCTAATATGTAATATCGTAGCTGCTAATTTTTAATTTAGTATATTTTAGCTTCTGTTCATATTTCATTTATTTTCGACCATTTCCAAGTTACAAGCATCTCTAGAAGAAAGCCCTAATTGTATTTTCCCACAACAATTATTTTCAATTATTTTACTCTACCTAAAGCAATGATTTTTTTTAACATATAACACATAAAAAGAATGTAAGTAAAAACATCAACATTATATTAGCTATAACTGACATACAGAAAGATGATGCGGAAGAGGGAAAAGATATGATTGACTCTCATGAAAGATATGGTAGAATCTCATGAAATTCTTTCACTGACAGAAAAGATAAACGGTAAAATTATAATGCAGCTGCATTAAGTGAAAAGTACCTCGTATTCAGAAACGCTCAACTCTTCACGAACATGTCATAAGTGAGGCTGCTCTATCAAATTCTGGGAAACAGTAGGCGAAGAATCCGAACTGGAATGGAATGAATCTTTTCTGTTCATATAAGAAACATTTACTTCAAAAATGATGCACACAAAGTATACATGACTGAAAATCAGACATTGCCTTCGAATAAACTATTTCATCTTTAGAAACGGTTTTTTCATCTGCAGCAGCAGATGCTTTGAAACTGTACCTCCCACATTTTCCTTCTCTATTTTGAATCATCTGAATTACGGTTATCCAAGCATGTGATATTATTTCGTTTCCATTTTTGATAAATGGATAAAACACGAGTAAAAATTAAGAAAAATGAAAAGTACACCTTCTAAATTTTAGGTTCCTTCCACAGTCTATTTTCCGATCGAAGACATCCTCCTGACACCCACGTTTACAGGTGCCACCACGAAACTCAAGCAATTCACTGAAACATGTAATTAATTTACTATAAAAATATTTATCACCTTTTCTTTTCAGGTATGAATGAGTTAGGAATCTACAGTACTGCAAATAATACCAGATATTTGAGGCAAAACTCAAACTAACTAGCTGTAAATAACATAAAACCAAATTTTAGTCACATTACTGTTCAATGAAAATCTGAGATTAGTCATAACATTACTCATCGTAAACCTTACAATCCATTAGTCAAACATCAAATATTTATATGTTTGACTCAGACTAACTAGCTGTGAAGTATAAAAAACATGTACACAAAACCTGATAATAACTGCTCTTGCAACAGCTTCTTAGATGATATTTTGTTCATTTATCATCATAAGATAATGTTTTGTTTAAAGTTGACATAAAAATGTGAACATAATCATTTTTTCACTCAAATTGTGTTATGTCAATATTGAGTAAACCAGTAAACCACTAGCGATTTTATTACTGATACAAAACTATTTAACGAGGTTCATAAACGTATAAACTTACCAAAACTGATGCCATGTTTGGCCATGAGAGCTCTATTAACCACGATTATTCCTACAAAAGTCACAATATTGAACAACCGTGAAGCAGACCAAAACATGTATTACTGCAATGAATTGATAGAGAGACTAACTTCAATTTCGTGTTAAATTTACACACTTTTTTCTTTTCTTTTATCACTTTGCTTTTCATGGCAGTACTCCGGTTGACCTATTCCTAAGCGTCATTGTTTATACTGTAAATTGATGACCCATATGATTATAATAAAAAGAAAAACAGAAAACCTTACCATGATTTTTGCAGTGGTTTTTGGATCAAGAAAACCTTTCATAATGTTCTAGAGTAACCTAAATCCTTGACCAGCGCTAATGATGTACATGCGGCACAATGACTAGTTTGCACAATAAAATTTACAGTTATCATAGGTACATAATGTAGTTTCACGAATATATATTGTGTAATATGGAACATATAAATACCTCAGGTTAGTTATTATCATCAATTGTCTGAAGACAACCTATAAGATTCCCATTAATGTATGTTTGACTGTATATTAATTTAAATAGAAAACATGTATACCTTATGTTGAACAGAAGCTGACATATTTTGGTTTTGAAATCTTTGTAGGAAGCATGGGCTATTTGTAGAATATTCAAAAAATCAGACACTATGGCGCATAAAGGGAAATTCCAATAAGGGGAATCATAGTTTCAACCTTCAAGGAACAGACATAACTGAGTCAGGCATGTTCCCATTTTTCGAAACTGTATACGGAAATGAAGTAGCCATATCAGATCTGTCTCCAGTAGCACAAATACTACTAATACTGAATAATGATATGAAAGAATATAACATGGTAACAGCCACGGTTAATGAAATTTGATTATCTAAAATAGTAATACTAATTTATAAATAAATGCATGGGACAGTTAAATTAAGTGCAATAGTCAATAACGACTGTGAACTCATTCTTCTATGGCTAGTATTCAGTTATGCTTGCCTTGTTTGCATGGGATGCATAGCTACAACAAAGTGGTTAGCAAGAAGGGAAACTCGTTTGCAGCGCGCTCAACAAAGGATTCCAGTTTCAGAGTACAGGGTGTTAGTTGACATGATCCATGTACCTATTGGGGCATTTGAAGCAGCTGGTCAAGAAATGAGAGGAACAGGACAAGATATAGCTTACCATCCAGAGCTCTACTTGACACTAACACAGAGAGAAGCAGTCGAGGCTCAAGTACTTCTGAAAATTAGACGTAAGACTGTCCCTACTGATTGTAGTGAGTGTCCTATTTGTCTTAAGGAGTTCCTGGTTGGCAATGAGGTCCGTAGCCTCCCTTGTGCACACAATTTCCATGTAGACTACATCGATCAGTGGGTACGTTTGAATGTCAAATGTCCATGCTGTCGCTGTTCTGTTTTCCCCAATCTGGATCTTAGTGCCCTAAATAGTATTACCACTAGCACGTCAACTGCTACTACTACAACAGAGTCTAAAGACTCTAATACAAATCAAGTAAGAAGCACTATGTCGGCAATGAGGTACATGTTTTCTAATCAGCCATCAGGACAAAATTGAATAAAAACCATGAATGGGTAAGGCTTGCATAAGCTTAATCGAAGAACAAGCTAAATGTAATTCTTTTTAAACCTCTAAATTTTTTGGCGAAGAAGAACAATGCCACACTATTGATAACATTAAAATGACAGAAGTTCATTGAAAAGCTCAAACCCCTAACTTTTTCATAAGAAAAGAAAAAAAAAAAAAAGGACCAGAGTTTCAGAAAATCCAACCAAAAATAGAAACTATGCTCTTCAATAGATAAAGACTTCGACATGATATGAAAAACTCACGAATTCAAAAACTTAGAGAAATCTAGAATCACGTGCGAATAGATTACATCAAAATGGTACGTTATTTTATCAAATAAATAAAACCTCTTCTTCTTTTCTAAAGTGAAACAGTCCTTAAAGATATATTTAAGATTAGAACTTTCAAATTGGGAAGGAAAACATACCTTTTAAGGAGGGTAAGATCCGAACTTGAAGAAATAACGAATTGCCGATCGAAGGAGGATGAAACGACGAGATGTACTGGTAGAAGAATAAGACCGAACGTTGGTACGTGGATTGAAGGATAAGAGGGAACTCAAACGGGGAGACGAGGAAGGAGAAAAGTAATTTAGGTTTAGGCGGAAAAAACGAAATAGAGGTGGGAAATGTAACCTAACGGGAGGGAAAGGTTTAAACGTAACCCATATTTTAGTCAATTGTTAAATAAATGTAACCAAAATCCCTAAATACAGAATCCAAAATAATATTGGTTTCATTTACATATCAAACGCTAACAATGAGTGCTACCATATATATGTTTTCTTATAGTGCCATGACTGACCCGGAGTTTATTTTGTTCTGTTTTCCCTAAACTCTTGGGTGCCCAATTCTGTACGGGCAGTCAAGTAGTCGGGATTTACGGATACTTGAAGAGCTGGAGTAAGAGGCTTCAGGATCATATGGCTATAAATTATTTCCACTGTGTTGTAAGTGCTGTACTTTGATAATGATGTATATTCAAGTACAGATTTGTATTTCAAAGTTATGTTATGAAATGTATTTATTCCTTCCACTGTGAGATTCGTGTTACTCTGATATTGTGTTCTTCTTCTTCTTCTATTCTAATTTTCTATCTTATCTTTCCTCACCCTCTAATTTCTTTCATTAATCATACGGTATTTTTCGATGTTTGGTTAGTCATCAGTGAGTTTATGGCGATAACCAAAGTCATTAAAATCCCGGGTCATTACAATTTACTGATATTACCCACCAACCCGATATGTACTTAACCCTCATACTCGTCATGTCATGTTGGTTAAGTGGTTCTTATTAACTTAACCTTTCTCACTTATCATGTTGGATTGGTTAAGTGTGACTTATTAACTTAACCCTGTTCATTCATCAAGTTATGTTGGTTAAGTATTTCCCATTTAACTTAACCCCATTCGCTCATCAAGTTATATTGATCATGTGTCATTAATCAATTCAAGTTAACTTAACCCATCCACCCGTCACGTCATGTTGGTTAAGTATTTCCTTCTGGTGTTGACTTGACCCTACCTCAAATCACATTATATTGGTTAAGTGTTGCCCTCTCGTGTTAACTTAACCCTTCCCATACATCAGGTTATATAATTGGTTAAGTGTTTTCCTCTTGTATTACTTAACCCCACCACATGTCATTATATATTTTGGTTAAGTGTTACCTTAGGTAACATAACTCTATCATCTGCTTAATTAACATTTTACAACGGTTAAATGTTCTAAATATACTTAACTTCACCCACTTGTCTAATTAACATGTCGTAACGGTTAGGTGTTCTAATTTTACTTAACCTCACCCACTTGCCTAGTTAACATGTTATTACGGTTAAGTGTTCTAAATTTACTTAACCTCACCCACTTGCCTAGTTAACATGTTATTACGGTTAGGCGTTCTAAATTTACTTAACCCTACCATCCAACTCTTGTCTTAGCATTAATTTATTCATTAAAGCACCAACCACTCACATTGGACAGATATTATTGCGGTCACTGGATGTGCCGGTCGGTTCCAGGCAGTTTTACACCGCAACTCAGTCTAACCTCGGATTTTTATTGGGCTCAATGCCCTAACCTCTCACATTAGATAGATATTGTTGTGGTCACTGGATAGCCAGGCGGTTCCGAGCAGTTTTACACCACAACTCAATCTAACCTCGGGTTAGGCATAATCATCTTTACTACAATTTACATATTTCTTGTTTATAACAAATTCCATATGTAAATTATTCCCAATTTAATTATGCCATAATTATCCTTTTAATAATGTTCACAATTAATAGCACTACAAGAAAACACACTTTTTATAGCATTTAATAAAAGCTATAAAACTTTCTATGGTGATTCTATAATCTCCATAGATCAGCATGTTGTGAAAAGTCAGATAGATACTATAGCGTGTCTTACTTGCCGTGGAAAATGCAGTTTTGTTGCAATCTTAAACAGGGCATATTAGTATAACTGCTTTTCCATAGCATTGTGAAGCATGCTATGAAAAGTTTTTATGACGCATCTAAACGCTATGGAAACAACATTTATATGGTCCAATATGTTGACATTCCATATTGTTATAGCATCTGAACAAGCTATGAAATTATCATGTCAATCTTTTATGATGCATCGAAAGCTATAGAAAATTCATTACAATTTGCTACAACATCATTTGTTGCTATAAAAAAAATGTTTATTCCTTCAAAAATATTTTGTAAGCACTAGCATAATGTTATAATATAACAATTTTCTTTTCATTGCACAGTTAGGTTGCCATTTAGAAAATTCTATTGCACCATTTCGCTGCCATAACATTCAAAGCTTACAATTTCCCATTCTAATAATATATTATAACAAATACAAAAATCTAAATACACAAATGAAGTCATAAACCAAATCAAAAATTATATATATATATATATAAAATATTTCATACATGAATTAAAACATGATAATTACAAACAATACATACGACTGTAGCAAACCAAAACGATACATACTAAAAATATTCATGAACATCGACAAGCATAACCGATTTGACGGAGAAGTGTGACATCATATATCAGCCTCAAAAGCATCATACAACACCTGCCAAGTAGCATAAGCAAGTGTATTAGTGAGTATATACAAGTATGCATAAGGACAAAAGTATTAACAAGATGTCTGCATATATAATGAGACTTTTTAGTAAAATACGAATAATTTGCTAGTCATCACAACAAATTAGAATAAAAATGGGACTTTTTAGCCAAGAGTTTACTGTCGTGGTCATCACACCAGGTCGTCAGATGCAAGGGGGGGAAAATGAAAACTAGATTAGCATAAAAAATGAAACAGCTGATAGTTCCGCGCTGGTCATTTCAACAGAATATAAAAACTGAGTTCCGTGTGTCACATGCAAAGGGAAAAATAAAAACTAATCCACTTCTAATCTTGCCAACACAAATGAAATGGACCATTTTCTGTAGTACCAATTGTTCCATTTCCTGTAGTACAAATGAAATGGACCAAATTTTCAGTCTAAACATCTTGCCAACACTAAGATTGCTCCATCTCATGTAGTACAAATGAAATGGACCAAATTCTCAGTCTAAACATTTCCTGAGAATTGTTCCATTTCGATTAGACTGAGAATCACGTTTAGTTAGGGGTGTAAAACGAACGCGTCCGACCGGACAATAGAATGTACGAACTCAGAACGAATAAAAATATACAGCAACCGTGTCCGACCTATTTAATTTGTTCGAGCTCGGCCGAACTCGAACCACCTGGACGGACTTATGGAACCAGGCACTGCACGCATGGTACCCCTAGGTATTTGATTGGCAGAGAACCAAATTCAAAACCTAGAATATGCGTATTTGATCAGAATTAGTAGTAGACTCACTAAAAAATATTTTGTCTGTCATGTTAATGTTTAGACCAGCATGATTCCTAAGCTTCTCAAAAAAAAAATCTTTAATGAAATTGCATTTTGAGGTATTGATTTTCCAAAGACCATTAAGTTATCTGCATAAAGAAGATGACTAATGTAAGGAGTAAAGTTATAGGGAAGTTGAAACAGATTTGCAACTATAGCCTCATCCATGAGAAAAGTAAAATATTGCGTAGCAATTGAAAATAGGTAGAAGGACCAAAAATTTGGATTTCAACAAATATTAATTCTTGTACAGCTAGAAATTATATGTGGTCTATTACTGATGACGTCCCAATAGGAAAAAAAATTGTATTGCTTAAAATTATGTAATTTTGATAATCTGGACAACTATTTGAAAATAGAATATTTGGTTTGCTCGTACTATATATTGACTCGTCTACCATATTCTGAAATGAGCAAAGTATGTATTGCATCTTAGACTAATTGGTAAACTTCAAAAATAGGTATAAATCAAATATATATTGTAACACCCCACGTCCACTAAGGTCACTCATACCAGGGGAATGCCTTAGTTTCGGTGAAGTATTTTAAGTGAATATAGAACAGTAAAATTACAACAAGACAGATATAAGTAATACTTGAAAATTCTAAACATCATTTCATTGCAGCGAAAAGTAATACATGTTTGGTTACATCACAAAACCATAAACCAGAGTCAAGTACATAATATCCATCTTGATAAAATAGAAGTACATAATCCCACTACATAACTAATAGCCATAAAAGGAAAGATAAGCTCGGCTTCACTTCAACGGTCCAAGCTCCATAGGATAGATACAGCAATCAGATCAAAGCCCACTAGCACCAGGCCCACTCTAATAACCTGGGGTTGGGGGAAAAAGATAAAAACAACGGGGTCAGACATAAGTCTGAGTGAGTCCTATAACCCTAACAATACAATCATTAAAATAACCAGAGAAGACATAAGTTGATATACGGTAACGACTGGGGATGAATGGCTACGCTAAGCAGCTTGGTAAACTTAGGATAAACTAAGATCACCGTAAAGACGCATTTATCCACCCAAGGATAATTAATAGATTACACCGCCCCAGACTTATCCACCCAAGAGTAATTCCTACACTGCACCACACCAGTTCTACCTACCCAAGATTAATTTCTACTTAAAGGTTGACCCCAATAAATGTACTTAGTAATTTTTACCCAGTAGTTTCTTTTACTCCTACATAGGTGTCGTCTGCCCCTATCTTTACTAGGTGTACCCACTACTCCCAAGCGATCGGCTCCCTAACGTAGATACCCGTGCTGGTCCCACAATGGGGTGTATCATTTCCCCAAAGTGGCAACCTGATAGTATCAACGGTGCACGGCTTTATACCTACACGATGCAACAACGATTTACTAACCAGTCCGGGTCCACACACGCATATGAAACCCGTTGGTCCTACGTTGCCACCGCTAACCCGTTTTTGGCCTCTTATAGTCAAGCCCAATATGTGTGTCCCGTCACTCGATTTGGGTCGAGCCCACAAAGATACGTTTGGGATATTAGTTGAGATGGGCCCCCACAAGCTACCACTTAAGCTTGTTATTTTATCTAGTGTATCCCACTTAACCCCTTTAACCATGTCCACTTACATGTTATAAATACTTTGGTTAAGCCATTAATCATATTTTAATTACCTTTCAAGGCACCCACTAGATTTCCACATGCCACCCAAGTCATTTACTTAATTCGCACATGCCACCCGAGGCACTTACTTAACCCTTTAATCATGTTTACTTACATGTTCCACTTTGGTTAAGTATTCTAATCGTATTTTCTATTGCTACCCAAGGCAACCCACTAGTTTCCTCATGCCACCCAAGGCACCCACACTAGTTACTACATGCCACCCAAGGTACCCACTTAACCCTCATGTTCCACTACATGCTAATTTGGTTAAGTGTTTCTTAATTAATTAAGGCCGTGATCCTCATAAAGACCTCTCACATTAGACTATCTTTTATGACCGCTGGTTAAGCCGGTTGGGTCCGGGCAGCCTTATGTCATAACCGAGTCTAACCTCGTGTCTTTACATTAGTCACGTATTTAGTTTGTGCCTAAGACCTCTCACATTGGGCTAACATTTGTAGCAACTGGTTAAGCCGGTTGGGTCCGGGCAGTTTTACGCTACAACTGAGTCCAACCTCGTGTCTTAGTCGATTAATTACACCTAATTAATCACCCTCATAATTTATATTAATTATCCCTAATTAATATCAAGTTTTTCATAACATGGGTAGACCTAACTCAATAGGTAAATTCCCATGGGGTAGACCTAACTCAATAGGTAAATTCCCACTTATGTTAATTTATTTTTATGGTATGCTTAATCATACCCAACCATACTTTTATTAACATATTTATTAACCCCATTGTTCCCCATGCAAATCGTTCTCATTTCACGACATAATAGAAGGGAAGATCCATCACAAACATCATGGGTTTAACCAAATCTTAGCATATATCTTTGTCATGGGTTAAGAGGATGTCAACTTGCATATATGAGCATATATTAACCCAACTACATTTAACCCAAACTTGCATATTATCGCACATGACTTGCATAACATATTGCATATGAACTTGCATATTATCATACACATATCTTGCATAACATGTTGAACTTGCATATAAGCATTCACATAACTTGCATAAGCACACATAACTTGCATAACATGTTGAACTTGCATATAAGCATTCTCACAACTTGCATAACATGTTAAACATGCATTTAAGCATACACATAACTTGCATAAGCATTCACATTCTTGCATAAGCATTCACATACTTGCATATTAACAAACATGTAACTTGCATAGCATATCTTGCATATTAACATACATGTAACTTGCATATTAACAAACATGTAACTTGCATAGCATATCTTGCATATTAACATACATGTAACTTGCATAGCATATCTTGCATATTAACAAACATGTAACTTGCATATTAACAAACATGTAACTTGCATATGAACTTGTTAAACATGCATAAACCCTCTTGTTAAACATGCATAAACCCACTTGTTAAACATGCATAATATCTCATACTTAGCATGCATAGAATCACATACTAAACTTGCATAATATCATATACTTAGCATGCATAGAATCACATGCTCATCATGCATAATATCACATACTTAGCATGCATAGAATTACATACTCATCATGCATAATATCACATACTTAGCATGCATAGAATCACATATTCATCATGCATAAAACCACATACTTAACTTGCATAAAATCAATTACTTATTATGCATAAACCCACATATCCAACTTGCATAAACTCACATATTCAACTTGCATAAACTTACATATTCAACATTATACATAGATTAGCATATCATTACAAATGATTCAAACTCACTAATCCGCATTCAAGACCATAAGTCTCATTACACCTAATCTACTTACTTTAACAATTGATGTTAAAGTGATAGAAACTCACCACTAGCAATTTGCACTCCAAATGAAGAAGATTAAGATGCTTAGAATGGATTAGAAGTTGATTAGAGAGGTTGATTAGCTTGCTTTCCTTTTCATTGATTTGTGGAGGCCATGATCAAGTTTCATTTTGCCATAGTTTAGTTACAAGATCTAATTATGAATGAATTAGGGTAGGGTTGTGGTCTTATTTATAGGATTAGGTTGCATTTTAGACCCTTAGATTAACCCTAGATAGGATTAGGACCATCAAATCCAAGAAGCTTCCAGAACCAGCCCTCCAAGCCAGCCTAAGACCCAACCTGGTGCAACCTGGTGCACCCAGGTCCTCTGGACGCCGCACCCTGTCGACAGGCAAGTCGACAGGCAAGTCGACCCCCCTGTCGACAGGCCTGTCGACAGCCCTGTTGACATGGGTAGGGCGGGAATCTTCCCGCCTGGCCCCGCCTGCTCTATTTTAAATTCTGAATTTAAATTATTAAATCTGTTTTTAGCTTTGTATTTTCTGCAAACTTCATCGGGCCATAACTGGGCCATACGGACTCCGATTTTCGAAAACTCGAACTCTATTTCGCGTATTTTTCCGAGACGAACGCAATGACGCAGCCCGTTTCCCCCAATTCTCACATCTGAGATTATTTATTCTGTAATTAGTGAATTTTAGCATTAACCGAAATTCGGGGTGTTACATTCTCCCCTCCTTAAAGGATTTCGTCCCCGAAATCTCTAAGCTAAGGAGAATGCATATCCTACCATCCAAACAACCATCTACTCAATCCATCAAACACGAGCATCCATTGTCCTTAAAACAATTTCTAATGATGTATGAGCATATGCGAAAAGTGTGTGTATATGTTCCCTATCTCATGTACGAACATATGCAAACCATGATAGTGCCATGCATCCAATATGTATGCGAGATAACCCTATCGACCCATACAGTATCTATATGAGTGCACAATCATTCACCAAAATGCATCATCCATATGATAACACAATCATTATACATCCATAAATATAGCTAACTACACACAATTTTATGCAATATGCAATATGAAGTGATTGAGCCGATCTAGTGCCTAGAGTGTGTATATATGCATCCACGAGCAACCACTAGCAAACACTTGCATCCACTTGCATCCATCAACCATAACATGTCTCAAACACATGTTTCAACCATAGGTTTTCCCTATCTAAAGGTCAAACAGCACTAATCGAGAGGACATACTAAAGATAAGATAAGTACTAGGCAAGCGATAAAGGAGAAGTTAAAAGACATACTCTCCAAAAAGAAATGGATACAAAGAACGCATCTTTGCTTCCGTCTCCCAAGTAGCATTTCTTTCGTCATCTCCCCATTGCACTCCAGCTAGTTGAACTTCTCTGTTCCTCAACTTCCTAGTCTCTGACCCAATGATGCGAGTAGGAGCTCGTCGAATCGTCTCATCGCGCTCTAACTCTGTTTCTTTAAGCAAACTCGGCTCTACCACCTCAGCGGTCTCATGTAAGCACTTCCTCAAATGGGACACATGAAACACATCCGGTACACCACTAAGTCTGTCAGACAACTCCCCTCTATATGCCATCCGTCCAATTCTTTCCTTAATGGGAAATGGCCCTACAAACCTTGGTACTCACTTCCTAACAGATCCAAAGTGAACCACATTCCGTAACGGAGATACCTTGATAAAAAAAACATGTCCTAATATCAAACTCAAGCTCTGTTCTCCTCTTGTCCACATAAGATTCCGCCGCTTTCATCCTTCTTCGAATCAAACCAATCTTCTCTGAAGTCTCTCTAACCATATCTGGCCCAAACAAGATCTTATCCGTAGATTCCCACCAACATGTAGGAGATCGACAAGGCCTTCCATAAAGAGCTTCGAAAGGAGCTACACCAATACTGGACTGAAAGCTGCTATTATATGCGAACTCCTCCAACGGAAGATGCTCTTCCCATGTACCTCCAAAATCCAAAATACATAACCTCAAAAGATCTTCTAAGATACGGTTCATCCTCTCGGTCTAACCGTCCGTCTGAGGATGATATGCGGTGCTCAAACACAACTGAGTCCCTACCGCCTCTTGCAAACTCTTCCAAAACTCACTAGCGAAGATAGGATCTCGATCGCTCACTATACTGGAAGGTACACCATGCAATCTAATAATCTCTCGAAGGTAAACTGAAGCTAGACATGTAATAGTCCTCTTGCTCTTCACGGGTATGAAATGGGCACACTTAGTAAGTCTATCTACCATAAGCCCAATCCCCGTATTACCCTTCCTTGATTTCGGTAATCCAACGAGACACTATCCCACTTCCCATTACGGAACTTCTAACGGGTGAAGCAACCCTCCGGGTTTCTTCTGCTCCGCTTCCACTTGTTAGCACACCAAGCATCTAGCGACATACTTGGCCGCGTCTTTCTTCAGATTGGCCAAAAAGAAAACTCGCTTTATGTCTTGGTACATCTTGTCCCTACCGGGATGAATGGTTATCTTCGACCGATGTGTATCATCAAGTATAGCCTTCCTCAAACTCTCGTCTTGCGGTACTCAAAGTCTACCGTCTCTACGCAACCACCCCTTACCATCTAGGGTGTATCTATTCAAATGGCTGGACGACTCCTCCCCCTCATGAGCTTCTTTACTAACTCAACCAATTGTGGGTCGTCCCGCTGTGTTCTGCCAATACGCCCCAAAAGAGTAGGCCTAACCTCCAAGGAGGCTAGCAAACCGGATACAAAGTCAACGGAAGGTCTAAAGTCAAACATAGAAATAAACCCTAAGCTCCGTCGTTTAACGATCAATGAACTCAAGGACAACCTTTTTCTTCTTAAGGCGTCTGCTACCATGTTTCCCTTGTTAGGGGTATACGCTATCTCAAACTCATAAGATGCTAAGAATCCTATCCAAAATCGTCACAACTGTCCATCTCTCACGCAGACCACCCTAGTCGAATTCGACATCCCCCAAATGCAAGCCCCAAAGGCCGAAACCAATATCAGACAAACACCCAAGGGATATCTCCTTCGAGTTCAGGCAACCTACGTGAGATGATACTAAAATAAATAATGGCTAAACAATTAAGCCTTTGACCAACTTTGGATGTCCTCGCCAGTCTCGCTCCAAAACCACCGTTTATCCCATAACTGGCTTTGCTCACCCTATTGAGCACATACGAAAACTTATTACGCTCCTTGAAAAGACCAAGATGTCATTTACAAAGGCCATTACAAACTTATTTAGGTACTCCTTGAACACCCTTCTCATCCAATCAACAAAGTATGCGGGGGCGTTCGTCAAGCCAAATAGCATCACCAGCCACTCATAAAAACCATCCGGAGTCCTAACGACAGTCTTCTCCATACTATCCTCAGCCACTCTCAACTGACGAAACCCCGTGGCTGAGTCCAACTTGCGAAAATACTGAGGCGCCAACTAACTGATCAAAGAGATCATCAATCCTCGGCAATGGGTGTCTATTCTTCTTTGTGAGTTTATTTAGTTCTCATTAGCCTACACAAAGTCTGAGGGACCCATCCGCCTTCGTGGCAAAAACTACTGGAGCACCCCACTCCGATATACTTCCTCTTATGAACCCCTTCTCAAGCAATCGCCTACTTACTTATGGAGTTCCCTCCTCTCACGAGGAGCCTTGTGGCACACTGGCCAAGTCACTGGTTTGGCATTGTTTACCAGATATATTCGGAAGTCCATCCCCCGCTCCGGAGGTAAGCCCTTCACCTTCTCAAACACATCCGAGTATTCCCGGACCACTTCTAACAGATCGCAAACTCTCGACCGACGTGTCAAGCGATTCTAGATAACTTAGCATAACAGATTCTATGGGATTACAAGAGATCTCGAGAGTGTTACCCAAGCGGGTCATAAGCCTAACAACTCTCCCTTCAAAATCAAGAACGGCACCCCTACTGGATAACCAGTCCATGCCCCAAAACTAACCCATAGCCCATGAAGCCCAACAAGCATCACATCTAAACTCAACGCTAAGTATAGAAACTTTCAAACCCAAACACATCATGGAGCCCCAATTGGGTTTGAAACAACTAAGGGATCATCTACCAAACTGGTGTCTAAGTGCAGTGACTCAACTAACAATGATGAGATAAACGAACTCGATACATCAGAATCAAATAAAGTTTGGATCGGATAACAAAGAAATCCAAATTCCAACCTAGACGGTCTTATCCCCATCCGGCATCCTAGTCGTGAGAGAATACAACTACCCTCCATAAGATTCCATACCTTGCCCTTGCTTCTTTGGTCAATCCTAATAAGGTGTCCTATTCCTCCCAAAAGGATAACTACTAGCCTTCTCCTTCCCATTCTCCACTCGTAACCTCCCACCAATGAGGTTTCATCCTTTATTAATCAAACAACTATTTGAGCCTTCCTCTCCTCGTCTATCCTATATGTACCTACCAGTCCTCCTCCTTCTTGAACCAACTTCTAATCTGATTTACGTCTAAGTCCCTTGAAGCGGTTTTCCATTCTTATCTATCTTAGAAAGATCATCTACACACGGAGGGGAAACTCAAAACGAGAGAGAAAGAGATTCAAACGGAGAATTCGAAAGATAAAGATATGGCTATCGGGGATTATGCTTTTCTCTCAAAAACTTTTCTCTTAAAAGACATGTTTTTGAAAATACTCCTTCAAAAATTTTCTTAGAAAAATAGTTTTTCTAAAAATTTTATCTGTTCTGGTAACCTTAAGCTCTGATACCACGTGTAACACCCCACGTCCACTAAGGTCACTCATACCAGGGGAATGCCTTAGTTTCGGTGAAGTATTTTAAGTGAATATAGAACAGTAAAATTACAACAAGACAGATATAAGTAATACTTGAAAATTCTAAACATCATTTCATTGCAGCGAAAAGTAATACATGTTTGGTTACATCACAAAACCATAAACCAGAGTCAAGTACATAATATCCATCTTGATAAAATAGAAGTACATAATCCCACTACATAACTAATAGCCATAAAAGGAAAGATAAGCTCGACTTCACTTCAACGGTCCAAGCTCCATAGGATAGATACAGCAATCAGATCAAAGCCCACTAGCACCAGGCCCACTCTAATAACCTGGGGTTGGGGGAAAAAGATAAAAACAACGGGGTCAGACATAAGTCTGAGTGAGTCCTATAACCCTAACAATACAATCATTAAAATAACCAGAGAAGACATAAGTTGATATACGGTAACGACTGGGGATGAATGGCTACGCTAAGCAGCTTGGTAAACTTAGGATAAACTAAGATCACCGTAAAGACGCATTTATCCACCCAAGGATAATTAATAGATTACACCGCCCCAGACTTATCCACCCAAGAGTAATTCCTACACTGCACCACACCAGTTCTACCTACCCAAGATTAATTTCTACTTAAAGGTTGACCCCAATAAATGTACTTAGTAATTTTTACCCAGTAGTTTCTTTTACTCCTACATAAGTGCCGTCTGCCCCTATCTTTACTAGGTGTACCCACTACTCCCAAGCGATCGGCTCCCTAACGTAGATACCCGTGCTGGTCCCACAATGGGGTGTATCATTTCCCCAAAGTGGCAACCTGATAGTATCAACGGTGCACGGCTTTATACCTACACGATGCAACAACGATTTACTAACCAGCCCGGGTCCACACACGCATATGAAACCCGTTGGTCCTACGTTGCCACCGCTAACCCGTTTTTGGCCTCTTATAGTCAAGCCCAATATGCGTGTCCCGTCACTCGACTTGGGTCGAGCCCACAAAGATACGTTTGGGATATTGGTTGAGATGGGCCCCCACAAGCTACCACTTAAGCTTGTTATTTTATCTAGTGTATCCCACTTAACCCCTTTAACCATGTCCACTTACATGTTATAAATACTTTGGTTAAGCCATTAATCATATTTTAATTACCTTTCAAGGCACCCACTAGATTTCCACATGCCACCCAAGTCATTTACTTAATTCGCACATGCCACCCGAGGCACTTACTTAACCCTTTAATCATGTTTACTTACATGTTCCACTTTGGTTAAGTATTCTAATCGTATTTTCTATTGCTACCCAAGGCAACCCACTAGTTTCCTCATGCCACCCAAGGCACCCACACTAGTTACTACATGCCACCCAAGGTACCCACTTAACCCTCATGTTCCACTACATGCTAATTTGGTTAAGTGTTTCTTAATTAATTAAGGCCGTGATCCTCATAAAGACCTCTCACATTAGACTATCTTTTATGACCGCTGGTTAAGCCGGTTGGGTCCGGGCAGCCTTATGTCATAACCGAGTCTAACCTCGTGTCTTTACATTAGTCACGTATTTAGTTTGTGCCTAAGACCTCTCACATTGGGCTAACATTTGTAGCAACTGGTTAAGCCGGTTGGGTCCGGGCAGTTTTACGCTACAACTGAGTCCAACCTCGTGTCTTAGTCGATTAATTACACCTAATTAATCACCCTCATAATTTATATTAATTATCCCTAATTAATATCAAGTTTTTCATAACATGGGTAGACCTAACTCAATAGGTAAATTCCCATGGGGTAGACCTAACTCAATAGGTAAATTCCCACTTATGTTAATTTATTTTTATGGTATGCTTAATCATACCCAACCATACTTTTATTAACATATTTATTAACCCCATTGTTCCCCACGCAAATCGTTCTCATTTCACGACATAATAGAAGGGAAGATCCATCACAAACATCATGGGTTTAACCAAATCTTAGCATATATCTTTGTCATGGGTTAAGAGGATGTCAACTTGCATATATGAGCATATATTAACCCAACTACATTTAACCCAAACTTGCATATTATCGCACATGACTTGCATAACATATTGCATATGAACTTGCATATTATCATACACATATCTTGCATAACATGTTGAACTTGCATATAAGCATTCACATAACTTGCATAAGCACACATAACTTGCATAACATGTTGAACTTGCATATAAGCATTCTCACAACTTGCATAACATGTTAAACATGCATTTAAGCATACACATAACTTGCATAAGCATTCACATTCTTGCATAAGCATTCACATACTTGCATATTAACAAACATGTAACTTGCATAGCATATCTTGCATATTAACATACATGTAACTTGCATATTAACAAACATGTAACTTGCATAGCATATCTTGCATATTAACATACATGTAACTTGCATAGCATATCTTGCATATTAACAAACATGTAACTTGCATATTAACAAACATGTAACTTGCATATGAACTTGTTAAACATGCATAAACCCTCTTGTTAAACATGCATAAACCCACTTGTTAAACATGCATAATATCTCATACTTAGCATGCATAGAATCACATACTAAACTTGCATAATATCATATACTTAGCATGCATAGAATCACATACTCATCATGCATAATATCACATACTTAGCATGCATAGAATTACATACTCATCATGCATAATATCACATACTTAGCATGCATAGAATCACATATTCATCATGCATAAAACCACATACTTAACTTGCATAAAATCAATTACTTATTATGCATAAACCCACATATCCAACTTGCATAAACTCACATATTCAACTTGCATAAACTTACATATTCAACATTATACATAGATTAGCATATCATTACAAATGATTCAAACTCACTAATCCGCATTCAAGACCATAAGTCTCATTACACCTAATCTACTTACTTTAACAATTGATGTTAAAGTGATAGAAACTCACCACTAGCAATTTGCACTCCAAATGAAGAAGATTAAGATGCTTAGAATGGATTAGAAGTTGATTAGAGAGGTTGATTAGCTTGCTTTCCTCTTCATTGATTTGTGGAGGCCATGATCAAGTTTCATTTTGCCATAGTTTAGTTACAAGATCTAATTATGAATGAATTAGGGTAGGGTTGTGGTCTTATTTATAGGATTAGGTTGCATTTTAGACCCTTAGATTAACCCTAGATAGGATTAGGACCATCAGATCCAAGAAGCTTCCAGAACCAGCCCTCCAAGCCAGCCTAAGACCCAACCTGGTGCAACCTGGTGCACCCAGGTCCTCTGGACGCCGCACCCTGTCGACAGGCAAGTCGACAGGCAAGTCGACCCCCCTGTCGACAGGCCTGTCGACATGGGTAGGGCGGGAATCTTCCCGCCTGGCCCCGCCTGCTCTATTTTAAATTCTGAATTTAAATTATTAAATCTGTTTTTAGCTTTGTATTTTCTGCAAACTTCATCGGGCCATAACTGGGCCATACGGACTCCGATTTTCGAAAACTCGAACTCTATTTCGCGTATTTTTCCGAGACGAACGCAATGACGCAGCCCGTTTCCCCCAATTCTCACATCTGAGATTATTTATTCTGTAATTAGTGAATTTTAGCATTAACCGAAATTCGGGGTGTTACATATATGCATATCAGTGTAATTCTCTTTTAAACTGTCTAATTTTTCACTATAAGAGTTCAAAGGTGGCCCGGTGATAATTTTTTAAATCCATTCTTCTTCCCTTTAGAAAAGGTAAATGATAACTGTTCAAGTTTATCAACATCAACTAAACATATTCATACAAATAAAGTGACTTTTGGGACAGTAATGCATTGTTTTTCCTGTCGGTTACTTTAGGACAATAATGAAATTTTCAAGCGGACAGTGGTGATGTTCTAATTTGGACTGTTGCTTATTCGGACAGGCAAACGGTCTAGCAAAATTTCGGGTCATACACAGATGGATGACGGACTGTTTTATTTGATTTACAGCCCTAGTTTAGTCTGAACATTTGTACAATTGTGTCTGGCATTTCCTGTAGTAAGACAGAATTGCTCCATTTCATTTTTAGCTTTGTCATTTAACAAAAATGGTGCAATTGTGTCGGCATTTCTTCAATGTTTAGACTGAGAAATATCTCAAGAAATAAACTCCAAACTATATGCGAAATCAAACGGATACCGATTTAAATAATTACACCAAGGTGAACATTACTTCAGAACCAGAGGTATTAATAGGGATAAATAATATAAAAAATATTAGATAGGAGAAACTGACCAGTTTTAGATAGGATTAATAAGAGTATGGTGATGAACATGACCTTTCAAATCTTCTTCTCCATACTAACCGTAAACAGTTTTCTTCTAGTAATCGTTTGGAACCTCCTATGCCTTGGAGATTTGCCTTAATTTCACCATTCCCTCTTTTCTTATTGTTCGGATTTTTGTCAAAATATTGTTTCATGGCCAGTTTTTGATAGGGTTTTTTGAGATCATCGTCGCCTGCGTTTTTATCAACCTGAATTTTTTTGAGATAATCAACTCCCTGACCTGAAGAATTAGGTTTATTAATCAATATATATTAGAGGCATACATCAATATATTTATATATATATATATATTAAGAAAATTAATTTATTAATGAAATATCAATGTGTACTTTTGATATGTGATGTGGACACTTCTCGAATTAATAAATACATATTTCAATTCATACTTTCTATAAAAATATCTTTTAATGACTTACACATACTAAAGAAGTATAATTTTTAGCAAACTGAACATATTTCATTTTCAAGTAAGCAGGAAGGTTGAAATTTATAACTACTGAAATAATTATGCTGACTAGTATACTAGACAATGGCATATGCCATTTAATCATTTATTTTGGACATAAACCATTTTTAGGAAATTTTCACTTTTATGTCTAAAAGTTACATCACATCATTACTGTGTACCAGTAAAAATATTATCACATCATTACTGTGTACCGGTAAAAATATAACCGATATTACACATTGATGATCATATGGTCCGTTTGGATTAGGGATAAGGGCTTGATAGACTAGCAAACTCACATCTGATGATTATTTAAGGATGCATATACATATAGTAAAATGTTTCTTCTATTCAAGTATCATCAATTCAAATAGAAACACCAAAGAAAGACTAACTTGCTAGTTTTATTCTGTTCTACTCTTAGCACCACATTGTGTTGTTTCCTTCAACTATCATTCTTGCAGCTGCTATATCATCTCATCCCTATTTGCTCTAATATATGTGCCAGAAAGTTTTCCTACGTCATCTCTTCATGGTGCTAGCATATTCAATCGACGCACCAGCTCAGCTAGTACAGGTTCATCATATTTCCTGTTTTCTCCAAGCATATCAAACCATAATTTGTACCTCAACATCTAGAGCAAGCTTGATTTCACATGCATTGAACCATTGGTAGGCATGGAACTGATCAAATCACCCCAAAAAAATGATCGGCTTCATTGACAAAGAAGAAATAAACTATAACCTTCACATTAAAATGGTAAATATATTTTGATAGTGACATATAATTTGCAGCTCGAGTCATTAACATACATATAACATTTTATAAAAAAGAGTAATAGATTAAGAACAGCTCGGGTATATTAGTAATAAAATTTTCCATATTAGATTAAAATTAAGGTGCATAGTATTAAATTCCATTCTTAACGAAATATTCTCATTGATTCCAATTGTACATTTTTTTTAAAATAGATAACAGGATTATTACTAAAATTATAGAGGAAACTTGCTATCATTTATTTCGTAGGGGTGTAAACAATGAAAGCGTGGAAGGCGGCTTTTATATTGGAAATGCTAAATTGGTACTTTAATACATATTATACCATATTTAGTAGCTAGTAAATTTTATGGAAAATTGTCCTAAAATGAAATGTAAATTTTAGTCTATTACATGATTACTCATTCAGTTAGCCAAAATTTCAGTCATAAACGTTACATTGCATTAAATATGTGATGGGCATTACCTAAAACATCAAAATACCTAGAATTCTTTTTTTTCCTGATATATATGGTATAGTTGTACTTCTGAATCATATTCTTTATATGGAGAAATAATTAATATGTTTCTTTGAAAGAAATTTGACCCATATAAATTCTTTTCAGACGCTTAATATTGGTTTCACCGAACTTGTTTTCTTACCATAAAACTTTTTATGCAAATTTAGAAGCAGCAAATAAAATACCCGTACTTGAAAAAGAGTTTGAAAATTGTTATGATATTGTAATCAAAAAGTTGATTTAAACACAAAAGGATATTAACGTGTATTTAACCAAAATAAAAATTAATTACTGCATGAAACATATATATGAATAATGACATTTTGATGATAAGCTATTCCTGTTTGTTCTCATTTCTCCGTTCATTAATGATAAATGAATATTACAAAAGCACATATTTATTATCATTTCTGTACATATTTCTTCCTAGTCACTAATTACCCTTGTATCTGAGAGTCAAATGTCAAACTCTAGTTATTGGTAACAAAGAACGTGTTAATTATTATATCAAGCCATAGGATTTGCATTTTAATGTTTCAATATCACATATAATTATGACATTATTGAAGGGAAAGGTTATAGCTGGATATAGTTTACCAAATTCCCTAAAAGGAAGATCAAATTCAAGTTAGGAGTAATCCCTACCATTACATAAGAAAAAGGAGGAATGGCAGGCCAATATATTGCAGTTTACTATAATAAATTAATAATACATTTATGCATATTATATTAAGCTTAAGGTACATGGTGCTGGTTAATCCATTATTAACGAAGTTCGCTCATCGGTTCCAGTTGTATATTTTTAATACTAAATATTCATATGTAACTTGCTACATTATGTCCGATGAAAATGTGGTGAATTCGAATTTTACATCTGCTTAGGATATTCAATTATATACCTACTATCCTACTTCGTTCCTAAGAGTTAACCCTTAATAATAAATTTTGGTTATTAATGCATCAATCATCTCAAAATTTAGGCATTATTACAAATGAAATAACATATTAAAACAACAAAGTCAGAAAACCATTAGTTAATGGTACACGGTGTTGATTAATCTATTATTAACAAAGTTCACTCATCGGTTCCAGTTGTATATATTTAATAATAAATAACAGGGATATTATTAACAATTCATATGTAACTTGCAACATTTCCAAATAAATGTAAACGATGAAAATGTGGTGAATTGGAATTTTACATCTGCTTAGCATATTTGCTTATATACATACTATCCTACTTCGTTTCTAAGATTTAACACTTAATGAGAAGTTTTGGATATTAGTGCAAGTACTAAAACAAGCACATGTCTTTTCTATGACTCTGTTAAAGACAGTAGCAAACCATTTCATGTGTGAACACTCTACCTGAAAGAACCATTTCAAATGAAAATTTAATACCAACTGTCATACCTAGAAATTTATTTGTTGTTGGGTACGTGGAATATAAGATGCAATCATAATTAATAGCGTATAGTGTGGCTTATACGAAGTTTATTTTTTAGAAAAGTCATAAATGGTACATTGCATAAATTACGCAATAGATATTACCTAGTATAAAGTGTTAATACACTGAGTACCCCGCTCAATACTTTTGTACATAAAGACAGATGGGCTCAGCCCAATATGAAGCATCAAGCCCAAGCGGCTAAGTCCTGTTTGCAAATATAAATATGTACAAAACGTTTGTGTAATCTTATCTTTGCAGTAATAAAACTTTTTGAAAAATCTCTATTATTCGTTCATGGTATCAGAGCATTACTGCTAACAGCCATTAAAATCGATCCAACATCCAAATCTCAAGAGATCTATCAGTAGATAGATTATCCATCAGAGAATTATCATCACTTGGATACCTCTCATCCAAGATCTGTGATCTCTTCATCTGAGAGTTGAGGCTGCAATAAGGAAATCAGTGCCTCGCCAGGAATTGTGGCTGCATCTGTTTCTAGTATTACAGCTTGATTGGTAAAGAGTCTCTGTAACTCAAAGGTCGATCAAAAAATCTAAAGTCTTCTTTCAACTACAATCAAAAGTTGTCCAAGAAAGCTATTTTGACATCACTTCAGTATTCTGGTTGCATTTAATCTGTCAATTCAGATTAAAAGCCGTCCAAGAAAACTAATCAGTCAGCTTTTAGAGATAATAAATTAGCTTTTTTGTGTTTCTTGAAGACAAATTAGAGAAAACTCTTAGATTTTTCAATTCAAGAACAAGAGTTCAGAAATCTTTACCTGTATCCGTGGGACAATACAAAAATTTCTGCTTACTGAAGTCATGGTTGAAGGAGGTGGTTCAACTTCACCAAGATCTTCTGCCAGATCCAATCAGACAAGTGCTGAAAGCACTGAAGATCTAATCAAAGCCATCATAAAACCTCAAAGCCAAATCATCTCAATTCAACTCGATGAGTCAAATTATCTCCTGTGGAAGCTGCAAGTGGAAACAGCAACAAAAGGTTACGGATTAGAAGACTTTCTCTATGGAACAAGGCCAGTTCCAGCCAAGTACATCAGAGATAATAACAATAATCTGGTAAACAATCAAGAATACACAGCTTATCAAAGACAATATAATCTTGTCAGTGCCTGGCTAATGTCCTCGGTGGGTGCATCACTAATGCCACAATTAATAGGTGTTAAATCTGCTCATGATGTCTGGACAGCTTTGGAAAGATCATTCACTAGTCAATCATCAGCAAGAGTTTTACATTTCAAGAAACAACTACAATCAATAAAGAAAGATACCTCTAGTATGAATGAATATCTTATGAAGGTGAAAAACTTATGTGATCAATTGGCATGTACAGGAAATAAAATAGAGGAAAAAGAACAGATTCTATACATAGTAGGTGGACTTGATGATGAATATGAAGCTGTGATAGCTTTCATCACTTCTATTGAACCTACACCATCTTTACAAAATGTCTATTCTATGTTACTTGCTCATGAAGGAAGAATGTTGCAAAAGAAAGAAGGAGCAGATTTTAATGTCAACTACACAACCACTGGTAAGGCAAAAAATCAAACCAATAATCCAAGAAGTCAAAACACTTACCAAAGAGGAGGTTCATCCAATCGAGGAAGAGGCAGAGCTGGGAGATGGAATCCCAACAATAGGCCCAAGTGTCAAATATGCGATAAACTTGGACATACAGCCAACAGGTGTTATTTCAGATTTGATAGTAGTGTTAATACAAATCAGCAAGGGAACAACAATAATCGTGGAAGTAATCCAAATGTAAACATAGTCAACAGTCAGACAGAGAATAAAAGCAGTCAAGAAACATCATCAAATGCTGCAACTGTTGATGACATTCAAGATGAAGCATGGTATCCAGATTCAGGAGCTACTCACCATGTTACCAACAACTTGAATAATCTGAATCTTGGAAACCGTGAATACAAAGGTAACCAATCTCTAATTATGGGTAATGGTAACTCTACAGTTATATCACACACTGGACACGCTAGTATTAAGGGTGCTAAACTACTTTATTTGAATAATCTATTATGTGCACCACATATAAGAAAAAACTTAATCAGTGTGTCACAATGTGCAAAAGACAATCAAGTATCTTTTGAATTTTATCCAAAACACTGTGTAGTTAGGGACATGCTGACTAGGACCATTTTATTGCAGGGTAGAGAACAAAATGGGCTGTATAAGTTCGACTCAGGGAATATCAAAAATTCTGAACTTAAGAGTAGCCTCTGTAATGTTACAGAGTTGAACAGAAACAATGAATGTACTACTTTTGATGTATGGCATTTTAAGCTTGGGCATCCTAGTTGCAAAATTATGAAAGAGATTGTCAAGAACAATGGCATTGCAATTAATATTCCTGATAATTACATATGCACATATTGTCAAATGGGAAAAAGTCACAAGTTGCCTTTTTCAAATTCTGAAACTAAATACTTAAGTCCACTAGAACTGGTGGCTGTTGATCTGTGGGGTCCAGCACCAATCAATACTGATTATGGATTTAAGTATTATATCTCTTTTATTGATGCTTTTTCAAGATATGTCTGGATATACTTCATGAAATCTAAGTCTGATACATGTAATGCAGTCATACAATTCATAGCTAATGCTGAAAATCAACTTAGTCATAAAGTTAAAATCATTCAAAGTGATGGTGGAAAGGAGTTTTCTCCATTGAAAAACTATTTCTATAAAAAGGGTATCATTCATAGATTAACTTGTCCACACACTTCTGAACAAAATGGTCTTATTGAAAGAAAACACCGACACATTGTTGAGACTGGGCTAACTCTACTGGCACAGGCATCTTTACCACTAAAATTCTGGCCTGATGCCTTTGCCACAGCAGTACATTTAATAAACAGATTACCAACAAAAGTATTGGAGCTAAAATGTCCCATAGAGGTGTTAACTCAAACCAAACCTAACTATGGTGATTTAAAAGCTTTTGGGTGTCTCTGTTTTCCTCACACAAGACCTTTTAACAAACATAAGTTAGATTATAGATCTACTGCATGTACATTCCTGGGGTACTCCTCTAACCATAAAGGGTATAAATGCTTAGACAGTAATGGAAGGATTTATATTTCTAGGCATGTTATTTTTAATGAGAAAGTTTTTCCATTTAAAAATAGTAGTTGCAAGACAACTCAAAAAGTGTACAATCCCAGAATCTCAATACCTCCTATTTCTGAACCTGTAAGTGATACTATATATGTACCATGTACAACTACTGGTACAACACGTACACAAGACACACAAGATGGTAGCACGTCACAACAGGTTGCATCAAGTACTGAATCAAATCATGATAATGAGATCAGTACTGATAATAGTGATGATGACTCACTATCTCAAAGTGAGAATAATGAGGATCACAGTCAAGCTGAAGGACAACAGTCTGAAGGAAACAGGGATGCTACTCAGACTCAAAATCAGCATCATATGGTGACAAGGGCAAAAAGTGGTATTTTCAAACCAAAAACTTTTAATACTGAATACAATGATACTGAACCCTTCACTTATCATGAAGCAATGCAGAATGATAAGTGGAGAGCAGCCATGGAGGAAGAATTAAATGCCTTAAATAAAAAACAAACATGGTGTATAGTTCCACCACCCAAAAACAAGAATATCATAGGGTGTAGATGGACATACAGAATAAAAAGGCATGCAGATGGTACAATTTTTAAATACAAGGCTAGATTAGTGGCTAAAGGGTATTCCCAACAGTGGGGAATTGATTTTAATGAAACATTCTCCCCTGTTGTGAAACCGACCACTATCAGAATTATACTAACTATAGCCTTGCATAAAAATTGGACCATTAAACAAATTGATGTTAATAATGCCTTTTTGAATGGTGACTTGCAGGAAGAGGTCTATATGGAGCTGCCACCAGGTATGGAAGAAAAAGCTAACAAAGGAATGGTCTGCAAACTAAACAAGGCTATATATGGTCTAAGACAAGCACCTAGAGTTTGGTTTAACAAGCTACAGTCAACATTATCAAAGCTGGGCTACACATCTACAAAATCAGACAATTCACTGTTTACAAAATTCACAACAGACACTGTCACCTATGTTCTAATATATGTAGATGACTTCATAATAACAGGCAACAGCAAATCAGAAATAAGAAGCATCACAAATCAGCTAAACAGTGAATTTTCTGTAAAGGATTTGGGTGACCTATCATACTTTCTTGGAATTGAAGTGTACAGAACTGAAGGGAATGAGCTACATCTTTGTCAAAGAAAATATATTACAGAAATCTTGGTGAGAGCGAAAATGAATGAAGCCAAACCACTGCCCACACCAATGATAACTAACATACATCTAAGCAAAGACAAAGGAGAACCCACTTGCAATGAAAGATTGTATAGAAGTATTATTGGAGCACTCCAATACGTAACTATAACAAGACCAGATATATCATACAGCGTCAATAAAGCAAGTCAATTCATGCAAAAACCATTGAGTGAACATTGGAAAGCAGTCAAAAGAATATTAAGATACTTGAAGGGGACAATCAATCAGGGGCTCACTCTAAAACCAAGCACCAGCCTAAATATCAATGCCTACTCTGATTCAGACTGGGCTAATGATCATGATGATAGAAAATCAACAAGTGGCTATTGTGTATTCTTGGGTAAGAATCCTATATCTTGGTGTGCTAAGAAGCAAAACACTGTGTCTAGATCAAGCACAGAAGCAGAGTATCGTAGTATTGCTAGTACAACTGCAGAAATAATGTGGGTTCAGTCTATTCTACATGAATTACGAATTAACACCAACCCTACTGCAACAATTTGGTGCGACAATATGAGTGCTATAGCATTAACTGCAAATCCAGTCCTACACTCTAGAACTAAACATCTAGAATTGGATATATACTTCGTACGTGAGCAAGTTCAGAAAGGAAAAATACAAGTCAATCACGTACCTTCTACTTACCAAACAGCTGACGTTCTAACCAAACCCCTTTCAAAACCCAGATTTGAAGAGCTTAGAAGAAAATTGTGTGTTGAAGAAATCAGTATACAAACTCTTGAAAGACGAAGACTTTCTTCCATTACCGATTCCCATAACAGTACGCAAGCCCTAGGCAGCAAAAATCAGAGATTAGAAAACAATAACAACACGCTGATGACTAATACACCAATTTCTAGTAGAATAGAAAAGATTAAAAGTCAATCTAGTACTTATCTGCAAGCTAGAAGCTATCCATCACCGGCGACGAGCGAAAAATCAAGCGCAAGAGGTAAAGAGAAGCAATTGATCATAAATAAGAAAGGAGACCAGACTAGAAACACGAAGATGTGGCAAAGCGGCAGAGACATGGAATTTTAGCAAAGCGGCGGCTAGATGTAGCAAAGCGGCGGCGAAAACAAAGACTTAGCAAAGCGGCGGCTGCCATTTTCTTTTTTATCTCAAACCCTAGTTTAGATTGTAGGGTTTGCGGGGGGGGGGGGTATAAAGTGTTAATACACTGAGTACCCCGCTCAATACTTTTGTACATAAAGACAGATGGGCTCAGCCCAATATGAAGCATCAAGCCCAAGCGGCTAAGTCCTGTTTGCAAATATAAATATGTACAAAACGTTTGTGTAATCTTATCTTTGCAGTAATAAAACTTTTTGAAAAATCTCTATTATTCGTTCACCTAGATCATCAAAATCTGTAGCATTTATATTTTTCTCATATATACAGTATAATTTATATTTTTATAAAATTTACCTTTTTTTGTATAGACAAATAACTGTTATGCTTTACATAGATAAAAACAACAATACTGAGGTGAACAAAATCAAATGCAAAAATCATATAAACAAAGAAAAATGAAGAAACTAAAATCAGTTCTGGTTAATGATAATAAGCAAAAAAGAAAATTTTGTTTGTTTGTTTAACTGTTTATTCATATTTAAATTCAAATCAGCCTCTGAAAATCCTGCTAAGCAATTAATGAATATATTTAAATATGTTTAATTGTTTATTCCCTTCACAAAACTGATTAACCCAGACATATCATACTTGGTTTATCATTTATGAGCATACCATGTCCATATACTTTGCAGCGATTTTTAATTCATTTATGTTTGGTTATAATATAGTATCTTTTCAGCTAGCTCTTCTTGTGATAATGAACATCCTCTGCTTGTCTTTCCTTTAATGTTTCGTCATTTGTGTTAATGAACAGTACTTGCATAAAAAGTTAAGATGTCTACGAATATCACCGACTGCTTTCTATAGTGTCTATTAATATTACAAAGATTCAATACAGAATTGTCATATTATAAGAATATCACAAGGAAATAAATTTGAAAGAGTTGAATATAGAGTGGTAAATTACCCCAACTCAGCCAACCGATACATAAAATAGATTATAAATGTTTCTTTAATATAAAAAATGATGGCATTGCGTTTATTTATTTCTATTACCTATAGTGTGGAAACAACTTTTTTTAAAAGAATATTAATAGAGCAGAAACCACTAGGAAATAGCATAAGAGTGTGGAGTTAAGCTTATGTTGTGCCATCATCATGATTATGGAATCTAAGTGCCTCAAACAACTGCTTTTATTGACACAACTGAATTCTTGGCAAAATATATTAAACTGAATAAGAATGGTGAATAATAAAATTAAAGATGTATTTCTAAAGTTCTGATAAGTCTTCTAAAATTATTCCATCCCCACTTGTTCAGAATCAGCTTGAGGGATCAAAGCTTGCCATGTCGATTCATTTAAAAAGCCAAAACTTCATCCTCACTAGTTGGCAAGCTCTTACAAAAACATATTTTACACAAAATGGAAAAACACGCTGATTTCTATGTAATTTTGCTACAGAGCAATGAATTAATATTGTCCACAAAACTTTTGCATGAGGGCATACTGTAAACAAGGTATCACAGAGTATATATTATTAAAATAAAGTCAAAAGATGTAGAACGAATTAAGTACCATCAGCATTTCTGCAGGATCAAAGCTATGCAAGGATGGAGAAGAACTAAATATTTGATAGGGAAGTTCTAGTACTGGCTTAAGGGATGTAGTATTGACCTCTTGTATCAAATGATGAGAATCAATAGGCATTCCTGGACCATTAAAATCAGACATGCGAGCAAAGTCGAGCAACAACTTTTTGTCCAAAGGATGGTGCAAATACTCAATGTTAAATGTCATTGTTTGTTGTACTTTATTGAACATTATCTCAAATTATACTTATAGATCCATGATGTCAACTTGAGCATGCCTAATATACACATCTCTCTTAGATTTGATCTAGTATGTAACATGACAAATGAAAAACTCAATAGAAGACATGATCGAAATCCAGGACTCAAACCTTGCATAATGTATATATTTCAAACTTACAGTTTATATTCCCTACGTTCATAACAACATATCAATTCTCTGTAATGAAATTTTACAACAGATAAGAATATTGCATTCAGTTATTTGATCATTATTTCCAATTTAACAGAAGTCAACTACAGTTGACTAATACTTGTTTGCTAACTAAAAATATATGTGACATAGATTTTTGCTGGGATAATCAGAGCAACGCCTAGCAGACTAAAAATATAAGTTTTAGATGCTCTAAAAGATGATGTTGTGGTGTCAAATGGAGCAGAAGGCGTGCATTCCTACTGATTAACCTCAGATCTTCGCAACTGTCCATAATATTTTTGGTGCTAGCAATGTTAACAAACTTTTACAGGTATTTGTTATTTCATAGTATGCACTCTTATGTTTTAATTTGGATATATTGAAGCAAATCAATAGTCTCTAATAATTAACAGCAACATCCAAATTTCTTGCATTACAATGTCTTGTGTATTTCCTCTCCTTTTTTCTTTTAAAATTTAAATCCACTTCTAGTATTCAAAAGTACTTAAGAAAATTCAGCGCATCTAAATTAGCTAGTCCATTCTAATGTATTATGCACTTTTTAATGTTTATGCACAATACTCAAGAAAATACAAAGTAATATGACTATTGCTCATTGTACAATTTTAAATTTTCATTTACAATCAATTTGATTGCAACCATGCTTTCAAAATGTCAAAACAACATACATTTCAAAAGTAGCTGAAGTAGACTGTAATATTTTACATGCTATTATGGAAATAATACAAGATCATGGCATGTTGATAGATTCCCTGTATTATGTGTTATCACAATCATAACAAGTAGCTGAAAGGCACCTTATCGAAAAAAGAAAAAAAAAACTGAAAGGCTACTGATGGGATTTTCCTGGACTGTTTTTGGTTTAACACTTGTCAAACATTATTGTTCTAAGTAGGTATTTTATTTTTCTTCACACTCTACCCTGAAGAGGTCACAATAAACTGAAGGAAAACTAGTCAAATATCCTCATAATACAACAAGTGCATGATTTATTCAATTATTTTTTAAATTCTACCATTTGAGGATCGTTTTTTTAACATGCTATACGTACTTTCCAGCATATAGAAAATATTTCTGTATACAAATGATTGCTAACTACCGGTTTAAATTAACCAATATCAAAAAATTGAATGAGTTAGCCCAATTCGTCGTTAGCAAGAGGCATTCACTATTTAGAATTTCAACAGCTTAAAAACAATGTACAATTTTTTTTCATTGTATGCAAGTTCTGGTTGCTTTCCTAATGGTGTTCAAAAAGAAAACTAGAGAAATTTCAATAGGGAATCTCATGAACTTTGAGATATATGAAACGTTGGTGAACATAAATTAGCAAGAATAATTATCATAACCCAACCTTCTCAAAACTGCAAAGAAGTTCGTTCCAGAACAAAAAAGAAAAAGAAAATCAAGATACATAATGCCTATATGTTAACTATGATTTTAAAGGTTCACAAAACAACAAAAGCATGAAATATCGACCCTAGGGCAACTTCAAGCATTAACATTTCACAGGTAGTTAAAAAAAAAGGCGGGGGAGGGTGAATATACCAAATTCATGGCTTTCTGTGTTTAATGGCTTTGATCATTTCAGATTTTGGAGGAATCGCGTCGGAGATGCTTTCTCAAGAACCGATTTTAGTCAAGCTTCGAGCTTCAAGAGAAGCGCGATTCCGAGATGGAGCTGCCTTGAAGATGAAAACTCAGCTTGCCTTGAAATCGACTCGGTCACTTGCAGATATGCTTTGGAGAATTGGGGTTTGAGAAGGTTTTAGGTTAAAAGGGGAATGTTGAGCATGGAGGAAAGTCAAAAAGGAATGAAAACGAAAGTGAAATATCGCGGTCGAGTAACTTGGAGGGAAACAAAAATTGGAGCGCCAATTTACTTACTTATGACGCATAAGCATGCTGTCACTTTAGCTAGAGTTAATTATGACATGCTAACGTGTTTTTACACTAACAAATATGATTTGCTTAATTATAGCAAACACAATTTTGATGCAATCTCTCCCGCTATCAATATAATATTTTCTTGTAGTGTGGTATACTAAATATACCATTTCATGAACCAATCTATACCATGTAATTTTCTTGTTTATCCTTCATATTTATATGTAAATTATAAATCAATTATTGTCATGACCCACTTTCCCCCAAATCATGTTCATAATCTTTGGTATATAAAAATTATGCCATTTAAATGCCACTAATCATTGGCATGTGCCAAACCTGCCAATAACATATAATTTCATGTTTACCCCAACGATATCCTCCGTTTGTACGTTTGCAAAATTACAAGGAATGTTAGGCTCGATATTTTAGCCTAAATTATAACCACAAAAGGTAAAAGCGAAGAACATGAAATATTCTAACAGCATAAAAATATGTAACATATAGATTTGGCATAGGATAATGAACTTGCAAAATTTAGATCCGATTAACATGAATCATAGCATATGAATTTACATAGAACTTACACAAATTAAACTTGTCATGTAAAGGGGAACTTGTGACTTAGTTGGGTCTAATTATCATGTAAACTTGATATAGGTCTAGCATGGAGGTTTAACATATAAACACAATTTTGAACCACAACTTAACATATTAATTTATGTATGTCAAAACATAAGAAAGCTACTATAACCATATTTAAATCACAACTTAGCATGATAACTTATGTATGTTAAACATAAGAGAGCTATTATAAACATATTTAAATCACAACTTAGCATGATAAGTTATGTGTTAAAATATAAGAGAGCTACAAATCCAATCTTGCAACATAAATAGATTCAACTTACCATGGTTCTAAATACATATGAATGTTGATCTAACATGTAAGCATGTGCTTTAGATCATAAACTTGCAAGTAACCACCAAATTATAACATGACATGTTTCATCATTCAGTCGGAATAATACGTTCATTTCCCAATCATAATAGATCCCAATATATAAAATATGGTATGTTCATCTTCACAAACATATAGGCATGATCAATCGCAATGGTAGTTTAAGATAAATGAGAATGAAACTTTATTTATCTTATACATAAGCATCATTCTATATTCGAATTACAACATGTTATGATTCATTTCAAAGAATATTTAAATCTACATAATAACCAACTTACAAACTAAAAAAAGAGAATTCTTGATTTCTGAAATCTGAATTCTGAAATTGGTATGCTCGCCTTTGATGTAGAACGTTGCATTTGATTACTTTAATTTGATTTTGATTCAGGTTTTTATCTTGTCTTTGAATTGAAAGCGGTGACGGCTACTCCAAGTTCTCTATTAACGGCATGATAGTTCCAGGATTATTTTTGTGTGATTTTAGGTTGAGCATTGGGTTGTTTATATAGAATTTCAATTTAATTAGAGCCATCGGATGATCCTAGAGTTAACCACAACCATTCAGTCAGGATAGGGTGACACCTCAGCCCTAATGACTCAGCAAGGAGTCAGAAAGGACTCAGTAATGACTCACAGTATGGATCAGATCACACTAGAAAGCTGTGCAGGCTCTCAGCACGGCCTGGGCGCACTTCGCAGTGCGCTAGTGCAACTTTTGTACTGGCGCACTTCCCAAGTGCGCCAGTGCATAATTTTTTTTCTTTCTTCTGGTTTTCTGCTTAACTTCGTTCGTCTATATCTCCTTCATACGGTGTCCATTTTACGCAAACTCGGACTCTATCTCAAGTAGAATTCCGAGATGAATGCAATGGCGTAATCCGTATCCCTTAATTCTCACATTTTAAATTAATTATTCTTTGATTCGTTACTATAACATTAACAGAAAACACAGGGTGTTACATTCTACCCTCCTTTTAGGATTTCGTCCCCGAAATCTTCAAGTCGAGAAGAACTTATATCCTACCATTCAATTACCCGTCTACTCAACCATCAAACACAGGCGTCCATTGTCCCTAAAAGATTTCTAATGCTTCATGATCATATGCATAGTGTGTGTACATGTCCTTATCTAATGCAATTCAGGCGGTCTACTGATTCAGTTGGCATCCTTAATGCAAATTATGCCAGTGCCATGAGTTCATCATGTATGCAATTATTCCTAATCGTACTTTATAACTTCTACATGAGTGCATAATCATTCATACAAATGCAACATTCATATGATAACATATCAAGTTTCAATTCATATGTATAAAAATTCACTCATGCATATGCAATATGAAAGTGACTGAGCCGATCTAGTGCCTAATGTGTGTATATGCATCCACGAGCAACCACTAGCAAACACTTGCAACCACTTGCATCCACCAAACATAACATGTCTCAAACACATGTTTACATCCATTGGCTTCTACCTAAGGATTGAGGATAGGACCGAGTGGATATACTTAAAAGATAAAGATAACAAATAAACTTTACAGAAAAAGAGAGATCAAGGATATACCCCCAGAAAGGGTATGATGTGCGTATCTAGTCTTCAGTCTTCTGAGTCGCATCTTCTTGAGCTTCACTCAATATTGCTCTGACTGTCTTAACTTCATGATTTGCGTAGCTTCTTGACCTCCATTTCCCAAACCCACTAGTAAAGATAGGACCTCGATTACTTACTATGCTAGAGGGTATCCAATGTAGTCGAACTATCTTTCCAAGATAAATAGATATTAATCATGATATCAAGTGTATATCCTAAGATGATTAGAGGTCTCTCCTCTACTTAGCTTATCCATCATGCTGCAAACCTGAGGGTCTAAAGCTAATGGTTACTATGTGCTTATTACCTCTCTTAAGGTCAGTTTAACTTAGGGTGCCAGCCCTAACCATTTATTTCTCACGCAAACCATCCTAGTCGAACTCGACATCCCTCGAGTACAAACCCCAAAGGCCTAAACCAATATCAGACAAGCACCCAAGGGATACCTCCTCCGAATTTGGACAATCTATGTGAGATGATACAACCAAACAATTGAGCACTCTACCGACTCTGTCTATCCTTGCCAATCTTGCTCCAAATTTATCTTTGATCGCATAACTTGCTTTGCAGTGTCATCTAGATATAAGCGGAAGTCCGTCTCGAGTTTTAAGGGGAAAAACCCTACCCTAATCAAAACATCTTGCGTACTCATGGACTACCCCAACGGATCGAAAATTGTCGATATATAAGTAAAGTGATTCTAGGTAGCTAAGACAAACTGATCCCTTAGGATCGTACGAAATCTCAAGGGTATTCCCGAGGCAAGTCGAAAGTCTAACTACCCTTGTATCACAATTACTAGCTAACTATCCCATGCTTAGAATCAACCCATAGCTCAAAAACATAAGCATAAATATAGCTATTCTCAAATCCTCACAAGTCAAAGATAAATGGGCCGAACCAGCAATTGGATTTGAGACTATAATGGGATCCTCTACTATACCATATCTAGGGTGCGGAGACTCAACTATGGAAGCAAATATATACGAATGTGAAGCGCTAAAATCAGAAGGAGTACTAACAGGATAATCAAAAAGGAAAAACTCTTTTAACAGAAATCTTACTACCTCTCTCTCAGGTATGCTGGCGGTGAGAGCATGCACTTGCCTTCCAAAAAATCATGTCCCCTGTTCTTGCCCTTTCCCTTAATTATACGACCCGTTATACCAAAATAAAGATACTTCCTCTTGTTTTAGGTTTCACTATTATTTCCTCCCCTCCTTTGTGAACCAAGTCCATATCCATGGGTTCTTCATCCTTGTGTTGTGCTCCTTAGCCAAACCCCCTCATCCTCAACTTTGCCATCCTTGTGTAACTTGTTGACATGTCTCTCGAAAGCTGCCTCTATCGCATAGAGAATCCTACAAAGCTCGTAAAAAAATTAGCCATGGGTGAAACTACTGCGGCTATAGATGGAAGCTGGGCGCTTATTTGCCCTTTGTCAGGTGTCGTAGTCTCATCAAGTCTACGGAACCATGCCGCGATGAGGTTACCTCCTAGAAAGCAAGGAGTCCCGGAGACTAAGGAAAGAAGGAGACAAGGATTCAAACATAGGATCAAAAGATAGTGCATATGGCTTTGGGGAATATGCCTTTAAAACAAAAACCTTTCTTTTGAAAATGCTTCTTTTAAAACCGTTGATAATAATTTTTCAAATATTTTATCGGATCCGGTAACCTTTAGCTCTGATACCAAGTGAAACACCCCGCCTCCGTTAAGGTCACTCACAAAAGCAATGCCTTAACTTCGGTGGAGCATTTTTAGTACAAGATGTAGAAAAATTACAAGACAGACAAATAAAGCAGCGATAAATAAATAAAACTTTAATTCATTGATAAACAGCTTGTACAAAGATTGTTCTACAATACCAAAGTGTCCTGTCTTGTTTAACTAAAATAAAGAAGCATAAAATGATTTCCCCAAATAAAGCATGAGCCAGCCATAGCAGTAGAAGAGAGAGTCCAAGGCAACATGTCAAAGAATCTTCAAGCTTGGAAAGAGTAACGGTTCAAACAAACCTTAGCTATTCCCTCCCTGACCACATGAGGGGAGGGGAACAGAAGAAAAGATGTAACAACCCAAAAATCTGGGCCAGTTTAAAATTTTTATTTTGGCAATTTTAGCGAATTTTCTACATTCAAAATGGATTATTTTAAATAATATCGATGAGAAATTTATTTTGAATAGAATTCAAACGTATATATTATATACGTCGTCGTTAGAATATAATAATTATTTATAATTATAAATAGAATTGAAAATGGCGCGGTAGTTCGATAATTCGATTTCCAACTTCAAATTGAATGTACCGGGTGCAAACCAATCCGGATTTTAGTAAAACCAAAAATAATAGGATCTAATTGAGAATATATTTCCAACGAATCCGAAAAATCGAGATTTCATAGCGGGAATCAAAAGATATGTCCAGTTGAAAATTCTGAATAGTCGCTATGGAATTCAGGCCCTTAAAAATAGACATTTTGCAAATGACCTCGGATTTCGACGAAACCACTTTTGTTGGATCCGTGATGTCAAATTATTGTTAGATTCCAAATTTCATAATTTTTCGAATCAATATGTGAGCGTGGCAAAGGAAAACGCGTTTGACCAGTTTCAGTTGATTTTAATCGACTGGAAAATGGCCATTTTTCAAACGGTCTCGGAATTCGACGAAACTAGTTTTGTTAGGACCGTATCGTCAATACGAAGCTAGAAAATATTTTTCTTGGATTTATAGAGTTCGTATGTGACCCCTGTAAATTGAAATGCGCGTTCAAATTCAATATATAGAGTTATATGTTGATTTTGATGAAAACTGATTGTAACGATCGAATCAGCTTACGATACATATCCCATTGTGTTCGGAATGGGGGTAAAACAGTATGGACGACAGGCGGTAGGCCTCGTTTAGAGGTCGTATGTAAAAGTCAACTTTTTAGGATTAAGCAATTAAATAAAAAAATAAAACTACCTCTCTCCCCTTAAATCCTTCTGCCCCCCCCCCGGTCTATTTTCAAAATAAAAAAGAAAAGAAAAAAACAAAATCGCGTGAGCCCTAGACCCCGCCGCCTCCCATCGCAGCCCCACCGACCGTCGTACCCGCCACCGCACAACCCCAAGGACCTCCGCCCCTCCTCCTTCTCCAACCTCCATCCCGTCGCCCTCATCTTCCCTGTCTCGAAACCGAATCAGAAACCCCCCTTTTCCTCTGATAAAATCCGCCGCCGCCTCTGGATGGTCTGCCCCACCGCCTGCGACGCCACCTCCAGACCCCGACGCCTCAGCAAGTCCGACAGCCTCCTCCCCCGAGTAACACAGTAAGATTTCTGATTTTTAATTTGCTAAAAAGATGATTGCTAATATGGTAAAGAGTTGGTTTTTTTTATGGTAAGGAACTGATTTTTCTTAATTTGCTAAAGATTAGATTTTTGAAATAGAAAAGATATGATTTTTAAAATAGAAAAGATATGATTTTTAAAATAGAAAAGATTAGATTTTAAAATAGAAAAGATTAGATTTTTGAAATCGAAAAGGCGAAATCTTTATAATTGAAATGGAAAAATCTTTATAATTGAAAAGGCAAAATCTTTATAATTGAAAAGGCGAAATCATTATAATTGAAAAGGCGAAATCTTTATAATTGAAAAGGCGAAATCTTTATAATTGAAAAGGCGAAATCTTTAAAATTGAAAAGGCGAAATCTTTATATTTAAAAAGGCGAAATCTTTATATGAAGAATAGCGTGATAAAAATAGAATTTTTATCTATATAGTAGCGGTGTAAAAATAGAATTTTTATCTATATAGTAGCGGTGTAAAAATAAAATTTTGATCTATATAATAGCGGTGTAAAAATAGAATTTTTATCTATATAATAGCGGGGTAAAAATAGAATTTTTATCTATATAGTAGCGGTGTAAAAATAGAATTTTTATCTATATAGTAGCGGTGTAAAAATAGGATTTTTATATATTGAATAGCGAAGTAAAAATTCGATTTTTATATATTGAATAGCGAAGTAAAAATAGGATTTTTATATATTGAATAGCGAAGTAAAAATAGGATTTTTATATATTGAATAGCGAAGTAAAAATTCGATTTTTATATATTGAATAGCGAAGTAAAAATAGGATTTTTATATGTTGAATAGCGAAGTAAAAATTCGATTTTTATATATTGAATAGCGAAGTAAAAATTCGATTTTTATTTATGTAGTGGCTACGGGCAATGAAAGTGACAAAAGGCGAGAACAGCGAAGATTTCTACATAAGAAGAGTCGTGGCGTTTGGTTTAGCTAGTCGGTGAGAACTTCTCACTCTAAATTTCCTTTTTTAGTTATATATATATACTAGGATGCAGACGGTGCTTAGCAGCACCCGACACCCGTCATCCACAGACCATGGATGGCTTGTATGCTTGTTTGATGTGTTGTGAAATTTGTTTGTGAAATTAATGTGAAATAGATAATGAAATGTATTCATGTGTTGAAAGGAAATAAAATATTTATATAGTTAAAAATATTTTAACGTTAAAAATATAATTTTTAACGTGAATGTGAGTAAATAAATATTTATAAACAAATCGTCCGATTTGTTTATATACACTGATTGGACTGATATTGATTGGGATGATAAATTTTACACATCGCCCAACTGCACAAATAAAAATCTGTGTTTGTTGATTTGAAACCCCACACGGGTGTTGGGATGAAATTTGGCTTACACTAATCCCAATTATTTAATTGTATGTCGATCGATTGGTCGACAGATTGTGTAAGCGTTGATTATTTATATTTGATGCTTATGCAGTTGTGTGGTGCACCTTGGATGATGGTTGATTGTTTATCATTGCTTTTATATACATGTGTTGTATGGAATCCATATAATTAACATTATATGGTGATTGATTGGGCCTCATTCCAATTGGGAAAATAATGAATATTATAAAAGAAAATTCATGTGTTGAATATAAAAATAGTCATGTGTTGAAGATATTCATGTGTTGAAACTATTTATGTGTTGAGTAAAATATTTTAATAATAAAATTCACATCTTTATCATATTTAAAATTAGAACTACTTCACGGTGGAGTCTAATTGAAAATCAAACGATAGATACCCTAATTTTATAAAATATTTTACATAACAAAAATAGACGTGTGTTGAAAGAAATATAGCTCATGTGTTGAATGGAATAAATATTCATTTGTTGAATAGAATAAAGAAGTTATTGAAAAATATAAAGCCGTATTGATTAGAGATGCGTTATTTTGACGCGAACGATATTTATATCGATTTTATTCGTTTTATAATGAATATTGAAAAGTGATTTCAAAATTTAATATTTTGAAATGAAATTCAAATTAAATTAGATAAAAAAAATAAAATTGAAAATTTATTGAATCAATTTGAAACGAATTCGAATCAAATGGAAAATGAATTCGATTCGAATTGAATAGAAAGTGATTTTGAATTCAAATTGAATAGAAATGAATTCAAATTGAATTAAATTGAAATTGAATTAAAACGAATTGAAATCGATTTGAATGAAACTTAAAACGAACTGAAATTGAATTGAAATCAATTTGAAATGAATTCGAATTGAATTAAATAGAAGGTAAATTCAAATTGAATTGAAACGAATTAGAATTTGAATTGAATTGAAATGAATTTGAATTCGAATTAAATAAAATTGAAATGAATTCGAATTGAATTGAAATCAAATCGATTTGAAATTGAATATAGTGTCGAAATGGTTTTGAAAACGAATTTAAAACGATTTATAAAATACGTTTTAAAAAGGAATTCGACGAAATATATATAATATATATATAATGGCCTGAATAGAACGCGTCGCGCCGCGGCAGTTCGTGAATTTCGACCATTAACTTCGAATTGACATTACGGGAGATCCGACCGTCGGATTCTCCTAAAACAGGAGCCGTTGGGTTCGTATCGAAAGGAGCTTTCCAATGAATATTAGAAATTTGAAATCTAACGGTTGGATTTGGAATTATGTCCAAATCAAATTTGGAAAAGGTCGCTGTAAGTGCAGTTCGATGGCCGTTGATGGAAATCGACTGTACGGGCCTTGATAAAATTGATAAAAATATCAATAATTTGTGTAAAATCATAATATATGAATTGGAAAGAACCGGGATGAAAAATTCCATATTTGAAAAGATAAAAATAGATTTTTATCGAAATGAACTAGTTTTGAACTAGAATTAAAATCAATTTATTTTTGAAATAAATAAATTGAATTTGAAAGTGATTTTAAAAATAATCAATATTCCCAATACGTGGATTGGACTGGAGTTGAATCGAAATTACCTTCGGAATATTTCGATGTTGAATTTCGTGACTATACAGATATTGTTATGGAAATTTGAAAGTTATATTTTATATCGTTATTTCCAATACGATATTTGTTGGTTTCAGAACTTGATATTGAATATAAGCCGGTATATTTCTATTCAGAGCCTTGTATTTAATATCAAATGTGATTTGGGTTTATCGTGAATCGTGTTTTAGATGACATTGGCTCTTTAACCCAGTTAAAGGCAAGATGTTGATTTTTGAAAAGATTGAAACTAAGTGGAGTTTTAATGAATCTTTAATTAGATTAAAAGGTGAATTGATAATTTAAATTATCAAATCTGAAAGGTGATCGAGAATGGAGTACCACCAGTTTTGCTCCAAAGCGATAGTTAAATCTGTAATTAGATTTGAACGTGAAATGGTAATTAATTTTACCGATAACACCGTGGTGTTAGGAATGGAGTATCACCAGTTTTGCTCCAGGGAATGAATAGGTTGGGATTGGGAAATAAAATAAATAATTACTTCGGTGTGGTTCGCTAATCCCGACTAGTTTGAAATAATATCCAAAGGAAGATTAAAGAATAAATTTAGAAGAATTTATCTTGGATAAAATTAATGGGAACGTTTCCCTAAGAATGTGATTTTGTGAATAAAAGAATATTCTGAATTGGAATGAGGCGTTTGTTGTGTTTGTGTAACATTCGTTTATTATATACATGGGTTATTCAGAAAGGCCGGGTTTATACCCATTTTGAATAACCGATTCGACGAGATGTCGAAGATGAAGACGGTGGTTGAAGACCGGAAGTCTCCACATCGTTTGGGTGATTGCTGATGATCTCGATTGGGCTGTACACCCAAGATGAGGGAAACAGTTGGTGATCGTCCAGACGTACTTGGAGATGGATGGATATGCGAGGAAAGTGCCCCCGGTTTCGTTTAGACCCAGAACGAATTTGTAAATGGATTGTGTGTCTGACATTGGATTTTATTCTGTGTTGATTGATTTCTATTAAATATACATCTGTTTGGCGGCGGAGAATTTATTCTCTTGCTTAACGCCCTTCTCTGAGACGTACGAGCTTAGAGGTTGTATATCGATGGACATCAGTCGCATGGAGTGAATTGCCAGTGTGGCACGCGTAAGTGGTAATTGATCAAGGCTTCTGTTGAAAAGCAAAGTCTTGTGGATGATGATCAAAGCACGGCCTGTGTGGCGTAGCTTTGTGTATAACGTGAATTCGCGAGCCTCACACCTCGGTATGAGTCAAAAACGGGAGACGGACCGCTGGGAGAGCACGACGTTTCTTTCTAGCTAGGGTGGTGTCAGTGACCTACCAGCCCTGACATTTATATACTTTTCACCTGTGTGGTTGTTGGAATGCGAGGCGCCTCGGATATAGGTCTGTAAGGACTGGGAAACGTGTGTTTAGGAATTGCCAATCCTCACAAGTAAGAGAGGACCGACCCAGCCGATTCCAAGGATCAAAGTGGGGTCCTGAGGCATTTGCTAGAGTGTCTCGAACGCGGAGAGGAGCTTGCCCCTTGCCTCGACTCATGACGGAAATCCAATTTCCAATACGTGATATTGCGGTTTTAATTGTAGAACTAGTATGGCGACATGATATATGGTACCCATGCCGTCTATGATTGATATTTATGATTGAAAATTGTTTTGACACTATACACTTATAATAGTATCAAATGATTTGTTTTGACGTACCAAGCATGTTTGGCTATTATAAGGGAAAACCCTATCCTCCGGCTTGCGTTGCATTATGTGATGGGACCTGGGTCTTATAATAGCTTCATTTTTCTAAAAAGCATTGCGCTGTTTTGTTATATGCACTAGTGTTCTTGGGAGGAAACCCGTTCCGTGTCATACGGCGTGGTCCCTTGAATTACTCTTCTTTAAAGTTAAAATAATAACTGTTTTTAGTTCTCACACCAGTCACATGACTGATCTGTAGTTTATTGTTTTAACCTAAACTCTGGGTGCCCCTGTTTTACTCACAGGCAGCTAGTAGTATTGGTTTTGCAGATTTATATTCACAGGGTCCTGATTTACAGCTGGAACGATGGTCGGAAAGCTCTGTATCTGTGTATCACTTCTAGTTGTGCTTTTGTATTATTTTCCGATGCGATGTATTTAAATGTAATTTAAATCTCTGATATTTGTTGAATGTAATTTATTCAGTTATACTCTGTATATTCTTGTATCTGATGGAATTGTTTTAATAACAATGAAATGTTCTTCCGTCTGCGTTCTGTTTTGTCATGTTCTCAAACGATCAGGGGTTTTCGAACGGTCTTAGTCGGTTTAACGATCGATTCGGATCGAGCGAAATTCCTTGCCGTTACAAAAGAAGATGAGAGAAAATGGGTCAGACAATAAGTCTGGTGAGTTCAATGATTACTAGCATTTAAACAAGGAAAAGGGATCATGACAGAAGTAACAGAACATAGGAAATACCCTAATATAAGACAAGATAGGTTGAACACGTGACCGCACCCATTATTATAATCTCTGCACCACCTAACTAGTGTCTCAACTAGTAACCTGTATAAAATGATAATACAGTCCCAATCCCCGCAGTTGTGGTAGCCTTCAGTTGTACATCTATATTTGAGAATTCCACCTCAATCAACCCAATTGCCATGGATACGTCAGACATACCCTTACTACCCTATCAATCGGCTCCCTATCTGTATTAATTTGCCATGTGTCTGTGTCAGTCGGCCCTCTCTTGCATGTAGCGACCATGTGTTGGTCCCACCATAAGATGTATCAATCCTTATGATAGCGACCTCGACACGATTCAAAAAAGCACAGTGTAAAACTACTCGTATGCAGTGCCTGCTTTTTCCACGCCGGAGTACGTGCACGCCCGTAATCCGCTGGAACCTACACTGACGTACCCCCATCCGCTATATCGATCGCTTATAATCAGCCCAGTAATCGTGCCCCACCCTGCCTAGCTCAGGGTAACGTGATACATCTATGTGGGTTACTGCTGAAATGAGTTCTCGTTGCTAGGGTTTCCTACTGGTTAAGTTTATGGGCCTATATTTCCTAATATCACCCACCAACCCGATATGTATTTAGCCTTCCCACCGATTCAAGCACGTTTATATAATGGTTAAGTTTTGTGGGCCTATATTTACAAATATTACCCACCAACCCGACATGTACTTAATCTTCCCATGGATTCAAGCATGTTTATATAATGGTTAAGTTTTGTGGGCCTATATTTACTAATATTACCCACCAACCCGATATGTACTTAACCCTCCTACTCGTCATGTCATGTTGGTTAAGTGGTTCTTATTAACTTAACCTTTCTCACTTATCATGTTGGATTGGTTAAGTGTGACTTATTGACTTAACCTTGTTCATTCATCAGATTATGTTGGTTAAGTATTTCCCATTTAACTTAACCCCATTCGCTCATCAATTTATATTGGTCAAGTGTCATTAATCAATTCTAGTTAACTTAACCCATCCACCTGTCACGTCATGTCGGTTAAGTGTTTCCTTCTGGTGTTGACTTGACCCTACCTCAAATCATGTTATATTGGTTAAGTGTTGCCCTCTCGTGTTAACTTAACCCTTCCCATACATCAGGTAATATAATTGGTTAAGTGTTTTCCTCTTGTATTACTTAACCCCACCACATGTCATTATATATTTTGGTTAAGTGTTACCTTAGTTAACTTAACCCTATCATCTGCTTAATTAACATGTTACAACGGTTAAGTGTTCTAAATTTACTTAACCTCACCCACTTGTCTAATTAACATGTCATAACGGTTAAGTGTTCTAATTTTACTTAACCTCACCCACTTGCCTAGTTAACATGTTGTTACAGTTAAGTGTTCTAAATTTACTTAACCTCATCCACTTGCCTAGTTAACATGTTATTACGGTTAAGCATTCTAAATTTATTTAACCCTACCATTCAACTCTTGTCTTAGCATTAATTTATTCATTAAAGCACCAACCACTCACATTAGACAGGTATTGTTGCGGTCACCGGATGTGCCGGTCGGTTCGGGGCAGTTTTACACCGCAACTCAGTCTAACCTCGGGTTTTTATTGGGCTTAATGCCCTAACCTCTCACATTAGATAGGTATTGTTGTGGTCACTGGACAGCCGGGTGGTTCCGGGCAGTTTTACACCACAACTCAATCTAACCTCGGGTTAGGCATAATCATCTTTTCTACAATTTACATATTTCTTGTTTATAACAACTTCCATATGTAAATTATTCCCAATTTAATTATGCCATAATTATCCTTTTAATTATGCTCACAATTAATGGTATATTAAATATACCATTTCATGAACCAATCTATACCATGTAATTTTCATGTTTATCCTTCATATTTATATGTAAATTATAAATCAATTATTGTCATGGCCCACTTTCCCCCTAAATCATGTTCATAATCTTTGGTATATAAAAATTATGCCGTTTAAATGCCACTAATCATTGGCATGTGCCAAACCTGCCAATTACATATAATTTCATGTTTACCCCCAACGATATCCTCCGTTTGTACATTCGCAAAATTACAAGGAATGTTAGGCTCGATATTTTAGCCTAACTTATAACCACAAAAGGGAAAAGCGAAGAACACGAAATATTCTAATAGCATAAAAATATGTGACATATAGATTTGGCATAGGATAATGAACTTGCAAAATTTAGATCAGATTAACATGAATCATAGCATATGAATTTACATAGAACTTACACAAATTAAACTTGTCATGTAAAGGGGAACTTGTGACTTAGTTGGATCTAATTATCATGTAAACTTGATATAGGTCTAGCATGGAGGTTTAATATATAAACACAATTTTAAACCACAACTTAGCATATTAACTTATGTATGTCAAAACATAAGAAAACTACTATAACCATATTTAAATCACAACTTAGCATGATAACTTATGTGTGTTAAAAGTGAGCTATTATAATCATATTTAAATCACAACTTAGCATGATAACTTATGTGTTAAAACATAGGAGAGCTACAAATCCAATCTTGCAACATAAATAGATTCAACTTAACATGGTTCTAAATATACATGTGTATCGACCCGTACTCTACACATCATAGGATTGTAGAATATTTATTTCTTTCCCGTGTGAAGTTGTATGGTCATGTAACTTTGGGAAACATCTATTAGAGTCATTTCCCATGTTCATGATTTTTGTTGATTTTTGAATGACCATTTTGCCCCTAGTTGGTACTGTTTTGGCCATAACTTTTGATTGGAAAGGAATTTTGACCTGAAACCACTTCCATTTGATTCGTTTGATAGTTTCTCTTTCCGTAGAGTGGTCATAATGGCCAAACGGACTTACCGTTTGGGAGATATGGCTGAAACAAGGTTTGGAGGGTGAAAAACTGCTTAACCGGGCCAAATCGGGTGATTAGTGAGTAGGCCCATAACCCATTTCAGGATTAGGGTTATGGGAGGGCTGAAATGAGATGGAGGATCATTCCATTTCAGTTTTCTAGCCTCCACTTATCACCAAGGATCCCTAAAAATGGCCTCCAACCTCTAAATCACCTCCAAATCATCTTTTGGTCAAGGATTTGGCTTAGCAACCCCTAATCAAAGAAGATCTTCACCAAATCAACCTTGGAGCTGCTGTTTAGCATCGGGATTCGCATCAAATCAGAGCATTATTTCAGATCTTAGTTTATTTTGTGGCTAAGGTGAGTGATTTGCATAGTTTTACACTAATTATGGCTAATTAGGGGTGATTAGTGTTAATTAGCGAATTTATACATGATAAAATTCTGGAAAAATGTTTATAAAATTCGGAATGATGTGTTAGACCTCTGATATGAATTTGGGTTAATTTGGTTAAGTTTTGTTAATCCTATCATTAGTTTCACCTAAATATGCTTAGGGGGAAATATGGGGTTATGGGTATGTTTGATCCATTTTGACTTACCATGTTGATGTTTTGATGTTTGTGGTTGATTATGCATGTCGCTATGACTGTATGAAATGCTATGTGACTGTTTAGAATAGTTGGAATGGTTGAAAACGCCGTCGAGGGGCGTAAACAGCTCGCTGGACAAGGTGCAGGGGTTCAGATCGCATAGGGGGTTGAGGGACGATCGGATCGCCCTATGGGATCGTGGGATATCACCACGAGTCGAGTCATCTCCTCCGAACCGAACCACCTGCGCAAGGCCCACGAGACGAATCGATGCAGCGCCGTGCCCAAGTTGAAGTACTCCGACCCGGATCGCCAATGAGCATTACGACTCGATCCGATCCACTCGTGCTTCATATCACGATCCAACTAGTGGAAGGCAGCATCCACGATCCGACGCACAACGAGACGATGGAGGAGCGCGATCCGATCCGTATGGGGTATTCACGATCCGACCAGAGGTAGAGACCCGATTCGATGGAGACTGGATTCACGAGACGATGGGGGAGTGCGATCCGATCACCTGGAGGACCACGACCCGATCCGATGCAGGAGGCGCGACCCGATCCGAATGCCTAAGGCCGATCCGATCCGATGAAGAATGTGAAAGCTGATCCGATCCGATTCGATGGTGATGACCAATAACCCGAGATGCAAAGGTAGTCCATATGGGAGTTAGAGCTCAGGATCCCGGAACCAGTTGGGAACCAATGAGTTCACTTCATGGTTGGGCTTTGCTGCGGGACGTGTGCTAAGGAGTTGTCGACGTTCATAACTTCGATTCACCACTCAAAAGGAATGATGGGCTACTTATCAGTGCAGTAGGGTCATTATGACCTGAGGGGCAAAGTGATGGTAGCAAGACTATGTTATCAGTGCAGTAGGGTCTTATGACCTGAGGGGCAAAGTGATGCGTAGTAAGACTATGAGCCAGCGCAGATGGGATAAATAACTCCATGGGGCAAGTGGACATAGTAAGGATTAGTGAGGCTATGAGCCAGTGCAGTGGGGTTCTTGTGACTCCATGGGGCAAAGTGGACATAGCAAGTGAAAGTGGCTACGTTATCAGTGCAGTGAAGCCATTTATGACTTCATGGGGCAAAGTGATTGTAGCAAGGTATGTTGGGTGATCGAAGTGGTGAATGTCGTATGCTTTATGCGCTGAGTGAGAGATGTGAGGATGGATGCTATGTTTGATTGTTTGCCATCATTATGACATGCACACCTTCCCCACCTCCGTATCTTTATATTGATTGATATGATACCTTAGAGTGTTGTACAGTATGTAGTGCTAACTCTTTGGTTGCAGGTCCAGGTTCAGGTATGTTTTAGTCTACCTGTTATTGTTCACTTTAGATGCTTATTGCTCATACCAGGCTTTATGTCTGACCCAGAGTTTTATGTCTCCTCTTATTACTCTGGGTGCTCACACGAGCAGACTAGAGACAGGTTAGCTGGTGATGCGCGAGTAGCTGATTCGGTGGCGGGCAGGAGGCTTCCACGTATTATATATATATACACATTCTCCCTGTGTCGTTGGTGGTCGCTACTTGGGCATTAGTAGTGTACCTCATTTACCTTGCTTTTGCTTTGAGACAGTTTGAAAATTGTAATAAGCTGTATTTTTTGATTTCCGCTGCTATGATGTTTAGTTCTGATTTTCAGCTTATGCACTGTCTCTCTTGTTTTATGTCAAGTATGTTACTATTATATTTTGTTCTATGCGCTGTGAGACATTCTACAGGTTCTTTGTATGTTCATTTCCTTCTTCCTTTTCCTTCTCACGACCCGTTCCGTGCTAACTGGACATGTGTACAGCGCACCTTTGGAGTAAATATCGGTTGGTGCGGGGCGGACCGTCACACTTGGTATCAGAGCTCTAGGTTGCGTAGTTAACCTAGGGAAAGGCACTAGGGAGAGTTAGTACGTATATGAGAGCGCGTATTTGTGATTACTTTGGTTTTCAAAAGCTATGTATATATATACTATTAGTAGTATAAGAAAGAGGTTGCACTGCACTAGTACCACTATGGGGTCGTTAATCGTTTTCCTTTTTCAGATTGACGATGAGCCGACATGTTAGAGGTACCGGTAGAGGGGCCAATAATAGGAATGCCGCTGACATGAGGGCGATGTTTACCAACCTCATGAGAGACATGCTTAGAGAAGTGCAAGGGGCAGTTCCCAATCCCGGAGCTGGTGTTGGCCCAGTAGTGCAGGCGCCTAGGGTCGATTTCGCCAAGTTGTTCAAGGATTACACTAATCTTGGTGGGAAGCCGTTCCACAGAACGGAGTCGGCCACAGATGTTCAAGATTGGATGGATAGCTGCGACCGTATCTTCGATGACTTGGGTCTTGAGGATGCAATGAAGAGAAGGCTAGCGTCTCGTCAGCTGCAAGGGCGAGCGATGAATTGGTGGAATGCCATTAGAACAGCCACTCCAGAGGACCAGGTTACTTGGGTTCAGTTCAAGACTCGCTTTAGCGAGAAGTTCATTCCAGCTGCCCAGAAGTCAGTGTTGTTCAAGAGGTTCTTAGAACTAAAGCAGAATGGGAGGGCAGTTTCTGATTATATTGCTGAGTTCGACACTTTGTCGAAGTATGAACTGTCTCTCATTGATACTCCTGAGAAGAAGAATGAGAAGTTCATTACTGGTTTGGATGGGTACTTGGGGGAAAGGCTTATCAACCACATCGATGAGACTTTTGAATCGATCGTGGGGAAAGCTTTGAGATCAGAGAGCCTTTACCCTAAGTCAAAGACTGAGGTTGTATCAGCAGAAAGGCCAAAGCCGCAAGCAGGCGGTGGAGGCAAAAATAACTCTCAGAATAAGAGGAAGCAGGACCAATCAAAAGGTGGCCAGAAAAAGAGCAAGAAGGATGTTGAGTGCTTCAGCTGTGGAAAGAAGGGCCATTATGCTAAGGAATGTCGGGCCAAGCCAGCGGAAAGGAAGTGCTACAACTGTGGTCAAGTGGGACATCAGAAGGACAAGTGTCCGCAACCTCTTAAGGAGAAGCAGATTGTGAAAGCATATGCTCTTGATGCTATTCCTTCTTCGTCGAATGCCCCAATTGCGGCGGAGAAAGGAAAGAATGTTGTTATTCAAGGTATGCTTTCTATTTATGATATACCCGTTCGAGTTTTGTTTGATACTGGGGCTTCCCGTTCCTTCATATCTAGTGACCTGGTAGATAGGTTGGGACTGGAACCCGAGATAGTCGATAGACCATTGATTGTGACGAACCCGATTGGTGGTTCGACTAGCCTTAGTATGATTTGCAGGAATTTGGTCTTATCGAGTCATGGATGTATGTTTGTATGTGATTGCTTTGTCTTGGGCTTTACTGGGTATGGCATTATATTGGGGGTCGATTGGCTCCAAAGATACGGGGTGGTGGTAGACTGTGAGGGCTTTTTGGTGACAGTGAGGGCGGATGATGGGCGGAGGGTAGTGTTTGGTAGTCTACCTAGTGATGGGGTTATGGCTAGTTTTGTAAATTCCCTCGACATCCCGCAGGATGAGTTGTCAGATGTGCCCGTGGTTGGCCAGTATCCGGACGTCTTCGAGGAGGTGACCGGGCTTCCACCACACCGAGAGATTGAGTTCCGTATTGATTTAGTGAAAGATGCCAGACCTATAGTGATGCCACTTCGTCGTATGGCACCAAGGGAGCAGCGAGAGCTCGGGGTGCAAGTCAGCAATCTTTTGAAGAAGGGATTGATTAGAAGGAGTGTCTCCGAGTGGGGAGCACCAGTTGTGTTTGCCACTAAGGCAGATGGTTCCCTTCGCTTGTGTGTGGACTATCGCGAGTTGAATAAGGTGCCGAGGAAGAATAAGTATCCTCTACCGCGGATAGATGATTTGTTTGATCAGTTGGAAGGAGCAAGAGTGTTCTCCCAGTTGGACCTCGCGACAGGATTTCATCAGCTATGAGTAGCGGATGAGAGTGTTCCGAAAACGGCATTTAGGACGCCGTCTGGATTTTATGAGTGGTTGGTCATGCCGTTTGGGTTGACCAATGCACCAGCCTATTTTGTGGATCTTATGAATCGAGTATTCAGAGATCAGTTGAATAAGTTTGTTCTTGTGTTCGTGGATGATATCCTTGTTTATTCAAGGACAGAGGAGGAACACAAGGGGCACTTGAGGATAGTGATGGAGGTGTTGAGGAAACACCAATTGAAAGAGAAATTCTCTAAGTGTCATTTTTGGAGAAGGGAAGTAAGATTCTTAGGTCATGTTGTTTCAGAGTGTGGTATTGCCGTGGACCCTGCGAAGGTGGCTACGGTACAGGATTGGCCTACGCCCAAGAATGCAACAGATGTAAGAAGTTTCTTGGGATTAGCTGGATATTATCGTAAGTTTATCCAGGACTTCTCCAAGATAGCAGCACCGTTGACTCAGTTGACTAAGAAGAATCAGTCCTTCGTCTGGGACGGAGTGTGTGAGGATGCCTTCAAGAGTCTAAAGGAGAAGTTGACGCGTGCGCCAGTGTTAGTCATTCCTAAATGGAATGAAGAGATGACGGTATACACGGATGCTTGTGGTACCGGACTGGGTGCAGTGTTGATGCAAGGAGGTAGGGTTGTAGCTTATGCTAGTCGACAGCTAAAGCCGCATGAGAAGAAGTATCCTACCCATGATTTGGAATTAGCAGCGATTGTATTTGCGCTGAAGATGTGGAGACACTATCTCTTGGGAGAAAGATTTGAGCTGTTTACCGATCATAAATCGTTAAAGTATCTCTTCTCTCAGAAGGATCTGAATCTCCGTCAGCAGAGATGGTTAGAGTTCTTGGCTTCGTATGATTTTGATATCGCATATACACCTGGGAAGGGTAATGCGGTAGCCGATGCCTTGAGTAGGAGACATGCCAGCTTAGGGGCAATGTTTCTTGAATGGAAGCAACTGGAGTTTATCGCGGGGTTTGATTTCAGACCAAGGTGCGAATTGGATCCAGTTATGCTAGCTAGTTTGACGATCAGACCCACTTTGATAGAGCGGATTGGTTCTAGTCAGAGGGACGATCCTAATCTATTAGAAATCATCTCCAAGTTAGAGATGGGTATCGATGAGGAGATGAATGTGTATGGGCTTGATCGAGATGGATGGCTTCGAAAGAGTGGAAGACTAGTTGTGCCCAACGTGAATGGTTTGAGAGATGAAGTGCTTAGAGAATGTCATCACTCAAAACTGACTATACACCCCGGTGGTAATAAGATGTATCAAGACATGAGACAGACTTACTACTGGGAAGGGATGAAAAGAGACATTGGGAAGTTTATATCCAAATGCATGAATTGCCAGCTAGTTAAAGCCGAGCAAAAGAAGCCTAGTGGGTTATTGCAACCATTAGAAATTCCTGAATGGAAATGGGAGCAAGTCTCGATGGATTTCATCGATGGGTTACCAAGGACTAGATCGGGATATGATAGCATTTGGGTAATTGTGGATCGGTTGACTAAGAGCGCAAGATTTATACCAGTCAAATCGACCAGAACGGCAGCCAAGTTGGCAGAATTGTATATGAAGTGGGTAGTGAGATTTCATGGAGTACCCAAAAGCATTGTGAGTGACCGAGACCCGTTGTTCACTAGTGGGTTTTGGAAAAGCTTGCAAGAGGCTCTAGGGTCAGGATTACATCTCAGTACCGCATATCATCCTCAGACCGACGGTCAAACGGAGAGGGTGAATCGTATATTGGAAGATCTCTTGAGAGCTTGTATATTGGATTTTGGTGGATCATGGGATGACCATTTGCATCTAGTAGAGTTTGCATATAATAATAGCTACCAATCCAGTATCGGTATGGCTCCATATGAAGCTTTGTACGGAAGACCGTGTAACTCACCATCATGTTGGATAGAGACTGGCGAGAAGTTTGTGCTTGGACCAGATGTGGTGAGAGAAACTTCAAATAAGATTAAGATCATTCAGCAACGAATGAAAGCTGCCCAAGATAGGCAGAAGAGTTATGCTGATAAGAGGAGAAGAGATTTGAAATTCTCCGTTGGTGACTTGGTGTTTGTCAAGATCTCTCCGTTGAAGAGCGTGATACGATTTGGCAGGAGAGGCAAGTTGGCACCAAGATTTGTCGGCCTGTTCCCTGTTCTTGAATTAGTCGGGAATTTGGCGTATAGAGTTGACTTACCAGAGAAAATGGCAGGAGTTCACAATGTGTTCCATGTTTCCCAACTAAGGAAGTTCGTTCACGACTCAGATATGGCTATTTCACCTGATCAGTTAGAGGACTTCGAGGTAGAACCTGAGGCGGTTGGGAACCGCAAGCCGATTCGTATTGTGGGGCACGATACGAAGCAACTTCGAAGGAAGTCGGTGAAGCTAGTCAAGGTTCAGTGGGGCGAGGACGAGAATGATTGTACTTGGGAGACAGAGGAGAGCATTAGGGAAGCACATCCAGAACTCTTTGCCTGGTAAGATTTACTTCGCGATTAGTTATTCCGCATGCTAGGATAGACTGGTTTTGCTTGTTTTGCATGTTTGATGGTTGTTTTATGATTGATAGGCATGCGGGACCTTTGTGTGTGTTTGGATTAGGGAATTTCGGGGGCGAAATTTCTTAAAGGGGGGGAGAGTGTAACGACCCGTACTCTACACATCATAGGATTGTAGAATATTTATTTCTTTCCCATGTGAAGTTGTATGGTCATGTAACTTTGGGAAACATCTATTAGAGTCATTTCCCATGTTCATGATTTTTGTTGATTTTTGAATGACCATTTTGCCCCTAGTTGGTACTGTTTTGGCCATAACTTTTGATTGGAAAGGAATTTTGACCTGAAACCACTTCCATTTGATTCGTTTGATAGTTTCTCTTTCCGTAGAGTGGTCATAATGGCCAAACGGACTTACCGTTTGGGAGATATGGCTGAAACAAGGTTTGGAGGGTGAAAAACTGCTTAACCGGGCCAAATCGGGTGATTAGTGAGTAGGCCCATAACCCATTTCGGGATTAGGGTTATGGGAGGGCTGAAATGAGATGGAGGATCATTCCATTTCAGTTTTCTAGCCTCCACTTATCACCAAGGATCCCTAAAAATGGCCTCCAACCTCTAAATCACCTCCAAATCATCTTTTGGTCAAGGATTTGGCTTAGCAACCCCTAATCAAAGAAGATCTTCACCAAATCAATCTTGGAGCTGCTGTTTAGCATCGGGATTCGCATCAAATCTGAGCATTATTTCAGATCTTAGTTTATTTTGTGGCTAAGGTGAGTGATTTGCATAGTTTTACACTAATTATGGCTAATTAGGGGTGATTAGTGTTAATTAGCGAATTTATACATGATAAAATTCTGGAAAAATGTTTATAAAATTCGGAATGATGTGTTAGACCTCTGATATGAATTTGGGTTAATTTGGTTAAGTTTTGTTAATCCTATCATTAGTTTCACCTAAATATGCTTAGGGGGAAATATGGGGTTATGGGTATGTTTGATCCATTTTGACTTACCATGTTGATGTTTTGATGTTTGTGGTTGATTATGCATGTCGCTATGACTGTATGAAATGCTATGTGACTGTTTAGAATAGTTGGAATGGTTGAAAACGCCGTCGAGGGGCGTAAACAGCTCGCTGGACAAGGTGCAGGGGTTCGGATCGCATAGGGGGTTGAGGGACGATCGGATCGCCCTATGGGATCGTGGGATATCACCACGAGTCGAGTCATCTCCTCCGAACCGAACCACCTGCGCAAGGCCCACGAGACGAATCGATGCAGCGCCGTGCCCAAGTTGAAGTACTCCGACCCGGATCGCCAATGAGCATTACGACTCGATCCGATCCACTCGTGCTTCATATCACGATCCAACTAGTGGAAGGCAGCATCCACGATCCGACGCACAACGAGACGATGGAGGAGCGCGATCCGATCCGTATGGGGTATTCACGATCCGACCAGAGGTAGAGACCCGATTCGATGGAGACTGGATTCACGAGACGATGGGGGAGTGCGATCCGATCACCTGGAGGACCACGACCCGATCCGATGCAGGAGGCGCGACCCGATCCGAATGCCTAAGGCCGATCCGATCCGATGAAGAATGTGAAAGCTGATCCGATCCGATTCGATGGTGATGACCAATAACCCGAGATGCAAAGGTAGTCCATATGGGAGTTAGAGCTCAGGATCCCGGAACCAGTTGGGAACCAATGAGTTCACTTCATGGTTGGGCTTTGCTGCGGGACGTGTGCTAAGGAGTTGTCGACGTTCATAACTTCGATTCACCACTCAAAAGGAATGATGGGCTACTTATCAGTGCAGTAGGGTCATTATGACCTGAGGGGCAAAGTGATGGTAGCAAGACTACGTTATCAGTGCAGTAGGGTCTTATGACCTGAGGGGCAAAGTGATGCGTAGTAAGACTATGAGCCAGCGCAGATGGGATAAATAACTCCATGGGGCAAGTGGACATAGTAAGGATTAGTGAGGCTATGAGCCAGTGCAGTGGGGTTCTTGTGACTCCATGGGGCAAAGTGGACATAGCAAGTGAAAGTGGCTACGTTATCAGTGCAGTGAAGCCATTTATGACTTCATGGGGCAAAGTGATCGTAGCAAGGTATGTTGGGTGATCGAAGTGGTGAATGTCGTATGCTTTATGCGCTGAGTGAGAGATGTGAGGATGGATGCTATGTTTGATTGTTTGCCATCATTATGACATGCACACCTTCCCCACCTCCGTATCTTTATATTGATTGATATGATACCTTAGAGTGTTGTACAGTATGTAGTGCTAACTCTTTGGTTGCAGGTCCAGGTTCAGGTATGTTTTAGTCTACCTGTTATTGTTCACTTTAGATGCTTATTGCTCATACCAGGCTTTATGTCTGACCCAGAGTTTTATGTCTCCTCTTATTACTCTGGGTGCTCACACGAGCAGACTAGAGACAGGTTAGCTGGTGATGCGCGAGTAGCTGATTCGGAGGCGGGCAGGAGGCTTCCACGTATTATATATATATACACATTCTCCCTGTGTCGTTGGTGGTCGCTACTTGGGCATTAGTAGTGTACCTCATTTACCTTGCTTTTGCTTTGAGACAGTTTGAAAATTGTAATAAGCTGTATTTTTTGATTTCCGCTGCTATGATGTTTAGTTCTGATTTTCAGCTTATGCACTGTCTCTCTTGTTTTATGTCAAGTATGTTACTATTATATTTTGTTCTATGCGCTGTGAGACATTCTACAGGTTCTTTGTATGTTCATTTCCTTCTTCCTTTTCCTTCTCACGACCCGTTCCGTGCTAACTGGACATGTGTACAGCGCACCTTTGGAGTAAATATCGGTTGGTGCGGGGCGGACCGTCACAACATGAATGTTGATCTAACATGTAAGCATGTGCTTTAGATCATAAACTTGCAAGTAACCACCAAATTATAACATGACATGTTTCATCATTCAGTTGACATAATACGTTCATTTTCCAATCATAATAGATCCCAATATATAAAATATGGTATGTTTATCATCACAAACATATAGGCATGATCAATCACAATGGTAGTTTAAGATAAATGAGAATCAAACTTTATTTATCTTATACGTAAGCATCATTCTATATTCGAATTACAACATGTCATGATTCATTTAAAAGATCGTTTAAATCTACGTAATAACCAACTTACAAACTAAAAAAAAGGAATTCTTGATTTCTGAAATCTGAATTCTGAAATTGGTATGCTCGTCTTTGTTGTAGATTATTGAATTTGATTACTTTAATTTGATTTTGATTCAGGTTTTTATCTTGTCTTTGAATTGAAAGCGGTGACGGCTACTCCAAGTTCTCTGTTGAGGGCGTGATAGTTCCAGGATTATTTTTGTGTGATTTTAGGTTGAGCATTGGGTTGTTTATATAGAATTTCAATTTAATTAGAGCCGTCGGATGATCCTAGAGTTAACCACAACCATTCAGTCAGGATAGGGTGACAACTCAGCCCTAATGACTCAGCAAGGAGTCAGAAAGGACACAGCAATGACTCACAGTATGGATCAGATCACACCAGAAAGCTTTGCAGGCTCTCAGCTCGGCCTGGGCGCACTTGGCAGGTACGCCAGTGCAACTTTTGTACTGGCGCACTTCCCAAGTGCGCCAGTGCATATTTTTTTTTCTTTTTTCTGGTTTTCTGCTTAACTTCGTTCGTCCATATCTCCTTCGTACGGTGTCCATTTTATGCAAACTCGGACTCTATCTCAAGCAGAATTCCGAGACGAACGCAAAGGCGTAACCCGTATCCCTTAATTCTCACATTTGAAATTAATTATTCTTTGATTCGTTACTATAACGTTAATAGAAAATGCGGGGTGTTACACCCCCACTTAAGACTTTTCATCTCGAAAAGGAGAGCTCGTAAAATTATTCATAAACAGAATGAGTCTTACCCATAAATTTGTTGAAACAAAATTATTTATAAAATTTTATTAACCTTGAAATTTATCAAAATGGTTTATAGAAGCAAAATTTTCATATGACTAAATTGGTAAAACTCTTATATCAAATGCTTATTTACACAAAACAAAGATAACGGTATTATAATGATATAATTTGTTGGAAAGGTTAATTTAAGTAAGTTTGAACTTCTATTAACATTTGAAACTTAGGATGATTTCTCTGACTTAGAATCTCATTTTCTATTTCAAACCATTGAAATACTACATATTCCTTTCATATAGAAAATCATACTTCACTTCGAGATCTCCAAAACAAAATTTGCTTCCAAAATTTCAAATATACTATAATGAAATATGTATGTTATTAGTTCGAGAACTTCATCCTCATGACAGGGCAACTGAGTATCACCCATCGCATGAAACCCAATCTTTCATCACAACCCAAGTTTAGTCATGGTTACTCGAACAAACCAAATCATTTCATACCCCGAAGTTGTAAATCATTTCATAATCATAGTTTACAATTACTTATTGTTTTCAAACATTTCAAAATATCGGGATTCTAGTTGTTGAAACTACTGTTTATTATAAACAGTTTATAACCTATATATCATATTCAAAATGGTTGAAATATAATTTCCAAGTAACTTATGTTGACATCAACATTTCAAGTTTCGAATTCATACCAATCTTTGTGAATTTAAATTTTCATTCTTTACATAAGTTGAATTTTTTTCCTTATCGACTCATATTATCATAAATTGGTCTCCCGCAAATTCAAACTTACATTCCAACCGTTTAAATTTCATACATGGCATTAACTTCTTTTAAAATTCAATATTGCTTCAATGTTTCAAGACTTTTATATAATATTTTCTAAGAGTCAAATTCCATAATTTAGAAGTCATATTCATAAAATCGAACAACTTTTCTTTTTGTTTGTATCTCGAGATCTACGACATTTATTCATTCTTGTTTTAAATTCCAAATCTTGTTAGGAAAGTTACTTTATTCAACAAGTCTAGCAAAAATCTTTAAAACATTCCTTTCAAATTATCACTATGCTTTCGCTGCGCTACTCCGGTTTAGTGTATACATATTTCAAACAATTTGTCCTAAACACTAGAAATTGATTTCGAAGATTCTCCGAAACTAAAATCTTTATATTTCGAAAAATCAAAATTTTCCTAGTCTACTTACTACGCAAGGCTCGGGTAATATAAGGCTTTGGACAAATAGAAATTACCAAATCCGAATTAGTTCCTAGTTTTGTTGAGTACTCAGGTTTTTCCCATTAACCTTTCCTTGAGTAATTCTTACTTCAAATTTCATTTTCCATTGTATCGTAATCGATTACTCTTTAATACTTTCTATTTGGATTGCTCATATAGTTTTAATAGGGAAAGATAGTTTTCTCCCTCACTTAGATAATTGTTACAATATAAACCATTTTTTTTTCAAACAAATTTCCAACTTATGTTAAATTACCTTCGAATTCTTTGAGGCGAGTTTGATTGCCGAAATATACTTCCGAGAAAAAATAGCTTAATCTTGCATTTTACCATTTATAATTCATGTCAGGTATAGGTTCGACTCTATTGCTTAACACTTATCGAGGAATATGATATCTTCTCTGATTATACTTACTAGATCTCAATATTTATATTCAAACATTCTGTGATGATCTCAAAATTCCGTATGACGGAATTAAGGATAATCATTGGAATATAACACATTTATCATCATTAGCAGATAATAGCATAAACATAAAATAGAATAATTTACATCAATGTGACAGTGGAATCATAATATGTAACAACATCAGAGTAGCACAGCATAGGATAAAACTTAGTGCATAAAAGTAAATGATCTGTCTACATCGAGATCACTGGTACATATACATCATAAATACATAATAGAAGTAAATATATCTACATTGCGATAAGCGGAAATCATATACATATAGTACTAATGGCGGAATATCACATAGCCAAAATACTAAGAAGTCAAGTCCTCGCCATACAAGCCAAAAGATGCACTCCATGATGTAGTGCAAAAGCCAAAATATATCCTACTACCTGTCACTATGTTGCCCATGTGAAATTAAGGGCACCCGAGTTTGCAAAGTGAAACAAACTACGAGTTAGTCATGGGACTGGTATGAGAAATCTACTTAACTGGATAAACAACACTAACAAGGCAAATCATAGGACCACGCCACATTCGCGGAACGGGTTTACTCCAGTGATTGCCAGTGCATTAAACAAGGTAAATTATTCAAACAACGCAACGCTTTTTATAAAAATGCAGCCGTTATAAGACCCAAGTCCCATTATACAATGCAACGCAAACCGGAGGATAGGGTTTTACCTTATAATGGCCAAAATTTGCTTGATACGTGTAAAGCAAAATCATTTGATATTATTACTAGTGCATATCTGTTTCAAAAGAAAATTCAATCATAAATATCAATCATAGACAACATGAGCGTCCTATGCCACTATGTCGCCATATATAAGTTACAATCAAATCCGTGATTTCATATTGGAAATTGGGATTCCATCATGTGTCGAGGCAAGGGGCAAGCTCCTCACTGGCTTCGGGACACTCTAGCAAATGCCCCATGATTTCCCGCTAAAAACCTTTGGAATCGGCTGGGCCAGTCCTCTCTTACATTTGAGAATTAGTTATCCCTGAACACACGTTTCCAGGTCCTGTCGGACCTATACATCGGCTCCGTAGAGACCAATATAATCGAAGCGCCTCGCATTCCAACATCCACAAAGTTATAATAATCAACGATGCCAGGGCTAGTAAAACGCTGACACTGCCCATAGCTAGAAAGAAACGTCGTGTTCTCCCAGCGGTCCTTATCCCGTTTTTAACTCATACCGAGGTGTGAGGCTCGCGAATCAACGTCATACACAAAGCTGCGCTATCTCAAAGCCTTGCTTTGATCATCAACCAAAAGACTCTGCTTTTCGAAAAAAGCCTTGATCATTTGCATCTTCGAATGCCATGCTGTCAATCCACACCATACCATTGATATCTACCGATATACAGCCTCTGAGTTCGTATGTCTCAGAGTAGGGCATTAAGCAGGAGAATAAATTCTCCACCGCCAAACAGATGTATGTTCAGTAGAGATCAACGAATACAGCACAGAATACACATCAGACACACATCCATTAAGAAGTCTGTTCTGGGTCTGCACGAAACCGGAGGCACCTTATTCCTGCTCCCGTATGTCCAATACAGGAGAGAGGCCCTTGCATATCCAGACAATCAACAAGCACATCTAGACCACCACCACTGTAACCTCATCAAGGGAGGAGTAGTAATCTACACGATGTGAAGATCACCGGTCTTGCACCATCTTCATATCTTCGACATTTATTCGTCGATCAATTATTTGAAATGAGAATTACTCGGCCTTTTCAAATAATTCGCGTATATTAGAATTCAAATCAATTCTGTCATGGTTAAATTATTCGACATCCAAATTTACGTTCTTTATATAATTTTAATGTCAAACACATTGAACCATCAAATATCAAGCAAACCAAGTAGAATCGATTTATTTCCATTCCATATCGATTATAATATTTTATAACGATGTTCTGCTATTTTTATTTATTTAAAAATAGCGCCGTTTAATTAAACGACATTTCAGGCCATAGTGTGGCCTTGGCGCTGTTTTTCTCTAATGTTGATTTACACATTTCTCAAAATCTAATCGTCGGATCTTAATGAAGTTGATTCCATTGGAAAGATCTCTCCAAAGCGAACCCAAGGTTCCGGTTTTGGGAGAATCCAACGGTCGGATCTCTCGAGATAATCGTTTAAAGTTACGATTTCAAAATACAAACTGCAGTTTCATTATTCATTTTATTTAATATATATGTATATATATATATATATATATATGATTCATTCTGGCGCTGTTTTCATTCAGATTTGAATTAAACATTTCACACAATCCAACCGTTGGATTTTAACAAACTTTATATCGTTGGAAAGATTTTTCCAAAGCGAACCCAATGATTCCAGTTTCGGGGAAATCCGATGGTCGGATTTCTCGATATAATCATTTAAAATTATGATTCCAAAACACAAACTACAGCGTCGCTATTCATTTTATTTAATATATATATATATATATAATTCAATCGACGATTTCCATATCGTTTTCCACTTCAAATATTTCACTAACGCCTTTAAATTATGGAAAATTTTGCCATAACCTCCTTTGTACGGGGAGGGGTTTAGAAATTTATTGGGCCGTATTAGGCACCCAATAAATCCTAAAAAGCATGAACATATTTATACTGATATATTCCGGTGTCCACAGGGGAGTGTGTATAAATCATAACTCCAGAGAATAAATTCTCATCACCCTATAAATGGTTTTGGTGCCTTAATGACCAGAGAGACGTGTTTATTGTCATCTCCAGACCCGTGTAGGGTTTTTATCATATGTAAATTCATCATTATATTTTATATAATCCATATCAGTCTTCAGTTCAACCTGAAATGCAGTCATCGCCATACAAGCCTCTCGCTTGTATGGTAAATCTTCCACCTCGTCATATAAGCTCCAAATGCTTATGTGGTATATAATAGGGTATGTTATCTTAAAGAAGTATGCCATGTAGTGTAGCTCAAAATTAATTGTTGCTATCATATGGTGACATTTATTATTTCACACAGAACAACAAGCATTCCGCATCCAATGACATTGACAGGAGTTTATATAATAATAAAATGACGCGGCCAACTCATTAAGGTTTACCTATTTGTCGGGCATGCAAATAAATTCTTTACTGAACAGCTAATCCGTATTCCTGTTCAATACATGTATATATATATATATATATATATGGAGAACTAAACTACAAGTAATATTTTTAGCGAACAAATGTTTGTTTCAATATGCGGTTATTTTTAACACTTCATACATAGGATAAAAATGTTATTTTTGGCTAAAAAAAATATGTTTCAACACATGTGTATTTTTAGCGAGTCGTTTACATGATAAAAATGATATTTTTATCATTTAAATTATTTATTCCACACATGAATGTTTTTAGCACTTCATATTCACAATAAAATGTTAATTTTATTGTTCAATCCTTTTATTCAACACATGAATCCTTTTTAACATATGAATATTTTAGTTAGTTCATACATATAATAAAAATGACATTTTTATTGTTAAAACAATTTATTTGAAACACGAATATTTTATATACTTCATAAATAAGATAAAAATGATATTTTTGAAGTTAAAATTATTTATTTAAAACAATAATATTTTATATAGTCCATATATTAGATAAAAATGTGATTTTTACTTTCTAAACAATTTATTCAACACATGAATGCCATTCAACGCATGAATATCTCAACATATGAATACCTCATACATGCACACTTCATATACTTCATACACATAATAAAAATGTGATTTTTATTACCTAAAAAATTTATTCAACACATGAGTATAATTCAATACATGAAAATAATTCAAACACATACATATTACTGAAAATTTCGACAGCATAATGGTAGGGGGTTAAAAACCGGCACCGTCCCGAGTACAGCTCCTCGCACTACCTTAGGCCTCGCGGCGTTCCATAAGGGGCTTATCTACATGATATAAGATCAATTTCATATCATATGAATTTTCCATAATAATTCCCGTTGTTTTAACCACAAACAATTTCTTTCAACCACAAACAAATATTTCCAACCATTCGTATTTCAACTAATTTTCAACCATTCACATTATCAACAATTTCACGTCATATACAATCAATTCATATCGTCCATGGTCTGTGGACGAGGGGAGTACATATATAAATATATTTCATTTCCATTTCAATAGATATATGATTTTTACAACGCATGTATAATTTATATATCGCTCATATAACTTATACAACGCTCATACATGTGGTGTAAATTGCATATATAATTTATATTTTGCTCATATAATTTATACAACGCATTTCCATTCCATATTGAATTTAGATGTCTCACATTGATTTTAATCCTTCTGAAATTTGTAGCGAGCACTTAACACGTTCTAGCTTCTTCTAGAATGTAGACGATGTCGCTACGAGTCCGATGTTTCCTGTTTCATCGAATTTCGTCAACATAGCAAAAAGATATGATTTTTATTTGAAAATATGATTTGGAACACTTAGAAGTGTTATTTTCTATTTTAAAAAAAGGCCGTTACCTCGGCAATTTCTTCCTAAGTAGGTTTTGCTTTTTCTTCCAAACCTTAGCTCGAGGTCTAGATCGGATTGCAACCTGAAAGGGCCTGGAGAGGCGCGTTGATCGAGGTGGGGGTTGGTAAACTCGATGGAGGATCCGGGGCGTGGCGGCGCTGCGAAGTGCAGAACTTCCCGGAGGTGTTTCTCGAGGTATGATGCACGATAGGGTGAGCTCCTTATATGGATTTGAAGAGGAGGAGGTGTTCTTTAAAAAGTTGCAAAAGGGCAGGGTGTAATTCGTGGAGGATTGGCCGGAAAATGAACGGGAAGGGAGGAGCACCATTCACCGTCGAGAGCAGGTTACGGGGGGGGGGGGGGAGGGGGTTTATATTTTTATAAAATTAAATAATGAAAGAAAAATCCTATTCGCCAATATTTATATTATTTCAAAAATTAGGGGTTTTTCCATACGAACTCTGATTCAAACCCAACAACTGTCGCCACTAGCTAAATACCCCCATCCCGAACACAATGGAATATGTTTCATAGGCCCATTCGAAAATGACAGCCAGTTATTTTCCAAATTAAAATATAAAACGTTCAAATTCTGTTTTTAACATACATTTTATTTTGCTGGGGCCACATACTGATTCCAAAAATTCCCGAAAAATAAATCTGGCTATATTGGGATGATACGGTCCCAACAAAACTGGTTTCGTCGAATACTGAGACCGTTTGAAAAATGGCCATTTTCTGGTCGATCCAATTTGATTGAAATCAACAAAACACATTTTCCTTTGCCATGCTCACATATTAATTCCAAAAATTGTGTAATTTAAAACCTAGCAATAAATTGACATCCGGATCCAACAAAAGTGGTTTCGTTGAAAACGGAGGTCGTTTGCAAAATGTCATTTTCCAAGGGCTATATTTATTCTATAGCAACCATTCTGAATATTCAACTGGCCATAACTTTTGATTCCCGCTATGAAATTTCAATTTTTCAGATTCGTTAGAAAGATATTCTCAAATAGATTTAAATATTTTTGGTTTCGCTAAAATCCGTTTTATTTTGCATCCTGTACATTCAGTCAAAGTTCGAATTCAAAATTTTAAACTGCCGCACTATTTCTAACTCATTATATTATTGCAATATTTTATTTTAATTTCTCCAAATTCATTAAAATAACCAAATTAAATTTTTTAAATTAGCTCGTATTTTCTAGGTTGTTACACATCATTATGACTTGATCAATTTCATTTGTTAGAATAGAGTGATGTTCGACGCATGTGATTAACAAATAAACTTACGTACATGCATATTCAATATTCATTTTCCAATTCATCAGACGAATTTTACACTTAAACATTTATTTTCTTTCCGGCTATTTATAGGTTACTCATGAATTATTGTCCAGGTTAATTATGTTTTTAGCTTATCTTCCTTATATTAGATTCCTTTAATATTTCCAACATATCGAAATAATTTAAGTATTTCTCGACGTCGTAGCCGGAATCATATAGTCATCCCACTTTCGAAACTCGAAAATCACTACCGATGGTGCCATGGTCAACAGTAAATTCATCCTCGAGCGACTAGAATGTGATTCTATATATATCTAGTATACACTGGACTTGTATATACGTTAGCTAGGCGTATATTCAAAATCCCTATATACTTGATAGTCCAATCGCGACGTCGAAGACAATACTCAAGAATCCCTTATCCTTAATTATATTTCTAAAATAATCAAACTTTCAAAACGATTTGCTTAGTTCAAAAATACTTTATATGGATTTCAAATGCACTCTCTCGACATAATATTCCAAAATCTCATTCTAGGGCATTTTTGACCCTATCTCTAATGAGACGTTATAACTCTGATGAGTCCTATCTTTTGTTCAAAATATGTAGTACCCATCACTTTGTATAAACCAAAGCTCTACCAGATGTAACGACCCATCTTTTTGCTCGATTCTCGTCGGTAATTAAACCAACTTAAATCGTTCACAAAGACGAATTGTTATGGGTACATATATACATTGAACAATATAATAGAACCCTTATTGCATAATTCAATATTACATCAGAGTTACATGGAATATCAGAGTTACACATATATATACACAGCGGAAGAACACATATAAATATACTCTCAGCGGAAGAGCAAAACACAACGGAAGCTTCAATCTCTAGCGTGGACTCCAACTCAGAAAGCGCTCCGAACCTTGCTCCAACGAACTAAAACTGGAAAACTAAACTACTTGTAATGGCCCACAAATCCATACTACTTGGGATGACTAATAAAACACACGTCCAACTCAAATAATAAAGAAATATGAGTCATTAGGGTTAAAGAAAATAGAAAAGATAGAAGATGAACAGAAATAACAATGCAGAAGCTCACAGCGGAACGAATAAAATATATTATATAACATAAGCTTTGAAATACAAAATTTTATATCGTACATCAGAGTACAATACAACATTTGGTACAGTGGAAATAACTCTAAATAATTAATGTTGAAGCCTCCTGCTTCCAGCTCCTCCAAGTGTATCTGTAAAGCTTGAAATACTTGACTGCCTGTACAAATTTGGGCACCCAAGAGTTTAGGAAAAGCAACCAAAATAAACTCTGGGTCAGTCATGGGACTGGTGTGAGTAAACTCCAACCATATTGTTCAACTTTGAAAAAAACCTTTTTAAAGAAAAGGATAATAGTAAGACCAGCCCACACATAAACACGGACGATTTTTACCTTACTATAACCCAAATCATTTTTTTTGATATCAAAATCCAGTGATATTATAATAATGTCTAATCAAATAAATAACCAAATAGTAGAATGCTTGCATCTCACGCTCTACATATATAGTATAAAATCAAAAATCGCAGAGCGCTTATTGGAGATTACATTCCAACTATGACAAGGTATGGGACCACCTGCTGATAGTGTATCTCTAGAGGGGAAAACACTGGGTTCAACAAGAACGTCTTGCAACCCGCGCCACACATGACCGAGCACTCATTTCGCTTGAGTGTATCGAATGTATATCACCAACGGTTGGGCTCAAACCACCGTTTCCCGAAAAGGGACTGCATCGAAATAGATTAAAGAAGTAAAATGAATTTCTCTAGATAGGTAATTATATATCCTAATGGGAGCGACCCACATAGCCATGCTGCCTGCCCGATTTTTTGTCATTTCCCGGTTATGAAGCTTGAGTCCTCGTTTATCTTTTAGAACATCTGGCCACCATACACTTTGAATGCCACATCGTCAAACCCGTCAAATCACTAGTTGATCTTCCCAAAAATATTACGGGTACAAAAGCTAAGAGAAACGAATTTCTCTGCCACCAGACGTAATACCTTGAAAAGATCGTCTTATGTGACCGTTAGGAATACCCTGTCAGACATTCATCCATACAAGTTGTCCTGGAACTGGACAAACATAACAGCTCTTGCATTTCACTCTTTCTTCGATTATCTTCACTATAATTTAATTCGCAATGCGTATGCCTATACAGAGTGGTTTTCGGATATTAAATCCAACCGGTCTCTCCGTATTGACAAAGATGGTCAAAAATCTTTGATAGTTGGTGATTTAACTATCAAAGGAAAAAAAATAAACATCCATCAATCAATTTCACAATCACTGGCCCTTTCTAATATTTTATATTAAATTCATTTCTTAGCGAATTCTATATATATCGTTATATCGATTTCTATTATCAAAATTTCTTAAAAATATTCTAACTCCTTGAATTTTCGGAAAATTTCGCCAGCACCTCCTTTGTACCGGTCAATAGTTCAAATCCCATCTCACTTCTCTAGGCCCTTTCCATTCAAAAAGAAAATCAAAAAAGCGGCTTGCCGATTCGGTGCATAAAACCTTATATGGAAATGTAAACATGTACCTTTTTGTCGGGCATTTAAAATATAATCTTCATACTCTTCATATTCCCCAACCCATACCTGTTTAACATATATATGCCCATTCCCAATATCATTTCAACCAATCCAATCATTTCTACTTTTAATTGCTTTCCATTCGCTAACTAGTTCTCCAGTTAGCTTCTCTTCTTAATCTATTTTATTTTGAATATATCACATTTGAATATACTTATATGCACTTACACACAATTCAAACTCAATTTGCTCGCTTCCAAATTCTAATCCAAGATTTATAATCGAATTCACAATTTCAATTCACAAATTTCATTCCACAGTTATGTTCGACTCAAGATTCTATAAAGTAATTTCTTTGAAATTATTTAACCTCATTTGATAATTTAAAATCTACTTTTTTAAAAAAAAAATCAATCCATTTACTCGACTTGATGTCATATTTATTTTATAACTCAAATCTGGTTCTTTCTAATGGAAATTCGAATTTTATTTACTCAAAATCCTTTTAATCTATTAAATAAACCGTTATGATTTATAAAGGATTATGGCGCTGTTTTTTTGAAAATTTGATTTTGACATAGCTCAAAATCTATAAGACAAAATTTAGATTTTTCTCTTCCATTAGAAAACTATTATTCAATAGGTCCGAGTGTTTCTTGTTTCATCAAATTTCGACTTATATTGAGTTCTGTATACTCAATTGAATTTCGAAATGCCAAATTATGAACTACCGTGCTGCGGCGAGTTCGTTTTAATTAAATCAAATATAAATGTTAAAACTTCATTTATAAAATAATTCCAACTCCATTTTCAGTAAATCAAACTCGTTAGCCAAACTACCTTAACAATTCAAATAATTTAAACCCGTCGATGATTCTGTTCCATATTCATAACTAAGTTCAAAACCCTGATTCCTATATTCAAGTCTAATTCACTTGGAATTAGTTTATTTATGGAATATCGATATCATCGAATTCGAATTATAAATTTCCTTCATGAAAATAATTAATTAATTTAACATCTCTTACCATTGCAAACTAATATCATCCCTCGATAATAGTGAAGTCGTTCAAGTTGGGGTATTTTAATTACCTCTTAGACCTTGATCGACAACGTTCTTATCTAAAGACAGATAAAAGTTTGTAGTACGACAACTCGATTTAAACCTCAACTTTTATTCCATTTCTTACATTTGGAATCTATTTTCAAAATTACTCTATGAAAATTATTTCATCACATTTATAAATGTAGTTTATAAATTAGCTTCCTTGTTAAAACAAATCTTCCATTTTAACAATCGATTTGAAACTCGCTTCCAATTTCGGAATAGTTTATTTCATATAACTTATATATATATATATATATAATGCAAATATAGAATCTATTTTCACATCAAATTTCAATTACAATTTCTATTTAATATAAATCCAATATCCTTTTTGAGATTAAATATTTTTATAAATTCGACATAGTCAAATTCTATTAATAAACCTTTATGGATTTATTCCAATTTAATCTACCTTTCGAATATCAAAATGAATTACATGATTTTCAATTCTCCTTTTTAATCTATACTTGAATCTAAATTCTAATTATCCAATAATAGTTATTTCTTTTATTTATTCCGAATATCAAAAATGATTTCATCGTTTCCTTTGAAATGATTCCCAATTCCCCTTTTTAATTCATATTTGAATTTAAATAATCCAATTATTCTAGGATCATTATTCACTTCCATTTATAAACGTCGTTTATAATTTCAATTACTTGTTTCAAATATTGAAACATGTTTCTATTTCAAATTCCTTTCCTGCTTTCGAAAAAAATAGTTTTCCTTTTTAAAATTAGCACTTGAGTTTCCATTTCTAAATTGTTCAATGATAAATTTTCTATTCTGTTATAAACATCATTTATAAATTTCATTTATTCTTGTTTTGAGTATTTAAAACAAGTTCTTGTTTCAAATCTTATTTGAACTTTAATCCCCATTCTAGAAAATAAATTTCCTTTTTAAATTCAGACTTGAATTTAAAAACCTAATATTATCAAACAATAATTTTCCTTTCCATTTGTAGCCTTGTTAATAATTAAGCTACTTGTTTTTGTTATTAAAACAAGTAAATATTTCATAGTTCATTCAAATTTCACTTTTATTTCAAAAAATAAATTTTCCTTTTAAATGTCAAAAACCCCTTTTGATATTTTTAAATATAAATATATAGGGCCAGTAATATTCAATCATCCAAACACACAAACATCAACTCAATTCAACACATCACACATATATGGATATGTATACAATAACAAATAAATTTGAGGAGTCCAGTTGGATCCCTCTAACCTGTTACCCTACATCCACAGATGTTAGTCAACAACAATAATAATACCAATCCTGCTTTAAGGCAGGATATTGCCGTATAAAGGTCATCCACTGTATATATTATGTGGCACATGGGGAAATCATCCGCTAATGATACTGCGGGCATCCGCTAATGGTACTGTGGGAACTATCCAATCACCAATACTATATATATTCAACCATCACCTAAATAACTAATTTATATGCAACCACAATAATTCAATTCATGTATACATCCAAACAATCAACGATTTATTTAAAAATAAAACTGTGAGTGAGATTTACTCACCTGGTTTTCATCTGCCGAATATTTCATTTATTTCCAATCGTCTCGGCTACATATCTACCCGAATGAAATTGAAATGAAATCCTTACCTATGATTATTTATCGATTTAACATTTATTTATTAAGTGATTAAACGATTATTAAATAGATTAACTACTAACAAAAATAAATAAATATCCCTAAGTATTTTAATTTAATATATACCTTATCACCTTGCAAAAACTCGATCACTTGATGAAGTATATCTCTGAACAAATTCCAAACTAAAAATGCCACAAATTCCTATTCGAACCTGCATGTGTCTCCATCACCACTACTGTATATTTCAACTCCCTTATCCCTATTGACTGTCCACTTTGACACCACCACTAATGAACTCAGCACCTCCAATTCACCTCCTACCAAATTTCCACTATCGCTCCCTGTCCAGTGTGGTTTGCACCATCAACAGAAACAATCGTGGCCCTGTAGCAGTTCGCATTCTATTATAAAATCATCCTCTTCCAGAAATTCACGATATTCTTCCCATTCCAATCACACACCTCAGATCCTACGACCGCATCCACTTGAACCATCTAACCCCAACTACCCTAATCGCGAGCACCTCAACAACCAGTCGAGCTTTGTGAAATCCCGCAGTTTGATGGTGAATTGAGACCGCGACTTCCCTTTTTATTTTTAAATGAAAGATTCGATTTTGATTTTGAGAGAAAGGGAACGATTTTAATTTATTTGAGAAGCCACCATTTTTCTGAAGCTTTCTGTTTGATTTAGCAAAGTAAATGGGTGTTTGCGTTTTATAGCTGAATGGGGGGAACAGTTATATCGGCTCGAGGGAGAAAATTTGGTCTGCACGATTCAGAATACACACTCTGCCATTAATTTCATGTTTTACTTCGCCAAGAAGGAGGGAGACAAAGATTTTTGCTCGATGTAAAAATATAGGTATGCGCTAATTTATTTTTAGCGTGGCATTGTTTAGATTCCAAGTCGTCTGAAAGTGATTTGAAAAGAATTAAGGATGTATTTTAATTAAATAACTTAAAGGATCTCGTGGTACCCTTCCTAGAAAACCACGAACCACTTATTTAAATGTAAGACCAATGTTCTACTGTTACAACACTACTCTGAACTCAATGGAACGAGTTCTGAAATTAAATTTAACTGTACAGAAAAGATAACAATTTAAATTAACGATTTAAATTAAACTCGATTTAAAATATAAATCAATTCCAAATAATTAAATTCATCGGTAATAAATTATTATTATCGTTCTAATTCAATAGAATTTATGTTAATTGTTAGAATCGTTTAAATTCAGTTTTAATTCTAAATTATAATCGTTTTTATATTACGATAATTCAATCTCTTTGAAATTAATCGTATATCAATTATTGAATCGATAAAATTCAATAAAAGTTCATATATAATTCCAATTATATATTTAAAACAAATTTAAATATTTATTATAAAACAGCTAAAATTTCGGGACGTTACATTCCTTCTCCCTTAAAAGAATTTCGTGCCCGAAATTACTAAGGTAAACATAATGCTGCAAGCCCGTTAACATCTTCAAAATTCACTTATGTTGAAATTCAACTATTCACATTTCAACAAATTTTAGTTCCAACATAACCTTCGGTTTCCATTTACATTGCATACCATATATGCTCACATTCAATTAATTCGAATGGTTTTCAATCAACACATTCTTATCCGACTCATATTCCATTTAAATCTATTCAAATTGATTTTAGTCAATTTATTTCACTTCAATCCATTTAACTTCCTTAAGTTAAATTTAAATTTCAGAATTCAAATACTCAAGTTTTTATTTCAAATCCCTTTGAAATTATATAAACATATACCTATATTTATAATTCATCACAAAATCAAAACATCTAAATATTCAAACCAACTTGTTTTCTTTGAAACAAATTTCCATCAAAATCTTTTCTAAGGTAGCAACTTATCACTTAAAAACTAGAAAATGAACATTGATGATGCTGTAGTCATCATCAGAATTATTTCCCTGCCACTGAAGTGAGTTCAGTGCTTTAACACTTTCAAAATTCATTATAATGATTTTGATTTATAAATCCATCAAACACGAAGTTAAATTGTTTTCATATAATTCAGGAAAAAACATTTTCTAACTTCCCAGGATTTAAAATTCCAAATTCTAGTTTGAATTCAATTTTAATTCATCTCAATTGTATATTTAATTCATATATAAATTCTATTTTGGTTATGTATAAACATTCCAATTTTAATAATCTAATTTGATTATAATAACAACAAACTCATCCATATAATATAATAATTTTAGAAAATTATCCCTTCTATTTCAAAAATAGAATTTTGGGTAAAATTATTTCATCTACCCACTTTAAAATAATACTGTGTCAAATTTATCTGTTCAAGTATTTAGAAATTCCAATCGACTTCGTGGCGTCCCACAATTTGATCAGAATTCATAAACCACTCAACAAACTAGCTAACACAATATAAAATAGTTTTTATATCAATTTACAAATATGCGCTCTAGTATATATACACTCAACTCATTTTAGGGTACATCTGACCCTATCTCTAATGAGCAAAATCCCACCAAAGCCTAGGTATTCGCTCAACCTAAGCTCTGATACCAACTGCAATGGCCCATAAATCAATACTACCTGAGCTGACTAATACAACACACGTCCAACTCAAATAATACAGAAATATGAGTCACTAGGGTTAAAGGAAATAGAAAAGATAGAAGATGAACAGAAATAACAATACAGTATCTCACAGCGGAACGAATAAAATATATTATATAACATAAGCTTTGAAATACAAAATTTTATATCATATATACATACCATCATCAAAGTACAATACATCATTTGGTACAGCGGAAATAACTCTAAATAACTAATGTTGAAGCCTCCTGCTTCCAGGTCCTCCAAGTGTATCTGTAAAGCCTGAAACACTTGACTGCCTGTACAAATTTGGGCACCCAAGACTTTAGGAAAAACAAACGAAATAAACTCTGGGTCAGTCATGGGACTGTTGTGAGTAAACTCCAACCATATTGTTCAACATTGAAAAAAACCTTTTAAAAGAAAAGGATAATAGTAAGACTAGCCCACACATAAACACGGATGGTTTTTACCTTACTATAACCCAAAACATTTTTTTTGATATCAAAATCCAGTGATATTATAATAATGTCTAATCAAATAAATAACCAAATAGTAGAGCGCTTGCATCTCATGCTCTACATATATAGCATAAAATCAAAAATCGCAGGGCGCTTATTGGAGATTTGATTCCAACTATGACAAGGTATGGGACCACCTACTGATAGTGTATCTCTAGAGGGGAATATACTGGGTTCAACAAGAACGTCTTACAACCCGGCCCACACATGACCGACCACTTATTTCGCTTGAGTGTATCGAATGTACATCACCCATGGTTGGGCTCAAATCACCGTTTCCCGAAAAGGGACAACATCAAAACAGATTAAAGAAGTGAAAGGAATTTCTCTAGATAGGTGATTATACATCATAATGGGAGCGACCCACATAGCCATGCTGCCTGCCCGATTTTTTGTCATTTCCCGGTTGTGAAGCTTGAGGCCTCGTTTATCTTTTAGAACATCTGGCCACCATACACTTCGAATTCCACATCGTCAAACCCGCTAAATTACTAGTTGATCTTCCCAAAAATATTACAGGTATTAAAGCTAACAGAAACGAATTTCTCCTCCACCAGACGTAATACCTTGAAAATATCGTCTTATGTGACAGTTAGGAATACTGTGTCAAACATTCGTCCATACAAGTTTTCCTGGAACTTGACAAACATGACAACTCTTGCATTTCACTCTATCTTCGATTATCTTCAATATAATTTAATTCGCAACGCCTATGCCTATACGGATTGGTTTTCGGATATTAAATCCAACCGGTCTCTCCGTATTGACAGCGATGGTCAAAAATATTTGCTAGTCGGTGATTTAACTATTAAAGGGAAAAAAAGTAAACATTCATCAAACAATTTCACAATCACTGGCCATTTCTAATATTTTGTATTAACTTCATTTCTTAGCGGATTCTATATATATTGTTATATCGATTTTTATTATCAAAATTTATTAAAAATACTCTAACTCCTTAAATTTCCGGAAAATTTCGCCAGCACCTTCTTTGTACCGGTCGATAGTTCAAACCCCAACTCGCCTCTCTAGGCCCTTTCCATTCAAAAATAAAATAAAAAAGCCAAGCGGCTTGCCGATTCGGCGCATAAAACCTCATGTGGAAACTTAAACATGTACCTTTTTGTCGGGCGCTTAAATTATAATCTTCATACTCTTCATATTCTCCATCCCATACCTGTTTAACATATATATGCCCATTCCCAATATCATTTCAACAAATCCAATCATTTCTGCTTTTAATTGCTTTCCATCCGCTAACTAGTTCTCCAATTAGCTTCTCTTCTTAATTTATTTTTAATTTGAATATATCACGTTTGAATATACTTGTATCCACTTACACACAATTCAAACTCAATTTGCTCGCTTCCAAAATCTAATCCAAGTTTTATATTCGAATTCACAATTTCAATTCGCAAATTTCATTCCATAGTTAAGTTCGACTCAAGATTCTATAAACTAATTTCTTTGAAATTATTTAACCTCATTTGATAATTTAAAATCTACTTTTTTTTTCAAAAGTCAATCCATTTACTCGACTTGAGGTCATATTTATTTTATAACTCAAATCTAGATTTTTCTGATGGAAATTTGAATTTTATTTACTCAAAATCCTTTTAATCTATTAAATTAACCGTTATGATTTAAATAGGATTATGGCGCTGTTTTTCTGAAAATTTGATTTCGATATAACTCAAAATCTATAAGACGAAATTTAGATTTTTCTCTTCCATTAGAAAACTATTATTCAATAGGTCCGGGTATTTCTTGTTTCATCAAATTTTGACTTATATTGAGTTATGTATACTCAATTGAAGTTCAAAACATCAAATTACGAACTACCACACTGCGTCAAGATCTTTTTATTAAATTAAATATAAATGTTAAAACTTCGTTTATAAAATTATACCAACTCCATTTTCAATAAATCAAACTCGTTATCCAAACTACCTTAACAATTCAAATTATTTAAACTCGTCGATGATTCTTTTCCATATTCATAACTAAGTTCAAAACCCCGATTCCTATATTCAAGTCTAATTCACTTGGAATTAGTTTATTTATGGAATATCGATATCATCTAATTCTAATTATAAATTTCCTTCATACAAATAATTAATTTAACATCTCTTACCATTACAAACTAATATCATCCCTCGATAATAGTGAAGTCATTCAAGTTGGGGTATTTTAATTACCTCTCAGACCTTGATCGACAACGTTCTTATCTAGAGACAGATGAAAGTTTGTAATACAACAACTCGATTTAAACCTCACCTTTTATTCCATTTCTTACATTTTGAATCTATTTTCAAAATTACTCGATGAAAATTATTTTATCACATTTATAAAGGTAATTCATAAACTAGCTTCCTTGTTAAAACAAAACTTCCATTTTAACAATCGATTTGAAACTCGATTCCAATTTCGAAATAGTTTATTTTATATAACTTATATATATAATACAAATACAAAATCTATTTTCACATCAAACTTCAATTACAGTTTATATTTAATATAAATCCAATATCCTTTCTGAGATTAAATATTTTTTTATAAATTCGACATAGTTGAATTCTATTTATAAACCCTTACGGATTTATTCCAATTCAATTTACCTTTCGAACATCAAAATGAATTACATGATTTTCAATTCTCCTTTTTAATCCATACTTGAATCTAAATTCTAATTATCCAATAATAGTTATTTCTTTTAGTTATTCCGAATATCAAAAATGATTTCATCATTTCCTTTGAAATGATTTCCAATTCCCCTTTTTAATTCATATTTGAATTTAAATAATCCAATTATTCTAGGATCATTATTCACTTCCATTTATAAACCTCATTTATAATTTCATCCACTTGTTTCAAATATTGAAACACGTTTCTATTTCAAATTCCTTTCCTGCTTTCAAAAAAAAATAGTTTCCCTTTTTAAAATTAGCACTTGAGTTTCCATTTCTAAATTGTTCAATGATAAATTTTCTATTCCATTATAAACATCGTTTATAGATTTCATTTTTTCTTGTTTTGAATATTTAAAACAAGTTCTTATTTCAAATCTTATTTGAACTTCAATCCCCATTCTGGAAAATAAATTTCCTTTTTAAATTTAGACTTGAATTTAAAAACCTAATATTATCAAACAATAATTTTCTTTTCCATTTAAAGCCTTCTCAATAATTCAGCTACTTGTTTTGTTATTAAAACAAGTAAATATTTCATAGTTCATTCAAAATTCACTTTTATTTCAGAAAATAAATTTTCCTTTTTAATGTCAAAAATCCTGTTTGATATTTTTAAATATAAATATATAGGGCCAATAATATTCAATCATCCAAACACACAAACATCAATTCAATTCAACACATCAGACATATATGAATATGTATACAATAATAAATAAATTTGAGGAATCCAGTTGGATCCCCCCAACCTGTTACCCTGCATCCACAAATGTTAGTCAACAACAATAATAATACCAATCCTGCTTCAAGGCAGGATATCGCGGTATGAAGGTCATCCACTATATATATTATGGGGCGCATAGAAAAATCATCTGCTAATGATACTACGGGCATCCGCTAATGGTATTGCTGGAACTATCCAATCACCAATCCTATATATATTTAACCATCACCTAAATAACTAATATACATGCAACCAAAATAATTCAATAATTCATGCATACATCCAAACAATAAAAAATTTATTTTCAAGATAAAACTGTGAGTGGATTTACTCCCCTGGTTTTCATTTGCCAAATATTTCATTTATTTCCAATCGTCTCGGCTACATATCCACCCGAATGAAATTCAAATGAAATCCTTACCTATGATTATTTGTCGATTCAACATTTATTTATTAAGTGATTAAATGATTGTTAAATAGATTAACTACTAACAAAAATAAATAAATATCCCTAAGTATTTTAATTTAATATATACCTTATCACCTTGCAAAAACTCGATCACTTGATGAAGTATATCTCTGAACAAATTCCAAACTAAAACTGCCACAAATTCCTATTTGAACCTGCCTGTGTCTCCTTCACCAAACTGTATATTTCAACTCCCTTATCCCTGTTGACTGTCCAGTTTGACATTACCACTAATGAACTCAACACCTCCAATTCACCTCCTACCAAGTTTCCATAGTCACTCCCTGTCCAGTGTGGTTTGTACCATCAACAGAAACAATCGCGACCCTGTAGCAATTTACGTTACATTATAACATCAGCCTCTTCCAGAAATTCGCGGCATTCTTCCCATTCCAATCACACACCTCAGATCCTACGACCGCATCCACTAGAACCATCTAACCCCAACTGCCCTAATGGCGAGCGCCTCAACAAGCCGTCGATCTTTGTGAAATCCTGCAGTTTGATGGTGAATTGAGACCGCGACTTCCCTTTATATTTTTAATTGCAAGATTCGATTTTGATTTTGAGAGAAAGGGAACGATTTTAATTTATTTGAGAGGCCACCATTTTTCTGAAGCTTTCTGTTTGATTTAGCAAAGTAAACGGGTGTTTGCGTTTTATAGCTGAAGGGGGGAACAGTTATATCGGCTCGAGGGAGAAATTCTGTTCTGTGCGATTCAGAATATGTACTCTTCCATTAATTTCATGTTTTACTTCGTTGAGAAGGAGGGAGACAAAGATTTCTGCTCGATGTAAAAATATAGGTTTGCGCTAATTTATTTTTAAGGTGGCATTGTTTAGATTCCAAGTCGTCTGAAAGTGATTTGAAAAGATTTAAGGATGTATTTTAATTAAATAATTTAAAGGATCTCACGGTACCCTTACCAGAAAACCCCGAACCGCTTATTTAAATGTAAGACCAATGTTCTATTGTTACAACACTACTCTGAACTCAACGAAACGAGTTCTGAAATTAAATTTAACTGTATAGAAAACATAACAATTTAAATTAATGATTTAAATTAATTTCGATTTAAAATATAAATCAATTCCAAACAATTAAATTTATCGATAATAAATTATTATTATCGTTCTAATTCAATACAATTTATATTAATTGTTAGAATCGTTTAAATTCAGTTTTAATTCTGAATTATAATCGTTTTAATATTACGATAATTCAATCTCTTTGAAATTAATTGTATATCGATTATTGAATCGATAAAATTCAATAAAAGTTCATATGTAATTCCTATTATATATTTGAAACAAATTTAAATATTTATTATAAATCAGCTAAAATTTCGGGACGTTACACTACTGGCTGCCCGTGTGAAATTAATGGGCACCCAGAGTTTAGAAAGGAACAATAAACTCCGGGTCAGTCATGGGACTGGTGTGAGAACATAAAACAGTTGTTTTTAGGATTCGTTTTAAAGTTGGGAAATTCACCAGACCACGCCGCTAACGCGGAGTGGGTTTACTCCGTGTGAATGCTCGTGCATATAAATACGCAATGACTTTTGAAAATGAAGCTATCAAAAGCTCGTCCCACATCACATAATGCAAGTGCACACCAGATGGGCGAGTTTTATCTTATGATAACCAAAAATGCCTTCATACGTGAAATCCTCTCTAATATTATAGTTAGTATCGTGTGTGAAGAAAAATCATTTCGCAAATAAATACAGAATCATAGCCCCCATAACCTCAATTTTATATATTGACATATAGGTATACAATCAAAAATCCGTGTGGCTCATATTGGAGGTTTGGGTTTCCAACTTGATGATTTCTGACACGAAAGATCAATCAGGGATACGAAGCAAAGTGTAAAACGGATTTTTCGTCCTTCTCGGACACCAACAACAAATCGCAGGGCAGATCAACGGTTTTCGACCAGACACATCCCCCCAAAAATACCCAACATCCCCAAGTTCATAAGTGGTTTCCACTGCTGCAGCTTCATCATCAATTCAAATATAAGTATATAACCTAACCGCCAGTTTCTCGTCAATCCAGGGTGTGAGGTTTGTCGATGTCACGTCATACACAACGCATGCCTATATAAGCAATGCCCTAATCATACAAGCTCACTTCATCTTAAGTATTTCACATTGTCCATTCACAACATGACCACTGATTTCCATGCATGCATAACCACTTCGAGCTCGTACGTCACAAACCAAATACATATCAAATGGGAATCAGTGTTATGCTGTCAATTACAATGCCAGACACACAATCCATGCAAGTCCATTCTGTGTCCAAACAGATTAAATTCAAAAGTTCTCCCAACATGTTTGGACTTCCTGCTACTTCAGTAATAGGGGCACCTACCTGCTATAGCTATTCAGTAAAGAATCTAATCGGCAGACAGTACGTTCGATGGTGAAGAACCATGGTCTTCATTCATCGATTCCAAGTCTTGAATTTGCTTCATGCATCGTATTATTACTTGGAATGGTTTTCGGACTTAAATCCGATACTGGTCTTCCCAAGTAATAAGCGTATTCATAAAACAATGGTTGTGGATCATACGACTTTCCAATTCAATCTCCTTCTAATCATTTCAATTCATTTACAATGTCAAGGTTGGATTTGTCATAAATTCTTTCATCATTTTAACCTTTCTTTGAAATCAAATATTCGGTTTACCAACCTCTATTTCCAACAAAACCCTTTGGTCTTTATACTCAAACATAATCCTTGAATTCCTTAAGTCTTTAAGTTTATTGAATCTTTATTTGGATTGGAATTCCATTAATGATAATCCAACAATTTATAATCAAACATAAGTTTGATAGAGTTAATTCGACTTATATTCAATATAAATTCACAACTCAACAAGCATTATCAGAACCTTGGTGTAAATATTTTTCTAGTGCTTCTGATAGTATTTATTTAACCTTAGAATTACACATCGAATATCCATCACAAACTCCATCCAACTCCTTTCCTTTTTAAATTCTAACTTCTAAAATTAATAAATAATTCCATGTTCAATCATTAAAAATCCTTTCGAACCATTTTACAATCCCTTTTAACCATTTAAAATAATGGTTCACGATTATGAAATTTCAAAACCTATTTATCTTTGGAAAATGGGATAATAACATTTGAATGTTACTAAAAGCGCTGCAATAGTCATTTAATTCAAATAGATTCCAAATCAATTCAAAAATTCAAATAATTCACTTCTGGTTACTTTAAGTTAATAAAGTAAGATTTTTCATAAACTCTCTCAACTTTAAACTCGTTTGATTTGGATTTCCGTTATGGTCGCTGAGCTATTGCTGAGACGATTCTGACTAATTGTTGAGTCCTTTCTGACCTATTGCTGAGTCACTAGGGCTTAGGTGGCAATTCTGGATAACTCTATCTAATCTGGATGGTTGTGATTTCTTCTAAAACAATCTAATGGCTCACATAAGATTAAACTTCTATAAAAGCAACCCTAATCCTCAAACCCTAAATCACACAAATTCATTCCAAGGAGCCACCATGTTGTCCATGACTGTTCTAACCTAGCCACCATTTCTTCTACAATTAGAAAGCGAGTCAAAAGCTTTGAATAAAAAACTAACTTGGAGAATTGATAGTCTTCTTCAAGGGATTGCTTTTCAAATTCAGAAAACAGATTCCAGAAAAACAAGATTTTCTTTTCTTTGTAAGTCCTGTTATTATTTATATGTGAATGATTAAAAGTTATGATTTGTAACAAAATGAAAACTAGTGTTATTCCTAGTTGTAAGATAATGATTATGCTAATTCATGCCTATTCTTGTAACGATTCTATCGTATATGCTTATGAGATTATTGTGGTTATTATGTTGGTGTTAAACCAATCATGTATTATGTAAAGTTTAGTGATTCATTCATGTTATGTTACATGTAAGTTGTTAGGCTATGTGGTTATTATGTTGATGTAAACAAATCATGTAAAATTGGTGATTCATTCATGTTATGTTGCATGCAAATTATTAGGCCAAGACATTTATTATGTTTAGATTTACATTTCGATCTATGAAAATTGGATCCAAGATTAAAGTTCATATTTACATGCCTTGTTAAACTTGTGTAAAACCATATGCTTAAGATTCATGTTTGGTGGATCAGAAAATAAAAGTTCATATTTACATGCCTTGTTAAACTTGTGTAATTCCATATGTTTAAGATTCATGTTTATTTGTTCCAAATTGCAAGTTTACATTCACATGCCTAAGTTGAACTTATGTAATTCTATATGCCTAAAATTCATAATTAGTTGGACCCAATTTGCAAGATTACATTCACATGCCTAGTTGAACTTGTGAAATTCTATATGCTTAAGATTTATATTTATTTGGATCCAAATTGCAAGATTACATTTACATGCCTAGTTGGATTTGGGTAATTTCATATGCTTAAGACTTATGTTGATTGGATCCAAAAATGCAAGTTCATTGTTTTATGCCAAAATTTATATGACGCATGTTTAGTTAGATCCTTATTATGTTGTATGAATGGCACATGTTCCCTTCTTTCCCTTTTGTCTATAAGTTAGGCTAAGTTATGAGCCTAACATTCTATGTGAATTTTGTGAACGTATGATGGGGGTAACGTTGGGAAAAATCTTTGATTTATATTATTAGCATAATTTGGCCCATAAATATATTTATGATTAGTGGCATAAAAATGGTATAATTTATATACAAAAAATCTTGAATATGATTTAGAGGAAAGATCGGGCATGGCTTCAGTGGCAATAATTGTGGAAAATTTACATATAAATATGAAAAGTAAATATGTAAACTAAGTAAAAGACGAATATGCCTAACCCGAGGTTAGATTGAGTTAAGGTGTAAAACGGCCCAGAACCGCCCGGCACATCCAGTAACCACAACAACACCTATCTAATGTGAGAGGTTAGTGCATCACGCCCAAGGAAAACCCGAGGTTAGATTAAGTTGTGGTGTAAAACTGCCCGGAACCGCCCGGCACATCCACCAATCGCGACAACACATATATAATATGAGAGGTTGGTGCATTAATAAATCAATTAATGCAAATGAACAAGATAAGTGATTAGGGTTAAGTTAATGAGAAACATTTAACCAATATAACAAGATAAATGACTAGGGTTAAATTAATGAGAAACACTTAACCAATATAACAAGATGAATGACTAGGGTTAAGTTAATAGGAAACACTTAACTAGTATAGCATGATGAATGGTTAGGGTTAAGTAATAAGAAACACTTAACCAAGTAACACTTAACCAATATAACAAGATGAATGACTAGGGTTAAGTTAATAGGAAACACTTAACTAGTATAGCATGATGAATGGTTAGGGTTAAGTAATAAGAAACACTTAACCAATATAACTTGATTTGTGGTAAGGTTAAATTAAATCAAGAGGGCAACACTTAACCAATATAACTTGATTTGTGGTAAGGTTAAGTTAAATCAAGAGGACAACACTTAACCAATATGAATTGATTTGTGGTAAAGTTTAGTTAAATCAACAGGGCAACACTTAACCAATATAACTTGATTTGCGGTAAGGTTAAGTTAAATCAAGAGGGAAACACTTAACCAATATGACTTGATTTGTGGTAAGGTTAAGTTAAATCAAGAGGGCAACACTTAACCAATATAACTTGATTTGTGGTAGGGTTAAGTTGACACAAGAAGGCAACACTTAACCAAAGTAACATGACAAGTAGGAGGGTTAAGTAACTTGAATTGATTGATGACACTTAACCAATACAACATAATGAACACATGGGGTTAAGTCAACAAGAAACACTTGACCAATACAACTTGATGGACGAACGAGGTTAAGTTAATAGGAAACACTTAACTAATCCAACATGATAAGCGAGGAGGGTCAAGTTAATAAGAAACACTTAAACAACATGACATGATGAATGGGTGGGTTAAGTTAACATGAATGGACAACACTTAACCAATATGGCATAATGTGCGGGAGGGTTAAGTACATAGCAAGTTGGTTGGGTAATATTAGTAAATATAGGCCCACAAAACTTAACCATTAAATAAACATGCTTGAATCAGTAGGAGGGTTAAGTACATATCGGGTTAGTGGGTAATATTAGTAAATATAGGCCGACAAACTTAACCGTAAAATAAACATACCTGAATCAGTGGGAGGGTTAAGTACATATCGGATTGGTGGGTAATATCAGTAAATATAGGCCCACAAACTTAACCAGTAGGAAACCCTAGTAACGGGGACCCACTTCAGCGGTAACCCATATAGATGTATCATGGTACCATGAACTAGGAAGGGTGGGGCACGATTATTGGGCTGATTATAAGCGGTCAAAACAGCGGCAGGGGGTACGTTAGTGTAGGTTTCGATGGTTTACGGGCGTGCACGTACTCCGAAGTGGGAAAAAGCAGGCACTGGGTACTAATAGTTATACACTGTGCATCTTGAATCGTGTCGGGTTGCTATCATAAGGATTGATACACCTTATGGTAGGACCAACACAGGGTATCTACATGCAAGAGAGGGCCGATTGACACAGACACAAGGAAAAATTTATACGAGAAAGGAGCCGATCGATAGGGTATTTGGGGTACATCTAACATGTTCATGGCAATTAGGCAGATTGAGGTGGAATCATCACGATAGATGTACACCTGAAGGCTACCACAGTTGTGGGGATTGGGATCACATTACAATAGGATCATTTTATATAGATTACTTGTTGGGACACTAGTTAGGTGGTGCAGAGAAGTAAAATGGGTGCAATAGCATATTCAGCCTTATTATCTTATTTCTAGGTTGTTGTCCTAGATTCAGTTTATTCATGTCATAACCCTTTCCTTGTTTACATGCTAAATAGTCACTGGACTTACCAGACTCATGTCTGGCCCATTTTCTTTCGTCTTCTTTTCTTCCGTTCCCCTCCCCCCAAGTCCGCAGGGAGGGAATCCTTCAGCTTAGATCGGATCATTTCCAGCTTGAAGAAAGTAGATTTATTGCTTGGAATCTTTTTCCTTGGGCTATGTCTTTGGATACTCTCTTATTGGGGATTTATGCTACCTTACTGTTGTTTTAATGCTTCTTTATGTTTTAATTCAAGACAGAGTTTTTATTATAATAATGTGGAAGTTGGTTTGAGATAGTTGTTGTAATGTTTTAACTGAATCACGAACTTATGAAATAAATTTAGTTTTTCCACTGTTTATATGTCTATCTTGTAAATTATCTGTATCTTTTACCTAAAATGCTCTATGGAAGTTAGGGCATTCCCTTTGTGAGTGACCATAACGGTGGTGGGGTGTTTCATTTGGTATCAGAGCTGAAGGTTACAGGATCAGATAAAAGATTTGAAAAATTATTTTCAAAACAGTTTTAAAATAAGCATTTTTAAAAGAATTTTTTTGTTTTAAAGGCATATTTCCCAAAGCCATAAGCACTATCTTTAGATCTTCTGCTTGAATCCTTGTTTCCTTCTTTCCTGAGTCTTCGGGGCTCCTGGCTCTCTGGGAGGTAACCTCATCGCGACATGGTTCCGTAGGCTCGATGAGACTACGACACCTGTCAAAGGGCGAGGAAGTGCCCAACCTCCATTCATAGTCGTAATAGTTTCACCTACGGCTGATTCTCTTCCAAGCTTTGTAGGGTTTCCCGTGCGATTGAGGCAACGTTCGAAAGGCTTGTCAATATGGTTCACAAAGGAGGTAAAGTGAAAGAGGCTAAAGGGGAAGAATCACAAACAAGGGATTGGAATATAAGAAGGGCAGAGGAAATACTAGATCCCGCAACAAGAGGAAGTATATTTTCTGTGGTATAGTAGGTCATTTAATTATAGGAAGTAAAAGACAAGTGGTTGTTATCAGCATGGTGAGGCAGGGCAATCTTATCAAGGATTTCCCAGAGGACAAGGACGAGGACAGGATTTTCAGAAAGGCAAGTGCATGCTTTCACCGCCAACGTACCTGAGAGAAAGATAGTAAAGTTTAGTTCTTCTTTTTGATCATCCTGTTAGTTCTGTTTTTGATTTCAGTGCTGCACATTCGTTTATATCTGCTTCATAGTTGAGTCTCTGCACCTTGGTACTTGTATAGTAGAAGATCCCATTATTGTCTCAAATCCAATTTGGGGTTCGGCTCATTCATCTTTGGTTTGTAAGGATTTGAGAATATCTACGTTAAGTATTGAGTTTAAGTGTAATGCTTATGTTTATGGTTTCATGGGCTATGGGTTGATTCTAGGCATGGATTGGTTAACTAGTAATTGTGAAAGGAGGGTAGTTGGACTTTTGACTTGCTTTGGGAATACCCTCGAGACTTCGTGCGATCTTAAGGGATCAGTTAGGCTTAGCTACCTAGAATCACTTGATGCATCTATTGATGACTTGCGATTCATTAGAGTAGTCCATGAGTACTTAGATGTTTTTGATTAGGTTAGGGATTTTCCCCCTAAAATTCGAGATAGACTTCCGCATATATCAAGTTGACAATGCAAAGCCAATTTTGCGATCAACGATAGTTTTGGAGCAAGATTGGCGAGGATAACCAGAGTCGGTTAAGTGCTCAATTGTTTGGTTGTTTTGCTAGTATCATCTCACATAAATCATCCAAATTCGGAGGAGGTATTCCTTGGGTGCTTGTCTGATATTGGTTTTGGTCTTTGGGGCTTGTACTTGAGGGATGTCCAGTTCGACTAGGGTGGTTTGCGTGAGAAATAAATGGTTATGGAAGGCGCCCTAGAGTAAGACTGACCTTAAGAGAGGTAAAAAGTACATAGCAACCTTTAGCTTTAGACCCTCAGATTTATGACATGATGGATAAGCTAAGTAGAGGAGAGACCTCTAATCATTTTAGTATATACACTTGGTATCATGGCTCACACCTGTTTATCGTGGAAAGATAGTTCGACTACATTGGATACCCTCTAGCATAGTAAGTGCTAGAGGTCCTATCTTTACTAGTGAGCTTTGGAAATGGAGGTCAAGAAACTTCACAACCGTGAAGTTAAAATAGTTAAGGTACAGTAGAGTGAAGCTCAAGAAGACGCGATGTGGGAGACCGAAGATAAGACACGCGCATCATACCCTTTTTCTTAAGGGTATATCCTTGATCTCTTTTTCTAGGAATTCTATGCATGTTTGCTTCTATCTGTTTAGGAATATCCGCTGGGTCATATCTTCAATCCTTATGTAGAAGCCAATGAATGCAAACATGTGTTTGAAACATATTATGATTGGTGGTTGCAAGTGGTTGCTCGTCGATGCATATACACACATTAGGCACTAGATCGGCTCAGTCACTTTCATATTGCATATGCATGAGTGAATTTATATATATATGAACTGAAACTTGATGTGTTACCATATGGATGTTGCATTTGCATGAATGATTGTGCACTCGTGTAGAAGTTATAAAGTACGATTAGGAATAACTGCATACATGATGGACTCATGGCACTGACATAATTCGCACTGAGGAGGTCAACTGAATCAGTAGACCGCCTGATTTTGCATTAGATAAGTACATGTACACACACTATGCATATGATTATGAAAGAATTAGAAATATTTTTAAGGACAATGGACACCTGTGATTGAATGGTTGAGTAGATGAATGTTGGATGTTAGGATATGCATTCTTCTTAACTTAGAGATTTCAGGGACGAAATCCTTTAAGGAGGGGAAAATGTAACACCCCGTATTTTTTGAGAATATTAAAAGAAAGAATTAAAGAATACTTAAATTTTAAAGTGAGAATTAAGGGAAATGGGTTACATCATTGCGTTCGCCTCGGAATTCTGCTTGGAATAGAGTCCTAGTTTTCGTAAATTGGACTTTGTATAAAGGAGTTATGGCCTTCGGAAGATTCAAGAGAAATTCAGAAAATTAAATAGTAAAATAACCCAGACAGTCGACCTAATGGTCGACCTATACCAAGGCAGGTCGACCTACCCCAGGCCAGGTCGACCAGGGGTTCGACCAACCCCTCCCCCTCCCTCCCCCCCCCGCCCAGATCCAATCTGAGACGATTCTGACTCATTGCTGAGTCCTTTCTGACCTATTGCTGAGTCACTAGGGCTTAGGTGGCAATTCTGGATAACTCTATCTAATCTGGATGTTGTGATTTCTCCTAAAACGATCTAACAGCTCACATAAGATTAAACTTCGATAAAAGCAACCCTAATCCTCAAACCCTTAATCACACAAATTCATTCCAAGGAGCCACCATGTTGTCCATGACTGTTCTAGCCTAGCCACCATTTCTTCTTCAATTAGAAAGCGAGTCAAAAGCTTCGAATCAAAAACTTACTTAGAGAATTGATTGTCTTCTTCAAGGGATTGATTTTCATATTCAGAAAACAGATCCCAGAAAAACAGGACTTTCTTTTCTTTGTAAGTCCTGTTATGATTTAGATGTGAATGATTAAAAATTATGATTTGTAATAAAATGAAAACTAGCGTTATTCCTAGTTGTAAGCTAATGATGATGCTGATTCATGCCTATTCTTGTAACGATTCTATCGTATATGCTTATGATATTATTGTGGTTATTATGTTGGTGTTAAACCAATCATGTATTATGTAAAGTTTGGTGATTCATTCATGTTATGTTACATGTAAGTTGTTAGGCTATGTGGTTATTATGTTGATGTAAACCAATCATGTAAAATTGGTGATTCATTCATGTTATGTTACATGCAAATTATTAGGCCAAGACATGTATTATGTTTAGATTTACATTTAGATCTATGAAAATTGGATCCAAGATTAAAGTTCATATTTACATGCCTTGTTAAATTTGTGTAAAACCATATGCTTAAGATTCATGTTTGTTGGATCCAAAAATAAAAGTTCATATTTACATGCCTTGTTAAACCTGTGTAATTCCACATGTTTAAGATTCATGTTTATTGAGTCCAAATTGCAAGTTTACATTCACATGCCTAAGTTGAACTTGTGTAATTCTATATGCCTAAAACTCATATTTAGTTTGACCCAAATTGCAAGATTACATTCACAAGCCTAGTTGAACTTGTGAAATTCTATATGCTTAAGATTTATATTTATTTGGATCCAAATTGCAAGATTACATTTACATGCCTAGTTGGATTTGGGTAATTTCATATGCTTAAAACTTATGTTGATTGGATCCAAAAAAGCAAGTTCATTGTTTTATGCCAAAATTTATATGACACAAGTTTAGTTAGATCCTTATTATGTTGTAAGAATGGCACATGTTCCCTTCTTTCCCTTTTGTCTATAAGTTAGGCTAAGTTACGAGCCTAACATTCTATGTGAATTTTGCGAACGTATGACGGGGTAACGTTGGGAAAAATCTTTAATTTATATTATTGGAATAATTTGGCCCATAAATATATGAATGATTAGTGGCATAAAAATGGTATAATTTATATACCAAAAATATTGAATATGATTTAGAGGAAAGATCGGGCATGGCTTGAATGGCAATAATTGTGGAAAATTTACATACAAATATGAAAAGTAAATATGTAAATTAAGTAAAAGACGAACGTGCCTAACCCGAGGTTAGATTGAGTTGTGGTGTAAAACTGCCCGGCACATTCAGTAACCACAACAACACCTATCTAATGTGAGAGGTTAGTGCATCATGCCCAAGGAAAACCCGAGGCTAGATTGAGTTGTAGTGTAAAACTGCCCGGAATCGCTCGGCACATCCAGTAACCACAACAACACATATATAATGTGAGAGGTTGGTGCATTAATAAATCAATTAATGATACTGAACAAAATTAATAACTAGGCTTAAGTTAAATAGAAACACTTAACCAATATAACAAGATAAATGACTAGGGTTAAGTTAATGAGAAACACTTAACCAATATAACAAGATGAATGACTACGGTTAAGTTAATAGGAAACACTTATCTAGTATAGCATGATGGCTGGGTAGGGTTAAGTAATTAATAAGAAACACTTAACCAATATAACTTGATTTGTGGTAAGGTTAAGTTAAATCAAGAGCGCAACACTTAACCAATATGACTTGATTTATGGTAAGGTTAAGTTAAATCAAGAGGGCCACACTTAACCAATATAACTTGATTTGTGGTAAGGTTAGTTTAAATCAAGAGGGCAACACTTAACCAATATGACTTGATTTGTGGTAGTGTTAAGTTAAATCAAGAGGGCAACACTTAACCAATATAACTTGATTTGTGGTAGGGTTAAGTTGACATAAGAAGGCAACGCTTAACCAAAGTAACATGACATGTAGGTGGGTTAAGTAACTTGAATTGATTGATGACACTTAACCAATACAACATAATGAACACGTGGGGTTAAGTTAACAAGAAACACTTGACCAATACAACTTGATGTACAAACGGGGTTAAGTTAATAGGAAACACTTAACCAATCCAACATGATAAGTGAGGAGGGTTAAGTTAATAAGAAACACTTAACCAACATGACATGATGAATGGGTGGGTTAAGTTAACATGAATGGACAACACTTAACCAATATGGCATAATGTGCGGGAGGGTTAAGTACATAGCAAGTTGGGTGGGTAATATTAGTAAATATAGGCCCACAAAACTTAACCATTAAGTAAACATGCTTGAATCAGTAGGAGGGTTAAGTACATATCGGGTTGGTGGGTAATATTAGTAAATATAGGCCCACAAACTTAACCATTGAATAAACATGCCTGAATCAGTGGGAGGGTTAAGTACATATCGGGTTGGTCGGTAATATCAGTAAATATAGGCCCACAAACTTAACTAATAGGAAACCCTAGTAATGGGGACCCATTTCAGCAGTAACCAACATAGATGTATCACGGTACCCTGAACTAGGAAGGGTGGGGCACGATTTCTGGGCTAATTATAAGCGATCAAAACAGTGGCAGGGGTACGTCAGTGTAGGTTCCGACGGTTTACGGGCATGCACGTACTCCGAAGTGGGAAAAAGCAGGCACTAGGTACCAGCAGTTATACACTGTGCATCTTGAACCGTGTCGGGTTGCTATCATAAGGATTGATACACCTTATGGTGGGACCAACACAGGTTATCTACATGCAAGAAAGGGTCGACTAACACAAACACAAGGAAAAATTTATACGAGTAAGGAGCCGATCGATAGGGTAGTAAAGATACATCTAACATGTTCATGGCAATTAGGCAGATCGAGGTGGAATCCTCACAATAGATGTACACCTGAAGGCTACCACAATTGCGGCGATTGGGATCTCATTACAATAGGATCATTTTATATAGATTACTAGTTAGGTGGTGAAGAGAAGTAAAATGGGTGCGATAGCATATTCATCCTTATTATCTTATTTCTAGGGTGTTGTCCTAGATTCAGTTTATTCATGTCATAACCCTTTCCATGTTTACATGCTAAATAGTCACTGGACTTACCAGACTCATGTCTGACCCATTTTCTTTCTTCTTCTTTTCTTCCGTTCCTCTCCCCCCCCGGGTCCGCAGGGAGGGAATACTTCAACTTAGATCGGATCATTTCCAGCTTGAAGAAAGTAGATGTATTGCTTGGAATCTTTTTCCTTGGGCTATTGCTTTGGATACTCTCTTATTGGAGATTTATGCAACCTTACTGTTGTTTTAATGCTTCTTTATGTTTTAATTCAAGACAGAGTTTTTATTGTAATAATGTGGAGGTTGGTTTGAGACAGTTGTTGTAATGTTTTAACTGAATCATGTACTTATGAAATAAATTTAGTTTTTCCGCTATTTATATGTCTATCTTGTAAATTATCTGTATCTTTTACCTAAAATGCTCTACCGAAGTTAAGGCATTCCCTTTGTGAGTGACCTTAACGGAGGTGGGGTGTTTCACATATTTAATCACTCACTACTAATTAAAGTAAATGATTAAATAAATTGTTCTCATCGAAACAGCTCCAAAAATCTTTACATTCAGGGTGAAAAAACCAACGAACCTTGCTACTGCTATACTTACTGCTTCACCATCCATTCCATTAGCATCCGATGATTGTTCTGCTAATTATATATATATATAGTCTCGAATTAATGACCTTATTTATTATATATATATCGTTTTAAATATAAAGGCTTCTTATTTTATTTTATTAAAAATTTATACCTAATGAAAATTTCCAAACTTATATACTAATGGACTCCACTCTTTAATATGGTTCTAAAGAACTTGTCCGTGCGTAAATCCAATTTAAATTATGTTAGATATAAGCTGATAATGTTTTAAACTTAACTTAAAATGATTAGAAAGGAATTATATCATTCGGGCCCAATCCCAAAGCCCAAGCACCGATCCAAGCCTTTCAACCCGCGACCCTTTCTTCTCCCTCTCCTCCTTTATTCTTTCCGAGCAAAGCTCTAGGAACCCATTTTATTGTGCACGGCCATGCACATACACACCACCATCCTTCCACCAAACCAAAAATCGAAACCACACACAGATTTCTCTTCACCTCATCATCTCACCGCACCGACTCGCCAAAGCTCGTGCCTTCCGAATCAAAATCCGACCCCGAACATGAGTATTGCCGCGACCTGGAACCACGTTATCAAAAAAATCATCGACCCCAGATCTCTTCAAATTCCACCAAACTACTCCACATCGAAGCCCTCTCCATCCTGATCTGAGATAGCCCGTACTTCCCCGGTAAGGAAAGCCCAGATTGAATTGAGAACAAGCCACATCGGAACGCAAACAGAAGAATATTTCATTGCTTATTACAACAATTCCATCAGAATACAAGAATATACAGAGTATGAATAATTATAATACAACAGAAAAATATCAGAGATTACAATAAATTACATAGTAGCGGAAAAACAATACAAAACACAACTGAACGTAATACACGGATACAGAGCTTTCCGAGTATCGTTCCAGCTGTAAACCAGGATCCTGTGAATATAAATCTGCAAAACCAAAACTACTAGCTGCCCATGTCAAAATAAGGGCACCCAGAGTTTAGGTTAAAACAATAAACTCCAGGTCAGTCATGTGACTGGTGTGAGAACTAAAACAGTTATTAATCTTTATTTTAAAGTTAGGTAAAACAAGGGACCACGCCGTATAACACGGAACGGGTTTCCTCCCAAGAATACCAGTGCATAAAACAACAGCGCAATGCTAAATAAAGAACAATGAAGCTATTATAAGACCCATGTCCCATCACACAATGCAACATAAGCGTAGGATAGGGTATTTACCTTATAATAGCCAAAGAATGCTTGATACGCTAAAAACAAATCATTTGATACTATTATAAGTGCATATTGTATAAAACAATTTCAATCATAAGTATCAATCATAGACGGCATAAGTGCCCTATACCACTATGTCGCCATACTAGGCTCTACAAATAAAACTGCAAAGTCACGTATTGGAAGTTGGATTTCCATCTGTGAACCGAGGCCAGGGATCGTCCTCTACCGAATTCAAGACAATCTAGCCCATGTCTCAGGCAAGTACTCAGTCAAGCATTTGGAGCGACAGGGCCGGTCCACCGATGTGGATTAAAATGCCTGAACACTGCGTTTCCCCGCCCTTTGGGGCGTAAATGAGCCAACGAATGACTCCATCGGTCCCGGATCGACCGATATAACCGAGCGCCTCGCAACAGCAACAACCACATATGTGAAAATAATATAAATGTCAGCCAGTTTAAGCAGTGACACCACCTCTAGCTAGAAAGAAATGCATGTCCTCCCTGAGGTCCTCTCCCGTTTCTGGCTCATACCAGCGTGTGAGGCTCGCGAATCCATGCTATACACAAAGCTATGCCACACAGGCGGTGCTTTGATCATCAACCACAAGACTTTGCTTTTCAACAGAAGCCTTGATCATTTTCCACTTAGGCGTGCCACACAGGCAGTTCACTCCATGCGACTGATTTCTATCAATATATAACCTCTGAGCTCGTACATCTCAGAGAAGGGCGTTAAGTAAGAGAATAAATTCTCCGCCGCCAAACAGATGTATATTTAATAGAGATCAATCAGCACAGAACAAAATCCAATGTCAGACACACAGTCCATTTACATGTTCGTTCTTGGTCTGAACGAAACCGGAGGAACCTTATTCCTTGCATATCCATCGATCTCAAAGTACGTCTGGACGATCACCAATTGATTCCCTCCTCTTGGGTGTACAGCCCAATCAAGATCTTCAGTAATCACCCAAACGATGTGAAGACCTCCGGTCTTCAACCACCATCTTCATCTTCGACTTATCGTCATATGAGTTATACACAATGGGATAAACCCGGTCTAAGAACAGTATCATTAAAGATACCATTCACGACAACCACAATCATATTCCGTTAATTATCGGATTAAAGAACAAATGTTATTTAAAACACCGTTCACGATTAACCCAAAAATCAATTTCAATTCAATTCCAATTAAATATTATTTAATTCGTATACTTCATTAAATCCAAATAAAAAGATTTAATCTTTTTCTCAACTGGGTTTAAGAACAGTGTTAATGAAGACAACCATTCACGACAAACCCAAATCACATTTGATATTAAATACAAGGCTCTGAATAGAAAATATATCTGCTTATATTCAATATCAAATTCTACGACTAAAAATATCGTATTAGAAATAAGATATAAATATATCTTTCAAATTCCCATAACAATATCTATATCATCACGAAATCCAACATCGAAATATTCCAAAGACAATTTCGATTCAAATCCATTCCAATTCAATTATTGGAATTCTACTTTTAAAACCATTTCAAATCCACTTTATTTATTTTAAAAATAAATGGGATTATAATTCTAGTTCAAAACTTGTTCATTTCGATAAAAATCTACTTTTATCTTTTCAAATTTAGAGTTTTTCATCCCAATTCTTCACAAATCATTTCTTATGATTTTACACAAATTATTACTATTTTTAATAATTTTATCAAGGCTCGTACAGTCTATTTCCAGCAACGGCCATCGAACTGCACTTGCAACGACCTTTTCCAAATTTGATTTGGATATAATTCCAAATTCAACCGTTAGATTTCAAATCTCTAATATTCGATAGAAAGCTCTTTTCGATACGAACCCAATGGTTCCAGTTTTAGGAGAATCCGACAGTCGGATCTCCCGTAATATCCATTCGAAGTCAATGGTCAAAATTCGCGAACTGCTGCGGCGCGGCGCGTTCTATTCAGGCCATTATATATATATATATATATATATATTATATATTTCGTTGATTTCCTTTCAAAACGTATTTTATAAATCGTTTTAAATTCGTTTTCGAAACGATTTCAACTTCATATTCAATTTCGAATCAAAATTGAATATTCCACATCATAGATATACAAATGATAATATTTTCAAAAACGTTATATTTTGAAATCACTTTTTTTTTAATATTCATTATAAAAATGAATAAAATCGATATAAATATCGTTCATGTCAAAATGGCGTCAATCTAATCAACATGACTTTTATTCAACACATGAATGTTTATTCTATTCAACACATGAATATTTATTCTATTCAACACATGAATTTATATTATTCAACACATGAATTTTTATTCTATTCAACACATGAATTTATTCTATTCAACACATGAATTTTTATTCTATTCAACACATGAATTTATTCTATTCAACACATGAATTTATTTTCTATTCAACAGATGAATTTTTATTCTATTCAACACATGAATTTATTCTATTCAACACATGAATTTATTTTCTATTCAACACATGAATTTTTATTCTATTCAACACATGAATTTTTATTCTATTCAACACATGAATGTATTTTTATAATATTCCTTATTTTCCAAATTGGAATGAGGCCCAATCAATACCATATAATATTAATTATATGGATTCCATACAACACATGTATATAACAGCAACGATAAATCATCAACCATCATCAAGAGTGCACCACACAACTGCATAAGCATTAAATATAAATAATTAACGCTTACACAGTCTGTCAACCCATCGATTGACATACAACTAAACAATCGGGATTAGTGTACATCAAATGTCATCCCAATACCCATGTGGGGTTTCAAATCAGCAAACACATATTTTATTTGTGCAGTTGGGCGATGTGTAAAATTTATTGTCCCAATCAATATCAGTCAAATCGGTGTACATAAACAAATCGTTCGATTTGTAAATAAATATTTATTTTATTTCAACACGTGAATATATATATATTTGATTTCAACACATGAATTTATATTCTATTTCAATTCCAATCACACAATCAATTTTCACAACACATCAATCAAACAAACAAGCCGTCCATGGTATGTGGACGACGGGTGTCAGGTGCTGCTAAGAACCGTCTGCACCCTAGTATATATTTCAAACTAGAAATAAAAATAAACGTGAGAAGTTCTCAGTGACTAGCTAAACCAAACGCTGCGACTCTTCATATGTAGAAATTCTTCGTTGCGTTTCCAACGAGATCTGTTTCACACGGTTTATGTTAAAAATCTCATTTTTATTTCATATCTACATGTATAAAAATCGCATTTTTAGGATATCACTTTATGTATAAAAATTATATTTTTATATCGCTACTTTAAAATAAGAATCATAACTTTTTCCTTTCAAAAATCTAATCTTTACTAAATTAAAAATCTAATCTTTTTGTAAACAAAAATCATAGCTTTTTGCATTTCAAAAATCAAAGCTTTTTGCTATCAAAAATCACAACTTTTCTATGCTAGAAATCCTACCTTGACATGTATAAAAATCCGATCTTTTCATGAATAAAAATCTCGACTTTATATATTAAAAGATCTCATCTTCAGATTAGTAAAAATCTAACCTTCTTATTTATAAAAAAAAATCGTATCTTTATTCTTCTAAAAACCAAAATTTTACATTTCTAAAGATCGTATCTCTACATTTCTAAAAATCAAATTTTAACATTTCTAAAAACTTCAACTTTTCCTATAAACAAAATCTAATCTTTAACACGTCATGTATAAATAAAAATCATTTCTTTATGTGTGAAAATTATATTTTTTTTCACTATTCGTATATATATATATATATATAAAGATCCTTTTTTTTAACATAAATAAATAAAAATTAGTATAAAAAAACTCACATTTTTCTGGTCTTACTACGGAGGGGAAGACACCTGAGGCGGCGACAGCGATCTGTGTGGCTGGAACAGGGTGTGGCGGCGGGTTTTAGATTGGGTGCGGGGTCTTTGAGCAGAGGAGGAGCGGTGGAAGGGAAGGAAGGTTGGAAAGGGGGCGGCCGGTCGTGGGGGAGGCACAAGCATAGGCCGCGACGGCGGTGAGGAGGGGGGGCGGATCTGACAACGGCGACGGGGTTCTTTGATTTTTTATTTTTTATTTTAGGGCGCGATTTTCTAACTGGGGAAAACGATAACCGGGGGGGGGGGGGGTTAAGTATAGAGGGCGTTGACTTTATAATCCTTTTATTTATTTTATTTTGCATAAAAAGTACTCTTTACATTCGAACCCCAAATCGAACCCATCGATTGTCGTCCATAGCACATTTCCCCCATTCCGAACGCAATGGGATATGTTTCGTAAGCCAATTCCTTCGTTTCGATCAGTTTTCATTTCAATTAACATTTAAATCTTTATATTGAATTTTAAACGTACATTTCAATTTACTGGGGTTACATACGGACTCTAAGAACCCCTGAAAAATATTTTCTAACTTCGTATTGACGGTACGGTCCTAACAAAACTAGTTTCATCGAATTCTGATACCATTTGAAAAATGGCCATTTTCCAGTCGATTAAAATCAACTAAAACTGGTCAAACGCGTTTTCCTCCGCCATGCTCACATATTGATTCGAAAAATTACGAATTTTGAAACCTAGCAATAACTTGACATTACGGATCCAACAAAAGTGGTTTCGTCGAAAACCGTGGTCGTTTGCAAAATTTCCATTTTTAAGGGCCATAATTCCATAACGACTATTCTGAATTTTCAACTGGACGTAAATTTTGATTCCCGCTATGAAATTTCAGTTTTTCGGATTCATTGGAAAGATATTCTCAAATAGATTCTATTATTTTTGGTTTCACTAAAATTTGGTTTATTTTGAACCCTATACATTCATTTGAATTTTGAAATCGAATTTTCGAACTACCGCGCCATTTTCAATTCCTTTTATATATACAAATAAATATTTATATTCTAACGACGATTCAAATAAATGTATACGTTCTATTTCTATTCAAAATAAATTTCTCGTCATTATTATTTAAAATAATTCATTTTAATTATTCAAATTTCACTAAAATTGCCAAAATAAAAATTTTAAATTGGCTCAGATTTCCGGGTTATTACATGATCACAACTCCATCATCAATTCCTTCTATCATCGCTCAAATCACCGCCAAACTCAAAACCTAGTTTTCAAAATCCAAAATCATTGATATACAATCACCTCAAACTTACACCAAAAATAATCCTCGCTTCGTTGATCTCAACGGTGTTAACGACGCGATTTAATTCTCTTCAGTTTGGGGGAAAAGATTTTTAGAAGTTTCCTTTGCTAAAATTCTTCTTTGCTGTAAATCAAAGATTTCTCTTTTGATAGTCAATGAAATCTGGATCTGTCACTTTCTAAAAATCATAGTCGATGGCTGGACAGCTTTCCTGTTTATCATTTTGGCTAAAATCGAACGAATTGGAAGCTAGGGATTTTTGAATGGAGTAGGAAGTGGGTTTTCTTTTACTGTCAGGGGAAAGATGAGAAAACAGAGGAAGGTGGTCATAGAATTTCATCTGCAGCTTGAGCAGAGAGCAAATGTGCTTTTGTATAGGATGTTTAAAAGTAATTTAATTGTATAATTAAAGGACACTTGGTTCCTTTTTATGAGCTTCATAACATGCATTTAGACAACTGAGGCGACACATAATCCTTATTTAAAAATCAACCAATGCATGTTGATATAAATAGTTTATTTATTTATTTGTTAAATTTAGCTACATCTTAGTAACACCTATAAATGTAACAAGTTTAAAATACATATATACGTAACCAATATTTTACTTAAGATTTAACAAAGTACTTAATATTTCAAAAAAAATGTAAACTTACATCATTTACTGAATATAACTTATTCAAAATGAGATTTTACTACACAACAAATCTTTCTGGAAATTAATATATTTATAAAACTAAATGATATCATAACTTGTTAATATTAAAAATGTTTATTTATATAAAATCTTAAATGTAATCTTAAAATAAGTCACTCATATTCTAATAAATTAAGAAAAATATATATTCAACACATATGTATATAATATTTTTAAAACAATATTTATATTTAAATATTTTTAAATCCACTTGCTATTCAAAAAATTGAAATTATGTCATAATAAACATCGAAAATTATTGTATCGCTACCGTAGGTTTAAGAGGGACAAATAATCTGTAGTTCTTAGTTCAATTGCAAAGATTATGCGGTTTATATTGAATTGCTTTTTGAATGAATTCTGAAGCAATATTCAGTGTTGTTTTGATTGGCTTGATCCACTTAGGAAAAAACCAATATTATCATCAATACGTATTTCAGATTTGTAGTTTTGTGTTAATTTCGCATGTTGCTTTCATGTTGAAGCTTTGTGTATTTGTTACACTGTGCACGTTACAAAACATTTTATAAGTAATTTATAAATATGTATTTTCTTATCGCTTTGGGACAAAGATGACTTCTTAGACTTGTTTTGGAAATAAACATATCTCAAGGTCTTGTAGTATACAGTATTTTCAATACATAGATTTTGAGGAAATATTCAAATAATTTCCAAAGTATTTTATTAAATCTTACATATATAGATATATGTATATATCTTAGGTCATTTTTAAATTTTATTTTTTCTACAAGATTATTTTAGATATATCTATTAGCTTATTATTATGAATTATGGCGTATAGGAACGAGAATTAAACGATTTAGTAAAATTACGTGGTATCGAACACATGGTTTACTTTATCGCTTAATATTAGACTAGTATGATCGAAACCAATTTGATGCGATGTTTTGAGATGTTTCCAAATTTTGGCGAAGGCCATTGGTCCTAGAACTACTCAATTGGAGTATGCTTGATGATAAACCAACCACGATGCTATATACACTTTCCAAGACAAGGCAAGCTATTCTATGATGAACTTATGATGTTTATGAACTTATGATGTTTTTGGATTTTTACTTGTCGCTGAGATGAGACAAGTTCGATTGTCACTTAGTACTTATCGGATAGAGAGAAAGATGAGACAAGTTTGGTATATTTAGACTCGCCGATGAGATGAAGCGGTGTATAATTGATGATGTTTTCTAGTGTGGTATTGACTAATGGCTAGTAAACCATTAGGTGCAAATGTATGGCACGGTACGTATGTTGATGTCTTATGGATTCCTAACCGAGAGGTTGAGACACATTCAAGATTTAAAAAGTGGACCTAGGCTCGTTAATGCCGAACCACTATAAATTTGTGTGCGATCATTTTTCTCTTCATTTTGTCATTTATTATTCTTCATTTGTTCTCTACGATTTCATTCCTTGGGAGTTGTCCCATTTTTGGTGTCAACATCGTACAAACATACAAAACACATTCATGCAATATCTAGGTGAATCAAGTAAGGAAAATCATCACAACAAAGCTAGGGAAGTATTGTTATTTTGGCTTCCCTAATTTTTGGGATTAACAAAATTTAACCAAATCAATCGAAATTTATATATGTGACATAACGTATTAAATTGCGATTTATAAGAATTTTTCTATAATTTTCAGAGGTGATTATCTAATAATAAAACCTAATTAATGAGTAATGATGCTAATTACTCACCTTAAATGTCGCAAAATAATTATATCTAAAATAGATGATGATTTGGCTCGAATTCCAATTCTATGCAGTAGCCCTAAACTTGATTTGATGTTGAGATGATTTAATCTTCACAAATTGTGGGTTTAGGCTAATTAAAGTAAGGATTAGAAGAGGTTTACTATGATGGAAGCCAATAGAGGTTGGCAAGGTCTATTTTAGGAGTTGTGAAAGCAAGAATAATTGATTCCTCTACCCCATTCAACCCCCATATATCCCTAATCCCGAAATGGATTTTGGGCCCTCCAACTAATGACCTTACTCAACCAATTAAGCTGCCTAAACCAGTTTCGATCGTAATTCATCCATTCCTCTAAAAGGGCTAGTCCGTTTAACTAATGAGACTACTCTACAGAACGGGAAACCATCATCCAAAACCAATGGAAGTGGTTTTAGATCTAATTTCATCACCAATAAAAAGTTATATGCAAAACAAGATTCGCCAAGGGCAAACAGATCACACTAACATTCGACATAAATGGTGAACGTAGGAAATGGCCTTATTAGTCATTTCCCAAAGTTAAACAATTATATGATCCTATATGAAACTAAAATAAATATCCTGTGATCCTCCAATACATAAAATACGGGTCGCGACATTCTTTTCCTCTTTAGAATTTTTTCCTCCGAAATTCCTTATGCAACAAATTAGATTGTCTTACATGCCTATCAATCACCCATGGACAATCAAACATACATAGTCAACATGATAACAAAACAATTTAAGTCTATCCTAGCATGTAGGATACTAAATGAAAAAATTGATGATATCATGAGTGAAAATTTAAGAGTCATGGATTTACCAAGCGAAGAGCTTAGGATAAGACTTCCTTGTGCCCTCCTCGGTCTCCCAAGTGCAATCACTCTCATTTTCTCTCCATTGAACATTAATAAGCCTCACAGTCTTACTTATGAGCTGTTTTGTATCGTGTCCAATGATATGAATTGGTCTTTAGGCTAAAATAGCTTTTGGTTCCACCTCAATATCATCCAACTGATCCGGCGTAATAGTTGTATTAGAATCTTGCACAAATTTCCTCAGATGGGAAACATGGAACACATTGTGTACCCCAGCCATCTTATGAGGCAACCCCACTCTATAAGCCAAATTTCCAACTCACCCAAGGATTGGAAATGGACCGACAAACCTCAGTGTTAACTTTCCCCTACTACCAAACCGAATCACATTCCACAAAGGAGAAATCTTGAAAACACTAAATCACACACATGGAGAACTCCAAAACCCTCTATCCTTTATCAGCATGGCTCTTCTACGTGTCTTGGGCGGCTTTGATCCATTGTTGGATGATCTCAATCTTCTCTGAAGTTTCTCCAACCATATCTGGCCTTAAGTATCAGATTCTCACCGGCCTTCCAACAACATGAGGGAGCGTTGCATGGCCACCCATACAGCGCTTTATATGGAGCCATGCCGATGTTTAATCAATAGTTATTATTGTATGCAAATTCAACTAAACGCAATTGTTCATCCTACGATCCTCTAAAATCTAGGATACATTCCCATTAAAGGTCTTCCAATATGTGATTTACCCTTTCTGTTTGACCGTCAGCTTGAGGGTGATAAGTGGTACTAAGCTATAACTTTGATCCCAAAGCCTCTTGTAAGCTCTTCCAGAATACACTGGTAAATGGATCTCGGTCACTCACAATGCCTTTTGGTACTCCATTTTATCGCACGACCCATTTCACATACATTTCTTCTTGTTTGCTTGTCGTCCTATTGGATTTGACGGGTATAAACTAGTGATTTTAGTTAATTTGTCCATAATGACCCAAATACTATCTTTGCCCTGCTCGATTCCTCGACAAACCATCGGTGAAGTCCATCGAAACTTGTTCCCATTTCCACTAAGGAGTTTCCAACTGTTGCAACAAACCGCTAGGCTTCTTCTGCTTAACTTTAACGAATTAACAGTTCATGCACTAGGAGATGAATCTCTCGACGTCTATCTTCATGCCTTCACAGTAGCACGTTCTCCTCATGTCTCGATATATCTTGTTATCACTGGGGTGTATGGTTAACTTCGAGTGATGACACCCTGAAGCACTTCTTCCTTTAATCTATTAATGCCTGGTACCACTAGTTTTCCATTTTTTTGAAGCCAACCTTTACGGTCAAGCTTATATACTTTCACATCCTCCACATCAATATCCGCTTCAACTTTGGCAGTGATCTTTGCTAACTTAGGATCCCTTTCTAGCTAGAACCGATCTGCTCAATCAATGTAGGTCTGATTGTCAAACTTGCCGATATTTCTGGTTCTAGTTCACATCTAGGCTTGAAATCAAAACTCATAATACACTCTAGTTGCTTCCACTCTAGAAACATATCCCCCGAGTTGATATGTCTCCTACTCAGTGCATTAGCGATCGTATTACCCTCTCCTAAGGTGTATGCGATATTAAAATCATAGGAAGCCAAGAATTCCAACCACCGTTGTTGACGGAGATTTAAATCCTTTTGAGAGAAAAGATACTTCAATGACTTGTGATCGGTAAACAATTTGAATCTCTCTCCTAGTAGGTAATGTCTCTACATCTTCAATGCAAACACAATCGCAGCCTGTTCCAAATCATGCATGGGGTACCTCTTCTCATGTGGTTTTAGTTGCCGACCAGAATAAAAGACAACCTTACCCTCTTGCATTAATACTGCACCTAACCTGGTACCACAAGCATTAGTGTATACCGTTATCTCCTCACTTCCTTTTGGAATAACTAACACGGGAGCACGCATTAACCTTTCCTTTAGACTTTTAAATGCACTCTCGCATCTTTCACCCTAGACAAAAGTCAGATTCTTCTTAGTCAACCGAGTCAATGGTGCCGCTATCTTGGAGAAGTCATGGATAAATTTATGATAATACCCTGCTAACCCCAAGAAAATTTTCACATCGGTTGTATTCCTGGGTGTAGACCAATCTTGTACTATCACCACCTTCGCACGGTCCACGACAACACCATTCTTAGAAACAACATCGCCCAAGAATCCCACCTCTCTCCCAAAGAATGACATTTAGAAAATTTAGCCTTAATTCGGTGTTTCCTTGGCACCTTCGTCACAATTCTCAAATGAACTTTGTACTCTTCTTCTGTCCATAACTAGATCAGAATATCGTTAACAAATACAAGTATATTTTTTTTTATTCATCTCTGAAAACATGATTGAAACGATCCAAACTCGCCCTTACGGGAAAGCCCGGATTGAGTTGAGAACATAACAAATCAGAACACAAATGGAAGAACATTTCATTGCTATTACAACAATTTACATTAGAGTACAAGAATATAATATAGCATGAATAAATAATATACATCAGAAATATATCAGAGAGTAATATACCTTACATAGCAGCGGAAAAATAATACATAACACAGCTTAATGAAATACATGGATATAGAGATTTCCGAATATAGATTTAGCTGTAAGTCTTGGATTCTGGACAAATAGAAATCTTCAAAACCAAAAATACTAGCTGCCCGTATGGAAAATAGGGGCACCCAGAGTTTAGGTTAAGGCAATAAACTCCAGGTCAGTCATGTGACTGGTGTGAGAACTAAAACAGTTATTTAAAACTTCACTTTAAAAATAAAAAATCAAGGGACCATGCTATATAACATGGAACGGGTTTCATCCCAAGAATACCAATGCATAATATAGTTTACAAACAGTGCAATGCCTTTCAAAAAAAATGAAGCTATTATAAGACTCAGGTGCTGTGATGATCCCAAAACCCCGTGACACGGTGTTAAGGATAATCATTGGAATATAACACATTAATCATCATTAGCAGATCACAGATAATAGCATAAACAGAAAATAGAATAATTTACACACATATGACAGTGGAATCATATAGATATCATCACATCAGAGAAGCATAGTACAGGATACAACTTAGTGCATAATGATACATAGTCAGTCACCATCGCCTGAGGTGGAATCATACATAAAGAGTACACAAAATAAATATCAGTCTACATCGCCAATGGCGGAATCATAATATAGATACAATAATGGCGGGGAAAATCCAAGTCAGCACGGTGTAGTCAAGCCTCGCCATGAGCCAAAAGGTGCGTCAGAAACCTGTAACTAGGCCGCTCGTGTGAAAATGAGGGCACCCGAGTTTGCAAGGTGAAACAAACTACGAGTCAGTCATGGGACTGGTATGAGAAATCTACATAACTTATTAACAACAATAATAGGGCAAATCAAAGGACCACGCTACTTTCGCGGAACGGGTTTACTCCAATGAGTGCTAGTGCATGAAATAAAGTAAATGATTAAATCATCGCAATGCTTTTTATAAAATGAAGCCATTATAAGACTCAGGTCCCATCACACAATGCAACGCAAGCCGGAGGATAGAGTTTTTACCATATAATGGCCAAAAATGCTTCATACGAGTTAAACAAAAGTGTTTGATATTATTACTAGTGCATATATGTTTCAAAAGCGATTTCAATCATAAATATCAATCATAGGCGGCATAAATGACCCATACCACTATGTCGCCATACTAGTAATACAATCACGTCCGCATATTTCGTATTGGAAATTGGATTCCTTCATGAGTCGAGGAAAGGGGCAAGCTCCTCTCCGATTCGAGACACTCTAGCAAATGCCTCGGGACCGCACACAGCAATCCTTGGATCCTCCAAGGCCGGTCCTCCCTTATTTTTGAGGATTAATTATTCCTGAACACACGTTTCCCGGTCCTTACATACCTATAATCGAGGCGCCTCGTATTCCAACAACCACACAGGTGACAAGTAGATATAAATGTCAGGGCTGGGAGGTCACTGACACCACCATAGCTAGAAAGAAACGTCGTCGACTCCTTGGGTCCTTCTCCCGTTTTTGACTCATACCGGGGTGTGAGGCTCGCGAATTCACGTTATACACAAAGCTATGTCACATAGACCATTCTTTGATCATCAACCACAAGACTTTGCTTTGCAACAGAAGCCTTGATCATATGCCACTCAGGCGTGCCACACAGGCAATCCACTCCATGCGACTGATTTCTATCAATACATAACCTCTGAGCTCGTACGTCTCAGAGAAGAGCGTTAAGCAAGAGAATAAATTCTCCACCGCCAAACAGATATATATTTAACAGAGATCAATCAACACAGAACAAAATCCAATGTCAGACACACAGTCCATTTACAAGTCCGTTCTGGGTCTGAACGAAGCCGGAGGCACCAATTCCTCGCATATCGGTACCATCAACAGTATGTTTGGACGGCTACTACTTCAGCTCCTTTATGGTAGCTACTCCAATCACGAGCATCGGTAGCGCCCATCCATCCAATGTGAAGATCGTCGGTCTTCAACCGTCTTCGACTCTTTGACTTCTCAACGTCGATCGATTATTTGAAATGAGATAAACTCGGCCTTTTCAACATTCACATTTCAGTTCTTTAGTTATAATTCTCATGTAAAATACATTCAACCATCACATATCAAGCAAACACAACAAAATTAGTTTATTTCCACTCTATATCGTCTATAGTATTTTATAACGATATACCGCCATTTTTATTTAATTTAAAACGGCCCTATTTAATTAAACGACGTTTCAGGTCGTGTCGATGCACTGGCGCTGCTTTTCACTAATTTTGTTTTACACATATCTGGAAATCTAACCGTTGGATCTTCACAAATTTTATATCATTAGGAAGGTCATTTCAAAACAAATCCAACGGTTTCAGTTTTGGGAAAATCCGATAGTCGGATCTTCCACACTAGCCATTTGAAGTTACGATTTCAATTTACGAACTACAGCGTCGTTATTCGATTTAATTTAATTATATTTATATATATATAAATATAATCGTTTCTGGCGCTGTTTTTCTTCAGATTTGAATTAAACATTCCAGACAATCCAACCGTCGGATCTTCACAAAGTTGGTGCCGTTGGAAAGATATTTCCAAGGCGAACCCAACGGTTGCGGTTTCAGGAAAATCCAATGGTCGGATTTCCCGCACTAGTCGTTTGAAATCACGGTTTCAAAACACGAACTGCACGGCCACATTTCGTTTTAATTTTATTTATATTTATATATTTATATAAATATAGCTCATTCAAAAATTCCTATATTGTTTTCACTTCAATTATTTCACTAACGCCTTTAATTTTTGGAAAATTTCGCCATAACCTCCTTTGTACGGGAGGGGATGGGAAAATTCCCAAATAGCCACACGGGCGTCTCATGTCAAAAAGAAAAAGAAAAAGCCAAGCGGCTAGCCAACAGGCTCATAAAATCATCACCCAAACAAAACAGTAAATGTGTACCTATTTGTCGGGCACAAAATTTTATTCCTCTTCTCTAGCCCCTTTGCTATAACCTGTTCAATAAATATGCATGTACATATATACAATTTTTATCACTTATCATTTTCCATTCAACTTCATATTCAATTTACTTTGGTTTAAAAACACCATTCATTCTAATGTTGCATGCATAGGCTAAAATCATATCATTAGCTAATTAATGTATATTTCAACTCATGCACCTTTATTTGAACAAGTGGCTATTTTTAACACTTCACATTTCAAAGATGATAAATTTGGTGAACTAAAATAGATTTCAACATATGACTATTTTATTTAGTTCCTATGCATGTTAAAAATAATATTTCATTCACCAATATTTATTTCAACGTCCGCATATCTTCAGCATATCACATATATGATGAAAATGATATTTTTATCATTTAAAATATTTATTCGAAATATGGATGATTTCAACACTTCATAGTTTCAATAAAAATGTAATTTTTATTGTTCGATCTTTTTATTCAACACATGAACTTTTCCACTACACACATTTCTCAACACATGAGCATTTCCACACATGGATATTTTATTTATGTTATTCATTTAAGAAAGATGAATTTTTTATTGTTGAAACTATTTATATATAAGGCGAATATTTTTCATACTTCATATATATTTTAAAAAGGTGATTTTTATTGTTTAGACACTTCATTCATTCACAAATGAATTTAATTTTCACACATCACTTTTCAACACATGAACATTTCCACACATGGATATAGTTTCAACATATGACTTTAATTTCAATGCATGAAAATAATTTCAACATATGAAAATTATTCTAACACATAAAGATTATTCAAAATTTCGGCAGCATAACGGCAGGGTAGTTAAAACCGGCACCGTCCCTAGTACGGCTCCTCGCTCTACCTTAAAACCTTGCGGTTTTTGACAATGGTGTAACAACCCGAAAATCTGGGCCAGTTTAAAATTTTTATTTTGGCGATTTTAGCGAATTTTGAATATTTAAAATAGATTATTTTAAATAATATCGAGGAGAAATTTATTTTGACTATAATTAGAACGTATATATTATATACGTCGTCGTTAGAATATAAATATTTATTTATAATTATAAAAGGAATTGAAAATGGCGCGGTAGTTCGATAATTCGATTTCAAACTTCAATTGAATGTACCGGGTGCAAAACAATCCGGATTTTAGTGAAACCAAAAACATTAGGATCTAAATGATGATATCTTTCCAACGAATCCGAATAATCGAAATTTCATAGCGGGAATCAAAAGATATGTCCAGTTGAAAATTCTGAATAGTCGCTATAGAATTCAGGCCCTTAAAAATAGACATTTTGCCAATGACCTCGGATTTCGACGAAACCAGTTTTGTTGGGTCCGTGATGTCAAATTATTGCTAGATTCCAAATTTCATAATTTTTCGAATCAATATGTGAGCGTGGCAAAGGAAAACGCATTTGACCGGTTTCAGTTGATTTTAATCGACTGGAAAATGGCCTTTTTTCCAACGGTCTCAGAATTCGACGAAACTAGTTTTGTTAGGACCGTATCGTCAATACGAAGCTAGAAAATATTTTTCGGGAATTTTTCTAGTTAGTGTGTGACCCCGATAATTTGAAATGTACGTTTAAAATTCAATATAGTGATTTAAATGTAAATTTAACGGAAACTGATCGAAACGATCGAATTGGCTTACCGGGCATATCCCATTGTGTTCGGAATGGGGGTAATTAGCTAGGGGCGTCAGTCATTGGGTTTCGTTTGGAGATCAGAGCATTAAACAGATAATTGAAGAATTAAATAATATAATTAAATATATATATATATGGAAATAATTCTCCTAACCCTAGTCAAACGTTTTCCCTCAGTCAAACAAAAAAAAAAAAACCCGCCACTCCCAAATCAAAAGCGACGGAACCCTAAATCGCCCCGCCCCGACTTCAACGCCCCACCGTCGCTGCTCCACTCCGCCTCCCCTCTAGCCTCCGGCAATCGCCACCCCCCCTTCCTTCCCTTCTCCTCTCTCCTCTTCGAACGGCGACAACTTCAACCCCAACGCACCCTCACAACCGCGCCGCCCAGCCTGCCTTGGCCCCACCGCCGGCGACTGGAGCCTTCCCCGACCACAGACGATGAACAGCGCCCCCCCACTCTCCAATTCGATTTTCCCCCGCTGTAAGTTTTTTTTTCTCTCTTTAATTTTGTTTTCTTTTTCCCTATAAAGAGTTAGGACTTTTCATTTATGAAAGATTGTGAATTTTATAAATAAAAGTTTTGATTTTTATAACTAAAAAGACTTGATTTTTTTTTAGTGATTAAGATGAGATTTTTAATATGAAGTGGGCGTTGAAAAGATGGGATTTTTATTTTAGTGAATATCATATAAAAATGTGATTTTTATGTGAAGGATAATAATAGAAAGAAATAATTTTTATCTAAGTAATGAAGTAAAAGTATAATTTTTATATAAGTAACGAAATAAAAATATGATTTTTATCATATGAATAGCAAGCTAAAAATATAATTTTTATAATGAAAGTGAATTGGTAACGACAAGATTTTTATCGTATATTTGAAATATTTTTATGAAGATAAAAATTCGATTTTTACATATATGATGTAGCGGAAAAAAAATACGATTTTTATATATTGAATAGCGAAGTAAAAATCCGATTTTTCTATATATGAATGTGTAGTAAAAAATTTGATTTTTATTTATGTAGTGAATACGAATGACGAAAGTGACCAAAGAAGAAACGACGAAGATTTCCTACATATGAAGAGTCGTGGCATTTGGTTTCGCTATTCGGTGAGAACTTCTCACTCAAAATCTCTTTTTCCAGTTATATATATACTAGGATGCAGACGGTGCTTAGTAGCACCCGACACAATCGTCCACAGACCATGGACTTGTTTGATTGGTTGTGTAGTTGGTTAGATTATTTGGTTTGAATTGAATTGTTTGGTGAAATGGAATGGATTTGATTGATGTGTGAATGGCGTGGGCCTTCACTAGACTGGGGATAAGGCTAGGCCTCGTCCCGTTTCTAGTATCGTGCCGTTATGCCGCCGAAATTTCCCAAAATATGTTAGAAAAATAAAAATATCATTTTTATTGTGTAAATGAAATGAATAGAAATTCATGTGTTGAAATAGAATATTTTATCGTTAAAAATATAATTTTTAACGTGGAAGTGAATAAAATAAAATATTCATTTACAAACCGGACGGTTTGTTTATGTACACCTATTTGAAGGACATTGATTGGGAGGATAAATTTTACACATCGCCCAACTGCACAAATAAAATCTGTGTTTGATTGTTTGAAACCCCACACGGGTGTTGGGATGAAATTTGAAGTTCACTCATCCTGATTGATTAAATATGTCGATCGATTGATTGACATGCTGTTATAAGCGTAAGATATCTATATTTGATGCTTATACAGTGTAGTGCACTTTGGTTGATGGTTGACTATTTTTCAATGCTATTATATACATGTGTTGTATGGAATCCATATAATTAACGTTATATGGTGATTGATTGGGCCTCATTCCAATCGGGAAAATAATGAATATTGGAAAAGAAAATTCATGTGTTGAATATAAAAATAGTCATGTGTTGACGATGTTCATGTGTTGAAAATATTCGTGTGTTGAGTAAAATATTTTGATAATAAAATTCACATCTTCATCATATTTAAAATTAGAACTACTTCTCAGTAGAAGTCTAATTAAAATCAAACAATAGATACCATAGTTTTATAAAATATTTTACATAGCAAAAATAGTGATGTGTTGACATTACTCATGTGTTGAGATTAGTCGTGAGTTGAAAGAAATATAGATTCATGTGTTGAATGGGATAAATATTCATTTGTTGGATAGAATAAAGAAGTTTTGAAAAATATAAAGCCGTGTTGATTAGAGATGCGTTATTTTGACGCGAACGATATTTATATCGATTTTATTCGTTGTATAATGAATATTGAAAAGTGATTTCAAAATTAAATATTTTGAAATGAAATTCAAATTAAATTAGATTAAACATTCAAATTGAAATTTTATTGAATCAATTTGAAATGAATTCGAATCGAATAGTAAATGAATTCGATTCGAATTGAATAGAAAGTGAATTTGAATTCGAATTGAATAAAAATGAATTCAAATTGAGTTGAATTGAAACGAATTAGAATTAGAATTGAATTGAAATCAAATCGATTTGAAATTGAATGCAGTGTTGAAATGGTTTTGAAAACGAATTTAAAACGATTTATAAAATAAGTTTTAAAAGGAAATCGACGAAATATATATAATATATATATTATATATATATAATGGCCTGAATAGAACGCGCCGCGCCGCGGCAGTTCGTGAATTTCGACCATTGACTTCGAATTGACATTGCGGGAGATCCGACCGTCGGATTCTCCTAAAATCGGAACCGTTGGGTTCGTATCGAAAAGAGCTTTCCAATGAATATTAGAAATTTGAAATCTAACGGTTGGATTTGGAGTTATGTCCAAATCAAATTTGAAAAAGGTCGCTGTAAGTGCAGTTCGATGGCCGTAGATGGAAATCAACTGTACGGGCCTTGATAAAATTATTAAAAATATCAATAATTTGCGTAAAATCATAATATGTGAATTGGAAAGGACTGGGGTGAAAAACTCCAAATTTGAAATGATAAAAATAGGTTTTTATCGAAATGAACTAGTTTTGAGCTGGAATTAAAATCAATTTATTTTTGAAATAAATAAATTGAATTTGAAAGTGATTTTAAAAATAATCAATATTCCCAATACGTGGATTGGACTGGAGTTGAATCGAAATTATCTTCGGGATATTTCGATGTTGGATTTCGTGACTATACAGATATTGTTATGGGAATTTGAAAGATATATTATATATCGTTATTTCCAATACGATATTTGTTGGTTTCAGAATTTGATATTGAATATAAGCCGATATATTTTCTATTCAGAGCCTTGTATTTAATATCAAATGTGATTTGGTTTATCGCGAATCGTGTTTTAGATGACATTGGTTCTTTAACCCAGTTAAAGGCAAGATGTTGATTTTTGAAAAGATTAAAACTAAGTGGAGTTTTAATGAATGTTTAATTAGATTAAAAAAGTGATTTGATAATTTAAATTATCAAATCTGAAAAGTGATCGAGAGTGGAGTATCACCAGTTTTGCTCCAAAGCGATAGTTAAATCTTTAATTAGATTTGAACGTGAAATGGTAATTAATTTTACCGATAACACCGTGGTGTTAGATATGGAGTATCACCAGTTTTGCTCCATGGGATATATAGGTTGGGATTGGGAAATAAAACAAATAATTACTTCGGTGTGGTTCGCTAATCCCGACTAGTTTGAAATGATATCCAAAGGAAGATTATAGGATAAATTTAGAAGAATTTATCTTGGATAAAATTAATGGGAACATTTCCTAAGAATGTGATTTTGTGAATAAAAGACTATTCTGAATTGGAATGAGGCGTTTGTTGTGTTTGTGTAACATTTGTTTACTATATACGTGGGTTATTCAGAAAGGCCGGGTTATACCCATTCTGAAAAACCGATTCGACGAGATGTCGAAGATGAAGACGGTGGTTGAAGACCGGAAGTCTTCACATCGTTTGGGTGATTACTGATGATCTTGATTGGGCTGTACACCCAGGATGAGGGAATCAGTTGGTGATCTTCCAGACGTACTTGGAGATGGATGGATATGCGAGGAAAGTGCCTCCGGTTTCGTTCAGACCCAGAACGAACTTGTAAATGGATTGTGTGTCTGACATTGGATTTTATTCTGTGTTGATTGATCTTTATTAAATATACATCTGTTTGGCGGCAGAGAATTTATTCTCTTGCTTAACGCCCTTCTCTGAGACGTACGAGCTCAGAGGTTGTGTATCGATGGACATCAGTCGCATGGAATGAATTGCCAGTGTGGCATGCGTAAGTGGCAATTGATCAAGGCTTCTGTTGAAAAGCAAAGTCTTGTGGTTGATGATCGAAGCACGGCCTGTGTGGCGTAGCTTTGTGTATAACGTGAATTCGCGAGCCTCACACCTCGGTATGAGTCAAAAACGGGATAGTGACTGCAGGGAGAGCACGACGTTTCTTTCTAGCTAGGGTGGTGTCAGTGACCTACCAGCCCTGACATTTATATACTTTTCACCTGTGTGGTTGTTGGAATGCGAGGCGCCTCAGATATAGGTCTGTAAGGACCGGGAAACGTGTGTTCAGGAATAACTAATCCTCAAAAGTAAGAGAGGACCGGCCCTGAAGATCCAAGGATCATAGTGGGGTCCTGAGGCATTTGCTAGAGTGTCTCGAACGCGGAGAGGAGCTTGCCCCTTGCCTCGACTCATGACGGAAATCCAATTTCCAATACGTGTATTGCGGTTTTAATTGTAGAACTAGTACGGCGACATGATATATGGTACCCATGCCGTCTATGATTGATATTTATGATTGAAAATGTTTTGACACTATACACTTATTATAGTATCAAATGATTTGTTTTAAACGTACCAAGCATGTTTGGCTATTATAAGGGAAAACCCTATCCTCCGGCTTGCGTTGCATTGTGTGATGGGACCTGGGTCTTATAATAGCTTCATTTTTCCAAAAAGCATTGCGTTGTTTTGTTATATGCACTAGTATCCTTGGGAGGAAACCCGTTCCGTGTTATACGGCGTGGTCCCTTGAATTACTATCTTTAAGTAAAGTTTTTTTGAATAACTGTTTTAGTTCTCACACCAGTCACATGACTGACCTGGAGTTTATTGTTTTAACCTAAACTCTGGGTGTCCCTATTTTCCACACGGGCAGCTAGTAGTTTTGGTTTTGCAGATTTATATTCACAGGGTCCTGATTTACAGCTGGAACGATGCTCGGAAAGCTCTGTATCCGTGTATCACTTTCAGTTGTGTTTTGTATATTTTTCCGCTGCTATGTAACTTATTGTAATCTCTGATATTTGTCGAATGTAATTTATTCATTTATACTCTGTATATTCTTGTATCTGATGGAATTGTTGTAATAACAATGAAATGTTCTCCTGTATGCGTTCTATTTTGTCCTGTTCTCAAAGTATTCGTGCTTTCCTTCGCGGGGAAGTTACGGGTCCTTACAGTGGTATCAGAGCTTTGGTTTACAGAGCTCGAGAACAAGACACATTAGAACCATACGAAAGAATTCATCAGATATTGGATTAGTAATATCCAATTAGAATGACTCGTTAGAGATAGGATCAGTAGTATCCTAGAACGAGTGTGAAGAGTATATTTTTCAAATGAAAACAATTTTGTTTAGAAATTTAAATCACTTTTTACGTATTTGAATATTTATTTATTTTGAATATGGACAATCTAGTATATAAAGGTTTTGCATATACGCGTCATGAACGTATATTCGAAGTTTTAATATATTAGATAGATATAGAATCACATTCTAGTTGCCCGGGAATGATTCTGATAATGCTGCAGCGTTACCAGTATTTATTTTCGAGCGACGAAGGTATGATTTTCTATATATTTCCATTAGACTGGTGTGAGAACCAAAACCTATATAGTTAGAACACATTGTTGTGAATTGGCATCAAAAACATGATTTTCTTTATATATATCAAAATTATGAATTTGAAACGTTAATCCACTAATTGATTGATGTTTGTGTTGTTTGTTTATTTGTTTGCTAATTTTTAACCATTTAGCCTAATTGTATCAAATATTGAATTATATTAAAAAATTGGTTGCTTTTGCTTGCATATACATATACTTACATTGAACAGGTCATAGCAAGGAGGCTAGAGCAGAGAATAAAATTTGTTTGCCCGACAAATAGGTACATGTTTATTACATAATTTACTGTTTTGTTTGGGTGATGATGATTTTATGAGCCTATTGGCTAGCCGCTTGGCTTTTTCTTTTTCTTTTTGAAATTAGAAGGACCGGGGAAGCTATTTGAAATTCCCCGATGCTCCCGGTGCAGGGGAGGTTATGGCGAAATTTTTCGAAAATTTAGGGTGTTAGCCAAATTTTTGAAGAATTTGAAAATTCTCAGAAACTGAAAAGTTGGAGAAGGCAAGCCAGATCGAACGTAGAGTTGATTGATCAAACCACTTTCGACTTTGTTCCTTTTCGGGGACGAAAAGTTTTAAGTGGGGGAGATTGTAACAACCCGAAAATCTGGGCCAGTTTAAAATTTTTATTTTGGCGATTTTAGCGAATTTTGAATATTTAAAATAGATTATTTTAAATAATATCGAGGAGAAATTTATTTTGACTATAATTAGAACGTATATATTATATACGTCGTCGTTAGAATATAAATATTTATTTATAATTATAAAAGGAATTGAAAATGGCGCGGTAGTTCGATAATTCGATTTCAAACTTCAATTGAATGTACCGGGTGCAAAACAATCCGGATTTTAGTGAAACCAAAAACATTAGGATCTAAATGATGATATCTTTCCAACGAATCCGAATAATCGAAATTTCATAGCGGGAATCAAAAGATATGTCCAGTTGAAAATTCTGAATAGTCGCTATAGAATTCAGGCCCTTAAAAATAGACATTTTGCCAATGACCTCGGATTTCGACGAAACCAGTTTTGTTGGGTCCGTGATGTCAAATTATTGCTAGATTCCAAATTTCATAATTTTTCGAATCAATATGTGAGCGTGGCAAAGGAAAACACATTTGACCGGTTTCAGTTGATTTTAATCGACTGGAAAATGGCCTTTTTTCCAACGGTCTCAGAATTCGACGAAACTAGTTTTGTTAGGACCGTATCGTCAATACGAAGCTAGAAAATATTTTTCGGGAATTTTTCTAGTTAGTGTGTGACCCCGGTAATTTGAAATGTACGTTTAAAATTCAATATAGTGATTTAAATGTAAATTTAACGGAAACTGATCGAAACGTTCGAATTGGCTTACCGGGCATATCCCATTGTGTTCGGAATGGGGGTAATTAGCTAGGGGCGTTAGTCATTAGGTTTCATTTGGAGATCAGAGCATTAAAAAGATAATTGAAGAATTAAATAATATAATTAAATATATATATATATATGGAAATAATTCTCCTAACCCTAGTCAAACGTTTTCCCTCAGTCAAACAAAAAAAAAACCCGCCACTCCCAAATCAAAAGCGACGGAACCCTAAATCGCCCCGCCCCGACTTCAACGCCACACCGTCGCTGCTCCACTCCGCCTCCCCTCCGGCCTCCGGCAATCGCCACCCCCCTTCCTTCCCTTCTCCTCTCTCCTCTTCGAACGGCGACAACTTCAACCCCAACGCACCCTCACAACCGCGCCGCCCAGCCTGCCTTGGCCCCACCGCCGGCGACTGGAGCCTTCCCCGACCACAGACGATGAACAGCGCCCCCCCCCCCCACTCTCCAATTCGATTTTCCCCCGCTGTAAGTTTTTTTTTCTCTCTTTAATTTTGTTTTCTTTTTCCCTATAAAGAGTTAGGACTTTTCATTTATGAAAGATTGTGAATTTTATAAATAAAAGTTTTGATTTTTATAGCTAAAAAGACTTGATTTTTTTTTAGTGATTAAGATGAGATTTTTAATATGAAGTGGGCGTTGAAAAGATGGGATTTTTATTTTAGTGAATATCATATAAAAATGTGATTTTTATGTGAAGGATAATAATAGAAAGAAATGATTTTTACAAGGCAAAAGAAATAATTTTTATCTAAGTAATGAAGTAAAAGTATAATTTTTATATAAGTAACGAAATAAAAATATGATTTTTATCATATGAATAGCAAGCTAAAAATATAATTTTTATAATGAAAGTGAATTGGTAACGACAAGATTTTTATCGTATATTTGAAATATTTTTATAAAGATAAAAATTCGATTTTTACATATATGATGTAGCGGAAAAAAAATACGATTTTTATATATTGAATAGCGAAGTAAAAATCCGATTTTTCTATATATGAATGTGTAGTAAAAAAATTTGATTTTTATTTATGTAGTGAATACGAATGACGAAAGTGACCAAAGAAGAAACGACGAAGATTTCCTACATATGAAGAGTCGTGGCGTTTGGTTTAGCTATTCGGTGAGAACTTCTCACTCAAAATCTCTTTTTCCAGTTATATATATATACTAGGATGCAGACAGTGCTTAGTAGCACCCGACACAATCGTCCACAGACCATGGACTTGTTTGATTGGTTGTGTAGTTGGTTAGATTATTTGGTTTGAATTGAATTGTTTGGTGAAATGGAATGGATTTGATTGATGTGTGAATGGCGTGGGCCTTCACTAGACTGGGGATAAGGCTAGGCCTCGTCCCGTTTCTAGTATCGTGCCGTTATGCCGCCGAAATTTCCCAAAATATGTTAGAAAAATAAAAATATCATTTTTATTGTGTAAATGAAATGAATAGAAATTCATGTGTTGAAATAGAATATTTTATCGTTAAAAATATAATTTTTAACGTGGAAGTGAATAAAATAAAATATTCATTTACAAACCGGACGGTTTGTTTATGTACACCTATTTGAAGGACATTGATTGGGAGGATAAATTTTACACATCGCCCAACTGCACAAATAAAATCTGTGTTTGATTGTTTGAAACCCCACACGGGTGTTGGGATGAAATTTGAAGTTCACTCATCCTGATTGATTAAATATGTCGATCGATTGATTGACATGCTGTTATAAGCGTAAGATATCTATATTTGATGCTTATACAGTGTAGTGCACTTTGGTTGATGGTTGACTATTTTTCAATGCTATTATATACATGTGTTGTATGGAATCCATATAATTAACGTTATATGGTGATTGATTGGGCCTCATTCCAATCGGGAAAATAATGAATATTAGAAAAGAAAATTCATGTGTTGAATATAAAAATAGTCATGTGTTGACGATGTTCATGTGTTGAAAATATTTGTGTGTTGAGTAAAATATTTTGATAATAAAATTCACATCTTCATCATATTTAAAATTAGAACTACTTCTCAGTAGAAGTCTAATTAAAATCAAACAATAGATACCATAGTTTTATAAAATATTTTACATAGCAAAAATAGTGATGTGTTGACATTACTCATGTGTTGAGATTAGTCGTGAGTTGAAAGAAATATAGATTCATGTGTTGAATGGGATAAATATTCATTTGTTGGATAGAATAAAGAAGTTTTGAAAAATATAAAGCCGTGTTGATTAGAGATGCGTTATTTTGACGCGAACGATATTTATATCGATTTTATTCGTTGTATAATGAATATTGAAAAGTGATTTCAAAATTAAATATTTTGAAATGAAATTCAAATTAAATTAGATTAAACATTCAAATTGAAATTTTATTGAATCAATTTGAAATGAATTCGAATCGAATAGTAAATGAATTCGATTCGAATTGAATAGAAAGTGAATTTGAATTCGAATTGAATAAAAATGAATTCAAATTGAGTTGAATTGAAACGAATTAGAATTTGAATTGAATTGAAATCAAATCGATTTGAAATTGAATGCAGTGTTGAAATGGTTTTGAAAACGAATTTAAAACGATTTATAAAATACGTTTTAAAAGGAAATCGACGAAATATATATAATATATATATTATATATATATAATGGCCTGAATAGAACGCGCCGCGCCGCGGCAGTTCGTGAATTTCGACCATTGACTTCGAATTGACATTGCGAGAGATCCGACCGTCGGATTCTCCTAAAATCGGAACCGTTGGGTTCGTATCGAAAAGAGCTTTCCAATGAATATTAGAAATTTGAAATCTAACGGTTGGATTTGGAGTTATGTCCAAATCAAATTTGAAAAAGGTCGCTGTAAGTGCAGTTCGATGGCCGTAGATGGAAATCGACTGTATGGGCCTTGATAAAATTATTAAAAATATCAATAATTTGTGTAAAATCATAATATGTGAATTGGAAAGAACTGGGGTGAAAAACTCCAAATTTGAAATGATAAAAATAGGTTTTTATCGAAATGAACTAGTTTTGAGCTGGAATTAAAATCAATTTATTTTTGAAATAAATAAATTGAATTTGAAAGTGATTTTAAAAATAATCAATATTCCCAATACGTGGATTGGACTGGAGTTGAATCGAAATTATCTTCGGGATATTTCGATGTTGGATTTCGTGACTATACAGATATTGTTATGGGAATTTGAAAGATATATTATATATCGTTATTTCCAATACGATATTTGTTGGTTTCAGAATTTGATATTGAATATAAGCCGATATATTTTCTATTCAGAGCCTTGTATTTAATATCAAATGTGATTTGGTTTATCGCGAATCGTGTTTTAGATGACATTGGTTCTTTAACCCAGTTAAAGGCAAGATGTTGATTTTTGAAAAGATTAAAACTAAGTGGAGTTTTAATGAATGTTTAATTAGATTAAAAAAGTGAATTGATAATTTAAATTATCAAATCTGAAAAGTGATCGAGAGTGGAGTATCACCAGTTTTGCTCCAAAGCGATAGTTAAATCTTTAATTAGATTTGAACGTGAAATGGTAATTAATTTTACCGATAACACCGTGGTGTTAGATATGGAGTATTATCACCAGTTTTGCTCCATGGGATATATAGGTTGGGATTGGGAAATAAAACAAATAATTACTTCGGTGTGGTTCGCTAATCCCGACTAGTTTGAAATGATATCCAAAGGAAGATTATAGGATAAATTTAGAAGAATTTATCTTGGATAAAATTAATGGGAACATTTCCTGAGAATGTGATTTTGTGAATAAAAGACTATTCTGAATTGGAATGAGGCGTTTGTTGTGTTTGTGTAACATTTGTTTACTATATACGTGGGTTATTCAGAAAGGCCGGGTTATACCCATTCTGAAAAACCGATTCGACGAGATGTCGAAGATGAAGACGGTGGTTGAAGACCGGAAGTCTTCACATCGTTTGGGTGATTACTGATGATCTTGATTGGGCTGTACACCCAGGATGAGGGAATCAGTTGGTGATCTTCCAGACGTACTTGGAGATGGATGGATATGCGAGGAAAGTGCCTCCGGTTTCGTTCAGACCCAGAACGAACTTGTAAATGGATTGTGTGTCTGACATTGGATTTTATTCTGTGTTGATTGATCTTTATTAAATATACATCTGTTTGGCGGCAGAGAATTTATTCTCTTGCTTAACGCCCTTCTCTGAGACGTACGAGCTCAGAGGTTGTGTATCGATGGACATCAGTCGCATGGAATGAATTGCCAGTGTGGCATGCGTAAGTGGCAATTGATCAAGGCTTCTGTTGAAAAGCAAAGTCTTGTGGTTGATGATCGAAGCACGGCCTGTGTGGCGTAGCTTTGTGTATAACGTGAATTCGCGAGCCTCACACCTCGGTATGAGTCAAAAACGGGATAGTGACTACAGGGAGAGCACGACGTTTCTTTCTAGCTAGGGTGGTGTCAGTGACCTACCAGCCCTGACATTTATATACTTTTCACCTGTGTGGTTGTTGGAATGCGAGGCGCCTCGGATATAGGTCTGTAAGGACCGGGAAACGTGTGTTCAGGAATAACTAATCCTCAAAAGTAAGAGAGGACCGGCCCTGAAGATCCAAGGATCATAGTGGGGTCCTGAGGCATTTGCTAGAGTGTCTCGAACGCGGAGAGGAGCTTGCCCCTTTCCTCGACTCATGACGGAAATCCAATTTCCAATACGTGTATTGCGGTTTTAATTGTAGAACTAGTACGGCGACATGATATATGGTACCCATGCCGTCTATGATTGATATTTATGATTGAAAATGTTTTGACACTATACACTTATTATAGTATCAAATGATTTGTTTTAAACGTACCAAGCATGTTTGGCTATTATAAGGGAAAACCCTATCCTCCGGCTTGCGTTGCATTGTGTGATGATACCTGGGTCTTATAATAGCTTCATTTTTCCAAAAAGCATTGCGTTGTTTTGTTATATGCACTAGTATCCTTGGGAGGAAACCCGTTCCGTGTTATACGGCGTGGTCCCTTGAATTACTATCTTTAAGTAAAGTTTTTTTGAATAACTGTTTTAGTTCTCACACCAGTCACATGACTGACCTGGAGTTTATTGTTTTAACCTAAACTCTGGGTGTCCCTATTTTCCACACGGGCAGCTAGTAGTTTTGGTTTTGCAGATTTATATTCACAGGGTCCTGATTTACAGCTGGAACGATGCTCGGAAAGCTCTGTATCCGTGTATCACTTTCAGTTGTGTTTTGTATATTTTTCCGCTGCTATGTAACTTATTGTAATCTCTGATATTTGTCGAATGTAATTTATTCATTTATACTCTGTATATTCTTGTATCTGATGGAATTGTTGTAATAACAATGAAATGTTCTCCTGTATGCGTTCTATTTTGTCCTGTTCTCAAAGTATTCGTGCTTTCCTTCGCGGGGAAGTTACGGGTCCTTACAAATGGGGATTCATGCATCTAATTCGCACGCAGGCGACATGTTTTATTTTTATTTCCACAAATATTTCCAATTCATTTCAATCACCAATGGGTGTTTTTCAACCACAACCAAACAATATCAACCACAAACAATTATTCAACCATTCGTATTTTTCATCCAATATTTCACATCAATTCACAACAATAAATATCGTGCATGGTTTGTGGATGAGGGGAGTGTATATATATATATAATATAATTGCTATATTTCACTTGCATTTCAACACATATATCAATTATTCTTTGCATGTATAATTCATACTTCGCTTATATAGCTTACACTACGCATGTACATGAGGTATACAACACGTGTGTAATTTATATTTCGCTTATATAATTTATATACGACATTTTCCATTCAAATTCTTATAATTTAGATTTCTCACATTGGTTTGCGGAGTGCTAAAAATCGTAGATGACTCAGAAAAATCCGCGGCTTCTTCTATGAGGTAGAGAGCTTCCTTGCGGTTCCGATGTTTCCTGTTTCATCGAATTTCGTCAACACACCAAAAAGGTATGATTTTTCAAAGTGCAAACATAAAAAAGAATTCACCTTTCACGATGGTTCAAAACTAGGTTTGCGGTTCTCGCGAGAACCGAGGCACGAGGGGATGATCTGCGGGTTGGCCGTGGAAGAGGGAGGAGAGGGCTACAGGCGCGCGGCGGTTGGAGGCGACTCGGTGGGGCCCAGAACTCGCAGCGGCGGCTGGAAGGTCGAGATTTCGGAGAGAGATATCTCGACGTAGGAGCAACAATAGGGGGAGCTCCTTATATGGATTTGAAGAGGGGAAGGAGAACTACAAAAAGTTGAACTGGGGGAGGGGCTGATTCGGGTTGTGGCGATCGGAAATCGCCAGGGAAGGGAGGAAGGCGGTTCCGTCGATGTCGAGGAGGGGTCGGGGTTTTCTGATTTTTTTTTAATTATGAATGGAGAAATATGATTGGTCGAAGGTTTTATTAAATTTTTTAAATAGTGTTTTCTCAAACGAACTCCTTTTCAAACCCAACGACTGTCGCCCCTAGCTAAATACCCCCATCCCGGACACAATGGGATATGTTTCGTTGGCCAATTCGACTGTTACAGTCAGTTATATTTTAAATTAAAGTATAAAACATTTAATTTTAACTTTGAACGTACATTTCAATTTGCCAGGGCCACAAACTGATTCGAAAAATTCCAGAAAAATAAACCTAGCTATGTTTTGATGCTACGGTCCCGAAAAAACTAGTTTCATCGAATTCTGAGATCGTTTGAAAAATGGCCATTTTCTGGTCGATCCAATTTAACAGAAATTGACCAAACACATTTTCTTTTGCCATGCTCACATACTAGCTTCAAAAATTATAAAATTTGAAACCTAGCAATAGTTTGACATCCCGGACCCAACAAAAGTGGTTTCGTCGAATTCCGAGGTCGTTTGCAAAATATCAATTTTCCAGGGCTATATATTCTATATAGCGACCATTCTGAAAATTCATTCGGCCATAACTTTTGATTCCCGTTATGAAATTTCGATTTTTCAGATTCGTTAGAAAGGTATTGATAAACAGATTTAAATATTTTTGGTTTCGCTAAAATCCGTCATATTTTCCACCCTGCATAGTCAGTCAATGTTTGAATTCAAAATTTCAAACTGTCTCACTATTTCTAATTCACTATTTATTGAAATATTCTATTTCAATTGCTCAAATTCCTTTGAAATCACCAATTTAAATTTTTTAAATTGGCTCGTATTTTCCGGGTTATTACAGGTCCCATCACACAATGCAACGCAAGCTGGAGGATAGAGTTTTCCCTTATAATAACCAAACATGCTTGGTACGTTTAAAAATAAATCATTTGATACTATTATAAGTGCATAATGTAAAAAATAACTTCGAATATAAATGTATCAATCATAGACGGCATGGGTACCATATATCATGTCGCCATACTAGGCTGTACAATCAAAAACGAAATGTCACGTATTGGAAATTGGTTTTCCGTCATGAGTCGAGGCAAGGGATCTACTCCTCGCTGGCTTCGAGACACTCTAGCAAATGCCTCAGGATCTCCCGCAGTAGACCCTTGGATCCTCCAAGGCCGATCCTCCCTTACGTTTGAGGATTAGTTATTCCTGAACACACATTTCCTGGTCCTATAGGACCTATCCATCGGCTTCATAGTAACCGATATATCCAAGGCGCCTCGCAATCAATCATCCACGTAGGTAAGAATATAATAAATGTCTGGGCTCCATACCATCACACCACCCATAGGTAGTAAGAAACGTCATGTACTCCTTGGGTCTCTTATCCCGTTTTTGACTCATACCGAGGTGTGAGGCTCGCGAATTAACGCTATACACAAAGCTATGCCCTTTAAGATCATGCTTTGATCATCAGCCACAAGACTCTGCTTTTCAATAGAAGCCTTGATCATTTGCATCTCAGCATGCCACACTGACAATTCGCGCCATGCAACTGATATCTATCGATATACAACCTCCGAGCTCGTACGTCTCAGAGAAGGGTGTTACGCAAGAGAATAAATTCTTCGCCACTAAACAGATATATATTTAATAGAGATTAATCAACACAGAATAAAATCCAATGCCAGACACACATCCATTTACTAGTTCGTTCTGGGTCTGAACGAAACCGGAGGCATCTTATTCCTCGTCTCATATGTCCAATACAGGAGAGAGGTCCTCGCATATCCGGTCGATCTCCAAGTATGTCTAAACGATCACCACTTATTACCTTGTCTTAGGTGTACAACCCAATTAAGCCATCAGTAATCATCCAAATGATGTAAAGACTTCCTATCATCAACCATGTCTTCATCGTCGACTTAACGTCGAATTAGTTATTCAGAATGGGTATAAACCCGGCCTTTCCGAATAACTCGCGTATATTAAAAAGTGCTACAAAAACACAACATACGCCTCATTCCAGTTTTGAATATTCTTTTATTCAAATATTCGTATCCTTTGGGAATGGTTCCCATTAATTTTATCAAAGATAAATTCTTCAAATTTATTCTTTAATATTTCTTTGGATATTAATTCAAACCAAATTAAGGTTTATCCAAACTAGTCGAGATTAGCGCACCTTACCGAAGTAATCATTTGTTTTATTTCCCAATCACAACCTATTCATCCCATGGAGTAAAACTGGTAATACTCCATTTCTAATACCACGTGTTATCGGTAATTTATTTACCATTTCACGTTCAAATCTAATTAAAGTTTTAACTATCACTTGGAGTAAAACTGGTGCTACTCCATTCTCGATCATTTCCCGAATTTGATAATTTAAATTATCACATTCTCTTTTCAATCTAATTAAAGATCCATTAAAACTCCACTTAGTTTTAATCTTCCCATTAATGATTATTTAACTTTGGAAAACAAAAACATCCCGCATCAACAATCTACACCATACTATTGATTTCTGCCAATATACAACCTCTAAGCTCGTAAGTCTTAGAGAAGGGTGTTAAGTAAGAGAATAAATTCTCTGCCACCAAACATATATATATATATATATATTTAGTAGAGATTAACTATACAGTTCGAAATACAATGTTAGACATGTAATCCTTTCTTTAACTGGGTTAAAGAACCAATGTCATTTAAAACATAGTTCACGATAAACCCAAAATCACGTTCCATTAATTATGGAATCTTCACGGAAAACAAATCGATATATATATATATATATATTAATCGATATCAATTTCCATAATCGACTAATAATATAAATGGAATAAAGGCAAAGCCTTTTAAATTCCATATATAGTAACAGTCTTCCTCCACAGAAGCTCACTTCGATTATTACTAAGTCGAATTCCATTCCATTCCAATTTATTATTTTAAATTGGAAAACTTTACTTCGGAAAATTACTGTTAAATCTTAATAAAAAGATATATTTATTCCAAATCAAATTACACTGTAAATCGGGTTAAAGAACGAATGTCGTTAAAAACACAATTCACAATGAACCCAATTCACATTCCATTTTATTCCATTCCAATTAAATATAAATTAACTGGTAAATTTCACTAAATCTTAATTAAAAGATTTATTCTTTTCTCAACTGGGTTTAAGAACAGTGTTACTGAAGACACCATTCCGACAAACCCAAAATCACATTTGATATTAAATACAAGGCTCTGAATAGAAATTATATCGGCTTATATTCAATATCAAATTCTGAAAGCAACAAATATCTTATGGGAAATAACGATTAAATATATCTTCCAAATTTCCATAACAATATCTGCATAATCACGGAATCCAATATCAAAATATTCTAAAGATTATTTCCATTCCAATTTGTTCGTTAGAAATTTCTGGTTATAATAAATCATTCACAAATCCAATTTATTTTATTTAAAAATTATTGGATTTCTTACCTAGTTAATAACTAGTTCATTTTGATAAAAATATACTTTTATCTTTATAAATGTGGAATTTTTCATCCAAATTCTTTCCAAATAATTTATTATGATTTTACAAAAATTATTAATATTTTTAATAAGTTTATTAAGGCCCTTTCAGTCGATTTCCATAAACGGTCTTCGAACTGCACTTACAACGACCTTTTCCAAATTTGATTTAGACATAATTCCAAATCCAACCATTTGACTTTAAATCTCTTATATTCATTGGAATTCTCTTTTTGATACAAACCCAAAGATTTCGGTTTTAGGAGAATCCGACGGTCGGATCTCCCATAATATCAATTCGAAGTCAATGGTCGAAATTCACGAACAACAGCGGCGCGACGCGTTCTATTCAGGCCATTATATAATATATAATATATATATATATTATATATTTCATGGACTTCCACTTAAAACTTATTTTATTAATCGTTTTAAATTCGTTTTCAAAATGATTTCAACTTCATATTCAATTTTACACCAAAACTGAATGTTCTATATCATCATAATATATGTAAATGATAATATTTTCGAAATATCAAATTTTGAAATCATTTCCTTTTGATATTCATTATTAAAATGAATAAAATAGATAAATAAATATTGTTCGTGTCAAAATGTCACATATCTAGTCAATACGGCTTTATATATTTCAATATTTTCGTGTCCATCCGTAATCAGACATTAAAATCAAATTTTCATCCTTTATTGAATATTATTTTAAAATATTCCTTATTTAAAGTATTCGTTATTTTAAAATATTCGTTCTTTCTGAATTGGAATCAGACACAGTCAGTTATCATATAATGTTATTTATATGGACTTCATACATCATATGTATACAACAACAATGATAAACAATCAACCATCATCCAGAGTGCACTACACAACTGCATGAGCATTAAATATAAATAATTAACGCTTATAACAGTCTGTCAACCAATCGTTTGACATACAACTAAACAATTGGGATTAGTGTATGTCAAATTTCATCCCAATACCTGTGTGGGGTTTCAATCAATAGACACATATTTTATTTGTGCAGTTGGGCGACATGTAAAGTATATCGTCCCAATCAATATCAGTCAAATGAGTGTACATAAACAAATTGTCCGATTTGTAAATGAATAATTATTTTCATTCATATACACGTTAAAAATTATATTTTTAACGATAAAATATTTATTTCAACACATGAATATTTTATACCGTTCATTTATACAATAAAAATGATATTTTTATTGTTCTAACATATTTTAGAAAATTTTGGCAACATAATGGCCCGATACTAGAACCGAAATAAGGTATAGCCTTATCCCTCGTCTAGTACTGGCTCGCGCCATACACGTACCAATTCTAATCAATTCCATTCACATCCCGAACCAAATTCAAACAAATAAATCCATCAAAACAAACAACCAAACATCCATGGTTTCAGTCAAAGGTGTCGGATGTTATAAGCACCATCTGCAACCTAATATATATTTAACTGTAAACAAAATTAGAGTGAGAAGTTCTCACCCAAGCTATACCAATCGCCTCGACACTTCTACTGTAGAATTTGTCGTGCGGTCTCTGTTTTGTCATTTCCGTCATCCGATTTCGCCTCTTTTGTTCTAGAATCTTCATACGACCTCCAATCTTCACCAAACTTTGTCCTAAGTCCAAATGCGCCATTTCGGAAAACTTTTTCCTAGTGGACTTTCTTTAAAAAACACACCAATTCGCCGGGAATCACGAAAAAAAGCTGCAGGTCCATTGACTTCGGACGCGTTTTGCGAACAGCTCCGAACTTCAAAATTTGATTTCCATATATCCAAATCGAAGAGAAAATAGTGAACTACAACTTTGGTTCAGTGGAGTTTCGGCTAGAAATGCACGGTTTTGGAGTTATTGACGAAACAAGGCCGGGGGTTATTTGCACAACGGGAAATTTGGTGAAAAAGGGGATTTTGGCCATGCAGGCTCCACGATCGGACTGGTGGCTGGAGGGGCGGCATGGGGCCTGACTGACGTGGTGGTGGTGGGGGGGGGGGGGGGCGGGGGGGGGGGGGTCCACGGTGGTGGTGTTTGGGGCTTAGGGTTCATGAAATCAAAGAGAAAGAGGAGGAGGAAGAAGAGGAGGAGAGGGAGGACGAGAGAGGAGCTAGGGTGGAGGAGGATCGGCGGCGGCTGCTTGTGGTGGCGGTGGAGGAGGGGCAGCGGCTGCTGGTGGTGGCGGTGGAGGAGGGGCAGCGGCTGCTGGTGGTGGCGGTGGAGGAGGGGTGGAAGCCAAGGGGAAGAAGGAGGAGCCCATTTTTTTTGTTTTTTGGAGGTAGGAGGAAAAGAGAAATAATGAAGAGAAAAAAAGGAAGTAAAGTGATTATATGCTCATTTCTCTCCTATTGTCCGAATACCGCAGATTTCCTATTGCCGCTGATTTCGAACGTGACATAGTAGACGTGAAGACGAGTCCAACGAAACAGGTTTCGTCGAATTCTGAATTTGTTTGACTATCTATTAAAATTGTCAAAGATGCTCAGATATTGTTCAAAAATGCGATTTTGGTGCACCTTTTCTTATTGCACGCCCACACACTAACTCCAAATTTATGGCCTTTTGGATTCAACCATTATTAGACGATATGAATCCAGAAAAAAAGGCGGAATCAAATTCTGAGGTCGTATCAATAATGTTCCTTTGTAAAATGATTGCCTATTTTTGAACAAATGGTTTTGCTTCGCACAACAACATATTGACTCCGTTAGACGTACCTTTTTCTACTCAACAATGTTTTTTCATTATGAATCCAGAAAAAATTATCTCGTCGAATTCTGAGCTCATACGCAAAATTTCACTTTTTAAGGGCTATGTATTGCTAATCGAAAACGCCATCCAATTGCCACTATTCCGGTCTCGGAATATATCGGAGTTTATACTTTTCAATGTCGCAAACGGAAATTTGAACTCAATGGAAGTGGTTTCGAGTCCAAATTTATCCGTATGCAAAATGTGACTTTTTGGGTCATACATAATATAATGAAAATATAATTAAATTCCATAGCGACTATTTTCAATTTTAAGCTGGACATAACTTTTTATTCCCGTTACGAAATCTGAATTTTCACATTTGTTAAAAAAATATAATTAAATAGATTCCAACGTTTTTGGTTTTACTGAAATCCGATTTATTTTGAATCCTGTACATTCAGTTAAAGTTCAAAATCAAATTTTCAAACAGTCGCTCCATTTCAGGCTCGTTATATAATTAAAATAAACTTATACGTTCTAATTCTATTCAAAATAAATTTCTAGTCGTTATTTTTTTAAAACAAATCATTTTAAATATTCAAAATTCATTAAAATAGCCAAAACAAAAATTTTAAATTGGTTCTGAAAATCCCAGTTGTTACAACGATTCATGAGATCCACGAAATATGTTGGTGCATTGGTTAGTCCGAATGGCATAACCAACCACTCACAAAAACCAGATGGTGTTCGAAATGTTGTCTTGGGCACACTCTTTTCTGCTACCCATAGCTGATGGAATCCAGTCGCAAGTTCTAATTAAGAAAATATCCGCGCACCATTCAACTAGTCAAACAAATCATCTATTCGCGAAAAAGGATACTTATTCTATCTTGTCACCTTGTTCATGTGTAGTTAATACCCCATTATTACCCTGCCATATCCCCACTATATCTCTTAGCAGATTTCAACCAGAACGCTATTTCTAAATAGCATTTGAAATAGCCTTTTCGCTATAAGCCCCATTATATTTCAATACCCCCGATATATCTCATTATTTCAGCTATATTCTGTTATATCTTCTATAAAAGAAATGAATTTAAAAATGACATTTAAATATTTAAAACAATTAAAAAAATAGTTTTTAATATAATTTTTTACTATATTTTCAAAATAGAAAATACTATAATATTCTATTAAATTTAATCAAGCTAAATAAAAGTTTACATTTATTTGCATAAGCTTTTATTTAAAATTAACAATGTACTAATTATAATCAAGTTAAATGTTAATTTCCATTTATTATCATTTATATATTTGTAAAAGCTTTAAATATGAGGTTAGACTCATCCGCTATATCTCGTTATTCCCTCGCTTTATCTCGCTACAAATTTTTGCACTTCCCCCACATTGGATCCGCTGAGTGCTTTATCTGCAAAGCTTTGTTCATCTCATGGTAGTCTACACATAATCTAAGGGAACCATTCACTTTCATGGCAATTACAATAGATGCTCCCCACTTAGAGATACTTCTCCGGACAAACCCTTTCTTCAAGAGGTCACTCACTTACACATTTAGCTCTCGCTACTCTTTTGGTGCCATCCGTCAAAGAGGCATTACTATAGGTCTGAAATCTTTCACTAAATCAGTACGAAATTCAATTTCTCAGTATGGTGGAATTCTGTTCACTTCCTCGAAGATGTTCGGACTCTCTCCAGCAACATGCACACTAAATATCTCATCGTGCGGAATGTCAAGTGAATACAGAAAACTTGTCATCAACACATCACTAGGTAGATAACCCAGCACTACCTTCCACCTATCATCTGCACCAATAGTCACCAAAGGCCTCCCGCAGTCCACCGCCCCCCATACCTCTAGAGCCAATCAACTCTAAGGATAACACCAAACCTAGTAAAGCCCAAAACAAAGTAATCACAAGCAAGCATACATCCATGACTCGATAAGGCAAACCCACGGCAAATCATACTAAGAATTATCGAGCCACCAATTGGGTTTGTCACAACTAACGGTTAGTCAACTATTTTGGGTTCCAATCTCAACCTAACTACCAAGTCACTAGAAATGAAAGGGATGGTGTAACATCCTGTATTGTCTATAGTCAGATATTTATTTCATTTTATTATTTAAATGTTAATTTGGAAATCTAATAATGAATTTGTTAATTAAATGACGTTTGAATGTTTAATTTATAATTTTATTATAAAACGAACTACAGCGACGCGGTAGTTCGTAATATAAAGTTTGAAACTTTAGTTGGATATACACGAGTCAATATAAGTCGGATCTCCTAGAAACAAGAAAAATCCAAGTCTATTGGATATTATTTTTATAACGGGAGAGAAAAATCGAGTTTTCATATTGTAGATTTTTTTAATGTCCAAATCAAATTTTCAAATAGTCGCTATTTAAATTCGTTTATAAATTATAACGATTTGTTATATAAAAATAAAGGATTTTTATTTTATTTAATATCAATTTAGCTTGGATTTCAACCTTGAGTGCTTTATTTTGAAAGTATATAGAACTTTACCCGAGGTTGGCCGATTATAATATTTTATTATTACTATATTGAGGTATTTTAAATTTGGTTTATTTTAATCTAATTTAGACCCTTAAAAAGGGACCTTGTTCAAATGGACTCCATTTTTCATGAAACAAATTGTATTAAGACCGTAATAGCTAACTATTGTTAGATTTCAAGTTTTTCATTAATTGATGTTATTTTGTGAGCTAACAAAACTAAAAGCAAATAAATCTACCAGTCGGACTCGAACGAGCGCCATTTTAGCAAACGGACTCAGAATTTGATGAAACAAGTTTCGTTAGGATCATAACGTCAAATTATACCATGACATCCATTTTCGTCACAACGGAGTTTGTATGTGACGACTGGAACGAACAAACAACGTTCTGAAATGGCGATATGCACGAAATAAAAATCATTAGTCATCATCGCTCATCACATCAAGTTAAAATATTATTATTTGCATTATATAATCACCTAATACTCCATCCTACCGATATCAAACCTTTCCCGGTGTTCAAAACTGCAGAAATGCCCCCATCCATGAATTAATTCATATCTCAATTTCTAGCTCAAATTGATCCAAACTTTCTGGACGAAAGTTGAAGATCTCATTGATATCTACCTACTGAAAAAAAATTCGGTTGATCAGTGGCTTGTGGTGGCTGGTAGGGGGGTGATAAACGTGAGATCTTGGTTCCGTTCTTTGGCCAATATCTCAAAGGCGGTACAGTTTCAAGTGTTAGTGTCTAAAGGAGATTTGTAGAGGACAAAGAGGGGGAGGTTTTCTCATTTGGTTGGAGTGTATGAAATCAAATGTGGTGGCATGAATATTGAGATGATCAGATACTGTAGTTTTCGAGTTGTAGCAATAGGTTTTGGTGGATTTCAATGGTGATGGCGGCGAAAGAGGCTTGGTGGTCTGAAGAGAAAATGGTGAGGGAGCCAGGGTGCGTCTACGGGCACCGGTCAGAGGTGCTACCATCACCGGTGGTGAGAGAAAACGACGCCGATTCACTTTTCATTCGAATAGTTTTTTTGGTGACGTTGGTCGATCTGGTGGCTCACGGTCACTGGCGGTGGAAGGTCGGACAAGTGCGATGTCAGCGCTGGGGTGGGTCAGACTCCAGTCATCAAATAGGCGGTGCGACATGGGGTTTGGGATGACCGTGTTTGCTCAGGCTTGTATCGAAGGTGAAGAAAGAGTTAGTGGCAATCGAGTTTTAGGGAGCAGACCAAAAGAAAATGCGTACATGTTAAGGATGACGTGGCAATATTAGGAAAGATAATTAAGGCAATTAAACACCTGATTAGTATATGTTTATAATCGTTTATCTATATAACTTGTAATTGATATAACTTATGCAAACATGCATGGAATTCAATGAAACACGATCCATTGGAATCGTAGAAACAGAGGCTACATGTACAAGCTGGTTTGGTCAAAAACGGAAGTAGTTGGAATTTCACGTAATTTTAAATGTTTGTTTAAAATTATACAAAACGGCGCTGAAATCATTGACTGGAATAAAATGTGAGTTAACTCTCACACATTTCTAGAATTCTATGATGTGATTAAAGTCATATAATTAAATTTAATCGTTGATAGCATAAATTGGATGTTTAGATGCCTTGGATGCCTATTGTTGATTTAATTCTTGACGTTAATTATATTATTGGCATCTATTATACTGGATTGAAATTCTATATTGTTATAAAATGTTATAACGAACTGTGATGCGGGAAGAATAGGTTGGAGGAATCCAATCGAATTCCTCAAATATTATATATGTTGTTTTGTTTTCATATTATTTATATATGAACTGTTTGAACCTCGCTGATGTTAAAAACTGTTTGGTTGTTTAATGTTGAATTAAAATTCAACGTTGTTGTAATTTGAATCGATAAATGTTGTTGATTGAGGGACTGGCAGCAAACAGGCCTATAATCCCCATTTTCATTAAACCCTTGATTTGCCGTCAGGTGAATTGGCAAAGTCAAATTATAATTTTTTTTATAACTGAAGTAAGATTTCTAATTATATTTTATATATTATAATGAAGTTTTAAAATTAAAGAGATGTTTATAAATTGGTTTTTTAATATATTCTGAAAAGATTGTCTAATAGAATTTAACGTTTAAATCAGTTTTATAAGCACATAATGTTGTAATTAACCTACGGGTTAATATTTTAGATAATTATTTTTAAATAAACGATTAGATTAATTATATTAATCTAATAAAAAGAGGCAATAAAGATCAGTTAACATTTAACTAATGATGTCAGTTGACCAAATCAACTGTTTTGATTGCACATATGGTTAATGAATATTTACTAAGATTTCTTCGATGTAATTTACCTTTTTATTAATGATTATTATTATAATTAAGTATGGAGTGAATTTCAAAATTAATTAACTATTCCATTTAGTTAATGAAGAATTAAATTGTTTTAAACTCAGTTAATAATGAAGTTAATTAATTATTTCTTAAATAGGGTTTATTTAAGAAAGGAACTGAGTTGTAATAAGATTATTTGAATACTTGCGAGGGTTTTATATAGAAATATTCTTCTAAATATTATGGAAGGGGTTTTTAAAGCAAAAGTATAATTTTAATGAATTGTTACTTAACTAAGTTTGAATTGAAAGGAAAGGAGGCAAAGACGAAGAAAGTTAATGATTTGTGTACAAAAATTTACAAATAGATCTTTGGTTATAAATATCCAAATTAGTTTTAGAATATGATATCAAATGATTTTGGTAAAATATTTGGAAATGAATTATAATCCCAATCATAAATGGAATTTTTTAACGAGTATAAAAATGAAAAGTTAAATAAAAATTGTCACAATCGACCAGTGTTTTCAAATGATAGAACATGGTTTATAACACCGTATTTTAAATATGTCAAAAAGAAGATTTTGATTGATGTTATAAAAAATGTAGATTTTTAAGTTACAAAGTATTATCTATTCTAAGATAAGCACGTTGTTGATCAAGGTCGGAGAGGTAAATAAAATACCCCAACTTGAATGAATTCACTATTATCGAGGAATGATATTAGTTTGTAATGGTAAAGATATTGAGATTAGTTTAATATTTCCGTAAGGGAATATGCAACATGAGTTGCAAAGTATTGAAAGATAAATAAGAATATTTGGTTTTAAAACAAACAACGTATAATTTGACGTTGTTTGGCATGTATAAGAATTTAATTGAATTTATATCTTTGAGTTAATAATGTACGCCAACGTTTCCAAGGTAAAGGAAATGCATTATGGTTATAAGAAAATATAGTAATATTTTCAAACTGAAGAAGGGAGTTGGTAAGTACGTTTATTTTGGAATTGGGAAGAGTTGTTTAAAATGAGGAAATAAAGGTGATTGATCGAGGTAAGTAAATCGATTAAATGATTTTAAAGATAGATAAGAGTTTTTAAGAACAATTTTAAGTAAAAATATTGGTCGAAGCTGCCATGAACTTGAGCGTATTGTTATAATTGATAGTTAAAACACCGACTATCAATGAAAAATTATTGTACCTTTTTGACGTGTTGTTTCGAAGAAATTGGGATGGGAACTAGACCCAAAACCACTTCGAATCAACGTTGCGTACGATATTTATCTACAGGGATATGTATAAAGATGGAGCATTGAAGACCGTAAATCTTCATGAGCGGAAGAACTATTTGTTGGATTTCTCTACCTGATCCCTAGAGATATTTCGACTGTGATTCTATCATGAGTACGGATTGCAAGGACTACTCGCTACTGACCCTTTGGGTAATTCCTAGGATGCGGAAGGAGGGTGCCTTCAGTTCATCATGTTCCTGGATGACTTGTATGGACGAATATCTGATAGAGTATGTCTTATAGATCACATAAGACAATCTTTTCAAGAAATTATGTTTGGTGGCGGCGGAATTCGTTTCTCTTAGCATTTTATACCCATAATATTTTTGGGAAGATCAACTGGAGATTTAACGGGTTTGATGATATGGCATTCAAAGTGAATGGTGACTAGATGTTCTAAGAAGGTAAACATAGGCTCAAGCCTCACAACTGGGACATGACAAAAATATGCAGGCAGCATAGCTAGTTGGGTGACACCATGCTAGGATGTATTGTCACAATCTAGAGAAAATTCATATTTGTTATTATTTTTCTATATCCCCGCCTAAGTATGGTGGCGCTATAAAACCATACGGTGATAATACATTCGATACACTCAAGTTAAATGAGTGGTCTGTCATGTGTGGCCGGGTTGCAAGATGTTTTTGTTGAACCCTAGTGTGTCCCCTCTATAGTACATTGATCAGAAGGTGGTTCCATACCTTGTCGTAGTCGGATTCCAATCTGCAATAAGCACCCTGCGGTTTTTGAATTTATAATGAATATGTAGAGCGTGAGATGCAAGCATTTTTCTAGATGGTTATTTATTTGTGATTTGTTAGACACTATTATAATATCACTGGGTTTTTGTATATCAAAAATGTTTTGAATTATCAAAAGATAAAAACCATCTGTGTTTATGTGTGGACTAGTCTTATGTTTATCCTTTTCTTCCAAAAAAGGATTACTAAACTTAAACAAGTTGTTGTTCTATGAATTTATCACTGAGAGTATTCCAGACTTATCCAGGTGAATGTTGCTTTGCTTCAAATGTGCTTGGGTCAGACCGAGTATATTTCCAGGTCAGGTTTTGCTTGGAGTTCCAAATAAGGAGTTGAAGTCGAGATGTATTCCATATATTTTACTAAACTAGTTATTTCTGGTGTGTGTTTAATTGATCTAAATGTATTCTCTGATGTTGTAATCATATGTATATATACAGTACATTTTGTGTAAAGCATTTTGATATATTACATTTTGTTTGTTTCACTGTGAGACTCTGATCTTCTTATTCTTCTATTATAATAACTTCGTTTTCCTCATCTCATCCTCTAATTTCTTTCTATTAGATTTCTTGGTTTTCGATACTTGAGTTTGGACAGAGGATGTATTAGTGTCTGAATTCGAGTGTTGAATTTCCTGGGACATTACAGATTGGAAGCCCCAATATCAAACAATACTCAAATAGGAATACCATAAATGGAAAGCATACCTTAGATGATGATTTCCTTTTTCCTTTTCTATCGATGTTAGTGCATCGACAAAGAAGGAACAACAATGATATCATATGCTTTCATTACCTGCTTGTCTTTAGGAGGTTCTGGGCAGTTCCTTATAAAGTGACCCTTATTATTACAATTGAAACACTTCCTCCCTCCATTTGTGGACTTGCAGTCTCTGATATAGTGGCCCTTCTTGCCACAGCCATAGCACTCGAATTCACATTTCACCTTTTTCTTCTGTCCATCTTTAGGCAGAAATGGCTTCCTCTTATTCTTGTTAGGTCACTTCTTCTTGTTTCCACTGCTTTCCTGCGGCTTTTGCTCTTCCTTGAAAACAATAACAGCTTCTACAATGGCGACTTCCGTCTTTGACATCAGATAGAGACTTTCCGACCTTAAAGCTTTTCCAATGATGGACTCGAAGGCTCATCGACATGATTTATAAGCCTCTTTCCCAAGTAATAATCCAATCCAGTGATGAGTTTTTCGTTCTTATTCTTAGCAATATTAATAAAAGACATTTCATACTTCGACAAGGCGTCGAACTCAGCAACGTACTCAAAAATGGTCATACCATTTTGCTTAAGATAAGCAAATTTTCAAAACAAATCTGAATTATGAGCAACCAGAATAAATTTCCTATAGAATCGGGCCTTGAATTGATCCCAAGTAAACTGTATTGGCTTTTATGGCATTCCACTAATTCATGGCCCTATCCTAAAGCTGGCGTGAAACCAACTTACTTTTCATGGCATCATTAAGCCTAAGACCCTCAAAGATACGTTCAAAAGTATCAACCAAATCTTGAATATTCATATCGACTCTGTTACTTAATTTTTTTTACCACCCTAGTTAGTGAAATCCTTATTCATCTTAGCAAAGTCGGCTCTGGGCACCTGCAAGTGCACCACCACCCACAACAACATTCTGAGCAGCCCCTTGAGGACTTCTAAGCATTTCCCACGTGAAAGCAGTAAACCTCGCCTACATATCATTAGTATTAGCATTATTGGCTCCTGAGCCTGGTTCTTTCTCAATTATCGACGCAAATTCCTAACAGCATTCCTTTCTTGATGACTCATCATTCAATATGTTAATAAGTCAATTAATCGTCTTCCCAAGGAATCCTACTTAATGGTGCATGTGCAGTGCAACTTCCCTTAAATATACTAATAGTAGTATGTATATATATATATAATTTTGAAAACCAAAATACCACAAATACGCTCTCTCGTACACGTATACTCTTCCCTTTGACATCACCCACTTAGGTTAACAACACAACCTCAGCTCTGATACCATATGTATTGACCTCCCTATACCAGTCGACACCCAAGTATGCGTTGTGGCAGTCTTCATCTAATACAAGATGTTAAAGAAAAATGAGAAAATTAGACGAAATAATCCAAAACCTACCGTATATAACACAACACATGGTAGAAAATATAATATAAACATAGGACTTATATAAAATAGGAAAAACAATATAAATTGTAAATAACAACAATCATCAAAGTAACAAACCCAAATTACAACATAGTATCAAGTGGTTAGATACAGTTGTATTTCCAATATTATTACTGTCTCTACTCAAATACACTAATAATACCTAAATTAGTGATCCCAAAGATAAATAGGGATAATATTGTACATATTATACACGGGAGCCTCCTGCTCATCTCCGGACAGCTAATCGTGCACACCAACCTATCTCTAGTCTGCTCATTTAAGAGCACATAGAGTAATAAAGAAAAGAATAAAACCCCGAGTCAGACAAGGTTTGGGTTGAGCGATAAGTATCAAAACTACTAAATAAACAGCATAGGTATGAAAGGAATCATAGCTGACCTGTCCTTGCATGTATAGAGTTAGCACATAATAATCAAGTGCGCGTGAAAAGGTGGCAACAAACATCAAGCATAACATTCATTCCTCACATCACTCAGTGCATTGAGTGTACGATACTCATTAATTAGGTTACTAAATCTCACAAGGCCCCTGGTAGTTCCTACAGCAAAGAGCTATGCCCAATTGGCATACCCAGTCTATTCAGAAACTGGTATTGGGTCCAGGTTGAGTCGGTCCATACTGCAACTGGTGCTGAATCACTCTCGTGCACCTCTCTCTAAAGTATACCAGAGCCATGACTATCGGTAACCCCTTAGTAAGCGTATCCACAACGAAGCCTACTTTGGAAATCACCTTGATGGTTCCCTACTTGAATCCTTCATAGTCAGCTTCAATGTAGGCTTTCTTCGCGTCTCGGTCTAGGCAAGTCATATTAGGATTTGTCCTCCATAGAATGAATTGGTCACCAAGAGAAGAAGTCGCCCGTCATTTCCAGAATCTCCGAAGGTGCTCACTCCGCTTCCTTGTAACATATGATGGATCCAGTTCAAATTAGTCCAGGTCGACCAAGCTAAGTGAACGTACTCGGGTCGACTTGGTCGAACCGATCTCGTTTGCTCTTCCAGGATTGACTTGGTTGACCCGGGCTTACCCAAGTTATCCGGGACGACTAGGTCGACCCAAACACTATTGCTACACCCGAATCAACTTTGTCAATCTAGGACTTATTCCATCTGAGCCCATTTTACATCTTAGAACAATAACGCTTCCACTTTCTATCTGTTAGAAAGTTGTCTTCTGTCTTAAGCTTGGTTCGGTTCGAAGTCGACCCGAAAGCCACATTGACCCAAGCTAATATGAGATAAAACTTGGCCTTCCTTTGTCCCAAATGACCTGAAACTTTTTCCTAGAGTTCCTAGGACCTTCCTTATCGCCTCTATAGAATTCCATATTATTCTGGTCCAGTTTTCCCTGCTCGGTTCGGTCGAATCCACTTTGGTCGAACCAAGACCTAAAGTACTCCTAGAATCCCTTATGCATTCTATTTCGCCTTCCGATGACATTTTCACTCATTTTAATGTTCTTATACATCTTACAAATATACTAAACACATTCATGCAATATCTAGGTGAAAAGTAAGGAAAATCATCACAACAAAGTTAGGGAAGCATTGTTATTTTTGCTTCCTTAATTTTCGGGATTAACAAAACTTAACCAAATCAATCCAAATTCATATATGTGCGATAACATATTAAATTGAGATATAAAAGCATTTTCTATAATTTTTACTGGTGATTATCTAATAATAAACCCTAGTGAGTAATGATATTAATCACTCACCTTAAATTCCCCAAAATATTTAGATCTAAAATTGATGATGATTTAGCTTCAATCCCAATGCTATGTAGCATCCCCAAACTTGATTTGATGTTAAGATGATTAAATCTTCACTTATTGTAGGTTTAGGGTAATTAAAGTAAGGATTAGAAGGGGTTTAGGGAGATGTAAGCCATTGGAGGTTGACAAGATCTAGTTTGGTAGTTGTGAAAGTGAGAATAAATGATTCCTCTACCCCCATTCAACCCCCTACATAATCCTAATCCCAAAATGGACTTTGGGTCCTATAACACCCCATGTTTTCTATTAACATAAACTAACGAATTAAACAATAATTAATTTTAATATGAGAATCAAGGGAAACGAGTTACGCCATTGTGTTCATCTCAGAATCCTTGTTGATATAGAGTCCAAGTTTGCATAAATTGGACTTCGGATGAAGAAGTTATAACTGTCGGAAGTTTCCAAAAAATTCAAATAAATTCAAACAGCTTGAAAATAGATTCAAAATTCGAATCAGAAGTCAAAAGCGGGTTGGGCGGGAAAATTCCAGCCCAGGACCCAGGTCGACCAGGGGGTCGACCCTAGTGTCGATCTCCCCCCTACCAGTCGACTTGGGGGTCGACCAAGGGGTCGACCTACCCCCCACCACGGGCATATTTGAAATGACGATTTTGTGACTCAGTGATGAGTCATTAGGGCTGAGTGGTCACTCTATCTTGACTGGATGGTCTTGATTGATTCTAGGTTGATCGGATGGCCTAAATTAATCCTAAATTCTATATAAACACATGTAGACTCAAACCCTAAAACCTAATCAAAATTAGAACCATGGCCGTTATGCTATCACCTTGCAACCTAGAATAGCCGCCACCAACTAGAGGAAAAGTAAAGCTAATCAACTCAATTCAACTCAAGTTTATAACAACAACAACAAATTTGTCTACTTCAAAGGCGAGCTAAATCAATTTTAGAACTCAGATCCCAGAACTCAAGACCTTCTTTGAGTTGTGAGTTCAATTTCTTTAATAAGACAATTAACAACTTAATTGGGTTGAGTTATAATTTGGGTCATATGGCTATATTTGTGAAACATTGGAAAAATGTGATATTTTGTGAATATATGCTAGTTGTTCATAATGACAGTTTTAGTTGTGGATTCTTTTGTATATGCCCAATCACATATGTTCAACTTGATTCATGTTTGACATCATTTTATATGCAAGTTTGGGTGTAGATTATATGCTAGTTTCTATGTGAATTGTACACAAGTTTACATGTGCCAAGTAAAATGACTATATGCAAGTTTAGGTAGAAATTGGATTCACACATATGCAAGTTTACACCTTTAGATTTAGATCTATGACATACATAGTTTTATACAAGTTTGTGGCTATAGTCTATTCAAGTTTTAGGTGAAAACTATATTCATATATGCAAGTTTTGGGTGAAAACTATATTTACATATGCAAGTTCACACCTTTTAGCCTGTGTTTAGATTCATGACAATACCAAGTTTATGCTAGATATGTTGTAATCCTTATTATAAGTTAGATCCAATTTGTGTGTTATGCAAATTTGCGGTGTTTTTTCCCTTTATGTGTTAGAATAATGGCTAGTCTAATAAATATATGTCATAATAAGCGAACGAACAACGTGGGGACGATGGGGGTAATATTGAATATATACATATTGAGAATTGGCATGTATTGGCCTTAAAAGGCATACAATTAATTTGAGGCAATAATTGGTATAATTTGCATACCTGGAATAAATGGACATAATTTAGTTGACAATTATGGACATAAGTATATTTGGAATTTATTACAAATTTGGATAGGGATATAAATCCACTTTGGGGTTAAATAAAGATGTGTAATAATAAACCGCCTAAGACACGAGGTTAGACTCAGTTGTGGTGTAAGACTGCCCGGACCCGCCCGACAAATCCAGCAGCCACAAATGCCAGTCTAATGTGAAAGGTCAAAGGCATGAATTAAATGTGTAACAGTTGTAAAACACGAGGTTAGGATCGTTTGTGGTGTAAGACTGCCCGGACCCGCCCGGCAAATCCAGCAGCCACGAATGCCAGTCTAATGTGGGAGGTCTTTACAAGGTTACGGTGTTAATGAATTAAGAAACACTTAACCAGATAAACATGTGGTGGGACATCGGGGGTTAAGTGGGTGCCTTAGGTGGCATGTGAAATTAAGAAGGTGTCTTGGGTGGCATGTGAAATACGATTAGATGCACTTAACCAAGATTGAATCATGTAAGAAGACATGAATAAGAATGAGATTAAGTTGGGGAAAACCTTAAAGGAGACCTAGCATAGGTGGAAAGCTTGTGTCATACATGGGGGCCCTATTCAAACCACTAACCCATTAAGTATCTTTGTGGGCTCGACCCAAGTCGAGGACGGGACACGCGTACTAGGTTTGATTGTAAGAGGTCAAAACGGGTTAGCGGTGGCAACGCAAGTCCAATGGGGTCATGTGCGTGTGTGGCCCCGGGCTGGTAGGTAAGACGTTGTTGCATAGCCGTGCATTTTTTGTGGTATCGGGTTGCCACTTTGGGGGGTGATACACCCCACTGTGGGGCCAGCACGGGTATCTACGAATTAGGGAGCCGATCGAATGAGGGTAGTGGTTACACCTACTGGAGATAGGGGCAGACGACACCTATGAAGGCAGCTAGGGGTACATGAAACTACCATTATCATTATTAAGTTTTGTAGGTGAGATCAACTTTTTGGGTGTTTGGTGTGCCACAATGTAGTAATTATCTCATAGTGATTAGGTGTGCCTTTAACGTTATCTTTGTTCATCTTATTTCCTTCGTTTGCTCTGGCATGCCCATTTTTTCACAGTCGTTTCCTTATTTTCCAGCTTATGCCTTATCCTATTTACTTAATGATTATATTGTTAAAGTTATTGCACTCGCCAGACTTTATGTCTGACCCCCTTTGTTTCCACCTCTTTTCTTCCTTCCCCCCCAAGGTGCTCACGGTGGGACTGGTACTAGTGGAGCTTGATTTGGTCAGCTTTATCTCTTTCTTTTGGAATTTGCTTGGATTGGTGAAGAAAAGTTCAGCCTATCTTATTTATGGCTATTTTATGTTTGTGTTATGTCTTTTATTTTATGTACTCAGAACTTATTTGTCAAGATGGATAATAAGTGTATTTAGTTTTGTAGTTGGCTTTTGATGTGATGTGACCAAACTATTTCTCCGCTACAATAAAAGTGGTTTTTATTTTCCAAGTACCAATATATTTATCTGTCTTGTTTAGTTTTCTGTTCTATACACAATAAATGCTCCACTAAAATTAAGGCATTCCCTTTGTGAGTGACCTTAATGGAGATGGGGTGTCACACGTAGTATCAGAGCTAAAGGTTACCAGAACAGATAAGATATTTTGAAAAACTATTTTTCAAAAAAGCATTTTATAAAGAAATACTTTCAAAAGTACGTTTTAAGGAAAGTATTTTCAAGAGAAAAGTTTATTTTAAAAACATAACCCCCAAGAGCCATATATCTTTCTTTCGAATTCTCCATTTGAATCTCTTCATTTTCTTTTCAGCATGTCTGGATTCCCGAGATACACGAGGGGATACCGATACCAGGATGGTTTAGAAGGTATCTAGAAGCTAGAGCCAATGTCGCAAGCCCAGCAAATGCTCCTCCTCCTCCTCCCCGTGTTGATACTTTCGCAAAGATATACAAGGACTTTCAGGCAATGGGCGGGAAACCTTTTCACGGGTCAGAGACGTTTGTTGAAGCTCGAAATTGGCTAAAGGATATGGAAGAATTGTTTGAAATCTTTAAGGTAGAAGATAGAAGAAAGGTCCTGTTAGCTGCTTGGTTAATGAAGGATGAGGCTTCGTTTGGTTGGGAGGTCACTAATGGAGAGCGTCCAGTTGATACATGGCTGGATTTTAGGCGTAGGTTTGAGGCAAAGTTTCTCTCACGGGCCGAAGACAATCTATACATGGAAAGGTTTTTGGCATTGAGGCAGGGAAATCTATCTGTGAAAGAATACGTCAACAAGTTCAATCAGTTAGCCAAATTTGGCTTGGACTTGTTGAATACACCCGAAAAGAAGGCCCTGAGATTTGTTAAGGGTTTGAACGAGCCGCTACATGGGTCAGCTATGACCCACATCCCTATGGGGGCCACCTTTGAGAGACTAGATGACATGGCGCTTATGCATGAAGAGGAGAAAGGCGCCAATAAGGCACTTGAGAAGAAAGGGGATCAAAAGAAACCACAACAGCAATAGCAGAACAAGAAGGGTGGTAAAGATAACAACGACAAAGGAAAGAAAAGATGCTTTAACTGTGGGACACCAGGCCATCTGAGAAAAGACTGTAGGAAGAAGAAGAAGACTAGTTGTTTCCATTGTGGCGAGGAAGGACATCTGATTAGGTACTACCCAAAGAAGGGGCACGGACTACCTCTAGAGGGCAGATTCAGGCTCTCATGGCACCGAGGCAGGCTAGGGGGCAGGTCCAGGCTCTCATGGTCCCACCGCGGCAAGAACGAGGTAGAACGATTTCCATTGAAAGTTTAGTTTATCTTTTTGATCATCCTGTTCGTACACTCTTTGATTCTGGTGCATTGCACTCTTTTATATCTACTATTTTAGTTGAGTCACTACACCTAAACACCGGTATGGTAGAGGATCCCTTTTCGAATCCAATTGGGGGCTCAGCCTATTTGTCGATGATTTGTTCGGATTTGGACATTTCTATACTTAGCATTGGGTTTAGATGTGATGCTTATGTTTTGGGCTTCACGGGCTATGGATTAATTTTGGGCATGGATTGGTTATCCAGTAATGGAGCAGTCCTAGATTGTGAAAAGAGAGAGGTTAGGCTTATGACTCGCTTGGGCAAACTCTCGAAATCTCTTGTAATCCCATGAATTCTGTTATGCTAAGTTATCTAGAATCGCTTGACGCGTCTGTTGAGAATTTACAGTCTGTTAGAGTGGTCCGTGAATACTTGGAAGTCTTTGAGGAAGTAGAGGGCTTGCCTTCGAAGCGGGAGATAGACTTCCGTATATACCTAGTGATAACACGATACCCGTTGCTTTACCCGTTAGGCACATGGCTCCAAGGGACAGAAAGGAGCTTAGCAAGCAAGTTAAGGAGCTGCTAGAAAAAGGGTTTATAAAGCGGAGTATTTCTGAATGGGGTGCTCCAGTGGTGTTCGCAACCAAAGCGGATGGTTCACTTTGCCCATGCGTTGATTATAGGGTGCTAAACAAGCTGACCAAGAAGAACAGGCACCCACTAACAAGAATAGACGATTTGTTCGATCAGCTTGTAGGTGCAACAGTTTTCTCCCAATTGGATCTGGTTAACGGATTTCATCAGCTAAGAGTGGCTGAAGAAAGCATCCATAAGACCACGTTCAGAACCCCGAACAGTTTCTTCGAATGGCTCATCATGCCTTTCGGCTTGACAAACGCACCTGCTTATTTCGTCGATTTGATGAATAGAGTGTTCCGGGAATTTCTCAATAAATTCGTGGTGGTCTTCGTAGATGATATTCTGATTTTCTCGAAGAATGAGGAAGAGCATGCTTTGCATTTAAGGGAAGTCATGGATACTCTCCGTGCACATCAGTTAAAAGCAAAATTCTCCAAGTGCCACTTCTGGAGGGAAGAAGTAAAATTTCTTGGGCATGTGGTGTCCAAAGAAGGGTTAGTGTGGACCCCGCAAAAGTAGTTGCGTTCCAGGATTGGAAGGTTCTAAAGAATGCAACCGAAGTCCGAAGTTTTCTTGGACTAGCAGGTTTTATCGCAAGTTCATTAAAGACTTTGCGAAAATCTCTGCTCCACTTACAATGTTAATGAAGAAAAACCTGACTTTCACTTGGGATTTGGATTGCGAAGTCGCTTTCCAACGGTTGAAGAGGGCCCCAACAACAACCCCAGTTTTGACATTACCAAATGGGAGCAAGATGTTTAGGGTATACACAGATGCATGCGGTACGGGACTATGCGTTGTTTTGATGCAAAAGGGGAAGGTAGTAGCTTTTGGCGGAAGGCAGTTGAAAGTGCATGAGAAAAACTACCCAACCCACGATCTAGAGTTAGCAGCCATCGTTTTTGTGCTTCAGTCTTGGCGGCACTTTCTCTTAGGTGAGAAATTTGAGTTGTATACTGACCATAAATCGTTGAAGTACCTTTTTTCGCAGAAAGACCTTAATCTAAGGCAGCAAAGATAGATGGAGTTTCTCGTCTCATACGACTTTGGGATCTCCTATACTCCGGGCAAGGGCAAGGTAGTAGCAGACACCCTAAGTAGAAAGAAGTTGACCTTAAGTCCTTTCTTTATAGAAAGGCAAAGTTTGGAGTACATATCAAATTTTGATTTTAGACCCTCTGTTGATTACGTGACTGGCTTGATGGAAATGCTAGAGGTGCGGCCTACTTTGTTGGACTCAATAGGAACTGTGCAACGTGAAGACCCTCAGCTAGTTGATGTGATAGGTAAGCTGATTAGGGAAGAGACTTCTAGTCACCTCAATAGATAATCCATCGATGATAAGGGTTGGTTGAGACGGGATGGAAGACTATGAGTTCCACAAGCAAGAGATTTGGTGAAGATGGTTCTGGAAGAAGCACACCATTCCAAGATGACCTTACACCCCGGTGGAGACAAGATGTATAAAGATATCAAAAGAGTTTTTCTTTTGGAATGGCATGAAAAGGGATGTAGCTGAATTTGTTTTAAAATGCATGATATGCCAACAAGTCAAGCCGGAGCAGAAGAAGCCTGGTGGTTTGCTTCATCCTCTAGAAGTTCCGCAATGGAAATGGGAGAGCATCTCAATGGACTTTGTTAATGGGTTGCCTAGGTCAAGAAGGGGCAATACCGGTATTTGGATAATAGTGGACAGGCTCACGAAAAGCACTCATTTTATACCTGTCAAGAGTAGGAGGACCGCCTCATCTTTACCGTCCATTTGTCTTAAGGAGATAGTTCGACTCCATGGGATACCCTCCAGCATAGTGAGTGACCGAGACGCTATCTTTACAAGCGAGTTCTGGAGGAGTTTGCAAGAGGCCGTAAGCACACAACTATGTTTAAGCACAGCCTATCACCCTCAAACTGATGGTCAGACGGAAAGGGTGAACAGAGTACTGGAAGATCTTTTGAGACTATGCATTCTTGACTTTGGAGGATCTTGGGAGGATAATCTCCCTTTGGTGGAATTCGCTTATAAAATAGCTACCAAGCCACTATAGGCATGGCACCCTTCGAAGCTTTATATGGAAGGCCAAGTCAATCACTAACTTGTAGGTGGGAGTTCACAGATAAACTTATACTTGGGACAGACATGATTAGAGAGACTTCAGAGAAAGTGGACTTGATACGAAGGAGAATAAAGACTGCCCAAAATAGACAGAAATCCTACCCAGACAAGAGAAGGACCGACCTTGAGTTTGAAGTTGGGGATAATGTGTTCCTTAAATTATCTCCCTTGAGGAATGTCATCCGCTTTGGGTTCATAGGAAAGTTGGCACCACGATTTGTAGGACCATTTCCTATCATCGAAAGGATTGGGACGACGGCCTACAGAGTAGAGCTACCTGAAAGACTGGCTGGAGTTCATAATGTTTTTCATGTCTCTCAGCTACGAAAGTGCTTACATGAGTCGGCATAAGTTGTGGAGCCAAGCATAGTAGAGGAAGTCGAAGTGGAACAAGAAGTGACTGTGAGGAGAGTCCAACTCGTATCTTGGGGATGGAAGTCAAAAAGCTACGCAACCGTGAAGTTAAGCTTGTCAAAGTTCAATGGAGCGACGCCGAGGAAGACGCGACTTGTGGGACCGAGGCAAATATATGTGCAGCCTACCCTTTTCTTTTTGAGGATACATCTTTGATCTCTTTTTCCTTAAGTTTACGCAAGCTTGTATCTAACTTTTTAGTGTATCTCCTCGGTCATATTCTTTATCCTTAGGTAAAGGCCAATGGATGTAAACATGTATTTGAAACATGTTATGATTGATGGATGCAAGTGTTTGCTAGTGGTTTCTCGTGGATGCATATACACACACATTAGGCACTAGATCGGCTAAATCACTTTCATACTACATATAAATGTGTGCTTATTTAGATTAATGGATGTATAACGGTTGTGTTATCATATGGAAGCTGCATTCGGATGAATGATTGCGCACGCATGTAGAAATAATATGTATCATTAGGGATCTTTTGCATATATAATGGACGCATGGCACAATCATAATTTGCATTAAGGAGGTCAACTGAATCAGTAGACCGCCTAATTTTGCATTAGATACAGACATGTACACACACTGTGCATATAAACATGAAAGCATTAGAAGTCTTTTAAGGACAATGGATGCCAGTGTTCGATGGTTGAGTAGATGGACGATTGGATGATAGGATATGTATTCTTCGTAACTTGAAGATTTCGAGGTCGAAATCCTATAAGGAGGGGAGAATGTAACACCCCGTGTTTTCTGTTAACATAAACTAATGAATTAAACAATAATTAATTTTAATGTGAGAATAAAGGGGAACGGGTTACGCCACTGTGTTCATCTTGGAATTCTGGTTGAGATAGAGTCCGAGTTTGCGTAAATTGGACTTCATATGAAGAAGATATGGCTGTCGGAAGTTTCCAGAAACTTCAAATAAATTCAAACAGCTCGAAAACAGATTCAAAATTCAAATCAGAAGTCAGAAGCGGGCTGGACGGGAAAATTCCCGCCCAGGACCCAGGTCGACCGGGGGGTCGACCCTAGTGTCGAGTTCCCGCCTACTGGTCGACCTGGGGGTCGACCTATGGGTCGACCTGCCCCCTCCCCCCCTGGGAAGATCTGAAAGATGAAGATTTTGTGACTCAGTGATGAGTCATTAGGGCTGAGGTGTCACTCTATCTTGACTGGATGGTCTTGATTGATTCTAGATTGATCGGATGGCCTAAATAAATCCTAAATTCTATATAAACACATGTAAACTCAAACCCTAAAACCTAATCAAAATAGAACCATGGCCGTCATGCTATCACCTTGCAACCTAGAATAGCCGCCACCAACTAGAGGAAAAGTAAAGCTAATCAACTCAATTCAACTCAAGTTTATAACAACAACAACAACAAATTTGTCTAGTTTAAAGGCGAGCTAAATCAATTTCAGAACTCAGATCCCAGAACTCAAGACCTTCTTTGAGTTGTGAGTTCAAATTCTTTTATAAGATAATTAACAAGTAAATTAGGTTGAGTTATAATTTGGGTTATATGGCTATGTTTGTGAAACATTGGAAAAATGTGATATTTTGTGAATATGTGCTAGTTGTTCATAATGAAAGTTTTTGTTGTGGATTCCTTTGTATATGCCCAATCACCTATATTCAACTTGATTCATGTTTGACATCATTTTATATGCAAGTTTGGGTGTAGATTATATGCTAGTTTCTATGTGAATTGTACACAAGTTTACATGTGAACCAAGTAAAATAACTATATGCAAGTTTAGATAGAAATTGGATTCACATATATGCAAGTTTACACCTTTAAATTTAGATCTTTGACATACATAGTTTTATGCAAGTTTGTGACTATGGTCTATGCAAGTTTTAGGTGAAAACTATATTCATATATGCAAGTTTTGGGTGAAAACTATATTTATATATGCAAGTCCACACCTTTTAGCCTATGTTTAGATTCATGACTATACCAAGTTTATGCTAGATATGTTGTAATCCTTATTTGTAAGTTAGATCCAATTTGTGTGTTATGCAAATTTGTGGTGTTTCATCCCTTTTATGTGTTAGACTAATTGCTAGTCTAATATATATATGTCATAATAAGCGAACGAACAACGTGGGGACGATGGGGGTAATAGTGAATACATATATATTAACAATTGGCATGCATTGGCCTTAAAAGACATACAATTAGTTTGAGGCAATAATTGGTATAATTTGTATACCCGAAATAAATGGACATAATTTAGGTGATAATTATGGACATAAGTATATTTGGAATTTATTTACAAATTTGGATTGGAATATAAATCCACTTTGGGGTTAAATAAAGGTGTGTAATAATAAACTGCCTAAGACACGAGGTTAGACTCGTTTGTGGTGTAAGACTGCCACACCCGCCCGACAAATCCAGCACCAACAAATGCCAGTCTAATGTGAGAGGTCAAAGGAATGAACTAAATGAATAACAGTTGTAAAGACGTGAGGTTAGGCTCGTTTGTGTTGTAAGACTGCTCGGACCCGCCCGACAAATCCAGCAACCACAAATGCCAGTCTAATGTGGGAGGTCTTTACAAGGTTACGGTGTTAATGAATTAAGAAACACTTAACCAGATAAACATGTGGTGGGACAAGGGGGTTAAGTGGATGCCTTGGGTGGCATGTGAAATTAAGAGGGTGCCTTGGGTGGCATGTGAAATACGATTAGATGCGCTTATCCAAGATTGAAACATGTAAGAAGACATGAATAAGAATGGGGTTAAGCGGGGGAAAATCATAGAGGGGACCAAGCATAGGTTGAAAGCTTGTGTCATACATGGGGGCCCTTTTCAAACCAGTAAACCATTAAGTATCTTTTTGGACTGGACCCAAGTCAAGGACGCGACACGCGTACTGGGTTTGATTGTAAGAGGTCAAAACGGGTTAGCGGTGGCAACGCAAGTCCAATGGGATCATGTGCATGTGTGGTCCCGGGTTGGTTGGTAAGATGTTGTTGCATCGTGTATGTATAATCCGTGCATTTTTGGTAGTATTGGGTTGCCACTTTGGGGAGTGATACACCCTACTGTGGGGCTAGCATGGGTATCTACGGGTTAGAGAGCCAATTGAATGGGGTAATGGGTACACCTGGTGGAGATAGGGGCAGATGGCACCTATGAAGGCAGCTAGGGGTACACGAAACAACCATTATCATTATTAAATTTTGTAGGCGGGATCAACTTTTAGGGTGTTTGGTGTGGTGCAATGTAGTAATTATCTCATAGTGATTAGGTGCGCCTTTAACATTATCTTCGTTCATCTTATTTCCTTTGTTTGCTCTGTCATGCCCATTTGTTCACAGTCATTTCCTTATTTTCCAGCTTATGCCTTATCCTAGTTACTTAATGATTATATTGTTAAAGTTATTGCACTCGCCAGATTTTATGTCTGACCCATTTTGTTTCCACCTTTTTTCTTCCTTCCCCTCCCCCTCCCTCCAGGTGCTGAGGGTGGGACTGGTGCTAGTGGAGCTTGATTTGGACAGCTTTGTCTCTTTCTTTTGGAAGTTGCTTGGATTGGTGAAGTAAAGTTCGACCTATCTTATTTATGGCTATTTTATGTTGGGGTTATGTCTTTTATTTTATATACTCAGAACTTATTTGTCAAGATGGATAATAAGTGTATTTGGTTTTGTAGGTGGTTTTTGATGTGATGTAACCAAACTATTTCTCCGCTGTAATAAAAGTGGTTTTTATTTTCCAAGTACCAATATATTTATCTGTCTTGTTTAGTTTTCTGTTATATACACAATAAACGTTCCACCAAAATTAAGGCATTACCTTTGTGAGTGACCTTAATGGAGATGGGGTGTCACAGACCCTCTCACTAATAACCTTACTCAACCCAATTAAGCTGCCTAAACCGGCCTATATCTTAATTCAGTCATTGCTCTCAAACGGTTAATTCGTTTGATTAATATGACCACTCTACGGAATGAAAAACCATAATCTGAATGCAATGGAAGTGGTTTCAGGTCTAAATTCCTCACCAATCAAAAGTTATAGGCGAAACAAGATTCACCAGCGGCAAAATGGTCACATTAAAATTCGGTAGAAATGGTGAAAGTTGGAAATGACCCTATTAGTCATTTCCCAAAGTTGTACAATTATACGCTCCCATATGAAATGAAAGTAGATATCCTACAATTCTCTGATACATAGAAAATGGGTCGTTACACTATGAACCATTTTTCTATTGATCACTAAAATGATATGCTATATTTATTTGCATTTCATGATTTTTTTTTCTTCGTACTATTCAGTTGCCAAATATATAAAAAGTTTAATGGCAAACTTTTCCATATAAAATTTTAATTCTTCCACAAGAACCATTGTATATTAGACAACCAACAAGCCTTCCAGTAACCATGGTATCAAAACGTTAGTTACCTCTTTGTTATGCTTATGCTTATTATAATATGTTTAATAATGTTTCCACTTTTTTCTTTTACAATTTTTATAATAAATTCCCTACCACACTAATTTATAATAAAACTTTATTACTATATCATAATTTTTATTTTTCTGACATTGACACTTATATAATATTTACCAAGTTTCCATTTTTAAGATATTCATTAGCAAACTTTTATTTTTGGTACAATAGTACGGAACATAATTGAAATATTCCGATCCATATTTATCTTTCTTACCTAAATATTTACCACTTAAATTGTGGTATGATGTGGTTAATAATATTGCATCCAGTTTAAATTTCTGATTGCTTCTTCTTGTGAAATTATTAAAGGGTTTCCATCTGTACACTTTTAGATAGATAAATGCATTGTTTTATATGCAAACCTCTACAATAAGGCAATTAAAAATCACTCTAATGGCTATCAGACCATGGACAAATTTGATAGCTCAATAGTCTATTCAATCTTGTATTGGTATATGCTTACAGATTTGTCTATTTACGTTGTCATTATTTGCCCACCTTCAAAAACATAACAGTCTCAGTACGTATTTCCCACCAAATGTTGTATATTTTAATGATTAAAATGCATTCTACTTACTCCAGTTCCATATAGTTTCATAACTCATATGTTCAAAATATAGATCAACACCTACCACTGTCCAAACCAACATAATATTTTGTGATCTTAAATACTTGTTTATTAACATAATCATTTTCTGCATTATTTTCTTGAATTGCTTGCAATTCAGTCTGCTTCCTCCATTATACATGATTTGTGAAGAAAATTGCATGATTACACGTGCTTACTGAATGTACTTCCTTCTCTGAATTTTCATTTTCTATACCGATATTTGACTACATTCTCTACTCATTAATCCTTGATGCATTAGTCTTATGAAACATCATTTATGTTTTAGTATTTGTTCTCTGTATCTTTGAATAATAATTTCCCGCTATAAATATCTACTCAGCTTCCCCCTTTCCACTTATTTAAATTTTGCTATTATATTAGAAGATGTGAAGTTAATTTTATTGTCTGGATACTTTTCTACTATTTTAATGCCATACTGACTCAAAATAATTAATTTTTTTCCTAAAATAGGGTTTTAATACCTTTTCTAACTGACATCGTTGATTTCAACTATTACCTATTTTCTTTAACAATAGACCACTTGATATGCAATGAAATGTTTTTTTATTTTTTTTAGAAATTAACAACATAGTCAGTGCACAAACTTACTTTTAAATCATTAACTGCATTATTCTTCATGTTGCAACATTGGTGAGTTCAACAAAAACCATTACACGTTAATATCAATACCATTGAACAATTCATAATTAGCTCACTTGGCATTTTATATTGTTTGTGTAGTTTTCTATGCTGCTGAATACTAGCTTCTTGATCTGGATACAAACCCAGTAAACGGATGGCTTGCATCTAGAGAAAAAATGCAATGATAGTGTAAATGAAAGGCAGACTGAAATCTCAAATTTATACAAGTACAGCCAATGGTGATTAAATGGCTACGTGCATTTACACAACCCCTTTACTACTAAGATGCTTAATAGGGAATCATTCTTTTTCTTACTTTAATGTTGCAACTAAGATGCACCATCTATCACTGCGAAAAAATTAATGAGTTTTGTTCATTTGTTCAAATTTGTTTTATTCTATCTATATACTAGTTGTTCAATAATGCAGCCTTCGTTTCATAATATTGATAAACAACCTTATTGTATTCGAAACATAATAACATTGTATTTTATAATAACATAATTCATATGTTAATACATTAGGTTTGACTATCAGTAAAAAGAATTCTGAATATTTTCATATTTCCTATGTTTCAAGCAGGTTCATTTTGAACTATTATTTTTATTAGATGTACTTTATTTAATACTGCTGTCTTCCAACATTGCTTCAGACACCATATGCTACAAAATATTTTTTATGCACACGTCCAACGGACATGCCTCCGTACTGGTTAATATAATTTGAAATTAATTTTTATTTGCAATCCTATAAATTTTGAACTGCTACATGGATTGGGAATAGATTTGAATGAAATGGTTGAAAGAAGACATTTGAAACGACCCGCAAATCCGTGCTCTTTGAGTCGACTAATAACACCACACGTCCAACTCAAATTGCACAGAAATACGCATCATTTTTAGAAAGAAGTTAGAGGATGAGGAATAGAAAGAAAGAAATATTAGAATAGAAGAAAACGAAGATCACAAACTCACAGCGGAACGAGTAAAATATATTATATAATATAACTTTGAAGCACAAATCAGTATTTGTATATACATACCATCATCAGAGCACAACGATCATCCCTGGAACAGTTATAAACACCTGTTTCCAGATACAACATAATACACAGCGGAAAATATAATAGTCTATAGCCAACTGGTGAAGCCTCCTGCTTCAAGCTTCTTCAAGTGAATCTGAAAAATCCCGACTACTTGACTGCCCGTACAAATTTGGGCACCCAAGAGTTTAGGGAAAACAAACAAAATAAACTCTGGGTCAGTCATGGGACTGGTGTGAGCAAACTCCAATCATTTGGTTTAACTTTTCAAAACCCTTTTCAAAAGAAAAGATAATCGTAAGACCAATCCACACATAAATACGGATGGCTTTTACCTTACGATAACCCAAAACACTTTGGAAATCATATATTATCTGATATTATAATAATGTCTAATCACAAGTAATTAAAATCTAGTAGAACGCTTGCATCTCACGCTCTACATATATAATATACAATCAAACTCGCAGGCACTTATTGGAGATTGGATTCCAACTTGACAAGGTATGGGACCACCTTCCGAACGTGTATCTCTAGAGGCAAATACACTGGGTTCAACAAGAACGTCTTGCAACCCGGCCCTCACATGACCGACCACTCATTTCGCTTGAGTGTATCGAATGTATACCACCGACGGTTGGGATCAGCAACCGCCTCCCGATAAGGGACAGCATCGATAGATTAAAGAACAAATGGAATTTCTCTAGATAGGTGATCATACATCCTAATGGGTGCGACCCACATAGCCATGCTGCCTGCCCGATTTTTGTCCAATTCCGGGTTGTGAGGCTTGAGGTATGAATTATCTTCCAGAACATCTGGCCATCATTCACTTTGAATGCCACATCGTCCGATCCATCGGAAATCACTAATTGATTCCCACAAAAATACTCAGATTGTTAGGCTAAAGAAGCTTCCCTTCTATGCCACCAACTTCGTACGTTTGAAGGAATCAACGTACGTAACCCCCTTTGGAAATACTCCGTCAGACACTCGTCCATACAAGTTGTCCTGGGTCTGGACAAACCGAAGGCACTATCCCGTAAACAGGATAGCCCTTGCATAACTCCGTCTTCAATTTTCTTCAGCATAAGTTGCTTCATAACGCTTACGCCAATACGGAGTGGTTTTCAGATATCAAATCTGATCCCGGTCTCTCCATATTGACAACGGAGGTATAAAATAAATCAAAACTTTGATAGTCGGTGATTTAACTATCAAAGAAACATCCATACAATCAACGGTCCTATTTCCAAATGGAAATTCTATCAATCAAGCATCAAACAACACTGGGCCCTTTTTAAATTAGTTCTTTATTATCATTATCATTCCCAATTCCATTTCCCATCTTTCGTGTTCTTTCAAAGCTCTATTTTCTCTCTCGATTATTGAAAAACATTTCCAATATACATAATTCCTTTATTGAGAAAATATCTTTTACTCTAGTTAGAAAACATTTCTAAATCCTTTGAATTAACTGATGTTATAAACATCGTTATTATAACTCAAATCATGAATCATTCGTTAACTAACGATATCACTAACCAATCCTTGCTATCGAGCCTTAACCATTTCTCCGTCAATAATGCAGTCAGTCAAGTTGGGGTATAATTACCTCTCAGACCTTAACTGAACGACATCCTTAACTTTGAATTAGTCGGAGCTCACAACTTTAAACCAAACATTGCTTTCAACAACAGCGTTAAAACCGCTGTCTAGCATTATAGAACACTTATCATAACCATAGCATTAAGATTGCTATTAAAACAGTTATTATAACGGCAGTGTTAAAATTGCTATTTAGAATAAAATACCGTGTGCGGCGCACACGCTTCCGTTGTTCATTATTAAATTCTGTTGGTTTTAAACAATTCAAGTTCTCCTTTTAAACATATTTATAAACTATACATTCTTCTAATCACTTAATTCGATTTCTATAATCCCCTTTTTATATACATTTTATTTGCAAAATATTCCCTTGTTTTAAACTATTATTCTTTCATTAAACTTTCCTCTGTAATTTGCTAAATTCGGATCCATTCCCAAATATTGGTTTCAAACCGATACTCACTTTCAAATATACATTCATATTTGAACTCACCTTTTAATTTATCCAATGGTTAATGATCCACTTAATTTATATCTTTATTTATAACATTTTTCTTGGTTTACCCAATGGAATAGGTTTCCATTTGCAACTAAATGAAAAAGAAATTATTTTCTAATTTGGAAATAAACCCTGCTTTTAAATTCTAATTTCCTTTTTTACATTCGATGATATTTTTCGGTGATATTTTACGGTATCTAAAATACCAGGTTCCTAAGGCCAGGGTAAATCAAACACACAAATTCAACCATGGATAATGTAGCACAACATATATCACCATCAAAATAAAACAGTAAATAAGATGTTGAGGGATCCAGTTGGATCCCTCCAACCTGTTTCCCTGCATCCACAGATGTTAGTAACATCAAAAATATCGCATTAAAAAAAATAATCAATCAACGATGTGATTATATCAACCAATTTATCAACTATTCAATCAAACAACCATTTCACATTATAAAATAATTTTAACGAGTGAGTTTACTCACCTCGTTTTGCAGTTGACGGTTCTGCTTTTGTTACGTTAGAATCAACCAACATTTGATTCTATCACAAAATCCCATTAGCTTTGTTTCTGCGAAATTGATTCAAAAATGCAGATCCCGTCATTACGGTTCCACGGATTCGGTTGTGCTCAACTCCCTTTTTAATGTTGATCAATCCTCCTCATCGCTCTTGCTTCTGCTTGTTTCATTTTCATGTATTCAATTCGATTCCTTCCTTGACTTGAAACAACAGTGCCGATCACATTCTTTGCTGCTTCGGCCAAAATGTACGCAACCCTTATTATATTTTTACCGTGTTTGTTTCCTTTTTGTTATCACCATGTTATGTTCGAACTCCTTCGTTCAAACATAGTTCCTTCCTCTATAGCTGATACCTGCATCTGTTCCTTTTACCCAAGCCGTTCATTCGATCTCTGGCTTATGTGTATTATCCATTAAAGGCGAATAATATGGTGTCCATCAATTAGTTTATATCCTAATACCTTGCTTGACTGCAGACGGTTCAGCTCCAATACTTCTTCTGTCAGTACACGCCGTGATCGAAGACCCTCCCCATAATAACGTGTCCTCATCACCTCACAGTAACACTCACCTTGCATCCCTTCTCGTATTGACCATCTTCTTCAATTCTAACCTCTTCTTATTCACCTGAACCAACGCTCCTGGACCCCATCAAATCCTCACCACCGCAAGGACTCTCCTTTTCAAAAATACAATCCGCCATACCAGAAACTTGCGCATCTTCCTTGAACTCAACTCCACACTATTCTACCAATAAAAGACTACCTTAACTCTTCCTCCACTGGTTCATTGACACTCACGCATCAAGTAACCCATAAATCCCCCCTTCACATGTGCGTCTTCCGACAACACACAAAGCGAGACCCCAGTTTCCTCCTTTTCATTTTATTTCGAGGGAGGCTTGCGTTATTTCCGAAGCTCGCGGGTTTCATTTCAATTGCTGAAGTAAACAATGAGAAGTGTTTTTAACCGTATTAGTGGTATTAGCGTATATATATAGAGAAGGTTTGTGTGCGGAGCACGCTACTGAGAGATGTCGTTTTCACTTTGAACACTTGGTCGGTAAGGCTGCTGTCTGCTGAAAAGAAACTTCACAAAGTAGCTTTGGTAGGTCTGCTTCTCCAATTCCTTTGTCGGCAAGGAAAATAAACATAGCTGTCAATCTTGCCCCTCAAAACCCTTTATTCGCTTTGTTAATTAATAACTGTCGTCGAGGCATACTTTAAAGCTATAGGTGATTTGAGAATGGTGGTTATATAGGAGATTTTATTAATATTTTATTTTAACGAAACTTCGTGGTGAAGTATCAAGTAAAATTTACCGTAAACTAACCACAGTCGATTTTTGTTTACTGATAAAAAAGCTTATCTTGGTGTAAAAAGGTATTCTGAATCCAATGGGACAAGTTTCGTCGAATTCCGACATTGTTTGAAAAAAATTCCTTTATAAAACCAGAAATGAACACACGTTTAAATTTTTCACGATCACCAGATAAATCAAATCAACTCAAAACTGCGAACATTGACAATAACTTTTCGATACGAACCCAACGGCACTAGTTTCGTCGCATTCTGAGACTGTTGCCCCGGTAGACTGTTTTTGGCGCGTACCGCACTGCCCTTCTGAACACCAAATTTGCCGATCTCTAAAAATAACAAACTATATACCTACCCTGACTATAATCGATGCTACGAACTCACTGGAACTGGTTTCGTGGCCTGATTCGATCGTCTGTTCAAGTTACACTCTAATATCCCTTTATTCAGTTGAATTAATTTAATTGCACTGAACGAGCGTTTACGGCTACCGTGATCACATATGACATCGGTTTGCCACGCAATTCAACACCGTACAATAATTTAATGATACGGTCCCAATAAAACTGATTTCGTCGAAATCTGAGTCCGTTTGCAAAATGGCTATTTTAACACGTATAATTTAAATAACGATTTCCACAGCGACTATTTCAAAATTTGATTTGACCATAACTTTCTATTTATAACATGAAATCTGGATTTTTCTCTTTCATATGAAAATTATAATCAATACGGTTCCAACGTGTCTTGTTTAACAGAAATCCGACTTATATTGGATCCTGTATCCTCAGTTGAAGTTCAAAACTCTATATTACGAACTGCCGCGAGATTTCGAACTCGATTTATAATTATATTATAAATTTACGTTCAAACTTCGTTTTTAATTAATAAATTCCTATATGTAATTCAATTAAAAATTTTAAAACAAATTTAAATATTCAGAATTCAACGGCCGAAAATCCGGGTCGTTACATTCCTTCCCCCTTAAAATAATTTCGTCCTCGAAATTGCTAAGGTAAGAAAAGATGCTACGTACCCTGTTAACTAGGTCCAATAATCCTTTCTGTTGACTTCTTAACTTTAGTTTAACTAGGCCAATTTATTTCAATTTAAATATTAATTTATTCTTACTAACGAACATTTTCAAAAATTCTGAAATTTTCTAACACTTTAAATTCTGAAAAATTTCGGCAGCATCTCCTCTGCACAACTCAATCGGCACAACCAAAACTCGCCTTTCTAGGCCTTCTCCAATCCAAAAGAAAATCAAAAAGCCAAGCGGCTAGCCTCATAGGCTCATAAAATCAACCCAAACAATATTGTAAACATGTACCTTTTTGTCGGGCATAATTCTATCTCTTGTACTTTCTTCCATTCTACTCAGCATACATATATCCATTTCCAGTTGGTTTCAAATCAATCCAACCTTTGATCTTTAACTTCTGATTGGATCACTTCTATTCACTAATCCAAACTGAGTTCTATTTTCCAAAGTCAACCCTCTTATTCTGCTTGGGCTCAAAAATAACTTAACTCCAATTAACGACATACAATATAAGTATTCCACTTGTTTAGTATAAGTCGAATCTATTTTAATATTTCGAATTTCAACATCTCTATACTTAATTTCATTCGGGATTACTTCTAATTCAATCCAGTTTTATTTAACTTAAGTTAAATCCCAATTCATTTGATACATTTTTAACATTTCAATCTATTCAACTTTTTCAAGTTAAATTTTTTTTCAGAATTCAAATTCCCGGGTTTTATTTCAACTAGTTTAGAATCATATATATGTACATATATATTTATAATCAAATCAATTCAAAACATTTGAATTTCTAAATCATCTTGTCTTTTTCAAACAATATTTTTCATTCCCAAATTACTATGGTAGCAATTCATCACCCAGAAACTTGAAAATGAATATCGATAATGTCGCGACCCATTATCAGTACTATTTTCTCGCCCCTGTAGTGGTTTCAGTGCTTAATCACTTTTAAAATCCATTTAAACCATTCTAATTCAAAAATCTCTTCAAACCAATGCCATATTACCTTTAAAATACTTCAAGGAATATTTCAAAACTTCCGGGATTTAAATTCAAATTATGGTTTGAATTAAATTTCAGTTCAGCTTATTTGTATATCCTATTCTTATACAAATTCAATTTGGTTTTATACAACCATTTCAATATTTTATAATTTCCTTTGATTGTAATAATAATCAACACATCGATATAATAATTCATAAATTATTCCTTTTATATCAAAATAACTTTTGGGCAAAATTATTTCATTTACCCACTTTAAAACAATACTGAGTCGATTTGTTCTGTTCGAGAGTTTAGAAACACCTATCGATACGGTTGTACTTCCTGTATCGACCAGAATTCATAAACCACTCAACAAACCAGTCAACACAATATAAAACAAATTTTATATCGAATTTACAAATACGCGCTCATATATATACACTCAAACTCAATCTAGGGTATTACTAACCCCATCTCTATTGAGTTACGCCACAGAGACAAGGTAATCACTTAACCTTCAGCTCTGATACCAAATGAAACGACCCGCAAATCCGTGCTCTTTGAGTCGACTAATAACACCACACGTCCAACTCAAATTGCACAGAAATACGCATCATTTTTAGAAAGAAGTTAGAGGATGAGGAATAGAAAGTAAGAAATATTAGAATAGAAGAAAACGAAGATCACAAACTCACAGCGGAACGAGTAAAATATATTATATAATATAACTTTGAAGCACAAATCAGTATTTGTATATACATACCATCATCAGAGCACAACGATCATCCCTGGAACAGTTATAAACACCTGTTTCCAGATACAACATAATACACAGCGGAAAATATAATAGTCTATAGCCAACTGGTGAAGCCTCCTGCTTCAAGCTTCTTCAAGTGAATCTGAAAAATCCCGACTACTTGACTGCCCGTACAAATTTGGGCACCCAAGAGTTTAGGGAAAACAAACAAAATAAACTCTGGGTCAGTCATGGGACTGGTGTGAGCAAACTCCAATCATTTGGTTTAACTTTTCAAAACCCTTTTCAAAAGAAAAGATAATCGTAAGACCAATCCACACATAAATACGGATGGCTTTTACCTTACGATAACCCAAAACACTTTGGAAATCATATATTATCTGATATTATAATAATGTCTAATCACAAGTAATTAAAATCTAGTAGAACGCTTGCATCTCACGCTCTACATATATAATATACAATCAAACTCGCAGGCACTTATTGGAGATTGGATTCCAACTTGACAAGGTATGGGACCACCTTCCGAACGTGTATCTCTAGAGGCAAATACACTGGGTTCAACAAGAACGTCTTGCAACCCGGCCCTCACATGACCGACCACTCATTTCGCTTGAGTGTATCAAATGTATACCACCGACGGTTGGGATCAGCAACCGCCTCCCGATAAGGGACAGCATCGATAGATTAAAGAACAAATGGAATTTCTCTAGATAGGTGATCATACATCCTAATGGGTGCGACCCACATAGCCATGCTGCCTGCCCGATTTTTGTCCAATTCCGGGTTGTGAGGCTTGAGGTATGAATTATCTTCCAGAACATCTGGCCATCATTCACTTTGAATGCCACATCGTCCGATCCATCGGAAATCACTAATTGATTCCCACAAAAATACTCAGATTGTTAGGCTAAAGAAGCTTCCCTTCTATGCCACCAACTTCGTACGTTTGAAGGAATCAACGTACGTAACCCCCTTTGGAAATACTCCGTCAGACACTCGTCCATACAAGTTGTCCTGGGTCTGGACAAACCGAAGGCACTATCCCGTAAACAGGATAGCCCTTGCATAACTCCGTCTTCAATTTTCTTCAGCATAAGTTGCTTCATAACGCTTACGCCAATACGGAGTGGTTTTCAGATATCAAATCTGATCCCGGTCTCTCCATATTGACAACGGAGGTATAAAATAAATCAAAACTTTGATAGTCGGTGATTTAACTATCAAAGAAACATCCATACAATCAACGGTCCTATTTCCAAATGGAAATTCTATCAATCAAGCATCAAACAACACTGGGCCCTTTTTAAATTAGTTCTTTATTATCATTATCATTCCCAATTCCATTTCCCATCTTTCGTGTTCTTTCAAAGCTCTATTTTCTCTCTCGATTATTGAAAAACATTTCCAATATATATAATTCCTTTATTGAGAAAATATCTTTTACTCTAGTTAGAAAACATTTCTAAATCCTTTGAATTAACTGATGTTATAAACATCGTTATTATAACTCAAATCATGAATCATTCGTTAACTAACGATATCACTAACCAATCCTTGCTATCGAGCCTTAACCATTTCTCCGTCAATAATGCAGTCAGTCAAGTTGGGGTATAATTACCTCTCAGACCTTAACTGAACGACATCCTTAACTTTGAATTAGTCGGAGCTCACAACTTTAAACCAAACATTGCTTTCAACAACAGCGTTAAAACCGCTGTCTAGCATTATAGAACACTTATCATAACCATAGCATTAAGATTGCTATTAAAACAGTTATTATAACGGCAGTGTTAAAATTGCTATTTAGAATAAAATACCGTGTGCGGCGCACACGCTTCCGTTGTTCATTATTAAATTCTGTTGGTTTTAAACAATTCAAGTTCTCCTTTTAAACATATTTATAAACTATACATTCTTCTAATCACTTAATTCGATTTCTATAATCCCCTTTTTATATACATTTTATTTGCAAAATATTCCCTTGTTTTAAACTATTATTCTTTCATTAAACTTTCCTCTGTAATTTGCTAAATTCGGATCCATTCCCAAATATTGGTTTCAAACCGATACTCACTTTCAAATATACATTCATATTTGAACTCACCTTTTAATTTATCCAATGGTTAATGATCCACTTAATTTATATCTTTATTTATAACATTTTTCTTGGTTTACCCAATGGAATAGGTTTCCATTTGCAACTAAATGAAAAAGAAATTATTTTCTAATTTGGAAATAAACCCTGCTTTTAAATTCTAATTTCCTTTTTTACATTCGATGATATTTTTCGGTGATATTTTACGGTATCTAAAATACCAGGTTCCTAAGGCCAGGGTAAATCAAACACACAAATTCAACCATGGATAATGTAGCACAACATATATCACCATCAAAATAAAACAGTAAATAAGATGTTGAGGGATCCAGTTGGATCCCTCCAACCTGTTTCCCTGCATCCACAGATGTTAGTAACATCAAAAATATCGCATTAAAAAAAATAATCAATCAACGATGTGATTATATCAACCAATTTATCAACTATTCAATCAAACAACCATTTCACATTATAAAATAATTTTAACGAGTGAGTTTACTCACCTCGTTTTGCAGTTGACGGTTCTGCTTTTGTTACGTTAGAATCAACCAACATTTGATTCTATCACAAAATCCCATTAGCTTTGTTTCTGCGAAATTGATTCAAAAATGCAGATCCCGTCATTACGGTTCCACGGATTCGGTTGTGCTCAACTCCCTTTTTAATGTTGATCAATCCTCCTCATCGCTCTTGCTTCTGCTTGTTTCATTTTCATGTATTCAATTCGATTCCTTCCTTGACTTGAAACAACAGTGCCGATCACATTCTTTGCTGCTTCGGCCAAAATGTACGCAACCCTTATTATATTTTTACCGTGTTTGTTTCCTTTTTGTTATCATCATGTTATGTTCGAACTCCTTCGTTCAAACATAGTTCCTTCCTCTATAGCTGATACCTGCATCTGTTCCTTTTACCCAAGCCGTTCATTCGATCTCTGGCTTATGTGTATTATCCATTAAAGGCGAATAATATGGTGTCCATCAATTAGTTTATATCCTAATACCTTGCTTGACTGCAGACGGTTCAGCTCCAATACTTCTTCTGTCAGTACACGCCGTGATCGAAGACCCTCCCCATAATAACGTGTCCTCATCACCTCACAGTAACACTCACCTTGCATCCCTTCTCGTATTGACCATCTTCTTCAATTCTAACCTCTTCTTATTCACCTGAACCAACGCTCCTGGACCCCATCAAATCCTCACCACCGCAAGGACTCTCCTTTTCAAAAATACAATCCGCCATACCAGAAACTTGCGCATCTTCCTTGAACTCAACTCCACACTATTCTACCAATAAAAGACTACCTTAACTCTTCCTCCACTGGTTCATTGACACTCACGCATCAAGCAACCCATAAATCCCCCCTTCACATGTGCGTCTTCCGACAACACACAAAGCGAGACCCCAGTTTCCTCCTTTTCATTTTATTTCGAGGGAGGCTTGCGTTATTTCCGAAGCTCGCGGGTTTCATTTCAATTGCTGAAGTAAACAATGAGAAGTGTTTTTAACCGTATTAGTGGTATTAGCGTATATATATAGAGAAGGTTTGTGTGCGGAGCACGCTACTGAGAGATGTCGTTTTCACTTTGAACACTTGGTCGGTAAGGCTGCTGTCTGCTGAAAAGAAACTTCACAAAGTAGCTTTGGTAGGTCTGCTTCTCCAATTCCTTTGTCGGCAAGGAAAATAAACATAGCTGTCAATCTTGCCCCTCAAAACCCTTTATTCGCTTTGTTAATTAATAACTGTCGTCGAGGCATACTTTAAAGCTATAGGTGATTTGAGAATGGTGGTTATATAGGAGATTTTATTAATATTTTATTTTAACGAAACTTCGTGGTGAAGTATCAAGTAAAATTTACCGTAAACTAACCACAGTCGATTTTTGTTTACTGATAAAAAAGCTTATCTTGGTGTAAAAAGGTATTCTGAATCCAATGGGACAAGTTTCGTCGAATTCCGACATTGTTTGAAAAAAATTCCTTTATAAAACCAGAAATGAACACACGTTTAAATTTTTCACGATCACCAGATAAATCAAATCAACTCAAAACTGCGAACATTGACAATAACTTTTCGATACGAACCCAACGGCACTAGTTTCGTCGCATTCTGAGACTGTTGCCCCGGTAGACTGTTTTTGGCGCGTACCGCACTGCCCTTCTGAACACCAAATTTGCCGATCTCTAAAAATAACAAACTATATACCTACCCTGACTATAATCGATGCTACGAACTCACTGGAACTGGTTTCGTGGCCTGATTCGATCGTCTGTTCAAGTTACACTCTAATATCCCTTTATTCAGTTGAATTAATTTAATTGCACTGAACGAGCGTTTACGGCTACCGTGATCACATATGACATCGGTTTGCCACGCAATTCAACACCGTACAATAATTTAATGATACGGTCCCAATAAAACTGATTTCGTCGAAATCTGAGTCCGTTTGCAAAATGGCTATTTTAACACGTATAATTTAAATAACGATTTCCACAACGACTATTTCAAAATTTGATTTGACCATAACTTTCTATTTATAACATGAAATCTGGATTTTTCTCTTTCATATGAAAATTATAATCAATACGGTTCCAACGTGTCTTGTTTCACAGAAATCCGACTTATATCGGATCCTGTATCCTCAGTTGAAGTTCAAAACTCTATATTACGAACTACCGCGAGATTTCGAACTCGATTTATAATTATATTATAAATTTACGTTCAAACTTCGTTTTTAATTAATAAATTCCTATATGTAATTCAATTAAAAATTTTAAAACAAATTTAAATATTCAGAATTCAACGGCCGAAAATCCGGGTCGTTACAACATTAATTATTCTTTTCTTTTTTTTGCAAAGCTAAGCCTGATTTATAGTGGCCGCAACCACTTTTCACTATAATAAATAATGTGTACAATTAAGTATATGAGTTAGATACATTGTCTAACCACTACAATCTAGAAAAAAGTGTCCAATGCACAATACAATGGAAACTAGGGTGTAGACAAGTGCTTCAACTACAAAGAACCTATTTGCTAATCATCTGAGGCTGAGGAAGATGAAGAAGAAGAGGAGTGGCTACGGGCAGGAGATGGACCCGTGTCATGCAGTGACATTGTAAAGAGAGCAGAGAGATTAGGCGAATAAGAAGTGTGATTCAAATTATGTAAATACTTCCCATCCCAAGACTCATCATCCAATATTGCCTTATTTAAAGCCCCATAAACACCTTCAAAAATTAACTTCAAATCAAACCCATCATCATAGTATTACAAGAACATAACATCATTAGTACCATCATCAGTAATGTACATGTAATACACTTCCCGGAAGGGGACATATCGCATCTCTAAACCTAGATGATGCTAGGATTTTTTGTGATCATTCCACACCACTGCATTATCAACATTCTGCTCAAAAATAATTAACAAGGTATGGCTATGGGAAGGCACATTACTTTCAGCCTCAATAACTTTGGACTTAGGAACTCAGATCCTTGCTTATTCTTTTCTCCATAAAGAAATTAAAGACTTAAAGCAGTTTTTGTACTTATAACTACTTATTAATCAAAATAATTTTTTTAACCATTATATTGATAATGTTTTAATCATTTATTTGATAAAGTTTTAATCATTCAGTTATTTATATATATACACATACATGTACATTAATTTAGACAACATATAGAATACTATACAACTAACTTATTTATAGCATTGTAAATCCCAATGCCTATACAAGGTCACGTCAAATCAAGCATGCTATATTTTGTTATATGTACACATACACACATGTGTATATGATACACATATTCAAACATAATTCAAAATAGTACAAAATAAAATTTTATTTACAAAATAATATAATAATAAAATTAAGAAAATTTCTAAATAAATTGGACTTTATAGACCCAAAAAGATCCAAAATAGATTTAAAAAATAATATTCACTCATTTATTCCGCATTAGGCTAGCTTAATTCCAACACTGTATGGATCTATTTGCATCCTATCTCAAAATATATGCCACCTATACCTTATTTGCACCCCTCAATGAATTGGTGCACGTAAAAAGTCTGAAATTTCAAAGTGAGGATTTTTGGTATCCATCTCAGCTTTTTGCCTCTAATCACTTCGACTCTATGTCAGATTGCTTAAGAATGTCCCTAGCACATATTCTTATGTTTCTATATCAAATGTTTATTTTTTTTGCAAAGCCGACCGATTTTTAAAGTGATGCCAAACGCTTATTATTATAAAAAATAATAGTTACAAATATTATAGGAGATTGGTAGGATACCGACCTATTATGTTCGGTTTTTAAGGTGGACCGTCCGCCACAGACAATTTTTAAAATGGGCCATCCACTATAATTAAACAAGATTACAACACTTGAGCTGAACAAGATAGTCTAGTCCACAAATTTCAAACTCTAGCAAGGATTAGATGACCAATAAAAATTACATGGAAGTACATGCAACCCAAAAACTAGGAATAACAAGTACAAATTACATAGAGCCACACAAAAAGTGTAATGCCCTGCCATTTTTGACCGCTCCAAATCGATAATTAAACCAACTTAGAACGTTCAAAACGACAGTTCGTTATTAGCTTATATGGTATAACAGAACATCAAACAGAATCACAAACAGATTTTTATATATTATTTAACGTCGGAAAAAACATTTTTATAACAAATATCAGAGTTTGTGCAAAATATTCGGTACATCATAAAAATATAAAAATATACAAGAATTTTAAATGAAGTTATGGTTTTATCATCTTGCGCGCGCGTATGCATCTTCACGTTCCCCTCCAGTTTGCAAGCTTAATATCCTTAAATCTGGAATACTCGTATCTGACCCGAGCATATTGCAAAAAAAAAAAAAAAAAAAAATAGCAACAACAAACACTCAGATTAGGATTACTTATTCAAGTTAGGTAATTTCAATATAAACTGAATATAATAGTAAAATCCAGTCTAGTCTTCAAGTTACAAGATCCTGGATATAAGTAGTCCGTTCACGGTCCAAGTAAGGTGTTCAGGATGGGTTTCGGACTGTGAACATACAGGCAATTACACATCTAAATATACAGAAAATACAGTGTGCAACTTCATAATATATTAGACAAGCATTTGCATTACACACTGAATACTTCTAACTATATACACGAGCCATTTTTATACATGCAAAACCAAAATTTTCCAAGTACACTCGTAACTATAAATCCCAGTTAAACACACTGCTTCCTTTTTTCTTTTTTTTTTTCTTTTTTTATGTCAGCCTTCAATTTTGAACGCAACAATGTGTAAAATACACCTAAAACAACCCTACACCGCATAGACCCTGAACGCAAGTGCTAAAACAATATTCATATATGTAATTTCCATTGCAATTGAACCATACATAATCAAGGGTGCCTACATAGGTTGTGCTTCACAGGTGGCACTATAATGTTTCAATGGGGCATGATTCTCAACAGTAGATAATGAGCGGTTCAAAAGGTTCATGCATAAAAATGCAACAATATTTAAATTGAAGCAGTACAATATTGAACAAAAGATAAGCTTAAATGAAACCATGTTTATAAATAAAGTGAAAGATGATTAAATGGGAGTACATTTCGAATTACCAGGCCTGAAAATAGAGGCGGCTTATGCCTTCTTTTCACATTCAATAAGACATTCCAATACTTGTATATTATATGAACAACTCTTCCATTCAGTGCCCTTTTAATGACATAATGAACAAATTGGGATCTACACAAGTTCTCGAGATAACGGTAAAATATGGGAACATATATATAGTGACCCAAAGGTTTGCATGCATTAGAATATTTCAGATCTATCTCACAGGTAACACTTACACTATATATTCACTTATTTATAATAAAACATGCTTGTGCCCATGGATTATGAACCCAGCATATACAAATAAGTGGCCAAGCACAAATACAACTGGACAAGCTCCTAAATACATATATATCAGTTCAAAGCATAACCACAAAATTGCACAAATGGATCGCAGTCAACACATAAACTGTATAACCGTCGAAAACAAAAGCAGGATTTTTGCAATATAAGATTAATCGATAGAATTCCTACTATTATACTCTAGTTTAAAATGAAATTAAACCACTTGAAAGAGTAATCGATCATGAGCAAAATACTCACCTACAATAGTAGACAACGCAGCAAATAACGGATAGCAAGCGGTGTTGAGCTAGGCGTGGCGCAATGACTTTGGTCGTGGTGGTTGCAGGAGACTATGAGGCGCTGCAATTTGATGCCGGTGGCGGCATATTTAAGAAGGCTGATCAGCTACGCGAAGAACCGACGGACGGTTGCTGGCGGAGGAGGCGGTTTGCGGTAGAATGGGGTGGTTCGAATTATATTTGAGGAAATGGTTTTTTTTTTTGTGGAAGCCATTATTAGATTTGGGTAGGAATTGATGTAGGCTATCATTTTCCTTGATTTGGAAAAGAACGAGATTTTTGGGAAAGAAGTAAATAGGTTCCGAGTTTTTTGAAAAGAAGTGCAGTTTGAATGGATAACGTGTGTAGCCATTTGAATGTGTCTCCCCAAATACCAAAAGAACCGGACAGTGATTTACAGATTCAAACATTTACTCTTTTTTTTATTTTTTTTATTTTTTTAAGTGTAATGGTTTGGGTTGAATAGAAAGAAGGGAAGAGCAATGCGTGAGCAGATATGAGGAGAAGAATGGCAAGTGTTAAATAAAGAAGGGGAGAGAGAAGCGGTCAACTGGGTATATAAAAAATGATGCAATTTCCTTTTATTTGTTTATTTAAAATGACCGAACGTAGCCGGACTCACAAGAAGGAACAACACAAATTTTGAAGAAACGGTAGACTTTAAAAATGTATTTAAACGAGGTGCCACGTTTCCAAATCCTAATGTTTACCGTTTCAATTGCTATATTAAATTCAATTTGTTGGTAACGGTCGAATTTGTTTAAAATTTTCTCTATATTACAAACGAAAAGAACTTTTGTACATTACTACGAAAATTCCGTCATTGCTGTATTAAATTCAATTTATTGGTAATGGTATAATTAATTTAAAATTTTCTCTATACTCCAAACGAAATGAACTTTTGTACATTATTACGAAAATTCCTTCATTGCTATATTAAATTACACATATTCCTAATATCAAATTTTCATAATTAAATTTGACTGCAAAATTTTACATAATATTTTGAGTAACTGCACCATTTAAATCGCATATTATTAAAATCCTTCAAACTTCCATTATTAATGTTTAATTTGAATTTTCTTAAATTAAACAAGCATATGTATTTTCATGTACGGAATTAATGTTTGAATTCTAATGCCAACCATTTCAATATTATTACGGTTATTATTTCATGATTGACAACTATCTTTCCTTTTATAAATAATACTTCAAAGTTAATAATTCCACAAAATTTAATAATTGTTTACACTGTAATAAATCATCATTCACCTAATCATAAATTGTTGTTTATTAGAAACAAATTTGAAATCGTTTATTAATAATATCCTAAAATTTATTTTCAAACCATTTTAAATTCAAGAATTAAATTCAATTAATTCAATAATTAAACAATCTAAATTTGTAGGATGTTACATTCTCCCTTACTCAGAACTTTTCTTCCTCGAAAAGGAACGTTGTAAGGAACTAGTAACTTAACGATATATAACTCATTCGCTTATCAACCTCAATTGATTGTTTAAATACAAAATTATGCTTCTAATTAGTATTGATAACTCGATCACTCTAGTGCGAACTTCAAATTCGGCTTCTTGACAAGAAACTTCTATTCTCCTTACATAGCAATAAGTTATGATAGAGAATTTTAGATTCATATCAAAATTCTTTTTAGAAATTCATCGTTGAAAATCGAGCAAACAATTCTATTTAGAATCAACAGTTTATACTTAAACTAAATCAAAATTGTTATGTGAATAGAATGATTTATGTTTAACTACATATTCATTCCATTAGTTCTTTTCCTTTTTGGAGACAAAAATTAGTATTTTGATTTATTTCAAAGCTGAGAACTTGCAAAGCATTTAAAATATCTTTCTTATTTTACTATGTTGAGGTGATACAATGTTAAATTTTTATGTCATTAATTTGTTAGTTAACGTCAACATACTTTATAACTTGAAGGCTTGACAAGTTTATTTTCGTTCGTAAAAGTTTTAGACATACATTGATTAGAAGCACGATTAAAAATCTCCAAGTGCTCAATATACTTGTTTCTACTTCCAGTGAAAATGCTTAAAACTTTTAAAATAGATATGAAAAATACATTCCCCCGTGGATCGCGGACACGCGGCGATTACGCTACTATCCCAGCAGAATCGCTTATGCTCATAGGTATCACACCCATCGAATTTTTCCATGGTTGTTGCCATTAATCGCAGTTACGCGGCGGTTACGCCACTATCCCAGTGGAATCGCTTGTAACTGCAGGCATCTCGCCCCTCGAATTTCGCAATGGTTAAAGATCGCAGTTACGTAGCGGTTAACCCACTATCCCAGCGAAATCACTTGTAACTGTAGGCATCTCGCCCCCTGAATTACGCTATGGAACATCAAGTGAATATAAATAAATTAAAGTGACCCGACCTAGTGGGATTCCAGTACGTGTTCCTACCGAGTAGGACCCCGATTTCCGATGGACACTCCCGTCAGGTGGAGTTCCAACGCAGCCCCTACCGAGTAGGTTTGCGATTTCCCATGGACACCCCATGCGGAGTTCCAATGCAACCCTATTTTGTAGAATCAAGATTTTCGATAGAAAGTACTTTCCATATCTTCGACTTCAATACAGATAATACTACATATAGTATTTTTCATTTCGTACATCACATATATCGTGCTTATATAAAATTCCATTTACAAAAGTTTTTCTTCCTTTCCAATCGGGATTCGTTCAAATCAGTAATACTAAATTCACCACATACTTATATAACTTCCAATTTCATATAAGAGTCAAATTATTCAGTTTCAAATCTTTGCCGAATTCAATAATTTTAATAGTCATAGCTTTCAAAACTATTTCATTTTCTCACTTATATAAATATAAGATTATCAATTTTCAAATTCTAACATTTTAGAATTAACCATTTGGATTTTGTTTCATGTTCGAATAACATTCGTTCTTGATATTTTCAAATATCTCTCATAAATCATTTTCCATATAACTCAACAGGCAAATTTCAACATAACTCATACAAATTCTATTTTATCAAGTCGTAATTTCGAGTTCAATGTACTTACATAGTCATCTGTAAGATTTCTCAATTTCATGAAGTAAGTTTCATTTATAAATGATATTTCCATATCTTCATTTCAAACATACAAACTACATATATAATACTTCATTTCATGTTTTGCATATATCGTACTTACATAAATATCAATTTTCATAAGATTTTCTGTCCAAATCACGTTTCAACATATCATTCTTATATTAATTCCATTATATTAGATTTCACAAAATTCCATTTCAATACTAATTTAGTTTTGATTTCACAATTGATTCGTATATTCAATTACTTCGGACTAAATTGCTCTAATCGGGAATAAATAGTTTATCTCAAATTAGTTTTAAAATAGTAAGCTTGAAATAAAATAGGTTCGAATAAATAAGTCTTTAGAAAAATAGAATTTGAATAAATTAGATAAGTTATGATATAATATAGTTTAAGTAAATTAAATAGGTTTAACAAAATAGATTTGAATAAACTAAATATTTTACTACAAAATAGTTTGCAGAATAGTTCGAAAATCAAAATCGATTTGGTAGAGAATAATTAAATAAGATAGCTGAAAGTTATACTTTAGTTCACATAAAACAATAACAAAACATATAATAGTTATAAAATAAATATTATTTTTAGGAAATATTCCAATCCGAACTAAATTTCCTGAACTTTACAAAATTTTGCTAACATCGATTTCAATGTTGTAATCAAACTCAAATTTAACTATAGGTTCAATTTGGAAACCTTTCAGTTTGAACTAAGTGTTCAAGTTAGATCATAACCCAAATTTCTCATTTTAATTTTTCATTTGAAATTTGAATTTTTCATTCATTCCATGTTCTTCGTTTTAAACCAATTTTCAAATTTCAACTTGTCTGTAGATTTTGTTAAAGCAATTCAAAGGATCGGGATAAGATGTGGACAGTTTCAAAAATTTAAGCACGAATGGTTTGAATGATAGGTGAACGATAACGGCAGGTCAAGGCCAACAAACAAAACAAGTGAAATGACAAAATTATATTTTTAAACATTCATTTCTATTTAAATCTTTATTCAAATTATTCCCAGTTTCATCGCAATTAATTTGCAATTTCAATTTATACTTTACAAAATATTTAATATGTCACTTATTTAAATTTTGCTTATCTATTTAAGTTCATATTAATTTATCAAAACATTTTATTAAATTTTATCCAAACATGCTCATCTAATAGATTTCAAGTATTTCTCGACGTTTAAATCAGAACCATACAGTCATCCCATTTTCAAAACTCGAAAATGAATACAAGTGATGTCACGATCATCCCCAGAATTATGTCCAAGCGACTAGAATGTGATTCTATATCAGTCTCGTATATATTGGACTTTGTATATATGTTCGCTAGGCGTATATTCAAAATCTGTACATACTTGATAGTCCAATCTCGACGTCGAATAAAATATTCAAAACACTTACAATAAATTATATTTCAAAATAATTTTGCTTTTCAAAACTATTCATTTAATTTCAAAATAATTCATATTTTCAAAATACGCTCTCTCAACAACGATTCTTGTGATAATACCACTCATTCTAGAGTATTGCTACTCTATCTCTAATGGGATTTTAAACCCGATAAGCTAAGCTTTGTCATACCAAAGCTCGGAAACCACTTGTAACGCCCTGCCATTTTTGACTGCTCCAAATCGATAATTAAACCAACTTAGAACGTTCAAAATGACAGTTTGTTATTAGTTTATAAGGTATAGCAGAACATCACACAGAATCACAAACAGATTTTTATACAATATTTAACAGTGGAAAAAACATTTTTCTAACAAATATCAGAGTTTATACAAAATATTTGGTACAACATAAAAATATAAAAAATATACACGAATTTTAAATAAAGTTACGGTTTTGTCATCTTGCGCGCGCGTATGCGTCTTCACATTCCTCTCCAGTTTGCAAGCTGAATATCCATAAATCTGGAGTAATCGTATCTGACCCAAGCGTATTGCAAAAAAAAAAACAATCGGATCATGATTACTTATTCAAGTAAGATAATTTCAATAGAAACTGAATATAATAGTAAAATCCGGTCTAGTCTTGAAGTTACAAGATCCTGGATATAAGTAGTTCGTTCACGGTCCAAGTAAGGTGTTCAGGATGGGTTTCAAAGTGTGAACATACAGGCAATTTCACATCTAAATATACAAAAAATACAGTGTGGAACTTCATAATATATTAGACAAGCATTTCATTACACATTGAATACTTCAACTGTATACACGGGCCATTTGTATACATGTAAAAACAAAATTTTCCAAGTACACTCATAACTATAAATCCCAGGTAAACACACTGCTTCCTTCTTCTTTTTTTAAAGTCAGCCTTCTTATTTGAACGCAACATTGTATAAAATCCACCTAAAACAACCCTACACCGCATAGACCCTAAACGCAACTGCTAAAACAAAATTCATATATGTAATTTCCATTGCAATTAAACCATACAAAATCAAGGGTGCCTACATAGGTTGTGCTTCCCAGGTGGCACTATAAAATTTCAACGGGGCATGATTCTCAGTAGTATATAATCCGCGGCTCAGTAGGTTCATGCATAAAAAGGCAATAATATTTAAATTGAAGCAGTATAATATTGGACATAATGTAACCTTAAATGGCAACCATGTTTCTAAATAAAGTGAAAGGTGATTAATGAGAGTACATTTCAAATTACAAGGCCTAAAAACAGAGGAAGCTTATGCCTTCTTTTCACATTCAGTAAGACATTCCAATACTTGTATATTGTACGAACACCTTTTCCATTCAATTCGCTTTTAATGACATAATGAACACACTTGGGATCTACACAGGTTTTCGAGATAACGGTAAAAGATGGGAACATATATATGTGTGTGTGTGTGTGCGTGTGTGTATGTATATGTATATGTATATAGTGACCCAAAGGTTTGCATGCATTAGAATATTTCAGACCTATCCTACAGGTAAAATTTACATGACATATTCACTTATTGATAATAAAACATGCTTGTATCCACTGATTATGAACCCAACATACACAAATAAGTGGCCAAGCACAAATACAACTAGACAAGCTTCTAAATACATATATATCAGTTCAAAGCATAACCAAAAAGTTGCACAAATGGATCGCAGTCAACACATAAACCGTATAACCGTCGAAAACAAAAGCAGGATTTTCGCAATGTAAGATTAATCGATAGAATTCCTACTATTATACTATAGTTTAAAACGAAATTAAACTACTTGAAACAGTAATCGATCATGAGCAAAATACTCACCTACAACAGCAGACAATGCAGCGGATAACGGATAGCAAGCGGTGTTGAGCCAGGTGTGACGCAACGGCTTTGGTCACGGTGGTTGTGCGAGACTATGAGGCGCTGCAGTTTGGTGCCGGTAGGGACATATTTAAGAAGGCCGATCAGCGACGCAAAGGACCGACAGACGGTTGCTGGCGGAGGAGGCGGTTTGCGGTAGAAGGGGGAGGTTCGAATTATATATGAGGAAATGGTTTTTTCTTTGTGGTAGCCATTATTAGGTTTGGGTAGGAATTGATGTCGACTTCCATTTTTCTTGATTTGGAAAATAACGAGATTTTTGGGGAAAGAAGTAAATAGGTTCTGAGTCTTTATAGATGAAAAGAAGGGTAGTTTGAATGGAAACTTGAACGGATAACGTGTGTAGCCATTTGAATGTGTTTCCCCAAATACCAAAAGAACCAGATAGTAATTTACCAATTCAAAGATTTACTTTTTTTTTTACTATTTTTTATTTATTTTTTTAATAGGAATGGTTTGCGTTGAATAGAAAGAAGGAAGGAGCAATGCGTGAGTAGATATGAGGAGAAGAATGGCAAGAGTTAAATAAAGAAGGGGAAAGAGAAGCTGTCAAAAGGGTAGATAAACCAAAATGATGCAATTTCCTTTTATTTGCTTATTTATAATGACCGATCGTAGCCAGATTCACAAGAAGGAACAACACAAATTTTGAAGAAACGGTAGACTTTAAATATGTATTTAAACGAGGTCCCACATTTCCAAATCCTAATGTTTACCGTTTCAACTACTATATTAAATTCAATTTATTGGTAATGGTCTAATTTGTTTAAAATTTTCTCTATATTACAAATGAAATGAACTTTTGTACATTAGTACAAAAATTCCTTCATTGCTATATTAAATTCAATTTATTGGTAACGGTCTAACTCATTTAAAATTTACTCTATATTACAAACGAAATGAACTTTTGTACATTACTACGAAAATTCCTTCATTGCTATCTTAAATTACACGTATTACTAATATCAAATTTTCATAATTAAATTTGACTGCAAAATTTTACATAATATTTCGAGTAACTGCACCATTTGAATTGTAGATTATTAAAATCATTGAAACTTCCATTATTAATGTTTAATTTCAATTTAATTAAATTAAATAAGCATATGTATTTTCATGTACGAAATTAAAGTTTGAATTTAAATTCTAATGCCAACCATTTCAATATTATTATGGTTACTATTTCACGATTGACAACTATCTTTCCTTTTATAAATAATACCTTAGATTTAATAATTCCACAAAATTTAATAATTGTTTCCATTGCAATAAATCATCATTCATCTAATCATAAATTTTTGTTTATTAGAAATAATTTTGAAATATTTTATTAATAATATCCTAAAATTTATTTTCAAACGATTTTAAATTCAATGATTAAATTCAATTAATTCAATAACTAAACGATCTAAATTTGCGGGATGTTACAAAACGCTTTACTTCATGCAACTGTTACATTGCAGTACTACATGTTAGACACCACCAAGCTAAGACATAGCATAGGACATTTCAATAGCATCTCGAAAAACACTTCCTTGAAGAGATTACATACAAGAGCACACTACGACAGAATCTGACATGGCAAACGTCGAAGCACGGAAACAATGACCCAAATGCATTATCATATTTGACATAATCCGACCATTCTTTCACAAATGGAGGCAAAGCCGTCCGCATAACACAAGCATCCACAATAAAGTGGCCATCACTTGCAAAATAAAGCTTGATATACCATGGAAGAAAACCATGGCCAAAGGCATACTGTGACGGCATACCCTGGAACAACTTGGCGAAGAGAACATGACATAGCAAAAGCAGAAACAAAACCCATAAATGATTCAAGCGTAGCTTCACGTAGTTTTCTAAGTTAGCATGTGAAGAACTAGAAAGCACAGGCCAAACGACACCAAGCACCTCTTGAAAAAGTAAGATAACAAATTTGACTTCAAATAAAACAAACAAAACCAACATAAAAACTAAATGACGCAAGCCTCAAGACCTAAGAAATCAGAGACAAACAAAGAACAAACTAGATACCTAACACTAGTTCATTCCAAACCATGTTACTAATCAATAGTCACATGTGTGAGTAGGCAGAGAAAAATGAGGCCAAGAAGGATCTAGGGTAGCCATGAACCTTGCAAGTTCCTAAGCTTGAAGATCATCACATAAGTATGGCCAGCAAGCCGATTGCCGAATGCAGATCTGAGGTTGGTTACGTTGAATAGAGAGGATGGCGAAAGCTTTAATCTAGGCATGACAAAAAACATGAGTGGAAAAAGAGGGAAAAGAGAAGATAGAGCATAACCGAAAGAAAAGAGGAGAAGGAAGAAATTGGAGAGGAAATGAAAAGAATCGGAGAGGAAAATTCATGTCGCCATTACCAAAGAAAGCTTCACCCTATTTTTGCGGATGTTAAATTTACTTCGTCAATAAAAATGAGTACCTATCAAATTTTAGAATTTAGTGTAAATGTAACGACCCACATTTTACGTATTGGAGGATTGTAGAATATTTATTTTATTTTCACGAAGTCATATGGTTGTGTAACTTTGGGGAACGACTATTGGGGTCATTTCCCATATTCACGATTTTTCCGAATTTTATATGACTGTTTTACCCCTAGCGAATCTTGTTTCCCCTATAACTTTTTATTGGTAAGTATTTTTGACTTGAAACCACTTCCATTGGATTTAGATGATTGTTTACCTTTCTGTAGAGTGGTCACATTAATCAAACGGACTTACTGTTTGGGGGATATGGCCGAAACAAGGTTTGGAAGTTGAAAAACTGCTTAAACAAGTTTAGTGGGGTAATTAGTGGATGGGCCCATAAACCATTTCGTGATTAGGGTTGTGGGGAGGTTGAAATCAGTTAGGAAACCATCTCATTTCATTTTCTTAGCCACCACTTTCATTTCTCTAACCCTAGCAATGACCTCCACCTTCTAAACTACCTCCTAATCACTTTCTAATCCAATATTAAGCTAATCAACATCAAATCAAGGAAAATTAACATAAGATTGGAGGTAGAGCTGCCGTGTTGCATTAGGATTCAAACCAAATCAGAGATATTTCCATATCTGAGATTTATTTGTGGCTAAGGTGAGTGATTTGCTCTCTTATTCACTAATTACGCTAATTAGGGGTGATTAGTGATAATTAGCGAAATTATTCATCATTAAAATATGGAAAATTTGCATAAATTCTGAAATATTATTTTATGTTATTGATAAAAATTTGGGTTAATTTGGATTAAGTTTGCTAATCCTATAGTTAAAACATGGTTAAGGGGATTAAGGGGAAAATCATGGTTTTGGGTACATTTGATCCAAAAATAATTCATGTGATTGATGTTTTGACCTTTTTGATCGTACCTATATGTTGTTACTATTGTTTGGAATGTTTTATGATTGTTTAGTGAAGTTAGAATGGTTGAAATCGTTGTCGTATGATGAAAATTGACGAAACAGGCTTGCCGGAAAAGCGTAGGAGATGAATCGGGTCGGGTACACAAACCGTCTCGTGCTTACTACCCTGAGCCGTGAAGCTTCCCCGAGCTGCCTACAAGCACGAACACCCGAACTGAATCGTGAGCTACCTACTCCCCATGAACCAATGCCACGAGCAGAAGAAGCACGGACCGGCTCGGTTCACACACCATGATATGAAGCACCCCGACCCGATGGAAGAAGCACGAACCGACCCGAACCGAAGAGGGGATCACGACACAAACAGATGGAGGGGGAACCACGACCCGACGACAATGATGACTTCGAACCGAACTGCTTCAGGAGGACTGAACTGGAAGAGACCAAAACCCGAGATGCAAAGGAAATCCAAATGGGAAGATATTACTTAGGATCCAAAGGGAACCAATGAGCTAACTTTATGATTGGGCTTTGTTGCGGGACGTGTGCAAAGGGCTTATCGATATCTATAACTACGGTTCACCACCGAGAGATGGATTAGCATGGCTATGGATCAGCGCAATGGGATTGTTAAGACTCCTAAGGGTAAGTGATCGTAGCATTGCTATGGATCAGTGCAATGGGATCGTTAGGAATCCCAAGGGCAAGGTGATCGTAGCAAAGGATTAGTGGCTATGGACCAGCGTAATGGGACCGTTAAGACTCCCAAGGGCAAAGTGGTCGTAGCAAAAGATTTGGTGATCAAAGTGGAGGATGTCGTATACTTTACGCACTGAGTGAGAGATGTGAGGTTGATTGCTGTGTTGGATGCTTGCTATCACTAAGACATGCACACTTCCACTTTACACTTTATGTTATGTTAACTTAGAGTACTGTGCACCTTGTAGTGCTAACTCTTTGGTTGCAGGTCTAGGTTCAGGTGTGATTATTTATACCTATTATTGCTCTATTTTGCTGCTATCGCTCATATCATATTTTTGTTTGACCCGGAGTTTTATGTCTGTTCTTATTACTCTGGATGCTCCTAAATGAGCAGAATAGAGATAGGTTAGGTGGTATGCACGAGTAGCTGTCCGGAGACAAGCAGAGGCTTCCACGTACTATATATATATATATATACATCCTCTCTGTGTTGTTGCTAGTCACTACTTTGGGCATTAGTAATGTACCTTTTCTATTTTTCTTTAGAGACAGTAATTTGAAGTTGTAATAATGATGGGTTGGATCATAAGCTGTATTTTGGATTCCACTACTATGATGGTTTAGTTTTCAGCTTATGCACTGTCTCGCCTGTTTTATGTCAAGTTATCTTACTATTATATTTTATTCCATGCGCTGTGAGATATACTACATGTTCTTTGCCGATTCATAGTTTCAAATTCCTTTTCCTTTGACGACCGTCCCGTACTAGTTGGGCATTGACACAGCGCATTTTGGGAAAATGTCGGCTAGTGCGGGGCGGGCTGTCACACTTGGTATCAGAGGCTAGAATGCATAGTTAACCTAGGGAAGACATCAGAGAGAGATAGCATACGCATATGAGAGCGTGTATTTGTGATATTTTGGTTTTCAAAAACTATATATATACTATTAGTATATCTAAGGATGGAGTCGCACTGCCATGGCACCACTAAGGAGATAGTTAATCGTTCTCTCTTTACAGATTTGACGATGATCCGAAATATGAGGAGTACAGGTTCAGGGGTCGATGATAGGAATTCCCCTGATATGAGGACGATGTTTACCAGCTTCATGCGAGAGATGCTTAGGGATGTTCAAGGAGAAGTTCCTAATGCTGCTAATGGTGGTGGTGCGGTAGCGCAGGCGCCTATAGATGATTTCGCCAAACTCTGCAAGGGTTATACTAGTCTTGTTAGGAAGTCGTTCCATGGAATGTAATCGGCTACATTGGCTAAAGATTGGCTTGAAGTTATGAGCGCATCTTCGAGGATTCGGGGATCGAGGATGTAATGAAAGGAAACTTAGCATCGCGTTAACTTCAAGGACGGACTATGAATTGGTGGAATGCTATTAAAGCCGCTACTCCTGAGGATCAAATTACTTGGAATCAGTTTAAGACCCGATTCAGTGATAAGTTTATCCCAACTGCTCAGAAATCAAAATTGCTTAGGAAATTTTTGGAGCTTAAGCAAAATGGTAGGGCAGTCTCGGAATATACTGCTGAGTTCAATACTTTATCAAAGTATGGATTATCTCTTATCGATATTGCCGAGAAGAAGAACGAGAAATTCATAACCGGCTTAGATGAGTACTTAGGGGAAAGACTTATAAACCACATCGATGAGACCTTCGAATCTATAGTGGAAAAGGCATAGAGATCGGAGAGCCTTTACCCTAAGTCAAAGGCCGAGGTTGCTATAACATCTGCAGGCGAGCCAAAGCCACAGGAAATCGGTGGAGGCAAGAATAATTCGCAGAATAAAAGGAAACAGAACCAAGCTAAGGATGGTCAAAAGAAGAATAAGAAAGTTGTTGAGTGCTACAGTTGTGGCTAGAAGGGCTACTATGCCAAAGATTGTCGAGCAAAGCCAGTGGACAGGAAGTGCTTCAATTGCGGCCAAGTGGGACATCAGAAGGATAAATGTCTACAACCCCCTAAAGAGAAGCAGATCGTGAAAGCATATGTTATCAACGTTGTTCCTTCTTCGTCGAATACCCCAACTGTGGCGTAGAAGGGAAAGGGTGTCTGAAACACCCCGAATTTTTGAATAATCAGATTAACTAAATTTAAGAATACTTAATTTCAAATGTGGGAATTAAGGGAAATGGGTTGCGCCATTGCGTTCGACTCGGAATTCTGCTTAAGATAGAGTTCGAGTTTGCATAAAACGGACACCATATGAAGGAGATATGGACGACCGAAGTTAGGCAGAAAAATCAGAAGAAGAAGAAGAGAGAAAAAATGCACTGGCGCACTTGGGAAGTGCGCCAGTACAAAAATACACTGGCGCACTTCCCAAGTGCGCCCAGGCCAAGCAGAAAGCCTGCACAGCTTTCTGGTGTGATCTGATCCACACTGTGACTCATTGCTGAGTCCTTTCTGACTCCTTGCTGAGTCATTAGGGCTGCGGTGTCACCCTATCCTGACTGAGTGGTTTTGATTAACCCTAAGATCATACGACGACTATAATTAAATTGAAATTCTATATAAACACATGTAGACTCAAACCCTAAAACCAAATAAAAAAATAGATCAATGGCCATCATACTGTCTCTCCAAAACCTAGAGTAGCCGCCACCAACTAGAAGCAAAGTGAAGCAACTCAATTCAAATCAAAGTCTAATCTCAGTAACGAAATTGTCTACATCAAGGGAACACTAATCAATTACAGAATTCAGATCCCAGAACTCAAGACCCCTTTTTCTATGAGTTCTAGTCACTTTTAGGTTTAAATAGATAAAAGTGAATTGTGGTAGACTATGATTTGGGTATATGTTGTTCGTAGCTATGCAAATTATTATGTTGCAAATTCATGAATCTATGCAAGTTGTTATCATGAATCTATGCAAGTTGTTATCATGAACCTATGCAAATTTTTATGAGAAAATGCAAGTTAATTATGCAAGTTATTGTGTGCTGAATTCATGAACCTATGCTAGTTGTTATGTTATGAATCATGGACCTATGCAAGTCACCTATACAAGTTGTTATGTTGTGAATCATGAACCTATGCAAATCACCTATACAAGTTGTTATGTTGTGAATAATGAACCTTTGTGAGTTGTTAATTATGTTGTTAATTCATGAACCTATGCAAGTTGTTATGTTGAAATTCATGAACCTATGCAAGTTGTTATGTAGCAAAATCATGAATCTATGCAAGTTGTTAATTATGTGATGAATCATAATTATATGCGAAGTTATCATGTCATTTTCCCTAGTTGTTATGCCTATGCCAAAAATTGTACTGAAACAATCACCTTGTCATTCCCTTTATTTTATTATTATGGCAAGGCTACTTTGTACAACATGATGAACGCGTGGGGTTAAGTAATAAGAAACACTTAACCAATGTAACTTGATGAACGAATGGGGTTAAGTTAATGGGAAATACTTAACCAATATAACATGATGAATGAATGGGGTTAAGTTAATAGGAAACACTTAACCAATCCAACATGACAAGTGAGAAGGGTCAATAAGAAACACTTAACCAACATGACATGATGAGTGGGTGGGTTAAGTTAACATGAATGGACAACACTTAACCAATATGACATAATGTGTGGGAGGGTTAAGTACATATTGGATTGGTGGGTAATATTAGTAAATATAGACCCATAAACTTGACCATTAAATAAACGTGCTTGAATCAGTGGGAGGGTTAAGTACATAACAGGTTGGTGGGTAATATCCGTGTATATAGGCCCATAAAACTTAACCAGTAGGAAACCCTAGTATTGGGGAACCATTTCAACTGTAACCCACATAGATGTATCAAGGTACCCTGAAACTAGGCAGGGTAGGGCACGATTACTAGGCTGATTATAAGCGGTCAAAATAGTGGCAGGGGGTACGTCAGTGTAGGTTTCGACGGACTACGAGCGTGTACGTACTCCGGAGTGGGAAAAAGCAGGCACTGGGTACCAGTAGTTATACACTGTGCATCTTGAAGCATGTGGGGTCGCTATTATAGGGATTGATACACGTTATGGTGGGACCAGCACACGGTATCTACACGCAAGAGAGGGCCGATTGACATTGACATAAGAAAAATTAATATGAGTAAGGAGCCGATCGATAGGGTAGTAAGGGTACATCTAACATCTTCATGGCAATTAGGCTGATTGAGGTAAGATCCTCATAATAGATGTACACCTGAAGGCTACCACAGTTGTGGGGATTGGGATCACGTTATCATATTATAATTTTACACAGATTACTAGTTGGGACACTAGTTAGGCGGTGCACAGATACAGAAATCAGAATAACAGGGTAGTAGCGAAGCAGAGAAAGAGTTGAAGTGCATTCAGTTTATCTTGCCTTATCATATCTATGCTATCGTATGTTATCTTGTTATCCTTGTTATCACGGTATTGTCTTATATTCAGTTTATTCATGTCATGATGCTTTTCCCTATTTACATACTGGAAGTCATTGGACTTACCAGACTTGTGTCTGACCTAGTTTGTTTCGCCTCTTTTCTTCCCCCTCCCCCCCGGCCCCTCTCGGTTCACAGGGAGGAAATGTTACCACTTAGCTCAGTTTTCTTTACAAGCTCGAAGATAGTCAATGTATTGTTTTGGACTCTCTCTTCCACTGCTATGGCTGGTTCATGCTTTATTGGGGAATATCATTGTTATTTTTATGCTTCTTTTGTACTTGGAAGTTTTTGAATCAAGACAGAAGTTCTATTTGTTGTTTTTAAGTATCATTGAGACAATTGTTGTAAAAGCTTGATTGAACCACCTTGTTTATAAAATGACTTTATTTTCCGCTGCTTTATTTGTCTGTCTTGTAATTTATCTGCATCTTTTACCCAAAACGCTCCACCAAAGTTAAGGCATTCCCTTTGTGAGTGACCTTAACGGAGGTGTGGTGTTTCAGATATGACCAACTCTTATGGATCAGATAGGAGCTTCGCAGCAAGGTGACCCATAGATTTTAGGCACCATGGAAAAGCTCAGAAAAGAGGAGACTTCTAGTCACCTTAGTAGATATGCCATAGATGAAAAGGGGTGATTGCGATGAGATGGAAGGCTTTGTGTTCCTCAAACAGGAAGCTTGATAAAAGCAGTCCTAGAAGAAGCCCACCATTCCAAGATGACCATTCATCCAGCCGGTGATAAAATGTACAGAGACATGAAGAGGGTTTTCTTTTGGGCTGGGATGAAGAAAGATGTGGCAGACTTTGTTTCTCAATGTCTAATTTGCCAGCAAGTTAAAGCTGAGAAAAAGAAGCCCAGTGGTTTACTTCATCCTTTGAAGGTTCCCCAGTTGAAATGAGAGAGCGTCTCTACGGATTTATAGATCGCTTGCCTAGATCGAAGATAGGCAACACCAGTATTTGGGTAGTAGTGGATAGATTGACTAAGAGTTCTCATTTCATTCTAGTGAAGAGTAAGAGGACGGCATCATGGTTGGCAACAATTTATGTTCGGGAGATAGTTCGTCTTCACGGAGTACCTTCCAGCATCGTATGCGATTGTGACCCCTTCTTTACAGTGAAATTTGGAGGAGCTTGCAAGAAGCATTAGGTACACTGTTGTGTTTGAGCATCGCTTATCATCCTCTGAACGATGGACAGACGGAGAGGGTGAACACAATTCGAGAGGATCTTTTGAGGCTGTGTATCCTAGATTTCGGAGGGACTTGGGAAGAGCACCTTCCTTTATTAGAGTTTGCCTAGAACAACAATCATCAAGCTAGCATCGTCTTGGCACCCTTCGAATCATTGTATGGACGACCCTGTAGATTACCAACTTTTTGGTGGGAATCTACAGAAGATTATTACTTGGACCAGATATGGTTAGTGAAACATCCGAAAAGATTGACCTTATTCCTCGGCGGATGAAGACAACTCAAGATAGGCAGAAGTCCTATGCAGACAAGTGAAGGGCTGACATCGAATTTGAAGTGGAGACTTAGTTTTTTATCAAAGTATCACTTTGAGGAATGTGGTTTGCTTCGGATAGGTAGGGAAGTTGGCACCTAGGTTTATGGGAAAATTTCCCATAACCGAGAGGATTGGCCAAATGGCCTATAGAGTAAAGCTCCCAGAAAATCTATCTGGCGTTCATGATGTTTTCCACGTTTCTCATCTGCGGAAGTGCCTGCATGAAACCGTAGAAGTTGTTGAGCCGAGTGTATTGGAAGAGGTAGAAGTGGAACATGAGGCGACGGTCAGAAGAGTTCCTTCCCGTATTCTTAGATCAGAAGTTAAGAAGTGTGAGAACCCGTAACTTCCCCGTGAAGGAAAGAGCGGATACTTTGAGAACACGACAAAATAGAACGCAGACGGAAGAACATTTCATTGCTATTACAACAATTCCATCAGATACAAGAATATACAGAGTATAATGAATAAATTACATTCGATAAATATCAGAGATTACAATAAATTACATAGCAGCGGAAAATAATACAAAGCACAACTGAAGGTGATATACGGATACAGAGCTTTCCGGATATCATTCTAGCTGTAAACCAGGATCCTGTGAATATAGATCTGCAAAATCAAAACTACTAGCTGCCCGTGTCAAAATAAGGGCACCCAGAGTTTAGGTTAAAACAATAAACTCCAGGTCAGTCATGTGACTGGTGTGAGAACTAAATAGTTATTTAAAGCTTTACTTTAAAAGAGAGTAATTCAAGGGACCACGTCGTATAACACGGAAAGGGTTTCCTCACAAGAATACCAGTGCATAGAAAAGACAATGCAATGCTTTTTCGAAAAATGAAGCTATTATAAGACCTAGGTCCCATCACACAATGCAACGCAAGCCGAAGGATAGGGTTTTCCCTTATAATAGCCAAACATGCTTGATACGTTTAAAACAAATCATTTGATACTATTATAAGTGTATAGTGTCAAAACAATTTCAATCATAAATATAAATCATAGACGGCATGGGTACCATATATCATGTCGCCATACTAGTTCTACAATTAAAACCGCAATATCAAGTATTGGAAATTGGATTTCCGTCATGAGTCGAGGCAAGGGGCAAGCTCCTCTCCACTTCGAGACACTCTAGCAAATGCCTCGGGACTACACACTCTGGATAACCCCTGGATGCTTCAGGGCTGATCCTCTCTTACGTTTGAGGATTGGCAATTCCTGAACACACATTTGCCGGTCCTTACAGACCTAAAATCGAGGCGCCTCATCCAACAACCACATAGGTGAAAAGTATATAAATGTCAGGGCTGGTAAGTCACTAACACCACCAAAGCTAGAAAGAAACGTCGTGCTCTCCCTATAATCCTTATCCCGTTTTTGACTCATACCGAGGTGTGAGGCTCGCGAATTCACGTTATACACAAACCTACCACGTAGGTCGTGCTTTGATCATCAACCACAAGACTTTGCTTTTCAACAGAAGCCTTGATCCATGCAACTCAGCGTGCCACACAAGCAATTCATGCCATGCGATTGATATCTATCGATATATAACCTCTAAGCTCGTACGTCTCAGAGAAGGGCGTTAAGCAAGAGAATAAATTCTCCGCCGCCAAACAGATATATATTTTACAGAAATCAATCAACACAGAATAAAATCCAATGTCAGACACACAATCCATTTACACGTCTGTTCTAGGTCTAAACGAAACCGGAGGCACTTAATACCTCGCATATCCATTGATCTCCAAATACATCTGGACGACCACCAACTATTTCCCTTCTCTTGGGTGTATAGCCCAATCAAGATCATCAATAATTATCCAAACGATGTGAGGACCTCCGGTCTTCAACCACCGTCTTCTTCTTTGACATATCGTCGAATCGGTTATTCAGAATGGGTATAAACCCGGCCTTTCTGAACAACCCGCGTATATAGTAAACAAATGTTACACAAACACAACATACGCCTCATTCCAATTTAGCAGCCACTAACCGTAAATCAACAAGAGAATAATTTCCCAAATATTTACCCCGAAGGCCGAAACCAACATCAGATCAATACCCATGAAACCATTCTTCTTAGCTAACTTACAGTTAGTTTCTAAATTTCATATTCTTAGGGGAAAGGTTCCCATTAATTTTATCCAAGATAAATTCTTTAAAATTTATTCTTTAATCTTCCATTAGAAGTCATATCAAACCAAATTATGGTTTTCCAAACTAGTCGAGATTAGCGAACCACACCGAAGTAATTATTTGTTTTATTTCCCAATCCCAACCTATTCATCCCATGAAGAAAACGGGTAATACTCCATATCTAACACCACGGTGTTATCTGTAAAATTAATTACCATTTCACGTTCAAATCTAATTAAAGATTTAACTATCGCTTTGGAGCAAAACTGGTGATACTCCATTCTCGCTCATTTTCCAAATTTGATAATTTAAATTGCCAATTCACATTTCAATTTAATTGCAGATTCATTAAAACTCCTTTTACTGGGTTAAAGAACTAGTGTCATTTAAAACATAGTTCACGATAAACCTTAATCATATTCTATTTATTATCGAGTTAAAGAATTAGTGTTATTTAAAACACCGTTCGCGATAAACCCACAAATCAATTCTATTTACAACCCATTTCAAATCCAATTTATTTATTTAAAAATAAATGGGTTTTAATTTTAGTTCAAATCTATTTTTATCTTTTCAAATATGGAGTTTTTCATCCCAATTTTTCCCAAATCATTTCTTATGATTTTACACAAATCATTTCTTATGATCTCCCGTAATATCCGTTCGAAGTCAATGGTCGAAATTCGCGAACTGCCGCGGCGCGGCGCGTTCTATTCAGGCCATTATATTATATATTTAGTATATATAATATATACTTCGTCGATTTCTATTCAAAACGAATTTTATAAATAGTTTTAAATTCATTTCAAAAACAATTTCAACTTCCATTTCAAATTCAAATCAAAATTAAATTCTTCTTTATAAATTCGTTTTAAATCCATTTCAATTTAATTCAAATTTCGATTCAATTTGAATTCATTTCAAATCGATTTTTATTCTATTTCAATTCGTTTTCAATTCAGTTCGAATTCGTTTTATATTCAATTCAAATCAAATTTGTTTTCTATTCAATTCAATTCGAATTCGTTTTCTATTCAATTCAATTCGAATTCGTTTTCTATTCAATTCAATTCGAATTCGTTTTCTATTCAATTTAATTCGAATTCGTTTTCTATTCAATTCAATTCGAATTCGTTTTCTAATCAATTGAATTCGAATTCATTTTCTATTCAATTCAATTCTAATTCATTTTCTATTCAATTCAATTCGAATTCGTTTTCTATTCAATTCAAATCGAATTCGTTTTCTATAAAATTCAATTCAAATTCGTTTTCTATTCAATTTAATTCGAATTCGTTTTTTATTCAATTCAATTGGAATTCGTTTTCTATTCAATTCAATCCGAATTCGTTTTCTATTCAATTCAATTCGAATTCGTTTTCTATTTAATTTAATTCGAATTCGTTTTCTACTGAATTCAATTCGAATTTGTTTTCTATTCAATTGAATTACAAAAACGAATATAATTGATATAAATATCGTTCACATCAAAATAGCGCATCTCTAATCAACACGGCTTTGTATATTTCCATAATTCCGTTATTCTATTCCACAAATGAATATTTATCCTATTCAATACATGAATCTATATTCTTGTCAACACATGACTAATCTCAACGGATGAGTACTGTCCACGTGTGACTATTTTTGTTATTTAATATATTTTATAAAAAATATGGTATCTTTTGTTTGATTTCAAATCAGACTCCAGCCGTAAATTAGTAAGAGAACGATTCCCTGAATATTAACCCCGAAGGCCAAAACCAACATCAGATCAATATCCAGGAGACCACTCATCTTATCTATTTTCCAGTTAGTTTCTAATTTTATATATGATAAAGATGTAAATTTTATTGTTAAAATATTTCGTTCAACACATGACTAATCTCAACGGATGAGTACTGTAATGGCGTGTTTTGTTAGCTGTCGAATAATTAATTTATTTAATTATTTATATATCGATTTGGCGATATCGATAACTTAAAGTAAAACGTTCGAACTTATAGTTTATAATTATAATTAAAACGAACCTGAAACGTCGCGGCAGTTCGCAATTTGGCGATTTGAACTTCAACTGAATGTACATGATTCATTTTAAGCCGGATTTCTGTGAAACAAGAAACGTGTGGAGCAGGTGGAGTATATCTTTCTAGTGGAAGAGAAAAATCGGGATTTCGTCGTATAGATTTTGAGTTACATCCAAATCAAATTCTCAAGAATGCAGCGCCCTGACCATAAGGATTTAATTATATTTTAAATAAGAATTTAAATAGAAATCGACCATCGATATAACTCTGACGAGGTAATATCAAGCTGTAAATAAATACAGGAATATTCTGGAGCTGTATGGTATGCCACTGTGAATATAGACGATAATAATTAATTTTAAATAATTAATTTAATTATATTTAAATATATTTATATATTTAAATAGGCTGTTTAGAGCATTAAAAATAGCCACTTTTGCATACGAACTCGGAATTCGACGAAACCAGTTTTGTTGGATCCGCAATGTCGAATAGTTGTTAGGTTTCCAGTTTCGTGATTTTTAGAGTCAGTGTGTGACCGTAGAGATTTTTAGACTGTAAAACAGTCAGTATTTCAACAGTTAAAAATACGCTGTGTGAGCATACGGAGTCGGAATTCGACGAAACCAGTTTCGTTGGGACCGTAATGTCGAGCTGAAGGTGCATGTCCAGTTTGGTGATTTTTGGGTATCGTGTGTGATCACACAGATTTTTAGAAGTCAGAAATGAATATAAAAGATTAAATAAACTATTAAAATATTAATATAAAAATATCTAGATATTTTTATGGGCTATAAATACCCTCCCTTACCTTCCTTAAAACCTAATCCCTCAGATTTTTCTGCGCCGTCACTTTCTTGTTCTCCACAGAAGAACATCCTCACTTGTAAAATCAAAAACATTTCAAATAAAAAGAGATAAAGGGTAAATCATATATATATGAAATCACGACCACTTGCTCTTCGTCTGGTACCCGTTATGTGGGGTTCGACGATGCTGGTTTGACGCTCGTTTTTGGGTAGGCGAACTAGGGTTGGGTTTGGCGAAGGATCAGTGGCTCGATCGAAGGAATGGAAGTCGGTTTCGGACTCAGGAGGAAATTCCGCAGGTACTGGTGGATATATGGGGGGTTCGACGCTGAAAAGGTTCGGTGTTGTGTTGAGGCCGTCAGTTTTGGGTTGATGTCGGATTTTACTGGGGGGGCGCGTGCTGGAAGAAATGGGGATGGTGAGGTGCGGCATTCGAAGAGGAAGCGGTGGATGGGTTTGGTTCGGTGAACAGTGGCGGAAAGGAGGAGATAAGGGAGGAGGAAGGGATTGAAATGGCATTGAGGAGAAGATCGTGTTTTGCAAAGAGGAAGAAGGGTTGTTAATGGTTGGGCTTGGAGGGTGGTTGGGCCGGAAATATAAGGGGGTGAGGCCCATTCAAATTTAATTAGAGTTTTGTTTTAATTTAAAACAATGTATAAACTTCGAAATGTTGTAACTGTGTCATACGTTATCAGTTTCACAAACCGTAAGTTGCGTTGGGATCGTATGGACGAGCACTCCACGATGGAACTGACCGCGAGTCAATCGGAGCACGTTACAATTTATGGCAAAATAAATTGTCTGAATCAAGAGATGGTTATCGTCATTGACGATGATCGTCCAAATGTGAGTAAATCTCACAAACTCTAAATAGTTCTATTTTTACAGTGTATTCTTAGAACTGCTAGATATTGTCTGTTTGACTGTATGTTGACTGTTTGATTGAACTGCTAGTCAGTTAGTAGAGATTTTATATATATATATATATATATATATATATATTTACGTATATATATATAAACCGTCAAATAGTTATATGTTGATTCTGTTTATCAGAATATTATACTGTTGTTGTCTAACATCTGTGGTGCAGGGAAACAGGTTGGAGGAATCCAACTGGATTCCTCAACAGTTATTTTTACTGTGATTTATATATTGTGACATATAATGTGATGTATATAATCCGTTGTGATTATGCGTGTTTGGACAAATATTCACCGTTGTTAGATGATGTGTTAAAAACCATAAGTTAACCAAAGCGAGTTAGTCGAGTTAAACAAAGTAATTGGTTAGGTTAACCAAAGCAAAGTTAGTCGAGTTAAACAAAGTAATTGGTTAAGTAAATCAAAGCAAGTTAGTCGAGTTAAACAAAGTAATTGGTTAGGTTAACCAAAGTAAGTTAGTTAAGTTAAACTAAGTGATAAATCGATGTGAATTAGTTAAGTTAAACTAAGTGGTTAATCGAAGTAAATTAGTTAAGTTAACTAAGTGGTTAATCGAAGTGAATTAGTTGAGTTAAACTAAGTGAATCGGCTAGAGTTAATCAACGTGAATTAGCTAAGTTAAACTAAGTGGATTTGTTCAGTTATTCAAGACGAGTTAACCAGTTAGGTTAAACCAGTAGAGTTAACTAGTTGAGTTAACCAGTTAGAGTTAACCAGTTAGGTTAAACCAGTTGAGTTGACCAGTTAGAGTTAACCAGTTAGAGTTAATCTGTTAGAGTTAACCAGTTGAGTTAACCAGTTAGAGTTGACCAGTTAGAGTTGACCAGTTAGAGTTAACCAGTTAGAGTTAACCAGTTAGAGTTAATCTGTTAGAGTTAACCAGTTGAGTTAACCAGTTAGAGTTGACCAGTTAGAGTTGACCAGTTAGAGTTGACCAGTTAGAGTTGACCAGTTAGAGTTGATCAGTTAGAGTTATCCAAGTAGAGTTAATCGAGTAGAGTTGTCGAATATCACTTATCCGAAGTAGAGTTATTGAATATAGTGTATTCGAGAGAAGAGAAATCGAATATAGTTTATTCGAGTGGAGAAATCAAATGTTATTCATTTAAGAAGAGTTATCGAATATAGTTTATCCGAGTGGAGAAATCAAATGTGATTCATTTGAGAAGAGTTATCGAATATAGTTTATTCGAGTGGAGAAATCAAATGTTATTCATTTGAGAAGAGTTATCGAATATAGTTTATTCGAGTGGAGAAATCAAATGTGATTCATTTGAGAAGAGTTATCGAATATTATTTATTCGAAGAGTAGTTATCGAATATTGTTTATTCGAAGTTAGTTAATCCAAAGGAGTTATTCGAAGTTAGTTAATCCAAAGGAGTTATTCGAAGTTAGTTAATCCAAAGGAGTTATTCGAAGTTAGTTAATCCAAAGGTGTTAGTCGAAGAGTTAATCCAAAGGAGTTATTCGAAGTTAGTTAATCCAAAGGAGTTATTCGAAGTTAGTTAATCCAAAGGAGTTATTCGAAGTGAGTTAATCCAAAGGAGTTATTCAAAGTTAGTTAATCCAAAGGAGTTATTCGAAGTTAGTTAATCCAAAGGAGTTATTCGAAGTTAGTTAATCCGAAGGAGTTATTCAAAGTTAGTTAATCCAAAGGAGTTATTCGAAGTTAGTTAATCCGAAGGAGTTAATCGAAGAGTTAATCCGAAGGAGTTAGTCGAAGAGTTAATCCGAAGGAGTTATTCAAAGTTAGTTAATCCGAAGGAGTTAATCGAAGAGTTAATCCGAAGGAGTTAGTCGAAGAGTTAATCCAAAGGAGTTATTCGAAGTTAGTTAATCCAAAGGAGTTATTCGAAGTTAGTTAATCCAAAGGAGTTATTCGAAGTTAGTTAATCCGAAGGAGTTAATCGAAGAGTTAATCCGAAGGAGTTAGTCGAAGAGTTAATCCAAAGGAGTTATTCGAAGTTAGTTAATCGAGGAGTTAATCCGAAGGAGTTAGTCGAAGAGTTAATCTAAAGGAGTTATTCGAAGTTAGTTAATCCAAAGGAGTTATTCGAAGTTAGTTAATCCGAAGGAGTTAATCGAAGAGTTAATCCGAAGGAGTTAGTCGAAGAGTTAATCCAAAGGAGTTATTCGAAGAGTTAATCCAAAGGAGTTAGACGAAGAGTTAATCGAATATAGTTATTCGAAAGAAAGTGTTAATCGAATATAGTTTATTCGAGTAAAGTTAAAAGAGTTAATCGAATATAATTTATTCGAGTAGAGTTAGAGAAGTTAATCGAATAGTGTTGGAGGAGATATCGAATATAGTTTATTCGATAGGAGTTAAGTGAATAGGGTTAATCAAATAGAGTTAAGCAAATAGAGTTAATCCAATAGGGTCAGTCCACTAGGGTTAATTGGAAAGAGTAAATCGAATATAGTTATTCGACAGAAAGGTTAAGTAAGGAAGTTAGTTAAAGAAATTTAAAGCGAACTTTACCTATTTTCAAGGTTAGAAGTGTTGTTCAATTAAGGTCCGAGAGGTAGTTCTACCCCAACTTGATTGGCTTCGTTTTAACTAAGGAATGGTTAAAGTTTGGCAGTAAAGAGGAGTTAAGTGAAATGTGTAATTTAGGGAAATGGTTTAAGTTGGTATAGCGATGTTTTATCTAAACATCTGCTTAATCCAAATGTAGGAGTTTTGGAAATATCTTCCAAAGAAGAATAAGAATTGTTTTCTAATATAGGAAACAAGGAATGGAAATGTTTTCCAGTATTAATAAATATATTTTCTAAACATTAGAAAATAGCAAATGTCGAATATAGGGAAATAGGAGATGTGAAATGAACCAAAGAGATATATGTTAAAAGATGTTTGTTCGATATAATTTCCGTCTGGAAATAATATCGTTGTTTGCACACTTGTTTTTCTTTGATAGTTAACTCACAGACTATCGAAGTTTTTACCATTTTAACGTTGTTAATATGGAGAGACCGGTTGGATTATTATCCAAAGAACCACTCTGTATCGGCATAAGCGTTGCGAGCAATATATGCCAAAGATAAATTAAAGACGGACTAAAGTGCAAGGGCTGTTGTATAAGTCTTAGATAACAGTGACTAAGATGGATATACTGAATAGTGCCTTCGGTTTGTCCAGTCCCAGGACAACGTATATGGAAGAAGGTGTGACAGAGTATATCCAATGGATCGCGTAAGTTGATCTGTTCAAACGTATTCACGTTTGGTGGCGGAGGAATTCGTTTCTCTTAGCTGTATACCCGTGTTATTTTTGGATAAGTCAATTTGTGATTTGGCGGGTATGACGATGTGGCATTCAAAGTGAATGGTGATCAGATGTTCTGAAGATAGACGTAGCCTCTAGCCTCACACCAGGAAGTAACAAAAGTTGGGCTAGGCAGCATGGCTAGTTGGGTCATTCCCAAGCAGGGTGTATTGTCACCGATCTAGGGAATATTCATATTTATACTTCTTTTTGATTCTGTATCTTCGGATGACGGTTTGATGGCCTATAACCGTGGTGGCAATATATTCGCGACACTCAAGCTAAATGAGTGAGCGGTCATGTGTGGCCGGGTTGCAAGACGTTCTTGTTGAACCTACAGTGTATCACCTCTAGAGTACACTGATCAGAAGGTGCTCCCATACCTTGTCTGTTGGAATCCATTCTCTGTTAAGCGCCCTGCGGTTTATGATTTTTACTATGTATGTAGAACGTGAGATGCAAGCGTTTCTCCTAGATTGATACCTATTTGTACTTAGACATTATTATAATATCACAATGATATTGCTTGTCAAAGTTGTTTAGATACTCATAAGGAAAAACCCATTCCGTATTCACGGCGTGGTCTTATGAGATATCATATACCTGTTCAATTGTTTTAAACTATTTTACTCATACCAGTCCCATGACTGACCCGGAGTTTACTTTGTTGTTTTCCCTAAACTCTTGGGTGCCTAATTTGTGCGGGCAGTCAAGTAGTCGGGATTTACAGATATACTTGGAGAGCTTGGAGCAGGAGGCTTCAAGATCAGTTAGCTATAGTTATTTCCGCTGTGTTGTAAGTGTTGTACTCTGATAAGTGCTATTGTTTATATATAACTGTTTACTTCAAAGCTATGTTATATATTATATGTTATTCGTTCCGCTATGAGATTCGTGTTACTCTGATGATGTAAGTTCTTCTTTTCTTCTTCTATTCTATTAGTTCTATCTTTTCTATTCTCACCCTCTAACTTATTTCACTAACGTCGCGGAATTTTCGACACTCGAGGAGTCGAAAATTTCCAGCCGTTACAGTTGGTATCAGAGCTTAAGTTAAGTGATTACCTTGGCTCTGTGGCATAACTCGATAGAGATGGGATTAGTAATATCCTAGATTGAGTTTGAGTGTATATATATGAGCGCGTAATTGTTATTCAATATAAAATGGTTTTATATTGTGGAGACTCATTGGTTGAGTGGCTTATGAATTCTGGTCGATCAGTTTGATCCACTGTATCGATAAGAGTTACTAAACACTCGAATACGATGAACCGTCATGGTATGTTTTGAAAGAGGGTAAATGAAATAATTTTTCCCAAAATATATTTGTTTATAGAAGAAATATATATCTTGAAATTATTATAGTATATTGATTGTGTTGGTTGTTATTATAATCGAATAAGATTATAAAAGGGTGAAATGGTTATAAATGACCAATAGAATTCATATGAATGTAATATATGAAATAGATGAATTAAATATGAATTTAAATCAGATTTGGAATTTAAAATAAGGAAATTTTAAGTTCCTGGGAGATTTTGAAAATGTTTTTCAAATTGAAAATGATATAGTATTGAACTCACTTCGATAGCTGGAAAATAGATTCTGATGATGAATCTAGACATCATCAGTGTTCATTTTCGAGTTCTAAGTGACGGATTACTACCAAAGGTTTTGTTTTTGAATTGTTTTGAGAAAACAAGTTGTTTAGAAATTCAAAGGTTTTGAATTGGCATTATGATTTCAAATTGATTTGAAAGAAACCCAGGAACTTAAGTTCTGGAATTAAAATTTAACTAATGAAGTTAAATAAAATGAGATGGTAAAAATAAATTGAAATTTAACTTGAACCGAGTTAAATAAAATGGAATTGGATTAGAGATAATCTAGAATGGAACCAAATTGATAAGTCAATAATTTGGAATTTGATATTAGAGTTCGAATGAAATTCGATTTGGATTTGAGGATATGAACTGATTGGAGATAAATTGGAATGGATAACATTGGTATATGTTGAAGTGGTAGCAGATGCAAGGGATAGAGTTAAATGCCCGACAAAAAGGTACAAGTTTATATCATATATGAGTTTGGATTTTATGAGCCGAATTGGCAAGCCGCTTGGCTATTTTGATTTCCTTTTGGATCGGAGGAGGCCTAGAGAGGCGAGTTGTGGTTTGACGTATTGAGCCGTACAAGGGAGGTTATGGCGAAATTTTTCGAAAATTTAAGGTGTTAGAAAATTTTCAGAATTTTTGAAAATTTTAGTTGGTCGGAAATGAATTAATAAATTAATTAAAATTAAATAGGTCCAGTCGAAACTGAAATTTAGAGGTAAACAAAAAAAATAGATTTTTAAATCTAGTTAGTAGAGTTAGTAGCATTTTTCTAACTTAGCAATTTCGAGGACGAAATTATTTTAAGGGGGGAAGTCTGTAATGGCGCGTTTTGTTAGCTGTCGAATAATTAATTTATTTAATTATTTATATATCGATTTGGCGATATCGATAACTTAAAGTAAAACGTTCGAACTTATAGTTTATAATTATAATTAAAACGAACCTGAGACGTCGCGGCAGTTCGCAATTTGGCGATTTGAACTTCAACTGAATGTACATGATTCATTTTAAGCTGGATTTCTGTAAAACAAGAAACGTGTGGAGCAGGTGGAGTATATCTTTCTAGTGGAAGAGAAAATCGGGATTTCGTCGTATAGATTTTGAGTTACATCCAAATCAAATTCTCAAGAATGCAGCGCCCTGACCATAAGGATTTAATTATATTTTAAATAAGAATTTAAATAGAAATCGACCATCGATATAACTCTGACGAGGTAATATCAAGCTGTAAATAAATACAGGAATATTCTGGAGCTGTATGGTATGCCACTGTGAATATAGACGATAATAATTAATTTTAAATAATTAATTTAATTATATTTATATATTTAAATAGGTTGTTTAGAGCATTAAAAATAGCCACTTTTGCATACAAACTCGGAATTCGACGAAACCAGTTTTGTTGGATCCGCAATGTCGAATAGTTGTTAGGTTTCCAGTTTCGTGATTTTTAGAGTCAGTGTGTGACCGTAGAGATTTTTAGAGTGTAAAACAGTCAGTATTTCAACAGTTAAAAATACGCTGTGTGAGCATACGGAGTCGGAATTCGACGAAACCAGTTTCGTTGGGACCGTAATGTCGAGCTGAAGGTGCATGTCCAGTTTGGTGATTTTTGGGTATCGTGTGTGATCACACAGATTTTTAGAAGTCAGAAATGAATATAAAAGATTAAATAAACTATTAAAATATTAATATAAAAATATCTAGATATTTTTATGGGCTATAAATACCCTCCCTTACCTTCCTTAAAACCTAATCCCTCAGATTTTTCTGCGCCGTCACTTTCTTGTTCTCCACAGAAGAACATCCTCACTTGTAAAATCAAAAACATTTCAAATAAAAAGAGATAAAGGGTAAATCATATATATATGAAATCACGACAACTTGCTCTTCGTCTGGGTACCCGTTATGTGGGGTTCGACGATGCTGGTTTGACGCTCGTTTTTGGGTAGGCGAACTAGGGTTGGGTTTGGCGAAGGATCAGTGGCTCGATCGAAGGAATGGAAGTCGGTTTCGGACTCAGGAGGAAATTCCGCAGGTACTGGTGGATATAGGGGGGGTTCGACGCTGAAAAGGTTCGGTGCTGTGTTGAGGCCGTCAGTTTTGGGTTGATGTCGGATTTTACTGGGGGGGCGCGAGCTGGAAGAAATGGGGATGGTGAGGTGCGGCATTCGAAGAGGAAGCGGTGGATGGGTTTGGTTCGGTGAACAGTGGCGGAAAGGAGGAGATAAGGGAGGAGGAAGGGATTGAAATGGCATTGAGGAGCAGATCGTGTTTTGCAAAGAGGAAGAAGGGTTGTTAATGGTTGGGCTTGGAGGGTGGTTGGGCCGGAAATATAAGGGGGTGAGGCCCATTCAAATTTAATTAGAGTTTTGTTTTAATTTAAAACAATGTATAAACTTCGAAATGTTGTAACTGTGTCATACGTTATCAGTTTCACAAACCGTAAGTTGCGTTGGGATCGTATGGACGAGCACTCCACGATGGAACTGACCGCGAGTCTATCGGAGCACGTTACAATTTATGGCAAAATAAATTGTCTGAATCAAGAGATGGTTATCGTCATTGACGATGATCGTCCAAATGTGAGTAAATCTCACAAACTCTAAATAGTTCTATTTTTACAGTGTATTCTTAGAACTGCTAAATATTGTCTGTTGACTGTATGTTGGCTGTTTGATTGAACTGCTAGTCAGTTAGTAGAGATTTTATATATATATATATTTACATATATATATATATATATAAACCGTCAAATAGTTATATGTTGATTCTGTTTATCAGAATATTATACTGTTGTTGTCTAACATCTGTGGTGCAGGGAAACAGGTTGGAGGAATCCAACTGGATTCCTCAACAGTTATTTTTACTGTGATTTATATATTGTGACATATAATGTGATGTATATAATCCGTTGTGATTATGCGTGTTTGGACAAATATTCACCGTTGTTAGATGATGTGTTAAAAACCATAAGTTAACCAAAGCGAGTTAGTCGAGTTAAACAAAGTAATTGGTTAGGTTAACCAAAGCAAAGTTAGTCGAGTTAAACAAAGTAATTAGTTAAGTAAATCAAAGCAAGTTAGTCGAGTTAAACAAAGTAATTGGTTAGGTTAACCAAAGTAAGTTAGTTAAGTTAAACTAAGTGATAAATCGATGTGAATTAGTTAAGTTAAACTAAGTGGTTAATCGAAGTAAATTAGTTAAGTTAACTAAGTGGTTAATCGAAGTGAATTAGTTGAGTTAAACTAAGTGAATCGGTTAGAGTTAATCAACGTGAATTAGCTAAGTTAAACTAAGTGGATTTGTTCAGTTATTCAAGACGAGTTAACCAGTTAGGTTAAACCAGTAGAGTTAACTAGTTGAGTTAACCAGTTAGAGTTAACCAGTTAGGTTAAACCAGTTGAGTTGCCAATTAGAGTTAACCAGTTAGAGTTAATCTGTTAGAGTTAACCAGTTGAGTTAACCAGTTAGAGTTGACCAGTTAGAGTTGACCAGTTAGAGTTGACCAGTTAGAGTTGACCAGTTAGAGTTAACCAGTTAGAGTTAATCTGTTAGAGTTAACCAGTTGAGTTAACCAGTTAGAGTTGACCAGTTAGAGTTGACCAGTTAGAGTTGACCAGTTAGAGTTGACCAGCTAGAGTTGATCAGTTAGAGTTATCCAAGTAGAGTTAATCGAGTAGAGTTGTCGAATATCACTTATCCGAAGTAGAGTTATCGAATATAGTGTATTCAAGAGAAGAGAAATCGAATATAGTTTATTCGAGTGGAGAAATCAAATGTTATTCATTTAAGAAGAGTTATCGAATATAGTTTATCCGAGTGGAGAAATCAAATGTGATTCATTCGAGAAGAGTTATCGAATATAGTTTATTCGAGTGGAGAAATCAAATGTTATTCATTTGAGAAGAGTTATCGAATATAGTTTATTCGAGTGGAGAAATCAAATGTGATTCATTTGAGAAGAGTTATCGAATATTATTTATTCGAAGAGTAGTTATCGAATATTGGTTATTCGAAGTTAGTTAATCCAAAGGAGTTATTCGAAGTTAGTTAATCCAAAGGAGTTATTCGAAGTTAGTTAATCCAAAGGAGTTATTCGAAGTTAGTTAATCCAAAGGAGTTAGTCGAAGAGTTAATCCAAAGGAGTTATTCGAAGTTAGTTAATCCAAAGGAGTTATTCGAAGTTAGTTAATCCAAAGGAGTTATTCGAAGTGAGTTAATCCAAAGGAGTTATTCGAAGTTAGTTAATCCAAAGGAGTTATTCGAAGTTAGTTAATCCAAAGGAGTTATTCGAAGTTAGTTAATCCAAAGGAGTTATTCGAAGTTAGTTAATCCAAAGGAGTTATTCGAAGTTAGTTAATCCGAAGGAGTTAATCGAAGAGTTAATCCGAAGGAGTTAGTCGAAGAGTTAATCCAAAGGAGTTATTCGAAGTTAGTTAATCCGAAGGAGTTAATCGAAGAGTTAATCCGAAGGAGTTAGTCGAAGAGTTAATCCAACGGAGTTATTCGAAGTTAGTTAATCCAAAGGAGTTATTCGAAGTTAGTTAATCCAAAGGAGTTATTCGAAGTTAGTTAATCCGAAGGAGTTAATCGAAGAGTTAATCCGAAGGAGTTAGTCGAAGAGTTAATCCAAAGGAGTTATTCGAAGTTAGTTAATCGAGGAGTTAATCCGAAGGAGTTAGTCGAAGAGTTAATCTAAAGGAGTTATTCGAAGTTAGTTAATCCAAAGGAGTTATTCGAAGTTAGTTAATCCGAAGGAGTTAATCGAAGAGTTAATCCGAAGGAGTTAGTCGAAGAGTTAATCCAAAAGAGTTATTCGAAGAGTTAATCCAAAGGAGTTAGACGAAGAGTTAATCGAATATAGTTATTCGAAAGAAAGTGTTAATCGAATATAGTTTATTCGAGTAAAGTTAAAAGAGTTAATCGAATATAATTTATTCGAGTAGAGTTAGAGAAGTTAATCGAATATAGTTATTCGAATAGTGTTGGAGGAGATATCGAATATAGTTTATTCGATAGGAGTTAAGTGAATAGGGTTAATCAAATAGAGTTAAGCAAATAGAGTTAATCCAATAGGGTCAGTCCACTAGGGTTAATTGGAAAGAGTAAATCGAATATAGTTATTCGACAGAAAGGTTAAGTAAGGAAGTTAGTTAAAGGAATTTAAAGCGAACTTTACCTATTTTCAAGGTTAGAAGTGTTGTTCAATTAAGGTCTGAGAGGTAGCTCTACCCCAACTTGATTGGCTTCGTTTTAACTAAGGAATGGTTAAAGTTTGGCAGTAAAGAGGAGTTAAGTGAAATGTGTAATTTAGGGAAATGGTTTAAGTTGGTATAACGATGTTTTATCTAAACATCTGCTTAATCCAAATGTAGGAGTTTTGGAAATATCTTCCAAAGAAGAATAAGAATTGTTTTCTAATATAGAAAACAAGGAATGGAAATGTTTTCCAGTATTAATAAATATATTTTCTAAACATTAGAAAATAGCAAATGTCGAATATAGGGAAATAGGAGATGTGAAATGAACCAAAGAGATATATGTTAAAAGATGTTTGTTCGATATAATTTCCGTATGGAAATAATATCGTTGTTTGCACACTTGTTTTTCTTTGATAGTTAACTCACAGACTATCGAAGTTTTTACCATTTTAACGTTGTTAATATGGAGAGACCGGTTGGATTATTATCCAAAGAACCACTCTGTATCGGCATAAGCGTTGCGAGCAATATATGCCAAAGATAAATTGAAGACGGACTAAAGTGCAAGGGCTGTTGTATAAGTCTTAGATAACAGTGACTAAGATGGATATACTGAATAGTGCCTTCGGTTTGTCCAATCCCAGGACAACGTATATGGAAGAAGGTGTGACAGAGTATATCCAATGGATCGCGTAAGTTGATCTGTTCAAACGTATTCACGTTTGGTGGCGGAGGAATTCGTTTCTCTTAGCTGTATACCCGTGTTATTTTTGGATAAGTCAATTTGTGATTTGGCGGGTATGACGATGTGGCATTCAAAGTGAATGGTGATCAGATGTTCTGAAGATAGACGTAGCCTCTAGCCTCACACCAGGAAGTAACAAAAGTTGGGCTAGGCAGCATGGCTAGTTGGGTCATTCCCAAGCAGGGTGTATTGTCACCGATCTAGGGAATATTCATATTTATACTTCTTTTTGATTCTGTATCTTCGGATGACGGTTTGATGGCCTATAACCGTGGTGGCAATATATTCGCGACACTCAAGCTAAATGAGTGAGCGGTCATGTGTGGCCGGGTTGCAAGACATTCTTGTTGAACCTAGAGTGTATCACCTCTAGAGTACACTGATCAGAAGGTGCTCCCATACCTTGTCTGTTGGAATCCATTCTCTGTTAAGCACCCTGCGGTTTATGATTTTTACTATGTATGTAGAACGTGAGATGCAAACGTTTCTGCTAGATTGATACCTATTTGTACTTAGACATTATTATAATATCACAATGATATTGCTTGTCAAAGTTGTTTAGATACTCATAAGGAAATACCCGTTCCGTATTCACGGCGTGGTCTTATGAGATATCATATACCTGTTCAATTGTTTTAAACTGTTTTACTCATACCAGTCCCATGACTGACCCGGAGTTTACTTTGTCGTTTTCCCTAAACTCTTGGGTGCCTAATTTGTGCGGGCAGTCAAGTAGTCGGGATTTACAGATATACTTGGAGAGCTTGGAGCAGGAGGCTTCAAGATCAGTTAGCTATAGTTATTTCCGCTGTGTTGTAAGTGTTGTACTTTGATAAGTGCTATTGTTTATATATAACTGTTTACTTCAAAGCTATGTTATATATTATATGTTATTCGTTCCGCTGTGAGATTCGTGTTACTCTGATGATGTAAGTTCTTCTTTTCTTCTTCTATTCTATTAGTTCTATCTTTTCTATTCTCACCCTCTAACTTCTTTCACTAACGTCGCGGAATTTTCGACACTTGAGGAGTCGAAAATTTCCAGCCGTTACAAGTACGGTCAACACATGAACCTTTATTTTATAATATAAAGATGTAAATTTTATTTTTAAAATATTTCGTTTAACACATGACTAAAATCAACGGATGAGTACGGTCAACACATGAACCTTTATTTTATAATATACTTTATTTTCTAAATTGGAATGAGGCACAATCGATCACCATATATCGTTAACTATATGGATTCCATACAACACATGTATACAATAGCAACGATAAATAATTAACCATCATCCAAAGTGCACTACACTGTATAAGCATCAAATATAGATATCTAACACTTATAACAGCCTGTCGATCCATCGATTGACATACAACTAATTATTGGGATTAGTGTATGCCGTATTTTGTCCCAATACCCATTTGGTTTCAAATCAACAAACATAGATTTTTATTTGTGCAGTTGGGCGATGTGTAAAATTTATCGTCCCAATCAATGTCCTTCAAATAGGTGTACATAAACATACCGTCCAGTTTGTAAATGAATATTTATTTATTCACATTCACGTTAAAAATTATATTTTTAACGACCAAATAATTCATTTCAACACATTTACAATTTATTATCGATTTCACATCAACATCACAAACAATTTTCACAACACATCAATCAACCAAACAAGCAATCCATGGTCTGTGGATGACGGGTGTCGGGTGCTGCTAAGCACCGTCTGCATCCTAGTATATATATATAACTAGAAAAAGAGATTGAAGAGTAAGAAATTCTCACCAAAGCTATCCCAATTTCACGACACTTCTATTGTAGGAAATCATCACTGTTCTCGCCTTTTGTCACTTTCGCTGCCCGTAGTCACTACATATATAAAAATCACATTTTTATTTCGTTGCTATGTATATAAAAATCACATTTTTACACCGCTACTATATAGATAAAAATTCTATTTTTACACCGCTACTATATAGATAAAAATTCTATTTTTACACCGCTATTCTCTACATAAAGATTTCGCCTTTTTTATTTCATCACTATAAAAATCACATTTTTATTTCAACGTATATATAATAAAAATTAGATTTTTATTTTGCTACAGATATAAAGATGATATTTTACTATCTATATAATATAAAAATCGTATTTTTAATACTTCTACTTTATAAAAATTATATTTTTATATCTCATATATGATAAAAATCATATTTTTATAATCTCTACTTTATTTATAAATATCACGTCTTTGCAAATACAAAAATCAACTCTCTTCGTTTCTAAAAATATAATCCTTTCATTCCTATAAATGCCATCTTTCCAATGATAAAGACCAAATTTTTACTAACTATATAATATAAAAATTGAATTTTTATCTTCATTTCATATATAAAAATCTTGCCTTTTTATTTTCACAGTTCATGTATTTAAAAATATAAACTTTTTATTCCTAAAAATTCTATCTTTATCTAGATAAAAATATATTCTTTCATAATTAAAAATCGTGTTTTTATCTCGATTTTTTATATAAAAAAACGAACCTTTCATGGTTATAAAAATTAAACCCTCCTCGTAGTTAATATTTTATACCATTAAAATTCCAGTTTTTATCCTATTAAAAATTCAGTTTTTATAACATTAAAAATTCATAAAACAAACCAAACTATGGAAAGAAACTCACCTTTGGCGTTCGGAAGGGGAGGGGGGAAGTGGTGGTCGATGGCGCTGGCGTCGGCAGGGCTTCAAGGGGGGCTGTCGGGTTTTGGGTTCTTCGATAGGGGAGCTCGCGCGTGAGGGTCTTCAGAGTAGGGAGGGAGAGAGAGCGAGTAGAGGATGAAGGAGATGGCGATCTGATCGGAAGGGGAGGTGTTTGGGGAGGAGGCGCGGTGGCGCAGCCACCTGGGGCTCGACGATGCGGTTAGGGCTCAAAGCCCCCCTTTTTTTCTATTTTCTTTTTTTTCTAATCTCGTTCTGCAAATGAAAAGGAGAGGAGGGGGCCAGAGTATAAGGGGAGAGAAGGATATTTTTTTTATTTAATTCCAAAAAGGTACTTTTATTTTCGACCTCGAAATCGAATCCACCGCCTGTCATTCCTAGCTAATTACCCCCATTCCGAACACAATGGGATATGTATCGTAAGCTGATTCGTATGTTTCAATTAGTTTTCGTCAAATTCAACATATAACTCTATATATTGAATTTGAACGCGCATTTCAATTTACCGGGGTCACATACGAACTCGAAAAATTCCAGAAAAATATTTTCTAGCTTCGTATCGACGATACGATCCTAACAAAACTAGTTTCGTCAAATTCTGAGACCGTTAGAAAAATGGCCATTTTCCAGTCGATTAAAATCAACTGAAACTGGTCAAACGCGTTTTCCTTTGCCACGCTAACATATTGATTCAAAAAATTATGAAATTTGGAATCTAGCAATAATTTGACATCATGGATCCAACAAAAGTGGTTTCGTCGAAATCCGAGGTCGTTTGCAAAATTTCCATTCTAAGGGCCTGAATTCCATAGCGACTATTCAAAATTTTCAACTGGACATATCTTTTGATTCCCGCTATGAAATTTCAATTTTTTGGATTCGTTGGAAAGATATTCTCTATTAGATTCTATTATTTTCGGTTTCACTAAAATCCGGTTTATTTTGCACCCGGTATGTTCAATTGAAATTTAAAATCGAATTATCGAACTACCACGCCATTTTCAATCCCTTTTATAATTATATATAATTATTTATATTCTATCGACGATCTATATAACTATATACGTTCTATTCCTATTCAAAATAAATTTCTCGTCGATATTATTTAAAATAATCATTTTAAATGTGCAAAATTCGCTAAAATTGCCTAAATAAAATTTTTAAACTGGCTCGCATTTCCGGGTTATTACAATCTCCCCCACTTTAAACTTTTCGTCCCCGAAAAGGAATGAAGTCGAAAGTTGTTTTACAAACCAACTCAACTTCCTTTATTTTCGTTACGGCTTAAGTTCTTCAACTTTTCAGTTTCTAAGAACTTTTCAAAAAATTGGCTAACACCCTAGATTTTCGAAAAATTTCGCCATAACCTCCCCTGCACCGGGAGCATGGGAAATTCCCGAAATTGCCATATAGGCCCTCTGATCTCAAAAAGAAAAAGAAAAAGCCAAGAGGCTAGCCAATCGGCTCATAAAATCATCATCACCCAAATAAAACAGTAAATTATAGTAAACATGTACCTATTTGTCGGGCAAACAAATTTTATTTCTCTGCTCTAGCCTCCTTGCTATGACCTGTTCAATGTAAGTACATGTATATGAAAGCAAATGCAACTAATTTTCAATACAATTCAATATGTGATTCAATTAGGCTAAATGATTCAAAATTATCAAACAAATAAACAAACAACACAAACATCAATCAATTAGTGAATTAACATTTCAAATTCATAAATTTTGATATATGTCCAGAAAATCATGTTTTTGATGCCAAATCACAACAATAAATCTAGCTATATAAGTTTTGGTTCTCACACCTGTGAAAACCCGTAACTTCCCCGTAAAGGAAAGCGTCGGATAGTTCGAGAACAAACCACATCAGTACACATACAGAAGAACATATCACTGTATATTACAACAATGCATCAGATTACAAGAATATACAGAGTATAAATGAATATATATTACACAGAAATATCAGAGATTTAAATTACATTTAAATACATAGCAGCGGAAAAATAATACAATACACAACTAGAATGAGATATACGGATACAAAGCTTTCCGGATATCGTTCCAGCTGTAAACCAGGATCCTGTGAATATAAATCTGCAAAACCAAAACTACTAGCTGCCCGTGTCAAAAATAAGGGCACCCAGAGTTTAGGTTAAAACAATAAACTCCAGGTCAGTCATGTGACTGGTGTGAGAACTAAAACAGTTATTAATCTTTATTTTAAAGCATTAGGTAAATCAAGGGACCACGCCGTATAACACGGAACGGGTTTCCTCCCAAGAATACCAGTGCAGAAAACAAACAGCGTAATGCTAAATAAAGAAAAATGAAGCTGTTATAAGACCCAGGTCCTATCACACAATGCAACGCAAGCCGGGGGATAGGGTTTTCCCTTATAACAGCCAAAGAATGCTTGATACGTTTAAAACAAATCATTTGATACTATTATAAGTGCATAGTGTATAAAACACTTCAAATCATAAGTATCAATCATAGGCGGCATGAATGGCCCATAACACTATGTCGCCATATATAAGTTTACAATCAAAACCGCAAATGTCGTATTGGAAGTTGGGTTATCATTTATGGTATGAACCGAGGCTAGGGGCAAGATCCTCTACCGATTTGTGACTCTCTAGCCCGAGCCACAGGCAAGTACTCTGTCAAGCCTTTGAATCGTCAGGGCCGGTCCACCGATGTGGATTAAAATGCCTGAACACTGCGTTTCCCCGCCCTTTGGGGCGTAAGTCTGGCCCGTCAGCCGACCAGAAGCATCGGCCGAAACCGATATCACGAGGCGCCTCGCTTTTCAGCAAGTAATAATAAGTAACATCCACATGAGTCAAACTCGTCAGCCAGTTCAAGCACTGACGCCACTCCTAACTAGAAAGAAACGCATGTCCTCCCTGATGTCCGTCTCCTGTTTTTGATTCATACCGGGTGTGATACTCGCGAATCAACGTTACACGAAGCTACGCCACAAAGGCCGTGCTTCGATCATCAACCACAAGACTTTGCTTTTCAACAGAAGCCTTGATCATTTGCATCTTAGCATGCCACACAGGCAATTCACTCCATGCGATTGATATCCATCAATATATAACCCCTGAGCTCGTACGTCTCAGAGAAGGGCGTTAAGCAAGAGAATAAATTCTCCGCCGCCAAACAGATATATATTTAATAGAGATCAATCACACGGACTAAAATCCAATGTCAGACACACAGTCCATTTACAAGTCCGTTCTGGGTCTGAACGAAACCGGAGGCACTTTCCTCGCATATCCATCCATCTCCAAGTACGTCTGGACGATCACCAACTGTTTCCATCTTCTTGGGTGTATAGCCCAATCAAGATCATCAGTAATCACCCAAACAACGTGAAGACTTCCGGTCTTCGACCATCGTCTTCATCTTCGACTTATCGTCGTATCAGTTATTCAGAATGGGATAAACCCGGTCTTCCCGAATAATTCGCGTATATTTTAAATAAGTGTTACACAAACACAACATACGCCTCATTCCAATTCATTAGTCACTAATCGTAAATTAATCAAGAGAATAATTCCCCAAATATTAACCCCGAAGGCCGAAACCAACATCAGAACAATATCCAGAAAACCATTCTGCTTGGCCAACCGACAGTTAGTTTCTAAATTTCACCTTCATAGGGAAATGTTCCCATTAATTTTATCCAAGATAAATTCTTTGAATTTATTCTTCTTTTGAATTTCGATTCAACTAGTCGAGATTAACGAACCTTACCGAAGTAATCATTGGTTTTAATTTCCCAATCCCAACCTATTTATCCCATGAAGTAAAACTGGTAATACTTCATATCTAACACCACAGTGTTATCGGTAAATTCAATTACCATTTCACGTTCAAATCTAATTAAAGATTTAACTATCGCCTGGAGCAAAACTGGTGATACTCCATTTCGATTATTTCAATCTAATTAAAGATTCATTAAAACTCCACTTAGTTTTAATCTTCGACTGGGTTAAAGAATCAGTGTCATTTAAAACACGGTTCACGATAAACCCAAATCACATTACATTAATTATCGGGTTAAAGAACAAGTGTTATTTAAAATACTGTTCACGATAAACCCAAAAATCACATTCATTAATTATTGGGTTAAAGAACAAGTGTTATTTAAAACACTGTTCACGATAAACCCAAAAATCAATATCAATTCAATTCCAATTAAATATTCTTTAATTGGTACACTTCATTAAATCTAAATAAAAAGATTTAATCTTTTCTCAACTGGGTTCAAGAACAGTGTTAGTGAAGACACCATTCACGACAAACCCAAATCACATTTGATATTAAATACCAGGCTCTGAATAGAAAATATACCGGCTTATATTCAATATCAAATTTCACGACTAACAAATCTCGCATTGGAAATAACGATATATATATATCTTTCAAATTTCCATAACAACATCCGTATAATCACGAATTCCAACATCGAAATATTCCGAAGACAATTTCGATTCAAATCCACTCCAATGCAATCATTGGGTATTTTGGTTATTTTTAAAACCCTTTTCAAATTCAATTTATTTATTTAAAAATAAATAGAATTTTAATTCTAGTTCAAAACTAGTTCATTTCGATAAAAATCTATTTTTATCTTTTCAAATATGGAGTTTTTCATCCCAATTCTTTCTAAATCATTTCTTATGATTTTACACAAATTATTACTATTTTTAATAATTTTATCAAGGCCCGTACAGTCGATTTCCATCAACGGCCATCGAACTGCACTTACAGCGACCTTTTTCAACTTTGATTTGGACATAATTCCAAATCCAACCGTTAGATTTATAATTTCTAATATTCGTTAGAAAGCTCTTTTCGATACGAACCCAACGGTTCTGGTTTTAGGAGAATCCGACGGTCGGATCTCCCGTAATGTCCGTTTGAAATAAATGGTCGAAATTCACGAACTGCCGCGGCGCGGCGCGTTCTATTCAGGCCATTATATTATATATATAATATATATAATATATATTTCGTCGATTTCTATTTAAAACGAATTTTATATATAGTTTTGAATTCGTTTCAAAAGCAATTTCAACTTCCATTTCAATTCAAATCAAAATTGAATTCTTCTTTATAAATTCGTTTTAAAATTCATTTTAAAATTCATTTCTATTCAATTCAAATTTCAATTCAATTTGAATTCGTTTTCAATTCAATTCATTTCGAAATCGTTTTCAATTCAATTCATTTCGAAATCGTTTTCAATTCAATTCATTTCGAAATCGTTTTCAATTCAATTCATTTCGAAATCGTTTTCAATTCATTTCATTTCGAAATCGTTTTCAATTCAATTCATTTCGAAATCGTTTTCAATTCAATTCATTTCGAAATCGTTTTCAATTCAATTCATTTCGGAATCGTTTTCAATTCAATTCATTTCGAAATCGTTTTCAATTCAATTCATTTCGAAATCGTTTTCAATTCAATTCATTTCGAAATCGTTTTCAATTCATTTCATTTCGAAATCGTTTTCAATTCAATTCATTTCGAAATCGTTTTCAATTCAATTCATTTCGGAATCGTTTTCAATTCAATTCATTTCGAAATCGTTTTCAATTCAATTCATTTCGGAATCGTTTTCAATTCAATTCATTTCGAAATCGTTTTCAATTCATTTCATTTCGAAATCATTTTCAATTCAATTCATTTCGAAATCGTTATATATTCAATTCATTTCGAAATCGTTATATATTCAATTCATTTCGAAATCGTTATATATTCAATTCATTTCGAAATCGTTATATATTCAATTCATTTCGAAATCGTTTAAAATCGATATAAATATCGTTCACGTCAAAATGGCGTCAATCTAATCAACACGGCTTCATAAATTTCTATTTTCAAATATTCTATTTCAAATATTTCTTTTTCAAAATAGTTGTTATTATCAAAATATTTCGTTCAACACATGACCAATCTCAATGAATGAGTACTGTCAACACATGAACGTTTATTTTATAATGATAAAGATGTAAATTTTATTACTAAAATATTTCGTTCAACACATGACCAATCTCAATGAATGAGTACTGTCAACACATGAACGTTTATTTTATAATATTCTTTATTTTCTAAATTGGAATGAGGCCCAATCAATTACCATATAAAGTTAATTATATGGATTTTCATACAACACATGTATATAATAGCATTGAAAAATAATCAACCATCAACCAAAGTGCACTACACTGTATAAGCATCAAATATAGATATCTAACGCTTATAACAGCCTGTCAATCAATCGATCGACATATTTAATCAATCAGGATGAGTGAACTGCATATTTCATCCCAACACCCGTGTGGGGTTTCAAACAATCAAACAAATATTTTATTTGTGCAGTTGGGCGATGTGTAAAATTTATCGACCCAATCAATGTCAGTCAAATCAGTGTACATAAACAAACCGTTTGGTTTGTAAATGAATATTTATTTATTCACATTCACGTTAAAAATTATATTTTTAACGATAAAACATTTTATTTCAACATATGAATTTCAATCCAGTTCATTCTTTAAATAAAATGATATTTTATTTTTCTAACTTATTTTAGAAAATTTCGGCGGCATAACGGCACGATACTAGAAACGGGACGAGGCCTAGCCTTGTCCCCGGTCTAGTGAAGGCCCACGCCATTCACACATCAATCAAATCAATTCATTTCACCACACAATTCAAACCAAATAATTTAATCAACTACACAACCAAACAATTTAACAAACAAGCCATCCATGGTCTGTGGATGACGGGTGTCGGGTGCTGCTAAGCACCGTCTGCATCCTAGCATATATATAACTAGAAAAATTAAATTGAAAGGTGAGGAGTTCTCACATATAGCTATCCTAGCTCCACGGCTCTTCATTGATATAAATCTTCTTCGTTCTGCCTCTTTTCACTTTAGTCGCCCGTAGCCACTACCTATGTAAAAATCGAATTTTTACTTTGCTATTCGATATATAAAAATCATATTTTTAATTCGCTATTCAATATATAAAAATCGAATTTTTAATTCGCTATTCAATATATAAAAATCGAATTTTTACTTTCAAACCTTTTTCTATACGAAAAATCAAACCTTTTTCTATACGCAGAATCAAACCTTTTTCTATTCTAAAGTTTAAATCTTTTCTTATTTAAAATCTAAAAAAATAAAATCAGTTTTAAAATTCTTTTTTAAAAAAAATCAGTTTTCATTTCTTTTAAAAAAATCAGTTTCACTTTACTTTTATAAATTTCAGTTTTTCTTTTTAAAGTTTAAAATAAAAAAAAATCAGTTTTTGTTCTCATTTTAAAAATTCAGTTTTTAAAATTCTTTAAATTAAAACAGTATTTAATCCTTTTTTTCTTTATTTAAAATCAGTATTTATCATTTTTAAAATCTCGTCTTTAATCATTAAATAAAATCTGGTTTTAACTTTAAATAAAAATCTGGTCTTAACATTAAATAAAAATCTGGTTTTAAAAATAAAAATCTGGTCTTAACATTAAATAAAAATCTGGTTTTAACTTTAAATAAAAATCTGGAGATAAATGAAAATAACTAAATAAATAAATAAATAAAAACAAAACTTACAGTCAAAAAAAAAGGGGGTGGTCTCTGCTGCGGCGCCGGAGGGTGGTGGGGGCTTTGCTGATGGCGATGGCGAGGGTTGGGGCGCGGTGCGGTGACCATCAGGACGGGGGGGGGGGGCGTGGGGTCACGATTTAAGGGGGAGGGGGTCGCGGCACCTGGGGAAGGCGAGGGGGGGTGCGCGCCAGGAGATGGCGCAGCGGCGGCATCGATCTTCGGGAGGGGGGGTGGCGGCGCTCCTCTCCGTCGCTCTCCTCCTTCTTCTATTTTTTTTTTTTTTTGTTTTGAATTCGATTGAAAATGAAAAGGGGGCCAGAGCGGGTTTAAGGGGGGGGGAGATATTTTTTTTTTTTTATTATTCTTTAATTTGAAAAAAAGGTTGACTTTTACGTACGACCCCTGAACGAGGTCCACCGCCTGTCGTCCATAGCGTTTTACCCCCATTCCGAACACAATGGGATATGTATCATAAGCTGATTCGGCTGTTACAATCAGTTTCCATTAAATTTACATTTAAATCACTATATTGAATTTTAAACGTACATTTCAAATTACCGGGGTCACATACTAACTAGAAAAATTCCAGAAAAATATTTTCTAGCTTCGTATTGACGATACGGTCCTAACAAAACTAGTTTCGTCGAATTTTGAGACCGTTGGAAAAATGGCCAATTTCCAGTCGATTAAAAACAACTGAAACTGGTCAAACGCGTTTTCCTTTGCCACGCTCACATATTGATTCGAAAAATTATGAAATTTGGAATCTAGCAATAACTTGACATCACGGACCCAACAAAACTGGTTTCGTCGAAATCCGAGGTCGTTTGCAAAATGTCCATTTTTAAGGGCCTGAATTCCATAGCGACTATTCAGAATTTTCAACTGGACATATCTTTTGATTCCCGCTATGAAATTTTGATTTTTCGGATTCGTTGGAAAGATATTATCAATTAGATCCTATCATTTTCGGTTTCACTAAAATCCGGATTGTTTTGCACCCGGTTCATTCAATTGAAGTTTGAAATCGAATTATCGAACTACCGCGCCATTTTCAATTCTATTTATAATTATATATAAATATTTATATTCTAACGACGACGCGTATTAAATATATACGTCGAATTATATTCAAAACAAATTTCCCGTCTATATTATTTAAAATAATCCTTTTTAAATAATCAAAATTCGCTAAAATTGCCAAAATAAAAATTTTAAACTGGCCCAGATTTTCGGGTTGTTACAACACCAGTCTAATGGAAATATATAGATATCACACCTTCGTCACTCGAAAATAATTACTGGTGATGGTATACTTCATCATCAGGACCATGTCCGGGCGACTAGAGGGTGACTCTATATCTATCTAATATATTAAAACTTCGAATATACGTTCATGACGCGTATATGCAAAACCTTTATATACTAGATTGTCCAAATCAATATAAATAAATTATTCAAATACGTATAAAACAATTTAAATTTCAAAACAAAATTGTTTTCATTTGAAAAATATACTCTTCACACTCGTTCTAGGATACTACTGATCCTATCTCTAACGAGTCATTCTAATTGGATATTACTAATCCAATATCTGATGAATTCTTTCGTATGGTTCTAATGTGTCTTGTTCTCGAGCTCTGTAAACCAAAGCTCCGATACCAACTGTGAGAACCTGTAACTTCCCCGTGAAGGAAAGAGCGGATACTTTGAGAACACGACAAAATAGAACGCAGACAGAAGAACATTTCATTGCTATTACAACAATTCCATCAGATACAAGAATATACAGAGTATAATGAATAAATTACATTCGATAAATATCAGAGATTACAATAAATTACATAGCAACGGAAAATAATACAAAGCACAACTGAAGGTGATATACGGATACAGAGCTTTCCGGATATCATTCCAGCTGTAAACCAGGATCATGTGAATATAGATCTGCAAAACCAAAACTACTAGCTGCCCGTGTCAAAATAAGGGCACCCAGAGTTTAGGTTAAAACAATAAACTCCAGGTCAGTCATGTGACTGGTGTGAGAACTAAACAGTTATTTAAAGCTTTATTTTAAAAGAGATTAATTCAAGGGACCACGCCGTATAACACGGAACGGGTTTCCTCCCAAGAATACCAGTGCATAGAAAAGACAACGCAATGCTTTTTCGAAAAATGAAGCTATTATAAGACCCATGTCCCATCACACAATGCAACGCAAGCCGGAGGATAGGATTTTCCCTTATAATAGCCAAACATGCTTGATACGTTTAAAACAAATCATTTGATACTATTATAAGTGTATAGTGTCAAAACAATTTCAATCATAAATATAAATCATAGACGACATGGGTACCATATATCATGTCGCCATACTAGTTCTACAATTAAAACCGCAATATCACGTATTGGAAATTGGATTTCCGTCATGAGTCAAGGCAAGGGGCAAGCTCCTCTCCGCTTCGAGACACTCTAGCAAATTCCTCGGGACTACCCACTCTGGGTAACCCCTGGATGCTTCAGGGCCGGTCCTCTGTTATGTTTGAGGATTGGCAATTCCTGAACACACGTTTCCCGGTCCTTACAGACCTAAAATCGAGGCGCCTCATCCAACAACCACATAGGTGAAAAGTATATAAATGTCAGGGCTGGTAAGTCACTAACACCACCAAAGCTAGAAAGAAACGTCGTGCTCTCCCTGCAGTTCTTATCCCGTTTTTGACTCATACCGAGGTGTGAGGCTCGCGAATTCACGTTATACACAAAGCTACCACGTAGGCCGTGCTTTGATCATCAACCACAAGACTTTGCTTTTCAACAGAAGCCTTGATCCATGCAACTCAGCATGCCATACAGGCAATTCATGCCATGCGATTGATATCTATCGATATATAACCTCTAAGCTCGTACGTCTCAGAGAAGGGCGTTAAGCAAGAGAATACATTCTCCGCCGGCAAATAGATATATATTTAACAGAAATCAATCAACACAGAATAAAATCCAATGTCATACACACAATCCATTTACATGTCTGTTCTAGGTCTGAACGAAACCGGAGGCACTTAATACCTCGCATATCCATTGATCTCCAAATACGTCTGGACGACCACCAACTATTTCCCTCCTCTTGGGTGTACAGCCCAATCAGGATCATTAGTAATTATCCAAACGATGTGAAGACCTCCGGTCTTCAACCACCGTCTTCTTCTTCGACATATCGTCGAATCGGTTATTCAGAATGGGTATAAACCCGGCCTTTCCGAACAACCCGCGTATATAGTAAACAAATGTTACACAAACACAACATACGCCTCGTTCCAATTTAGCAGCCACTAACTGTAAATCAACAAGAGAACAACTTCCCAAATATTTACCTCGAAGGCCAAAACCAACATCAGATCAATACCCAGGAAACCATTCTTCTTAGCTAACTTATAGTTAGTTTTTAAATTTCATATTCTTAGGGGAAAGGTTCCCATTAATTTTATCCAAGATAAATTCTTTAAAATTTATTCTTTAATCTTCCATTGGATGTCATATCAAACCAAATTATGGTTTTCCAAACTAGTCGAGATTAGCGAACCACACCGAAGTAATTATTTGTTTTATTTCCCAATCCCAACCTATTCATCCCATGAAGAAAACTGGTAATACTCCATATCTAACACCACGGTGTTATCGGTAAAATTAATTACCATTTCACGTTTAAATTTTAATTAAAGATTTAACTATCGCTTTGGAGCAAAACTGGTGATACTCCATTCTCGCTCATTTTCCAAATTTGATAATTTAAATTACCAATTCACATTTCAATTTAATTGCAGATTCATTAAAACTCCTTTTACCGGGTTAAAGAACTAGTGTCATTTAAAACACAGTTCACGATAAACCCAAATCATATTCTATTTATTATCGGGTTAAAGAACTAGTGTTATTTAAAACACCGTTCATGATAAACCCACAAATCAATTCTGTTTACAACCCATTTCAAATCCAATTTATTTATTTAAAAATAAATGGGTTTTAATTTTAGTTCAAAACTAGTTCATTTCGATAAAAATCTATTTTTATCTTTTCAAATATGGAGTTTTTCATCCCAATTTTTCCCAAATCATTTCTTATGATTTTACACAAATTATTACTATTTTTAATAATTTTATCAAGGCTCGTACTGTCGATTTCCATCAACGGCCATCGAACTGCACTTACAGCGACCTTTTCCGAATTTGATTTGGACGTATCTCCAAATTCAACCGTTAGATTTCAAATTTCTAATATTCGTTAGAAAGCTCTTTTCGATACGAACCCAACGGTTCCAGTTTTAGGAGAATCCGACGATCGGATCTCCCGTAATATCCGTTTGAAGTCAACGGTCGAAATTCGCGAACTGCCGTGGCGCGGCGCGTTCTATTCAGGCCATTATATTATATATATATATATAATATATACTTCGTCGATTTCTATTCAAAACGAATTTTATAAATAGTTTTAAATTCGTTTCAAAAACAATTTCAACTTCCATTTCAAATTAAAATCAAAATTAAATTCTTCCTTATAAATTCGTTTAAAATCCATTTCAATTTAATCCAAATTTTGATTCAATTTGAATTCATTTCAAATCGATTTTTATTCTATTTCAATTCGTTTTCAATTCAGTTCGAATTCGTTTTATATTCAATTCAAATCAAATTCGTTTTCTATTCAATTCAATTCGAATTTGTTTTCTATTCAATTCGAATTCGTTTTCTTTTCAATTCAATTCGAATTCGTTTTCTATTCAATTTAATTCGAATTCGTTTTCTATTCAATTCAATTCGAATTCGTTTTCTATTCAATTTAATTCGAATTCGTTTCCTATTCAATTCAATTCAAATTTGTTTTCTATTCAATTCAATTCGAATTCATTTTCTATTCAATTCAATTCGAATTCGTTTTCTATTCAATTCAATTCGAATTCATTTTCTATTCAATTCAATTCGAATTCGTTTTTTATTCAATTCAATTCGAATTCGTTTTCTATTCAATTTAATTCGAATTCATTTTCTATTCAATTCAATTTGAATTCGTTTTCTATTCAATTCGAATTCGTTTTCTATTCAGTTCAATTCGAATTCGTTTTCTATTCAATTCAATTACAAAAATGAATATAATTGATATAAATATCGTTCGCGTCAAAATAGCGCATCTCTAATCAACACGGCTTTGTATATTTCCATAATTCCGTTATTCTATTCCAGAAATGAATATTTATCCTATTCAATACATGAATCTTAATTCTTGTCAACACATGACTAATCTCAATGGATGAGTACTGTCCACGTGTGACTATTTTTGTTATTTAATATATTTTATAAAAATTATGGTATCTTTCGTTTGATTTCAAATCAGACTCCAGCCGTAAATTAGTAAGAGAACGATTCCCTGAATATTAACCCCGAAGGCCGAAACCAACATCAGATCAATATCCAGGAGACCACTCATCTTATCTATTTTCCAGTTAGTTTCTAATTTTATATATGATAAAGATGTAAATTTTATTGTTAAAATATTTTGTTCAACACATGACTAATCTCAACGGATGAGTACGGTCAACACATGAACCTTTATTTTATAATATAAAGATGTAAATTTTACTGTTAAAATATTTCGTTCAACACATGACTAATCTCAACGGATGAGTACGGTCAATACATGAACCTTTATTTTATAATATACTTTATTTTCTAAATTGGAATGAGGCCCAATCAATCACCATATAGCGTTAACTATATGAATTCCATACAACACATGTATATAATAGCAACGATAAATAATTAACCATCATCCAAAGTGCACTACACTGTATAAGCATCAAATATAGATATCTAACGCTTATAACAGCCTGTGATCCAGCGATTGACATACAACTAATTACTGGGATTAGTGTATGCCGTATTTTGTCCCAATACCCATGTGGGGTTTCAAATCAACAAACATAGATTTTTATTTGTGCAGTTGGGCGATGTGTAAAATTTATCGTCCCAATCAATGTCCTTCAAATAGGTGTACATAAACAAACCGTCCGGTTTGTAAATGAATATTTATTTATTCACATTCACGTTAAAAATTATATTTTTAACGACCAAATAATTCATTTCAACACATTTACAATTTATTATCGATTTCACATCAACATCACAAACAATTTTCACAACACATCAATCAAACAAACAAGCCATCCATGGTCTGTGGATGACGGGTGTCGGGTGCTGCTAAGCACCGTCTGAATCCTAGTATATATATATATAACTAGAAAAAGAGATTGAAGAGTGAGAAATTCTCACCAAAGCTATCCCAATTCCACGACACTTCTATTGTAGGAAATCATCACTGTTCTCGCCTTTTGTCACTTTCGCTGCCCGTAGTCACTATATATATAAAAATCACATTTTTATTTCGTTGCTATGTACATAAAAATCACATTTTTACACCGCTACTGTATAGATAAAAATTCTATTTTTACACCGCTACTATATAGATAAAAATTCTATTTTTACTCCGCTATTCTCTACATAAAGATTTCGCCTTTTTTATTTCATCACTATAAAAATCACATTTTTATTTCAACGTATATATAATAAAAATCAGATTTTTATTTTGCTACATATATAAAGATGATGTTTTTACTATCTATATAATATAAAAATCGTATTTTTAATACTTCTACTTTATAAAAATTATATTTTTATATGTCACATATGATAAAAATCATATTTTTATAATCTCTACTTTATTTATAAATATCACGTCTTTGCAAATATAAAAATCAACTCTCTTCGTTTCTAAAAATATAATCCTTTCATTCCTATAAATGCCATCTTTCCAATGATAAAGACCAAATTTTTACTAACTATATAATATAAAAATTGAATTTTTATCTTCATTTCATATATAAAAATCTCGCCTTTTTATTTTCACAGTTCATGTATTTAAAAATATAAACTTTTTATTCCTAAAAATTCTATCTTTATCTAGATAAAAATATATTCTTTCATAATTAAAAATCGTGTTTTTATCTCGATTTCTTATATAAAAAAACGAACCTTTCATGGTTATAAAATTAAACCCTCCTCGTAGTTAATATTTTATACCATTAAAATTCCAGTTTTTATCCTATTAAAAATTCAGTTTTTATAACATTAAAAATTCATAAAACAAACCAAACTATGGAAAGAAACTCACCTTTGGCGTTCGGAAGGGGAGGGGGGGAAGTGGTGGTCGATGGCGCTGGCGTCGACACGGCTTCAAGGGGGGCTGTCGGGTTTTGGGTTCTTCGATAGGGGAGCTCGCGCGTGAGGGTCTTCAGAGTAGGGAGGGAGAGAGAGCGAGTAGAGGACGGAGGAGATGGGGATCCGATCGGAAGGGGAGGTGTTTGGGGAGGAGGCGCGGTGGCGCAGCCACCTGGGGCTTGACGACGGGATTAGGGCTCAAAGCGCCCCTTTTTTTCTTTTTTCTTTTTTTACTTATCTCGTTCTGCAAATGAAAAGAAGAGGAGGGGACCAGAGTATAAGGGGAGAGAAGGATATATATATATATATTTTTTATTTAATTCCAAAAAGGTACTTTTATTTTCGACCTCGAAATCGAACCCACCGCCTATCATCCCTAGCTAATTACCCCCATTCCGAACACAATGGGATATGCATCGTAAACTGATTCGTTCGTTTCAATCAGTTTTCATCAAATTCAACATATAACTCTATATATTGAATTTGAACGCGCATTTCTATTTACCGGGGTCACATACGAACTCGAAATATTCCAGAAAAATATTTTCTAGCTTCGTATCGATGATATGATCCTAACAAAACTAGTTTCGTCAAATTCTGAGACCATTAGAAAAATGGCCATTTTCCAGTTGATTAAAATCAACTGAAACTGGTCAAACGCGTTTTCCTTTGCCACGCTCACATATAGATTCGAAAAATAATGAAATTTGGAATCTAGCAATAATTTGACATCACGGATCCAACAAAAGTGGTTTCGTCGAAATCCGAGGTCATTTGCAAAATTTCCATTTTAAGGGCCTGAATTCCATAGCGACTATTCAGAATTTTCAAATGGACATATCTTTTGATTCCCGCTATGAAAATTTCAATTTTTTGGATTCGTTGGAAAGATATTCTCTATTAAATTCTATTATTTTCGGTTTCACTAAAATCGGGTTTATTTTGCACCCGGTGTGTTCAATTGAAATTTAAAATCAAATTATCGAACTACCACGCCATTTTCAATTCCTTTTATAATTATACATAATTATTTATATTCTATCGATGATCTATATAACTATATACGTTCTATTCCTATTCAAAATAAATTTCTCGTCGATATTATTTAAAATAATCATTTTAAATGTGCAAAATTCGCTAAAATTGCCTAAATAAAAATTTTAAACTGGCTCGCATTTCCGGGTTATTACAAGTAGCTACGCAATAAAAAGATCAAGTTGTTAAAGGTTCAATGGGGAAATAACCCAGAGGATGCAACTTGGGAGACTGAAGCCAAGATTCGTGCTTCATACCCTTTTCTTTTCGTGGGTATGTCCTTAACTCCTTTTCCTAAGTTTTATCTGTGCTTATTTCTATCAGTTGAATATATCCTATCCATAGTATTCTTGACCTTTAGATAGGAATCCTATGGATGTAAACATGTGTTTGAGACATGTTATGTTTGATGAATGCAAGTGGATGCAACTATTTGCTAGTGGTTGCCTATGGATGCATATACACACACATTAGGCACTAGATAGGCTCAATCACTCTCATACTGCATATGGATGTGTGTGCATTTTCTTTTCTTTTATGGATGGAAATGGATGTATTACCATATGGATGTTGCATTTGGACGAATGAGTGTGCACACATATAGAACTCACATGTTATAATAGGATTATTTGTATACGTATTGAACTCGTGGCACTACTATACATTTAATTAAGGAGGCCAACTGAAGACCGCCTAATTCCCGCATTAGTGTTGGGACATATACACACACACCCTTGCATATATTCATATAAGCATTAGAAGTCTTTAAGGATATTGGATGCCAATGATAGATGGATGAGTAGATGGATGATGGATGGTAGGATATGCATTCTTCTCAACTTAGAGATTTCAGGGACGAAATCCTTTGAGTAGGGGAGAATGTAACACCCCGTATTTTTAACGACACTAAAAGAGGATAAATTAAATTATAATTAATTTAATATTTGGAATTAAGGGAAAACAAACTACGCTATTGCGTCCATCTCGAAATTCTGATCAAGATAGACATTTGGTTTGCATAAAACGGACATCGTAGGAAGAAGTTATGAGGGTTTTTAGGTTTGTATACCCGTAGTAGAAATATGTATATACACATGATACACATATGAGTCAGCACCTATCCAGAAAGTGTTCAAAACTCAAAATTTCGTGTGGCGGCAAAATTTCAGCGCTAGGGGGTCAACCCCCCTAGAGGGGTGTCGACACCGAAATTGACCCCCCTTAAGGGGTTTCGACATTAGGGTCAACCTACCTATAGGGGTATCGACACCCCTAGGGCTGATGTAGCAGTCGGTTTCAGTAAGGCTGACAGCTATAAATACGTGTCCATTTTTTCTGTTTTGTTCATTGAGAATCCATGGGGGCTAAACTCTGCCGGTGTCTGAACTGAATTGGATCCGTTATTCTCCTACAACTATCAACCTAAGCAAATCAGTTAGAGATTCAAGATCCATTCTTTCTCTTTTTTCTAATCCGAACTCTGTGAGTTCCTAGTTGCTTTTAGATTTAAATATATAAAAGTAAACATGATATGAAAATAGTTTGGATTTGTTCATATGCCTATATTACATTGGATCCATTGTGAATTGCGAACATATGACATTCTAAATTGAGTATGACTTGGATCTACATCTCTATCTTGTTGGATCTGTTGTAACTTTTGTGGCATTCTATGATGTGGATCTTGACCTTTTGTGCTAGATCTATTTTTAATTATTGATCTAAATCTCTATCTTGTTGGATCTATTATGACATTCCATAATGTGGATCTTGACCTTATTTGTGTTAGATCTTGTTTTAACCATTGGATCTGAATCATGTGGACATCTAAATTGCTAATCAGATCTAGTTTACCACCTTGTGCCTATCATATTAGACCTAAACAAGTTGGACATCTAAATTGTTAATTTAGATCTTATTATGCTTATTGTGACATCATAGTTTGGTTAGAATCAATTAACTGCCACAAGTTCATCTGATATATGCTTATATGTCCACCTTATTACCATGCTTGTTTATGTTTATGCCAAAACAATCACCATTGTAATATTCCCATAACTTTCCCCTTTTTATTGTGTATGACTAGGCTACTTTCTAGACTAGATGCCGCCAAATATATGCGAATGCCTTAGTTAGGGAATAGGGGGAAAAAGGGTTAGAATTGACATAATTTAAATAATATTTATATGAATTGGACATATAATTCAAATTGGGGAAGTGGGGACATAATCACCTACAAAGTCATAGGTAAGAATTGGATAAGAATGGAATGTCTAGTAATTATAATTAATTGCACTTATGACACAAAGTTAGGTTGCCTTAGTGGTGGAAGTCTGCCCGGACCCGACCGACATATCCAGTAGCCACTAATGTTGAACTTAATGTGAGATGTCTAAGTGTGCAAATACGAGACGGGCTATGACATGAGGTTAGGCCCAACTTATCGAATAAGACTGCCCAGACCCGACCGGCATATCCAGCATCCACAAGTTGTAGGCCTAATGTGGGAGGTCTATCCCATTATAAATCATAAATGGACATGGTAATAAATTGGACTACTTAACCAAATCTAATCCGTAGGGATTTTATGATTGTGAATTGAAGTTAGGGTTAAGTAAAATCTACTGGACAGTGGATGGGTTAAGCAAATCTGGAGGGGGTGGGTAATATTTACATATAGGCCCACAAACTTAGCTCGATAAGGTTATGTAATTAAAGACACCTAGTGGTGTATATGACCAGTTGGAATAATAAAGTTATGTAATTAAAGACACCTTTTAGGGTAAGCATAACTTGTAGAAATGATAGGGTTATGCAATTAAGGACACCTAATGTATCCATGGCCAACGAAAACCTAGTGGGGGATATAAGACAAAGGGGAGAGCTTGTATCATATTGTGTGGGACACATTATCCTGTCTACCTTGTCACACCTTCCATTTATGTAGTGATCTCTCTTATCCACTTTATATGCCTGTCATGCTACTTTTATTTATTTACTTGCTAAAAGTAACTAGACTCACCGGACTTTATGTATGATCCTTTTGTTTCCTCTTCTTTCTTCCATTTCGCCCAGTCAGGTTCTCAGAAAGGAAACACTCAGGCTTAGTCAGGACTCAGATATCATCTTGCTATAGCTGCTTTCGAAGTATGGCTCAAGTTCTTATCTCTACTATGGCTTTGTCTCTTTTATTTGGGGAATTATGTTTTCTTTTAAGTATTTATGTACTCTGATGGTAAAAGACAGAATTTACATTGTTGTAATGGTTTTTGTGACTTATAGTATTTTGGACCATGATGTATGATTTGTGTTTGAAATAAAAATTTGAATTTCTGCTGCTATCTTAATTATATATGTCTTGTATTATGTGCCTGTTTACCTACAACGCTTCACGAAACTTAATGCATTCCCTTTGTGAGTCACATTAACGGACGTGGGGTGTCACAGAACTCGTCATCTGTATCAAGGGGAATATCAGCCCAGTCCGGAGCTATCTCCTCCTCGACCCAAAAATCATCGGGCTCATCATCGTCACTGTCGTGGTCTGCCCAATAAATAACCACATCATCGTCGTCCTCCTCCTCACTGTCTGCCTCATACCTACCTGCTCAATCTCAGGCTCTACTGGCGGCTCAACTATATCCTGCATTTGTAAATCCTCGGGATCGTGCCATTTCAAAGCAAGTTGTGCTCTGCTACATCAAGTACTACTGGAGAAATAATTGGCTCAACAGGACCCTGCAGCTACGGAGCAAAATGTCAGACAAATGGCTCCTCAAGTGTCATATATTGTGCCAAATCCTCCATAACGACATCCATCTTTGGTGCTAACATCATGTCCTCCCATATAAACGCATCCAACTCGGGATGTGGAAAATAGGAAAAGCATGACCAACATCATGAAAAACTATATCTAGGGGTGCATCAGGAACATAATCAGTAATAATCTCTAATGTCGGAGGTGACTGGATGATCCTCAATAAATAGGGATTGTTAATACTCTATAACTAGGGGTGGCTGATCCTCTATAACTAAAGGTGGTACGGGAACCGAATCCCTCATAACTACGTGGTCATACTCATCAAATACAAATCCATCGTCATCCTATAACATCCAATCATCGTAATCTCCAGAATCCTCAAACTCATGAGAGTCCAAATCCATGGAGGCATCATCAAAATATGAATTGGAGTCCGTATCTATGTTCTCAATAGGTATGTAAGCAGAAATAGTGTTTGACGAAGAAATCTTAGTAAATATTCATTAACCATATGTGCAATCAAAACAGTTGATTTGGTCAACTGACATCATTAGTTAAATGTTAACTGATCTTTATTGCCTCTTTTTATTAGATTAATATAATTAATCTAATCGTTTATTTAAAAATAATTATCTAAAATATTAACCCGTAGGTTAATTACAACATTATGTGCTTATAAAACTGATTTAAACGTTAAATTCTATTAGACAATCTTTTCAGAATATATTAAAAAACCAATTTATAAACATCTCTTTAATTTTAAAACTTCATTATAATATATAAAATATAATTAGAAATCTTACTTCAGTTATAAAAAAAAATTATAATTTGACTTTGCCAATTCACCTGACGGCAAATCAAGGGTTTAATGAAAATGGGGATTATAGGCATGTTTGCTGCCAGTCCCTCAATCAACAACATTTATCGATTCAAATTACAACAACGTTGAATTTTAATTCAACATTAAACAACCAAACAGTTTTTAACATCAGCGAGGTTCAAACAGTTCATATATAAATAATATGAAAACAAAACAACATATATAATATTTGAGGAATTCGATTGGATTCCTCCAACCTATTCTTCCCGCATCACAGTTCATTATAACATTTTATAACAATATAGAATTTCAATCCAATATAATAGATGCCAATAATATAATTAACGTCAAGAATTAAATCAACAATAGGCATCCAAGGCATCTAAACATCCAATTTATGCTATCAACGATTAAATTTAATTATATGACTTTAATCACATCATAGAATTCTAGAAATGTGTGAGAGTTAACTCACATTTTATTCCAGTCAATGATTTCAGCGCCGTTATGTATAATTTTAAACAAACATTTAAAATTACGTGAAATTCCAACTACTTCCGTTTTTGACCAAACCAGCTTGTACATGTAGCCTCTGTTTCTACGATTCCAATGGATCGTGTTTCATTGAATTCCATGCATGTTTGCATAAGTTATATCAATTACAAGTTATATAGATAAACGATTATAAACATATACTAATCAGGTGTTTAATTGCCTTAATTATCTTTCCTAATATTGCCACGTCATCCTTAACATGTACGCATTTTCTTTTGGTCTGCTCCCTAAAACTCGATTGCCACTAACTCTTTCTTCACCTTCGATACAAGCCTGAGCAAACACGGTCATCCCAAACCCCATGTCGCACCGCCTATTTGATGACTGGAGTCTGACCCACCCCAGCGCTGACATCGCACTTGTCCGACCTTCCACCGCCAGTGACCGTGAGCCACCAGATCGACCAACGTCACCAAAAAAACTATTCGAATGAAAAGTGAATCGGCGTCGTTTTCTCTCACCACCGGTGATGGTAGCACCTCTGACCGGTGCCCGTAGACGCACCCTGGCTCCCTCACCATTTTCTCTTCAGACCACCAAGCCTCTTTCGCTGCCATCACCATTGAAATCCACCAAAACCTATTGCTACAACTCGAAAACTACAGTATCTGATCATCTCAATATTCATGCCACCACAGTTGATTTCATACACTCCAACCAAATGAGAAAACCTCCCCCTCTTTGTCCTCTACAAATCTCCTTTAGACACTAACACTTGAAACTGTACCGCCTTTGAGATATTGGCCAAAGAACGAAACCAAGATCTCACGTTTATCACCCCCCTACCAGCCACCACAAGCCACTGATCAACCGAATTTTTTTTCAGTAGGTAGATATCAATGAGATCTTCAACTTTCGTCCAGAAAGTTTGGATCAATTTGAGCTAGAAATTGAGATATGAATTAATTCATGGATGGGGGCATTTCTGCAGTTTTGAACACCGGGAAAGGTTTGATATCGGTAGGATGGAGTATTAGGTGATTATATAATGCAAATAATAATATTTTAACTTGATGTGATGAGCGATGATGACTAATGATTTTTATTTCGTGCATATCGCCATTTCAGAACGTTGTTTGTTCGTTCCAGTCGTCACATACAAACTCCGTTGTGACGAAAATGGATGTCATGGTATAATTTGACGTTATGATCCTAACGAAACTTGTTTCATCAAATTCTGAGTCCGTTTGCTAAAATGGCGCTCGTTCGAGTCCGACTGGTAGATTTATTTGCTTTTAGTTTTGTTAGCTCACAAAATAACATCAATTAATGAAAAACTTGAAATCTAACAATAGTTAGCTATTACGGTCTTAATACAATTTGTTTCATGAAAAATGGAGTCCATTTGAACAAGGTCCCTTTTTAAGGGTCTAAATTAGATTAAAATAAACCAAATTTAAAATACCTCAATATAGTAATAATAAAATATTATAATCGGCCAACCTCGGGTAAAGTTCTATATACTTTCAAAATAAAGCACTCAAGGTTGAAATCCAAGCTAAATTGATATTAAATAAAATAAAAATCCTTTATTTTTATATAACAAATCGTTATAATTTATAAACGAATTTAAATAGCGACTATTTGAAAATTTGATTTGGACATTAAAAAAATCTACAATATGAAAACTCGATTTTTCTCTCCCGTTATAAAAATAATATCCAATAGACTTGGATTTTTCTTGTTTCTAGGAGATCCGACTTATATTGACTCGTGTATATCCAACTAAAGTTTCAAACTTTATATTACGAACTACCGCGTCGCTGTAGTTCGTTTTATAATAAAATTATAAATTAAACATTCAAACGTCATTTAATTAACAAATTCATTATTAGATTTCCAAATTAACATTTAAATAATAAAATGAAATAAATATCTGACTATAGACAATACAGGATGTTACACCATCCCTTTCATTTCTAGTGACTTGGTAGTTAGGTTGAGATTGGAACCCGAAATAGTTGACTAACCGTTAGTTGTGACAAACCCAATTGGTGGCTCGATAATTCTTAGTATGATTTGCCGTGGGTTTGCCTTATCGAGTCATGGATGTATGCTTGCTTGTGATTGCTTTGTTTTGGGCTTTACTAGGTTTGGTGTTATCCTTAGAGTTGATTGGCTCTAGAGGTATGGGGGGGCGGTGGACTGCGGGAGGCCTTTGGTGACTATTGGTGCAGATGATAGGTGGAAGGTAGTGCTGGGTTATCTACCTAGTGATGTGTTGATGACAAGTTTTCTGTATTCACTTGACATTCCGCACGATGAGATATTCAGTGTGCATGTTGCTGGAGAGAGTCCGAACATCTTCGAGGAAGTGAACAGAATTCCACCATACTGAGAAATTGAATTTCGTACTGATTTAGTGAAAGATTTCAGACCTATAGTAATGCCTCTTTGACGGATGGCACCAAAAGAGTAGCGAGAGCTAAATGTGTAAGTGAGTGACCTCTTGAAGAAAGGGTTTGTCCGGAGAAGTATCTCTAAGTGGGGAGCATCTATTGTAATTGCCATGAAAGTGAATGGTTCCCTTAGATTATGTGTAGACTACCATGAGATGAACAAAGCTTTGCAGATAAAGCACTCAGCGGGTCCAATGTGGGGGAAGTGCAAAAATTTGTAGCGAGATAAAGCGAGGGAATAACGAGATATAGCGGATGAGTCTAACCTCATATTTAAAGCTTTTACAAATATATAAATGGAAATTAACATTTAACTTGATTATAATTAGTACATTGTTAATTTTAAATAAAAGCTTATGCAAATAAATGTAAACTTTTATTTAGCTTGATTAAATTTAATAGAATATTATAGTATTTTCTATTTTGAAAATATAGTAAAAAATTATATTAAAAACTATTTTTTTAATTGTTTTAAATATTTAAATGTCATTTTTAAATTCATTTCTTTTATAGAAGATATAACAGAATATAGCTGAAATAATGAGATATATCGGGGGTATCGAAATATAATGGGGCTTATAGCGAAAAGGCTATTTCAAATGCTATTTAGAAATAGCGTTCTGGTTGAAATCTGCTAAGAGATATAGTGGGGATATGGCAGGGTAATAATGGGGTATTAACTACACATGAACAAGGTGACAAGAAAGAATAAGTATCCTTTTTCGCGAATAGATGATTTGTTTGACTAGTTGAATGGTGCGCGGATATTTTCTTAATTAGAACTTGCGACTGGATTCCATCAGCTATGGGTAGCAGAAAAGAGTGTGCCCAAGACAACATTTCGAACACCATCTGGTTTTTGTGAGTGGTTGGTTATGCCATTCGGACTAACCAATGCACCAACATATTTCGTGGATCTCATGAATCGTTGTAACAACTCGGATTTTCAGAACCAATTTAAGAATTTTGTTTTGGCTATTTTAATGAATTTTGAATATTTAAAATGATTTGTTTTAAAAAAATAACGACTAGAAATTTATTTTGAATAGAATTAGAACGTATAAGTTTATTTTAATTATATAACGAGCCTGAAATGGAGCGACTGTTTGAAAATTTGATTTTGAACTTTAACTGAATGTACAGGATTCAAAATAAATCGGATTTCAGTAAAACCAAAAACGTTGGAATCTATTTAATTATATTTTTTTAACAAATGTGAAAATTCAGATTTCGTAACGGGAATAAAAAGTTATGTCCAGCTTAAAACTGAAAATAGTCGCTATGGAATTAAATTATATTTTCATTATATTATGTATGACCCAAAAAGTCACATTTTGCATACGGATAAATTTGGACTCGAAACCACTTCCATTGAGTTCAAATTTCCGTTTGCGACATTGAAAAGTATAAACTCCGATATATTCCGAGACCGGAATAGTGGCAATTGGATGGCGTTTTCGATTAGCAATACATAGCCCTTAAAAAGTGAAATTTTGCGTATGAGCTCAGAATTCGACGAGATAATTTTTTCTGGATTCATAATGACAAATCATTGTTGAGTTGAAAAAGGTACGTCTAACGGAGTCAATATGTTGTTGTGCGAAGCAAAACCATTTGTTCAAAAATAGGCAATCATTTTACAAAGGAACATTATTGATACGACCTCAGAATTTGATTCCGCCTTTTTTTCTGGATTCATATCGTCTAATAATGGTTAAATCCAAAAGGCCATAAATTTGGAGTTAGTGTGTGGGCGTGCAATAAGAAAAGGTGCACCAAAATCGCATTTTTGAACAATATCTGAGCATCTTTGACAATTTTAATAGATAGTCAAACAAATTCAGAATTCGACGAAACCTGTTTCGTTGGACTCGTCTTCACGTCTACTATGTCACGTTCGAAATCAGCGGCAATAGGAAATCTGCGGTATTCGGACAATAGGAGAGAAATGAGCATATAATCACTTTACTTCCTTTTTTTCTCTTCATTATTTCTCTTTTCCTCCTACCTCCAAAAAACAAAAAAAATGGGCTCCTCCTTCTTCCCCTTGGCTTCCACCCCTCCTCCACCGCCACCACCAGCAGCCGCTGCCCCTCCTCCACCGCCACCACCAGCAGCCGCTGCCCCTCCTCCACCGCCACCACAAGCAGCCGCCGCCGATCCTCCTCCACCCTAGCTCCTCTCTCGTCCTCCCTCTCCTCCTCTTCTTCCTCCTCCTCTTTCTCTTTGATTTCATGAACCCTAAGCCCCAAACACCACCACCGTGGACCCCCCCCCCCCCCCCGCCCCCCCCACCACCACCACATCAGTCAGGCCCTATGCCGCCCCTCCAGCCACCAGTCCGATCGTGGAGCCTGCATGGCCAAAATCCCCCTTTTCACCAAATTTCCCGTTGTGCAAATAACCCCCGGCCTTGTTTCGTCAATAACTCCAAAACCGTGCATTTCTAGCCGAAACTCCACTGAACCAAAGTTGTAGTTCACTATTTTCTCTTCGATTTGGATATATGGAAATCAAATTTTGAAGTTCGGAGCTGTTCGCAAAACGCGTCTGAAGTCAATGGACCTGCAGCTTTTTTTCGTGATTCCCGGCAAATTGGTGTGTTTTTTAAAGAAAGTCCACTAGGAAAATGTTTTCCGAAATGGCGCATTTGGACTTAGGACAAAGTTTGGTGAAGATTGGAGGTCGTATGAAGATTCTAGAACAAAAGAGGCGAAATCGGATGACGGAAATGACAAAACAGAGACCGCACGACAAATTCTACAGTAGAAGTGTCGAGGCGATTGGTATAGCTTGGGTGAGAACTTCTCACTCTAATTTTGTTTACAGTTAAATATATATTAGGTTGCAGATGGTGCTTATAACATCCGACACCTTTGACTGAAACCATGGATGTTTGGTTGTTTGTTTTGATGGATTTATTTGTTTGAATTTGGTTCGGGATGTGAATGGAATTGATTAGAATTGGTACGTGTATGGCGCGAGCCAGTACTGGACGAGGGATAAGGCTATACCTTATTTCGGTTCTAGTATCGGGCCATTATGTTGCCAAAATTTTCTAAAATATGTTAGAACAATAAAAATATCATTTTTATTGTATAAATGAACGGTATAAAATATTCATGTGTTGAAATAAATATTTTATCGTTAAAAATATAATTTTTAACGTGTATATGAATGAAAATAATTATTCATTTACAAATCGGACAATTTGTTTATGTACACTCATTTGACTGATATTGATTGGGACGATATACTTTACATGTCGCCCAACTGCATAAATAAAATATGTGTCTGTTGATTGAAACCCCACACAGGTATTGGGATGAAATTTGACATACACTAATCCCAATTGTTTAGTTGTATGTCAAACGATTGGTTGACAGACTGTTATAAGCGTTAATTATTTATATTTAATGCTCATGCAGTTGTGTAGTGCACTCTGGATGATGGTTGATTGTTTATCATTGTTGTTGTATACATATGATGTATGAAGTCCATATAAATAACATTATATGATAACTGACTGTGTCTGATTCCAATTCAGAAAGAACGAATATTTTAAAATAACGAATACTTTAAATAAGGAATATTTTAAAATAATATTCAATAAAGGATGAAAATTTGATTTTAATGTCTGATTACGGATGGACACGAAAATATTGAAATATATAAAGCCGTATTGACTAGATATGTGACATTTTGACACGAACAATATTTATTAATCTATTTTATTCATTTTAATAATGAATATCAAAAGGAAATGATTTCAAAATTTGATATTTCGAAAATATTATCATTTACATATATTATGATGATATAGAACATTCAGTTTTGGTGTAAAATTGAATATGAAGTTGAAATCATTTTGAAAACGAATTTAAAACGATTAATAAAATAAGTTTTAAGTGGAAGTCCATGAAATATATAATATATATATATATTATATATTATATAATGGCCTGAATAGAATGCGTCGCGCCGCTGTTGTTCGTGAATTTCGACCATTGACTTCGAATTGATATTATGGGAGATCCGACCGTCGGATTCTCCTAAAACCGAAATCTTTGGGTTTGTATCAAAAAGAGAATTCCAATGAATATAAGAGATTTAAAGTCAAATGGTTGGATTTGGAATTATGTCTAAATCAAATTTGGAAAAGGTCGTTGTAAGTGCAGTTCGAAGACCGTTTATGGAAATCGACTGAAAGGGCCTTAATAAACTTATTAAAAATATTAATAATTTTTGTAAAATCATAATAAATTATTTGGAAAGAATTTGGATGAAAAATTCCACATTTATAAAGATAAAAGTATATTTTTATCAAAATGAACTAGTTATTAACTAGGTAAGAAATCCAATAATTTTTAAATAAAATAAATTGGATTTGTGAATGATTTATTATAACCAGAAATTTCTAACGAACAAATTGGAATGGAAATAATCTTTAGAATATTTTGATATTGGATTCCGTGATTATGCAGATATTGTTATGGAAATTTGGAAGATATATTTAATCGTTATTTCCCATAAGATATTTGTTGCTTTCAGAATTTGATATTGAATATAAGCCGATATAATTTCTATTCAGAGCCTTGTATTTAATATCAAATGTGATTTTGGGTTTGTCGGAATGGTGTCTTCAGTAACAATGTTCTTAAACCCAGTTGAGAAAAGAATAAATCTTTTAATTAAGATTTAGTGAAGTTTACCAGTTAATTTATATTTAATTGGAATGGAATAAAATGGAATGTGAATTGGGTTCATTGTGAATTGTGTTTTTAACGACATTCGTTCTTTAACCCGATTTACAGTGTAATTTGATTTGGAATAAATATATCTTTTTATTAAGATTTAACAGTAATTTTCCGAAGTAAAGTTTTCCAATTTAAAATAATAAATTGGAATGGAATGGAATTCGACTTAGTAATAATCGAAGTGAGCTTCTGTGGAGGAAGACTGTTACTATATATGGAATTTAAAAGGCTTTGCCTTTATTCCATTTATATTATTAGTCGATTATGGAAATTGATATCGATTAATATATATATATATATATATCGATTTGTTTTCCGTGAAGATTCCATAATTAATAGAACGTGATTTTGGGTTTATCGTGAACTATGTTTTAAATGACATTGGTTCTTTAACCCAGATAAAGAAAGGATTACATGTCTAACATTGTATTTCGAACTGTATAGTTAATCTCTACTAAATATATATATATATATATATGTTTGGTGGCAGAGAATTTATTCTCTTACTTAACACCCTTCTCTAAGACTTACGAGCTTAGAGGTTGTATATTGGCAGAAATCAATAGTATGGTGTAGATTGTCGATGCGGGATGTTTTTGTTTTCCAAAGTTAAATAATCATTAATGGGAAGATTAAAACTAAGTGGAGTTTTAATGGATCATTAATTAGATTGAAAAGAGAATGTGATAATTTAAATTATCAAATTCGGGAAATGATCGAGAATGGAGTAGCACCAGTTTTACTCCAAGTGATAGTTAAAACTTTAATTAGATTTGAACGTGAAATGGTAAATAAATTACGATAACACGTGGTATTAGAAATGGAGTATTACCAGTTTTACTCCATGGGATGAATAGGTTGTGATTGGGAAATAAAACAAATGATTACTTCGGTAAGGTGCGCTAATCTCGACTAGTTTGGATAAACCTTAATTTGGTTTGAATTAATATCCAAAGAAATATTAAAGAATAAATTTGAAGAATTTATCTTTGATAAAATTAATGGGAACCATTCCCAAAGGATACGAATATTTGAATAAAAGAATATTCAAAACTGGAATGAGGCGTATGTTGTGTTTTTGTAGCACTTTTTAATATACGCGAGTTATTCGGAAAGGCCGGGTTTATACCCATTCTGAATAACTAATTCGACGTTAAGTCGACGATGAAGACATGGTTGATGATAGGAAGTCTTTACATCATTTGGATGATTACTGATGGCTTAATTGGGCTGTACACCTAAGACAAGGTAATAAGTGGTGATCGTTTAGACATACTTGGAGATCGACCGGATATGCGAGGACCTCTCTCCTGTATTGGACATATGAGACGAGGAATAAGATGCCTCCGGTTTCGTTCAGACCCAGAACGAACTAGTAAATGGATGTGTGTCTGGCATTGGATTTTATTCTGTGTTGATTAATCTCTATTAAATATATATATGTTTAGTGGCGAAGAATTTATTCTCTTGCGTAACACCCTTCTCTGAGACGTACGAGCTCGGAGGTTGTATATCGATAGATATCAGTTGCATGGCGTGAATTGTCAGTGTGGCATGCTGAGATGCAAATGATCAAGGCTTCTATTGAAAAGCAGAGTCTTGTGGCTGATGATCAAAGCATGATCTTAAAGGGCATAGCTTTGTGTATAGCGTTAATTCGCGAGCCTCACACCTCGGTATGAGTCAAAAACGGGATAAGAGACCCAAGGAGTACATGACGTTTCTTTCTACCTATGGGTGGTGTGATGGTATGGAGCCCAGACATTTATTATATTCTTACCTACGTGGATGATTGATTGCGAGGCGCCTTGGATATATCGGTTACTATGAAGCCGATGGATAGGTCCTATAGGACCAGGAAATGTGTGTTCAGGAATAACTAATCCTCAAACGTAAGGGAGGATCGGCCTTGGAGGATCCAAGGGTCTACTGCGGGAGATCCTGAGGCATTTGCTAGAGTGTCTCGAAGCCAGCGAGGAGTAGATCCCTTGCCTCGACTCATGACGGAAAACCAATTTCCAATACGTGACATTTCGTTTTTGATTGTACAGCCTAGTATGGCGACATGATATATGGTACCCATGTCGTCTATGATTGATACATTTATATTCGAAGTTATTTTTTACATTATGCACTTATAATAGTATCAAATGATTTATTTTTAAACGTACCAAGCATGTTTGGTTATTATAAGGGAAAACTCTATCCTCCAGCTTGCGTTGCATTGTGTGATAGGACCTGTAATAACCCGGAAAATACGAGCCAATTTAAAAAATTTAAATTGGTGATTTCAAAGGAATTTGAGCAATTGAAATAGAATATTTCAATAAAATAGTGAATTAGAAATAGTGAGACAGTTTGAAAATTTGAATTCAAACATTGACTGACTATGCAGGGTGGAAAATATGATGGATTTTAGCGAAACCAAAAATATTTAAATCTGTTTATCAATACCTTTCTAACGAATCTGAAAAATCGAAATTTCATAATGGGAATCAAAAGTTATGGCCGAATGAATTTTCAGAATGGTCGCTATATAGAATATATAGCCCTGGAAAATTGATATTTTGCAAACGACCTCGGAATTCGACGAAACCACTTTTGTTGGGTCCGGGATGTCAAACTATTGCTAGGTTTCAAATTTTATAATTTTTGAAGCTAGTATGTGAGCATGGCAAAAGAAAATGTGTTTGGTCAATTTCTGTTAAATTGGATCGACCAGAAAATGGCCATTTTTCAAACGATCTCAGAATTCGATGAAACTAGTTTTTTCGGGACCGTAGCGTCAAAACATAGCTAGGTTTATTTTTCTGGAATTTTTCGAATCAGTTTGTGGCCCTGGCAAATTGAAATGTACGTTCAAAGTTAAAATTAAATGTTTTATACTTTAATTTAAAATATAACTGACTGTAACAGTCGAATTGGCCAACGAAACATATCCCATTGTGTCCGGGATGGGGGTATTTAGCTAGGGGCGACAGTCGTTGGGTTTGAAAAGGAGTTCGTTTGAGAAAACACTATTTAAAAAATTTAATAAAACCTTCGACCAATCATATTTCTCCATTCATAATTAAAAAAAAATCAGAAAACCCCGACCCCTCCTCGACATCGACGGAACCGCCTTCCTCCCTTCCCTGGCGATTTCCGATCGCCACAACCCGAATCAGCCCCTCCCCCAGTTCAACTTTTTGTAGTTCTCCTTCCCCTCTTCAAATCCATATAAGGAGCTCCCCCTATTGTTGCTCCTACGTCGAGATATCTCCCTCCGAAATCTCGACCTTCCAGCCGCCGCTGCGAGTTCTGGGCCCCACCGAGTCGCCTCCAACCGCCGCGCGCCTGTAGCCCTCTCCTCCCTCTTCCACGGCCAACCCGCAAATCATCCCCTCGTGCCTCGGTTCTCGCGAGAACCGCAAACCTAGTTTTGAACCATCGTGAAAGGTGAATTCTTTTTTATGTTTGCACTTTGAAAAATCATACCTTTTTGGTGTGTTGACGAAATTCGATGAAACAGGAAACATCGGAACCGCAAGGAAGCTCTCTACCTCATAGAAGAAGCCGCGGATTTTTCTGAGTCATCTACGATTTTTAGCACTCCGCAAACCAATGTGAGAAATCTAAATTAAAAGAATTTGAATGGAAAATGTCGTATATAAATTATATAAGCGAAATATAAATTACACACGTGTTGTATACCTCATGTACATGCGTAGTGTAAGCTATATAAGCGAAGTATGAATTATACATGCAAAGAATAATTGATATATGTGTTGAAATGCAAGTGAAATATAGCAATTATATTATATATATATATATATATATATACACTCCCCTCATCCACAAACCATGCACGATATTTATTGTTGTGAATTGATGTGAAATATTGGATGAAAAATACGAATGGTTGAATAATTGTTTGTGGTTGATATTGTTTGGTTGTGGTTGAAAAACACCCATTGGTGATTGAAATGAATTGGAAATATTTGTGGAAATAAAAATAAAACATGCCGCCTGCGTGCGAATTAGATGCATGAATCCCCATTTGTAAGGACCCGTAACTTCCCCGCGAAGGAAAGCACGAATACTTTGAGAACAGGACAAAATAGAACGCATACAGGAGAACATTTCATTGTTATTACAACAATTCCATCAGATACAAGAATATACAGAGTATAAATGAATAAATTACATTCGACAAATATCAGAGATTACAATAAGTTACATAGCAGCGGAAAAATATACAAAACACAACTGAAAGTGATACACGGATACAGAGCTTTCCGAGCATCGTTCCAGCTGTAAATCAGGACCCTGTGAATATAAATCTGCAAAACCAAAACTACTAGCTGCCCGTGTGGAAAATAGGGGCACCCAGAGTTTAGGTTAAAACAATAAACTCCAGGTCAGTCATGTGACTGGTGTGAGAACTAAAACAGTTATTCAAAAAAACTTTACTTAAAGATAGTAATTCAAGGGACCACGCCGTATAACACGGAACGGGTTTCCTCCCAAGGATACTAGTGCATATAACAAAACAACGCAATGCTTTTTGGAAAAATGAAGCTATTATAAGACCCAGGTCCCATCACACAATGCAACGCAAGCCGGAGGATAGGGTTTTCCCTTATAATAGCCAAACATGCTTGGTACGTTTAAAACAAATCATTTGATACTATAATAAGTGTATAGTGTCAAAACATTTTCAATCATAAATATCAATCATAGACGACATGGGTACCATATATCATGTCGCCGTACTAGTTCTACAATTAAAACCGCAATACACGTATTGGAAATTGGATTTCCGTCATGAGTCGAGGCAAGGGGCAAGCTCCTCTCCGCGTTCGAGACACTCTAGCAAATGCCTCAGGACCCCACTATGATCCTTGGATCTTCAGGGCCGGTCCTCTCTTACTTTTGAGGATTAGTTATTCCTGAACACACGTTTCCCGGTCCTTACAGACCTATATCCGAGGCGCCTCGCATTCCAACAACCACACAGGTGAAAAGTATATAAATGTCAGGGCTGGTAGGTCACTGACACCACCCTAGCTAGAAAGAAACGTCGTGCTCTCCCTGCAGTCACTATCCCGTTTTTGACTCATACCGAGGTGTGAGGCTCGCGAATTCACGTTATACACAAAGCTACGCCACACAGGCCGTGCTTCGATCATCAACCACAAGACTTTGCTTTTCAACAGAAGCCTTGATCAATTGCCACTTACGCATGCCACACTGGCAATTCATTCCATGCGACTGATGTCCATCGATACACAACCTCTGAGCTCGTACGTCTCAGAGAAGGGCGTTAAGCAAGAGAATAAATTCTCTGCCGCCAAACAGATGTATATTTAATAAAGATCAATCAACACAGAATATAATCCAATGTCAGACACACAATCCATTTACAAGTTCGTTCTGGGTCTGAACGAAACCGGAGGCACTTTCCTCGCATATCCATCCATCTCCAAGTACGTCTGGAAGATCACCAACTGATTCCCTCATCCTGGGTGTACAGCCCAATCAAGATCATCAGTAATCACCCAAACGATGTGAAGACTTCCGGTCTTCAACCACCGTCTTCATCTTCGACATCTCGTCGAATCGGTTTTTCAGAATGGGTATAACCCGGCCTTTCTGAATAACCCACGTATATAGTAAACAAATGTTACACAAACACAACAAACGCCTCATTCCAATTCAGAATAGTCTTTTATTCACAAAATCACATTCTTAGGAAATGTTCCCATTAATTTTATCCAAGATAAATTCTTCTAAATTTATCCTATAATCTTCCTTTGGATATCATTTCAAACTAGTCGGGATTAGCGAACCACACCGAAGTAATTATTTGTTTTATTTCCCAATCCCAACCTATATATCCCATGGAGCAAAACTGGTGATACTCCATATCTAACACCACGGTGTTATCGGTAAAATTAATTACCATTTCACGTTCAAATCTAATTAAAGATTTAACTATCGCTTTGGAGCAAAACTGGTGATACTCCACTCTCGATCACTTTTCAGATTTGATAATTTAAATTATCAATTCACTTTTTTAATCTAATTAAACATTCATTAAAACTCCACTTAGTTTTAATCTTTTCAAAAATCAACATCTTGCCTTTAACTGGGTTAAAGAACCAATGTCATCTAAAACACGATTCACGATAAACCAAATCACATTTGATATTAAATACAAGGCTCTGAATAGAAAATATATCGGCTTATATTCAATATCAAATTCTGAAACCAACAAATATCGTATTGGAAATAACGATATATAATATATCTTTCAAATTCCCATAACAATATCTGTATAGTCACGAAATCCAACATCGAAATATCCCGAAGATAATTTCGATTCAACTCCAGTCCAATCCACGTATTGGGAATATTGATTATTTTTAAAATCACTTTCAAATTCAATTTATTTATTTCAAAAATAAATTGATTTTAATTCCAGCTCAAAACTAGTTCATTTCGATAAAAACCTATTTTTATCATTTCAAATTTGGAGTTTTTCACCCCAGTTCTTTCCAATTCACATATTATGATTTTACACAAATTATTGATATTTTTAATAATTTTATCAAGGCCCGTACAGTCGATTTCCATCTACGGCCATCGAACTGCACTTACAGCGACCTTTTTCAAATTTGATTTGGACATAACTCCAAATCCAACCGTTAGATTTCAAATTTCTAATATTCATTGGAAAGCTCTTTTCGATACGAACCCAACGGTTCCGATTTTAGGAGAATCCGACGGTCGGATCTCCTGCAATGTCAATTCGAAGTCAATGGTCGAAATTCACGAACTGTCGCGGCGCGGCGCATTCTATTCAGGCCATTATATATATATAATATATATATTATATATATTTCGTCGATTTCCTTTTAAAACATATTTTATAAATCGTTTTAAATTCGTTTTCAAAACCATTTCAACACTGCATTCAAATTCAAATCGATTTGATTTCAATTCAATTCAAATTCTAATTCGTTTCAATTCAACTCAATTTGAATTCATTTTTATTCAATTCGAATTCAAATTCACTTTCTATTCAATTCGAATCGAATTCATTTACTATTCGATTCGAATTCATTTCAAATTGATTCAATAAAATTTCAATTTGAATGTTTAATCTAATTTAATTTGAATTTCATTTCAAAATATTTAATTTTGAAATCACTTTTCAATATTCATTATACAACGAATAAAATCGATATAAATATCGTTCGCGTCAAAATAACGCATCTCTAATCAACACGGCTTTATATTTTTCAAAACTTCTTTATTCTATCCAACAAATGAATATTTATCCCATTCAACACATGAATCTATATTTCTTTCAACTCACGACTAATCTCAACACATGAGTAATGTCAACACATCACTATTTTTGCTATGTAAAATATTTTATAAAACTATGGTATCTATTGTTTGATTTTAATTAGACTTCTACTGAGAAGTAGTTCTAATTTTAAATATGATGAAGATGTGAATTTTATTATCAAAATATTTTACTCAACACACGAATATTTTCAACACATGAACATCGTCAACACATGACTATTTTTATATTCAACACATGAATTTTCTTTTCTAATATTCATTATTTTCCCGATTGGAATGAGGCCCAATCAATCACCATATAACGTTAATTATATGGATTCCATACAACACATGTATATAATAGCATTGAAAAATAGTCAACCATCAACCAAAGTGCACTACACTGTATAAGCATCAAATATAGATATCTTACGCTTATAACAGCATGTCAATCAATCGATCGACATATTTAATCAATCAGGATGAGTGAACTTCAAATTTCATCCCAACACCCATGTGGGGTTTCAAACAATCAAACACAGATTTTATTTGTGCAGTTGGGCGATGTGTAAAATTTATCCTCCCAATCAATGTCCTTCAAATAGGTGTACATAAACAAACCGTCCGGTTTGTAAATGAATATTTTATTTTATTCACTTCCACGTTAAAAATTATATTTTTAACGATAAAATATTCTATTTCAACACATGAATTTCTATTCATTTCATTTACACAATAAAAATGATATTTTTATTTTTCTAACATATTTTGGGAAATTTCGGCGGCATAACGGCACGATACTAGAAACGGGACGAGGCCTAGCCTTATCCCCAGTCTAGTGAAGGCCCACGCCATTCACACATCAATCAAATCCATTCCATTTCACCAAACAATTCAATTCAAACCAAATAATCTAACCAACTACATAACCAATCAAACAAGTCCATGGTCTGTGGACGATTGTGTCGGGTGCTACTAAGCACCGTCTGCATCCTAGTATATATATATAACTGGAAAAAGAGATTTTGAGTGAGAAGTTCTCACCGAATAGCTAAACCAAACGCCACGACTCTTCATATGTAGGAAATCTTCGTCGTTTCTTCTTTGGTCACTTTCGTCATTCGTATTCACTACATAAATAAAAATCAAATTTTTTACTACACATTCATATATAGAAAAATCGGATTTTTACTTCGCTATTCAATATATAAAAATCGTATTTTTTTTCCGCTACATCATATATGTAAAAATCGAATTTTTATCTTCATAAAAATATTTCAAATATACGATAAAAATCTTGTCGTTACCAATTCACTTTCATTATAAAAATTATATTTTTAGCTTGCTATTCATATGATAAAAATCATATTTTTATTTCGTTACTTATATAAAAATTATACTTTTACTTCATTACTTAGATAAAAATTATTTCTTTTGCCTTGTAAAAATCATTTCTTTCTATTATTATCCTTCACATAAAAATCACATTTTTATATGATATTCACTAAAATAAAAATCCCATCTTTTCAACGCCCACTTCATATTAAAAATCTCATCTTAATCACTAAAAAAAAATCAAGTCTTTTTAGCTATAAAAATCAAAACTTTTATTTATAAAATTCACAATCTTTCATAAATGAAAAGTCCTAACTCTTTATAGGGAAAAAGAAAACAAAATTAAAGAGAGAAAAAAAAACTTACAGCGGGGGAAAATCGAATTGGAGAGTGGGGGGGGCGCTGTTCATCGTCTGTGGTCGGGGAAGGCTCCAGTCGCCGGCGGTGGGGCCAAGGCAGGATGGGCGGCGCGGTTGTGAGGGTGCGTTGGGGTTGAAGTTGTCGCCGTTCGAAGAGGAGAGAGGAGAAGGGAAGGAAGGGGGGTGGCGATTGCCGGAGGCTGGAGGGGAGGCGGAGTGGAGCAGCGACGGTGGGGCGTTGAAGTCGGGGCGGGGCGATTTAGGGTTCCGTCGCTTTTGATTTGGGAGTGGCGGGTTTTTTTTTGTTTGACTGAGGGAAAACGTTTGACTAGGGTTAGGAGAATTATTTCCATATATATATATATATATATATATTTAATTATATTATTTAATTCTTCAATTATCTGTTTAATGCTCTGATCTCCAAACGAAACCTAATGACTGACGCCCCTAGCTAATTACCCCCATTCCGAACACAATGGGATATGCCCGGTAAGCCAATTCGATCGTTTCGATCAGTTTCCGTTAAATTTACATTTAAATCACTATATTGAATTTTAAACGTACATTTCAAATTACCGGGGTCACACACTAACTAGAAAAATTCCCGAAAAATATTTTCTAGCTTCGTATTGACGATACGGTCCTAACAAAACTAGTTTCGTCGAATTCTGAGACCGTTGGAAAAAAGGCCATTTTCCAGTCGATTAAAATCAACTGAAACCGGTCAAATGCGTTTTCCTTTGCCACGCTCACATATTGATTCGAAAAATTATGAAATTTGGAATCTAGCAATAATTTGACATCATGGACCCAACAAAACTGGTTTCGTCGAAATCCGAGGTCATTGGCAAAATGTCTATTTTTAAGGGCCTGAATTCTATAGCGACTATTCAGAATTTTCAACTGGACATATCTTTTGATTCCCGCTATGAAATTTCGATTATTCGGATTCGTTGGAAAGATATCATCATTTAGATCCTAATGTTTTTGGTTTCACTAAAATCCGGATTGTTTTGCACCCGGTACATTCAATTGAAGTTTGAAATCGAATTATCGAACTACCGCGCCATTTTCAATTCCTTTTATAATTATAAATAAATATTTATATTCTAACGACGACGTATATAATATATACGTTCTAATTATAGTCAAAATAAATTTCTCCTCGATATTATTTAAAATAATCTACTTTAAATATTCAAAATTCGCTAAAATCGCCAAAATAAAAATTTTAAACTGGCCCAGATTTTCGGGTTGTTACAATCTCCCCCACTTAAAACTTTTCGTCCCCGAAAAGGAACAAAGTCGAAAGTGGTTTGATCAATCAACTCTACGTTCGATCTGGCTTGCCTTCTCCAACTTTTCAGTTTCTGAGAATTTTCAAATTCTTCAAAAATTTGGCTAACACCCTAAATTTTCGAAAAATTTCGCCATAACCTCCCCTGCACCGGGAGCATCGGGGAATTTCAAATAGCTTCCCCGGTCCTTCTAATTTCAAAAAGAAAAAGAAAAAGCCAAGCGGCTAGCCAATAGGCTCATAAAATCATCATCACCCAAACAAAACAGTAAATTATGTAATAAACATGTACCTATTTGTCGGGCAAACAAATTTTATTCTCTGCTCTAGCCTCCTTGCTATGACCTGTTCAATGTAAGTATATGTATATGCAAGCAAAAGCAACCAATTTTTAATATAATTCAATATTTGATACAATTAGGCTAAATGGTTAAAAATTAGCAAACAAATAAACAAACAACACAAACATCAATCAATTAGTGGATTAACGTTTCAAATTCATAATTTTGATATATATAAAGAAAATCATGTTTTTGATGCCAATTCACAACAATGTGTTCTAACTATATAGGTTTTGGTTCTCACACCAGTCTAATGGAAATATATAGAAAATCATACCTTCGTCACTCGAAAATAAATACTGGTAACGCTGCAGCATTATCAGAATCATTCCCGGGCAACTAGAATGTGATTCTATATCTATCTAATATATTAAAACTTCGAATATACGTTCATGACGCGTATATGCAAAACCTTTATATACTAGATTGTCCATATTCAAAATAAATAAATATTCAAATACGTAAAAAGTGATTTAAATTTCTAAACAAAATTGTTTTCATTTGAAAAATATACTCTTCACACTCGTTCTAGGATACTACTGATCCTATCTCTAACGAGTCATTCTAATTGGATATTACTAATCCAATATCTGATGAATTCTTTCGTATGGTTCTAATGTGTCTTGTTCTCGAGCTCTGTAAACCAAAGCTCTGATACCACTGTAAGGACCCGTAACTTCCCCGCGAAGGAAAGCACGAATACTTTGAGAACAGGACAAAATAGAACGCATACAGGAGAACATTTCATTGTTATTACAACAATTCCATCAGATACAAGAATATACAAAGTATAAATGAATAAATTACATTCGACAAATATCAGAGATTACAATAAGTTACATAGCAGCGGAAAAATATACAAAACACAACTGAAAGTGATACACGGATACAGAGCTTTCCGAGCATCGTTCCAGCTGTAAATCAGGACCCTGTGAATATAAATCTGCAAAACCAAAACTACTAGCTGCCCGTGTGGAAAATAGGGGCACCCAGAGTTTAGGTTAAAACAATAAACTCCAGGTCAGTCATGTGACTGGTGTGAGAACTAAAACAGTTATTCAAAAAAACTTTACTTAAAGATAGTAATTCAAGGGACCACGCCGTATAACACGGAACGGGTTTCCTCCCAAGGATACTAGTGCATATAACAAAACAACGCAATGCTTTTTGGAAAAATGAAGCTATTATAAGACCCAGGTCCCATCACACAATGCAACGCAAGCCGGAGGATAGGGTTTTCCCTTATAATAGCCAAACATGCTTGGTACGTCTAAAACAAATCATTTGATACTATAATAAGTGTATAGTGTCAAAACATTTTCAATCATAAATATCAATCATAGACGGCATGGGTACCATATATCATGTCGTCGTACTAGTTCTACAATTAAAACCGCAATACACGTATTGGAAATTGGATTTCCGTCATGAGTCGATGCAAGGGGCAAGCTCCTCTCCGCGTTCGAGACACTCTAGCAAATGCCTCAGGACCCCACTATGATCCTTGGATCTTCAGGGCCGGTCCTCTCTTACTTTTGAGGATTAGTTATTCCTGAACACACGTTTCCCGGTCCTTACAGACCTATATCCGAGGCGCCTCGCATTCCAACAACCACACAGGTGAAAAGTATATAAATGTCAGGGCTGGTAGGTCACTGACACCACCCTAGCTAGAAAGAAACGTCGTGCTCTCCCTGCAGTCACTATCCCGTTTTTGACTCATACCGAGGTGTGAGGCTCGCGAATTCACGTTATACACAAAGCTACGCCACACAGGCCGTGCTTCGATCATCAACCACAAGACTTTGCTTTTCAACAGAAGCCTTGATCAATTGCCACTTACGCATGCCACACTGGCAATTCATTCCATGCGACTGATGTCCATCGATACACAACCTCTGAGCTCGTACGTCTCAGAGAAGGGCGTTAAGCAAGAGAATAAATTCTCTGCCGCCAAACAGATGTATATTTAATAAAGATCAATCAACACAGAATATAATCCAATGTCAGACACACTATCCATTTACAAGTTCGTTCTGGGTCTGAACGAAACCGGAGGCACTTTCCTCGCATATCCATCCATCTCCAAGTACGTCTGGAAGATCTCCAACTGATTCCCTCATCCTGGGTGTACAGCCCAATCAAGATCATCAGTAATCACCCAAACGATGTGAAGACTTCCGGTCTTCAACCACCGTCTTCATCTTCGACATCTCGTCGAATCGGTTTTTCAGAATGGGTATAACCCGGCCTTTCTGAATAACCCACGTATATAGTAAACAAATGTTACACAAACACAACAAACGCCTCATTCCAATTCAGAATAGTCTTTTATTCACAAAATCACATTCTTAGGAAATGTTCCCATTAATTTTATCCAAGATAAATTCTTCTAAATTTATCCTATAATCTTCCTTTGGATATCATTTCAAACTAGTCGGGATTTGCGAACCACACCGAAGTAATTATTTGTTTTATTTCCCAATCCCAACCTATATATCCCATGGAGCAAAACTGGTGATACTCCATATCTAACACCACGGTGTTATCGGTAAAATTAATTACCATTTCACGTTCAAATCTAATTAAAGATTTAACTATCGCTTTGGAGCAAAACTGGTGATACTCCACTCTCGATCACTTTTCAGATTTGATAATTTAAATTATCAATTCACTTTTTTAATCTAATTAAACATTCATTAAAACTCCACTTAGTTTTAATCTTTTCAAAAATCAACATCTTGCCTTTAACTGGGTTAAAGAACCAATGTCATCTAAAACACGATTCGCGATAAACCAAATCACATTTGATATTAAATACAAGGCTCTGAATAGAAAATATATCGGCTTATATTCAATATCAAATTCTGAAACCAACAAATATCGTATTGGAAATAACGATATATAATATATCTTTCAAATTCCCATAACAATATCTGTATAGTCACGAAATCCAACATCGAAATATCCCGAAGATAATTTCGATTCAACTCCAGTCCAATCCACGTATTGGGAATATTGATTATTTTTAAAATCACTTTCAAATTCAATTTATTTATTTCAAAAATAAATTGATTTTAATTCCAGCTCAAAACTAGTTCATTTCGATAAAAACCTATTTTTATCATTTCAAATTTGGAGTTTTTCACCCCAGTTCTTTCCAATTCACATATTATGATTTTACACAAATTATTGATATTTTTAATAATTTTATCAAGGCCCGTACTGTCGATTTCCATCTACGGCCATCGAACTGTACTTACAGCGACCTTTTTCAAATTTGATTTGGACATAACTCCAAATCCAACCGTTAGATTTCAAATTTCTAATATTCATTGGAAAGCTCTTTTCGATACGAACCCAACAGTTCCGATTTTAGGAGAATCCGACGGTCGGATCTCCCGCAATGTCAATTCGAAGTCAATGGTCGAAATTCACGAACTGCCGCGGCGCGGCGCGTTCTATTCAGGCCATTATATATATATAATATATATATTATATATATTTCGTCGATTTCCTTTTAAAACGTATTTTATAAATCGTTTTAAATTCGTTTTCAAAACCATTTCAACACTGCATTCAATTTCAAATCGATTTGATTTCAATTCAATTCAAATTCTAATTCGTTTCAATTCAACTCAATTTGAATTCATTTTTATTCAATTCGAATTCAAATTCACTTTCTATTCAATTCGAATCGAATTCATTTACTATTCGATTCGAATTCATTTCAAATTGATTCAATAAAATTTCAATTTGAATGTTTAATCTAATTTAATTTGAATTTCATTTCAAAATATTTAATTTTGAAATCACTTTTCAATATTCATTATACAACGAATAAAATCGATATAAATATCGTTCGCGTCAAAATAACGCATCTCTAATCAACACGGCTTTATATTTTTCAAAACTTCTTTATTCTATCCAACAAATGAATATTTATCCCATTCAACACATGAATCTATATTTCTTTCAACTCACGACTAACCTCAACACATGAGTAATGTCAACACATCACTATTTTTGCTATGTAAAATATTTTATAAAACTATGGTATCTATTGTTTGATTTTAATTAGACTTCTACCGAGAAGTAGTTCTAATTTTAAATATGATGAAGATGTGAATTTTATTATCAAAATATTTTACTCAACACACGAATATTTTCAACACATGAACATCGTCAACACATGACTATTTTTATATTCAACACATGAATTTTCTTTTCTAATATTCATTATTTTCCCGATTGGAATGAGGCCCAATCAATCACCATATAACGTTAATTATATGGATTCCATACAACACATGTATATAATAGCATTGAAAAATAGTCAACCATCAACCAAAGTGCACTACACTGTATAAGCATCAAATATAGATATCTTACGCTTATAACAGCATGTCAATCAATCGATCGACATATTTAATCAATCAGGATGAGTGAACTTCAAATTTCATCCCAACACCCGTGTGGGGTTTCAAACAATCAAACACAGATTTTATTTGTGCAGTTGGGCGATGTGTAAAATTTATCCTCCCAATCAATGTCCTTCAAATAGGTGTACATAAACAAACCGTCCGGTTTGTAAATGAATATTTTATTTTATTCACTTCCACGTTAAAAATTATATTTTTAACGATAAAATATTCTACTTCAACACATGAATTTCTATTCATTTCATTTACACAATAAAAATGATATTTTTATTTTTCTAACATATTTTGGGAAATTTCGGCGGCATAACGGCACGATACTAGAAACGGGACGAGGCCTAGCCTTATCCCCAGTCTAGTGAAGGCCCACGCCATTCACACATCAATCAAATCCATTCCATTTCACCAAACAATTCAATTCAAACCAAATAATCTAACCAACTACACAACCAATCAAACAAGTCCATGGTCTGTGGACGATTGTGTCGGGTGCTACTAAGCACCGTCTGCATCCTAGTATATATATATAACTGGAAAAAGAGATTTTGAGTGAGAAGTTCTCACCGAATAGCTAAACCAAACGCCACAACTCTTCATATGTAGGAAATCTTCGTCGTTTCTTCTTTGGTAACTTTCGTCATTCGTATTCACTACATAAATAAAAATCAAATTTTTTACTACACATTCATATATAGAAAAATCGGATTTTTACTTCGCTATTCAATATATAAAAATCGTATTTTTTTTCCGCTACATCATATATGTAAAAATCGAATTTTTATCTTCATAAAAATATTTCAAATATACGATAAAAATCTTGTCGTTACCAATTCACTTTCATTATAAAAATTATATTTTTAGCTTGCTATTCATATGATAAAAATCATATTTTTATTTCGTTACTTATATAAAAATTATACTTTTACTTCATTACTTAGATAAAAATTATTTCTTTTGCCTTGTAAAAATCATTTCTTTCTATTATTATCCTTCACATAAAAATCACATTTTTATATGATATTCACTAAAATAAAAATCCCATCTTTTCAACGCCCACTTCATATTAAAAATCTCATCTTAATCACTAAAAAAAAATCAAGTCTTTTTAGCTATAAAAATCAAAACTTTTATTTATAAAATTCACAATCTTTCATAAATGAAAAGTCCTAACTCTTTATAGGGAAAAAGAAAACAAAATTAAAGAGAGAAAAAAAAACTTACAGCGGGGGAAAATCGAATTGGAGAGTGGGGGGGGCGCTGTTCATCGTCTGTGGTCGGGGAAGGCTCCAGTCGCCGGCGGTGGGGCCAAGGCAGGCTGGGCGGCGCGGTTGTGAGGGTGCGTTGGGGTTGAAGTTGTCGCCGTTCGAAGAGGAGAGAGGAGAAGGGAAGGAAGGGGGGGTGGCGATTGCCGGAGGCCGGAGGGGAGGCGGAGTGGAGCAGCGACGGTGGGGCGTTGAAGTCGGGGCGGGGCGATTTAGGGTTCCGTCGCTTTTGATTTGGGAGTGGCGGGTTTTTTTTTTGTTTGACCGAGGGAAAACGTTTGACTAGGGTTAGGAGAATTATTTCCATATATATATATATATATATATATTTAATTATATTATTTAATTCTTCAATTATCTGTTTAATGCTCTGATCTCCAAACGAAACCTAATGACTGACGCCCCTAGCTAATTACCCCCATTCCGAACACAATGGGATATGCCCGGTAAGCCAATTCGATCGTTTCGATCAGTTTCCGTTAAATTTACATTTAAATCACTATATTGAATTTTAAACGTACATTTCAAATTACCGGGGTCACACACTAACTAGAAAAATTCCCGAAAAATATTTTCTAGCTTTGTATTGACGATACGGTCCTAACAAAACTAGTTTCGTCGAATTCTGAGACCGTTGGAAAAAAGGCCATTTTCCAGTCGATTAAAATCAACTGAAACCGGTCAAATGCGTTTTCCTTTGCCACGCTCACATATTGATTCGAAAAATTATGAAATTTGGAATCTAGCAATAATTTGACATCATGGACCCAACAAAACTGGTTTCGTCGAAATCCGAGGTCATTGGCAAAATGTCTATTTTTAAGGGCCTGAATTCTATAGCGACTATTCAGAATTTTCAACTGGACATATCTTTTGATTCCCGCTATGAAATTTCGATTATTCGGATTCGTTGGAAAGATATCATCATTTAGATCCTAATGTTTTTGGTTTCACTAAAATCCGGATTGTTTTGCACCCGGTACATTCAATTGAAGTTTGAAATCGAATTATCGAACTACCGCGCCATTTTCAATTCCTTTTATAATTATAAATAAATATTTATATTCTAACGACGACGTATATAATATATACGTTCTAATTATAGTCAAAATAAATTTCTCCTCGATATTATTTAAAATAACTTATTTTAAATATTCAAAATTCGCTAAAATCGCCAAAATAAAAATTTTAAACTGGCCCAGATTTTCGGGTTGTTACACCATTGTCAAAAACCGCAAGGTTTTAAGGTAGAGCGAGGAGCCGTACTAGGGACGGTGCCGGTTTTAACTACCCTGCCGTTATGCTGCCGAAATTTTGAATAATCTTTATGTGTTAGAATAATTTTCATATGTTGAAATTATTTTCATGCATTGAAATTAAAGTCATATGTTGAAACTATATCCATGTGTGGAAATGTTCATGTGTTGAAAAGTGATGTGTGAAAATTAAATTCATTTGTGAATGAATGAAGTGTCTAAACAATAAAAATCACCTTTTTAAAATATATATGAAGTATGAAAAATATTCGCCTTATATATAAATAGTTTCAACAATAAAAAATTCATCTTTCTTAAATGAATAACATAAATAAAATATCCATGTGTGGAAATGCTCATGTGTTGAGAAATGTGTGTAGTGGAAAAGTTCATGTGTTGAATAAAAAGATCGAACAATAAAAATTACATTTTTATTGAAACTATGAAGTGTTGAAAACATCCATATTTCGAATAAATATTTTAAATGATAAAAATATCATTTTTATCATATATGTGATATGCTGAAGATATGCGGACGTTGAAATAAATATTGGTTAATGAAATATTATTTTTAACATGCATAGGAACTAAATAAAATAGTCATATGTTGAAATCTATTTTAGTTCACCAAATTTATCATCTTTGAAATGTGAAGTGTTAAAAATAGCCACTTGTTCAAATAAAGGTGCATGAGTTGAAATATACATTAATTAGCTAATGATATGATTTTAGCCTATGCATGCAACATTAGAATGAATGGTGTTTTTAAACCAAAGTAAATTGAATATGAAGTTGAATGGAAAATGATAAGTGATAAAAATTGTATATATGTACATGCATATTTATTGAACAGGTTATAGCAAAGGGGCTAGAGAAGAGGAATAAAATTTTGTGCCCGACAAATAGGTACACATTTACTGTTTTGTTTGGGTGATGATTTTATGAGCCTGTTGGCTAGCCGCTTGGCTTTTTCTTTTTCTTTTTGACATGAGACGCCCGTGTGGCTATTTGGGAATTTTCCCATCCCCTCCCGTACAAAGGAGGTTATGGCGAAATTTTCCAAAAATTAAAGGCGTTAGTGAAATAATTGAAGTGAAAACAATATAGGAATTTTTGAATGAGCTATATTTATATAAATATATAAATATAAATAAAATTAAAACGAAATGTGGCCGTGCAGTTCGTGTTTTGAAACCGTGATTTCAAACGACTAGTGCGGGAAATCCGACCATTGGATTTTCCTGAAACCGCAACCGTTGGGTTCGCCTTGGAAATATCTTTCCAACGGCACCAACTTTGTGAAGATCCGACGGTTGGATTGTCTGGAATGTTTAATTCAAATCTGAAGAAAAATAGCGCCAGAAACGATTATATTTATATATATATATAAATATAATTAAATTAAATCGAATAACGACGCTGTAGTTCGTAAATTGAAATCGTAACTTCAAATGGCTAGTGTGGAAGATCCGACTATCGGATTTTCCCAAAACTGAAACCGTTGGATTTGTTTTGAAATGACCTTCCTAATGATATAAAATTTGTGAAGATCCAACGGTTAGATTTCCAGATATGTGTAAAACAAAATTAGTGAAAAGCAGCGCCAGTGCATCGACACGACCTGAAACGTCGTTTAATTAAATAGGGCCGTTTTAAATTAAATAAAAATGGCGGTATATCGTTATAAAATACTATAGACGATATAGAGTGGAAATAAACTAATTTTGTTGTGTTTGCTTGATATGTGATGGTTGAATGTATTTTACATGAGAATTATAACTAAAGAACTGAAATGTGAATGTTGAAAAGGCCGAGTTTATCTCATTTCAAATAATCGATCGACGTTGAGAAGTCAAAGAGTCGAAGACGGTTGAAGACCGACGATCTTCACATTGGATGGATGGGCGCTACCAATGCTCGTGATTGGAGTAGCTACCATGAAGGAGCTGAAGTAGTAGCCGTCCAAACATACTGTTGATGGTACGGATATGCGAGGAATTGGTGCCTCCGGCTTCGTTCAGACCCAGAACGGACTTGTAAATGGACTGTGTGTCTGACATTGGATTTTGTTCTGTGTTGATTGATCTCTGTTAAATATATATCTGTTTGGCGGTGGAGAATTTATTCTCTTGCTTAACGCCCTTCTCTGAGACGTACGAGCTCAGAGGTTATGTATTGATAGAAATCAGTCGCATGGAGTGGATTGCCTGTGTGGCACGCCTGAGTGGCATATGATCAAGGCTTCTGTTGCAAAGCAAAGTCTTGTGGTTGATGATCAAAGAATGGTCTATGTGACATAGCTTTGTGTATAACGTGAATTCGCGAGCCTCACACCCCGGTATGAGTCAAAAACGGGAGAAGGACCCAAGGAGTCGTGTAACACCCCACCTCTGCCAGTGCCGCTCTTGCAAGGACACTAGCTTTGGAGGTGCGTTTAAACAAGGTAAACATGCATAATGATATATCAAGGCAGAACAAGAACATATGTATATATGTAAACAGAGTAAATAACATAGATAAAACAGCGGAAGATTAAACCATTTCAAAACATGTCTGGTACATCATAAGGTCAATTTCCCAAATAAACTAGACTTTTATTTGGAAAATACTTTATACTTGGTTTTGAAAATAGTTTTCCAAAAGTTTTAAAAACCTTTTTGTTCCTTCTCGTAAACCTGGCTCTGATACCATGTTTGGACCGTATTGACACCAACACGTGACGAGTTAGGCTTAGGGAGCCGATCGATTAGACCGTTGGGTTGGACCTCGTGGTAGGGTCACTTCATGTTTGGTTGGACCTCATATAAGGGTCACTTCATGTTATTGGGCCAAAGCTTGGGCCAGGGGATCAATACTTGTTTATTCAAGTCATGTTAGTTGCTAGTACACCTGTGGTGCAAAACCTTAATCCTGATTATGCGATGACACCTTTATCTACCTTGTTAATTAATCATCATGCTAGTATGTTGTTATCCTTATGTTCATCCCTTGCTACTCATGCCAGTTAACTTTATCAGTTTACATTGATTGTAGTAAGGCTTACTCAGTCTTTTTGACTGACCTGTTTCCTTTCGCCTCTTTTCTTCTGTTTCCCCCCCCCCCCCAGGTTCTCAGGGAGGGAATACAGGAGCCTAGCTTGGATCTTTGCTGCTTTTCTTGGATAGCTCATGTATGCTTTGGACTTGAGCTCGCTATGGTTTTACCATTTTGGGGATAGCTATTTTATGTTTTCCTTTTCAGTTTCAGATGATGTTATTTTATGTACTAGACTTGTTTATTTGGGAAATTGACCTTATGATGTACCAGACATGTTTTGAAATGGTTCAATCTTCCGCTGTTTTATCTATGTTATTTACTCTGTTTACATATATACATATGTTCTTGTTCTGCCTTGATATATCATTATGCATGTTTACCTTGTTTAAACGCCCCTCCAAAGCTAGTGTCCTTGCAAGAGTGGCACTGGCAGAGGTGGGGTGTTACAAGTCGACGACGTTTCTTTCTAGCTATGGTGGTGTCAGTGACCTCCCAGCCCTGACATTTATATCTACTTTTCACCTGTGTGGTTGTTGGAATACGAGGCGCCTCGATTATAGGTATGTAAGGACCGGGAAACGTGTGTTCGGGAATAATTAATCCTCAAAAATAAGGGAGGACCGGCCTTGGAGGATCCAAGGATTGCTGTGTGCGGTCCCGAGGCATTTGCTAGAGTGTCTCGAATCGGAGAGGAGCTTGCCACTTTCCTCGACTCATGAAGGAATCCAATTTCCAATACGAAATATGCGGACGTGATTGTATTACTAGTACGGCGACATAGTGGTATGGGTCATTTATGCCGCCTATGATTGATATTTATGATTGAAATCGCTTTTGAAACATATATGCACTAGTAATAATATCAAACACTTTTGTTTAACTCGTATGAAGCATTTTTGGCCATTATATGGTAAAAACTCTATCCTCCGGCTTGCGTTGCATTGTGTGATGGGACCTGAGTCTTATAATGGCTTCATTTTATAAAAAGCATTGCGATGATTTAATCATTTACTTTATTTCATGCACTAGCACTCATTGGAGTAAACCTGTTCCGCGAAAGTAGCGTGGTCCTTTGATTTGCCCTATTATTGTTGTTAATAAGTTATGTAGATTTCTCATACCAGTCCCATGACTGACTCGTAGTTTGTTTCACCTTGCAAACTCGGGTGCCCTCATTTTCACACGAGCGGCCTAGTTACAGGTTTCTGACGCACCTTTTGGCTCATGGCGAGGCTTGACTACACCGTGCTGACTTGGATTTTCCCCGCCATTATTGTATCTATATTATGATTCCGCCATTGGCGATGTAGACTGATATTTATTTTGTGTACTCTTTATGTATGATTCCACCTCAGGCGATGGTGACTGACTATGTATCATTATGCACTAAGTTGTATCCTGTACTATGCTTCTCTGATGTGATGATATCTATATGATTCCACTGTCATATGTGTGTAAATTATTCTATTTTCTGTTTATGCTATTATCTGTGATCTGCTAATGATGATTAATGTGTTATATTCCAATGATTATCCTTAACACCGTGTCACGGGGTTTTGGGATCATCACAGCACCTGAGTCTTATAATAGCTTCATTTTTTTTGAAAGGCATTGCACTGTTTGTAAACTATATTATGCATTGGTATTCTTGGGATGAAACCCGTTCCATGTTATATAGCATGGTCCCTTGATTTTTTATTTTTAAAGTGAAGTTTTAAATAACTGTTTTAGTTCTCACACCAGTCACATGACTGACCTGGAGTTTATTGCCTTAACCTAAACTCTGGGTGCCCCTATTTTCCATACGGGCAGCTAGTATTTTTGGTTTTGAAGATTTCTATTTGTCCAGAATCCAAGACTTACAGCTAAATCTATATTCGGAAATCTCTGTATCCATGTATTTCATTAAGCTGTGTTATGTATTATTTTTCCGCTGCTATGTAAGGTATATTACTCTCTGATATATTTCTGATGTATATTATTTATTCATGCTATATTATATTCTTGTACTCTAATGTAAATTGTTGTAATAGCAATGAAATGTTCTTCCATTTGTGTTCTGATTTGTTGTGTTCTCAACTCAATCCGGGCTTTCCCGTAAGGGCGAGTTTGGATCGTTTCAATCATGTTTTCAGAGATCAATAAAAAAAAAATATACTTGTATTTGTTGACGATATTCTGATCTAGTTATGGACAGAAGAAGAGTACAAAGTTCATTTGAGAATTGTGACGAAGGTGCCAAGGAAACACCGAATTAAGGCTAAATTTTCTAAATGTCATTCTTTGGGAGAGAGGTGGGATTCTTGGGCGATGTTGTTTCTAAGAATGGTGTTGTCGTGGACCGTGCGAAGGTGGTGATAGTACAAGATTGGTCTACACCCAGGAATACAACCGATGTGAAAATTTTCTTGGGGTTAGCAGGGTATTATCATAAATTTATCCATGACTTCTCCAAGATAGCGGCACCATTGACTCAGTTGACTAAAAAGAATCTGACTTTTGTCTAGGGTGAAAGATGCGAGAGTGCATTTAAAAGTCTAAACGAAAGGTTAATGCGTGCTCCCGTGTTAGTTATTCCAAAAGGAAGTGAGGAGATAACGGTATACACTAATGCTTGTGGTACCAGGTTAGGTGCAGTATTAATGCAAGAGGGTAAGGTTGTCTTTTATTCTGGTCGGCAACTAAAACCACATGAGAAGAGGTACCCCATGCATGATTTGGAACAGGCTGCGATTGTGTTTGCATTGAAGATGTAGAGACATTACCTACTAGGAGAGAGATTCAAATTGTTTACCGATCACAAGTCATTGAAGTATCTTTTCTCTCAAAAGGATTTAAATCTCCGTCAACAACGGTGGTTGGAATTCTTGGCTTCCTATGATTTTAATATCGCATACACCTTAGGAGAGGGTAATACGATCGCTAATGCACTGAGTAGGAGACATATCAACTCGGGGGATATGTTTCTAGAGTGGAAGCAACTAGAGTGTATTATGAGTTTTGATTTCAAGCCTAGATGTGAACTAGAACCAGAAATATCGGCAAGTTTGACAATCAGACCTACATTGATTGAGCAGATCGGTTCTAGCTAGAAAGGGATCCTAAGTTAGCAAAGATCACTGCCAAAGTTGAAGCGGATATTGATGTGGAGGATGTGAAAGTATATAAGCTTGACCGTAAAGGTTGGCTTCAAAAAAATGGAAAACTAGTGGTACCAGGCATTAATAGATTAAAGGAAGAAGTGCTTCAGGGTGTCATCACTCGAAGTTAACCATACACCCCGGTGATAACAAGATATATCGAGACATGAGGAGAACGTGCTACTGTGAAGGCATGAAGATAGACGTCGAGAGATTCATCTCCTAGTGCATGAACTGTTAATTCGTTAAAGTTAAGCAGAAGAAGCATAGCGGTTTGTTGCAACAGTTGGAAACTCCTTAGTGGAAATGGGAACAAGTTTCGATGGACTTCACCGATGGTTTGTCGAGGAATCGAGCAGGGCAAAGATAGTATTTGGGTCATTATGGACAAATTAACTAAAATCACTAGTTTATACCCGTCAAATCCAATAGGACGACAAGCAAACAAGAAGAAATGTATGTGAAATGGGTCGTGCGATAAAATGGAGTACCAAAAGGCATTGTGAGTGACCGAGATCCATTTACCAGTGTATTCTGGAAGAGCTTACAAGAGGCTTTGGGATCAAAGTTATAGCTTAGTACCACTTATCACCCTCAAGCTGACGGTCAAACAGAAAGGGTAAATCACATATTGGAAGACCTTTAATGGGAATGTATCCTAGATTTTAGAGGATCATAGGATGAACAATTGTGTTTAGTTGAATTTGCATACAATAATAACTATTGATTAAACATCGGCATGGCTCCATATAAAGCGCTGTATGGGTGGCCATGCAACGCTCCCTCATGTTGTTGGAAGGCCGGTGAGAATCTGATACTTGGGCCAGATATGGTTGGAGAAACTTCAGAGAAGATTGAGATCATCCAACAATGGATCAAAGCCGCCCAAGACACGTAGAAGAGCCATGCTGATAAAGGATAGAGGGTTTTGGAGTTCTCCATGTGTGTGATTTAGTGTTTTCAAGATTTCTCCTTTGTGGAATGTGATTCGGTTTGGTAGTAGGGGAAAGTTAACACTGAGGTTTGTCGATCCATTTCCAATCCTTGGGTGAGTTGGAAATTTGGCTTATAGAGTGGGGTTGCCTCATAAGATGGCTGGGGTACACAATGTGTTCCATGTTTCCCATCTGAGGAAATTTGTGCAAGATTCTAATACAACTATTACGCCGGATCAGTTGGATGATATTGAGGTGGAACCAAAAGCTATTTTAGCCTAAAGACCAATTCATATCATTGGACACGATACAAAACAGCTCATAAGTAAGACTGTGAGGCTTATTAATGTTCAATGGAGAGAAAATGAGAGTGATTGCACTTGGGAGACCGAGGAGGGCACAAGGAAGTCTTATCCTAAGCTCTTCGCTTGGTAAATCCATGACTCTTAAATTTTCACTCATGATATCATCAATTTTTTCATTTAGTATCCTACATGCTAGGATAGACTTAAATTGTTTTGTTATCATGTTGACTATGTATGTTTGATTGTCCATGGGTGATTGATAGGCATGTAAGACAATCTAATTTGTTGCATAAGGAATTTCGGAGGAAAAAATTCTAAAGAGGAAAAGAATGTCGCGACCCGTATTTTATGTATTGGAGGATCACAGGATATTTATTTTAGTTTCATATAGGATCATATAATTGTTTAACTTTGGGAAATGACTAATAAGGCCATTTCCTACGTTCACCATTTATGTCGAATGTTTGTGTGATCTGTTTGCCCTTGGCGAATCTTGTTTTGCATATAACTTTTTATTGGTGATGAAATTAGATCTAAAACCACTTCCATTGGTTTTGGATGATGGTTTCCCATTCTGTAGAGTAGTCTCATTAGTTAAACGGACTAGCCCTTTTAGAGGAATGGATGAATTACGATCGAAACTGGTTTAGGCAGCTTAATTGGTTGAGTAAGGTCATTAGTTGGAGGGCCCAAAATCCATTTCGGGATTAGGGATATATGGGGGTTGAATGGGGTAGAGGAATCAATTATTCTTGCTTTCACAACTCCTAAAATAGACCTTGCCAACCTCTATTGGCTTCAATCATAGTAAACCTCTTCTAATCCTTACTTTAATTAGCCTAAACCCACAATTTGTGAAGATTAAATCATCTCAACATCAAATCAAGTTTAGGGCTACTGCATAGAATTGGAATTCGAGCCAAATCATCATCTATTTTAGATATAATTATTTTGCGACATTTAAGGTGAGTAATTAGCATCATTACTCATTAATTAGGTTTTATTATTAGATAATCACCTCTGAAAATTATAGAAAAATTCTTATAAATCGCAATTTAATACGTTATGTCACATATATAAATTTCGATTGATTTGGTTAAATTTTGTTAATCCCAAAAATTAGGGAAGCCAAAATAACAATACTTCCCTAGCTTTGTTGTGATGATTTTCCTTACTTGATTCACCTAGATATTGCATGAATGTGTTTTGTATGTTTGTACGATGTTGACACCAAAAATGGGACAACTCCCAAGGAATGAAATCGTAGAGAACAAATGAAGAATAATAAATGACAAAATGAAGAGAAAAATGATCGCACACAAATTTATAGTGGTTCGGCATTAACGAGCCTAGGTCCAGTTTTTAAATCTTGAATGTGTCTCAACCTCTCGGTTAGGAATCCATAAGACATCAACATACGTACCGTGCCATACATTTGCACCTAATGGTTTACTAGCCATTAGTCAATACCACACTAGAAAACATCATCAATTATACACCGCTTCATCTCATCGGCGAGTCTAAATATACCAAACTTGTCTCATCTTTCTCTCTATCCGATAAGTACTAAGTGACAATCGAACTTGTCTCATCTCAGCGACAAGTAAAAATCCAAAAACATCATAAGTTCATAAACATCATAAGTTCATCATAGAATAGCTTGCCTTGTCTTGGAAAGTGTATATAGCATCGTGGTTGGTTTATCATCAAGCATACTCCAATTGAGTAGTTCTAGGACCAATGGCCTTCGCCAAAATTTGGAAACATCTCAAAACATCGCATCAAATTGGTTTCGATCATACAAGTCTGATATTAAGCGATAAAGTAAACCATGTGTTCGATACCACGTAATTTTACTAAATCGTTTAATTCTCGTTCCTATACGCCATAATTCATAATAATAAGCTAATAGATATATCTAAAATAATCTTGTAGAAAAAATAAAATTTAAAAATGACCTAAGATATATACATATATCTATATATGTAAGATTTAATAAAATACTTTGGAAATTATTAGAATATTTCCTCAAAATCTATGTATTGAAAATACTGTATACTACAAGACCTTGAGATATGTTTATTTCCAAAACAAGTCTAAGAAGTCATCTTTGTCCCAAAGCGATAAGAAAATACATATTTATAAATTACTTATAAAAAGTTTTGTAACGTGCACAGTGTAACAAATACACAAAGCTTCAACATGAAAGCAACATGCGAAATTAACACAAAACTACAAATCCGAAATACGTATTGATGATAATATTGGTTTTTTCCTAAGTGGATCAAGCCAATCAAAACAACACTGAATATTGCTTCAGAATTCATTCAAAAAGCAATTCAATATAAACCGCATAATCTTTGCAATTGAACTAAGAACTACAGATTATTTGTCCCTCTTAAACCTACAGTAGCGATACAATAATTTTCGATGTTTATTATGATATAATTTCAATTTTTTGAATAGCAAGTGGATTTAAAAATATTTAAATATAAATATTGTTTTAAAAATATTATATACATATGTGTTGAATAGATATTTTTCTTAATTTATTAGAATATGAGTGACTTATTTTAAGATTACATTTAAGATTTTATATAAATAAACATTTTTAATATTAACAAGTTATGATATCATTTAGTTTTATAAATATATTAATTTCCAGAAAGATTTGTTGTGTAGTAAAATCTCATTTTGAATAAGTTATATTCAGTAAATGATGTAAGTTTACATTTTTTTTGAAATATTAAGTACTTTGTTAAATCTTAAGTAAAATATTGGTTACGTATATATGTATTTTAAACTTGTTACATTTATAGGTGTTACTAAGATGTAGCTAAATTTAACAAATAAATAAATAAACTATTTATATCAACATGCATTGGTTGATTTTTAAATATGGATTATGTGTCGCCTCAGTTGTCTAAATGCATGTTATGAAGCTCATAAAAAGGAACCAAGTGTCCTTTAATTATACAATTAAATTACTTTTAAACATCCTATACAAAAGCACATTTGCTCTCTGCTCAAGCTGCAGATGAAATTCTATGACCACCTTCCTCTGTTTTCTCATCTTTCCCCTGACAGTAAAAGAAAACCCACTTCCTACTCCATTCAAAAATCCCTAGCTTCCAATTCGTTCGATTTTAGCCAAAATGATAAACAGGAAAGCTGTCCAGCCATCGACTATGATTTTTAGAAAGTGACAGATCCAGATTTCATTGACTATCAAAAGAGAAATCTTTGATTTACAGCAAAGAAGAATTTTAGCAAAGGAAACTTCTAAAAATCTTTTCCCCCAAACTGAAGAGAATTAAATCGCGTCGTTAACACCGTTGAGATCAACGAAGCGAGGAGTATTTTTGGTGTAAGTTTGAGGTGATTGTATATCAATGATTTTGGATTTTGAAAACTAGGTTTTGAGTTTGGCAGTGATTTGAGCGATGATAGAAGGAATTGATGATGGAGTTGTGATCATGTAATAACCCGGAAATCTGAGCCAATTTAAAATTTTTATTTTGGAAATTTTAGTGAAATTTGAATAATTAAAATGAATTATTTTAAATAATAATGACGAGAAATTTATTTTGAATAGAAATAGAACGTATACATTTATTTGAATCGTCGTTAGAATATAAATATTTATTTGTATATATAAAAGGAATTGAAAATGGCGCGGTAGTTCGAAAATTCGATTTCAAAATTCAAATGAATGTATAGGGTTCAAAATAAACCAAATTTTAGTGAAACCAAAAATAATAGAATCTATTTGAGAATATCTTTCCAATGAATCCGAAAAACTGAAATTTCATAGCGGGAATCAAATTTACGTCCAGTTGAAAATTCAGAATAGTCGTTATGGAATTCTGGCCCTTAAAAATGGAAATTTTGCAAACGACCACGGTTTTCGACGAAACCACTTTTGTTGGATCCGTAATGTCAAGTTATTGCTAGGTTTCCAAATTCATAATTTTTCGAATCAATATGTGAGCATGGCGGAGGAAAACGCGTTTGACCAGTTTTAGTTGATTTTAATCGACTGGAAAATGGCCATTTTTCAAATGGTATCAGAATTCGATGAAACTAGTTTTGTTAGGACCGTACCGTCAATACGAAGTTAGAAAATATTTTTCAAGAGTTCTTAGAGTCTGTATGTAACCCCAGTAAATTGAAATGTACGTTTAAAATTCAATATAAAGATTTAAATGTTAATTGAAATGAAAACTGATCGAAACGAAGGAATTGGCTTACGCAACATATCCCATTGCGTTCGGAATGGGGGAAATGTGCTATGGACGACAATCGATGGGTTCGATTTGGGGTTCGAATGTAAAGAGTACTTTTTATGCAAAATAAAATAAATAAAAGGATTATAAAGTCAACGCCCTCTATACTTAACCCCCCCCCCCTCGGTTATCGTTTTCCCCAGTTAGAAAATCGCGCCCTAAAATAAAAAATAAAAAATCAAAGAACCCCGTCGCCGTTGTCAGATCCGCCCCCCTCCTCACCGCCGTCGCGGCCTATGCTTGTGCCTCCCCCACGACCGGCCGCCCCCTTTCCAACCTTCCTTCCCTTCCACCGCTCCTCCTCTGCTCAAAGACCCCGCACCCAATCTAAAACCCGCCGCCACACCCTGTTCCAGCCACACAGATCGCTGTCGCCGCCTCAGGTGTCTTCCCCTCCGTAGTAAGACCAGAAAAATGTGAGTTTTTTATACTAATTTTTATTTATTTATGTTAAAAAAAAGGATCTTTATATATATATATACGAATAGTGAAAAAAAATATAATTTTCACACATAAAGAAATGATTTTTATTTATACATGACGTGTTAAAGATTAGATTTTGTTTATAGGAAAAGTTGAAGTTTTTAGAAATGTTAAATTTTGATTTTTAGAAATGTAGAGATACGATCTTTAGAAATGTAAAATTTTGGTTTTTAGAAGAATAAAGATACGATTTTTTTTATAAATAAGAAGGTTAGATTTTTACTAATCTAAAGATGAGATCTTTTAATATATAAAGTCGAGATTTTTATTCATGAAAAGATCGGATTTTTATACATGTGAAGGTAGGATTTCTAGCATAGAAAAGTTGTGATTTTTGATAGCAAAAAGCTTTGATTTTTGAAATGCAAAAAGCTATGATTTTTGTTTACAAAAAGATTAGATTTTTAATTTAGTAAAGATTAGATTTTTGAAAGGAAAAAGTTATGATTCTTATTTTAAAGTAGCGATATAAAAATATAATTTTTATACATAAAGTGATATCCTAAAAATGCGATTTTTATACATGTAGATATGAAATAAAAATGAGATTTTTAACATAAACCGTGTGAAACAGATCTCGTTGGAAACGCAACGAAGAATTTCTACATATGAAGAGTCGCAGCGTTTGGTTTAGCTAGTCACTGAGAACTTCTCACGTTTATTTTTATTTCTAGTTTGAAATATATACTAGGGTGCAGACGGTTCTTAGCAGCACCTGACACCCATCGTCCACATACCATGGACGGCTTGTTTGTTTGATTGATGTGTTGTGAAAATTGATTGTGTGATTGGAATTGAAATAGAATATAAATTCATGTGTTGAAATCAAATATATATATATTCACGTGTTGAAATAAAATAAATATTTATTTACAAATCGAACGATTTGTTTATGTACACCGATTTGACTGATATTGATTGGGACAATAAATTTTACACATCGCCCAACTGCACAAATAAAATATGTTTTTGCTGATTTGAAACCCCACATGGGTATTGGGATGACATTTGACGTACACTAATCCCGATTGTTTAGTTGTATGTCAATCGATGGGTTGATAGACTGTGTAAGCGTTAATTATTTATATTTAATGCTTATGCAGTTGTGTGGTGCACTCTGGATGATGGTTGATGATTTATCGTTGCTGTTATATACATGTGTTGTATGGAATCCATATAATTAATATTATATGGTATTGATTGGGCCTCATTCCAATTTGGAAAATAAGGAATATTATAAAAATACATTCATGTGTTGAATAGAATAAAAATTCATGTGTTGAATAGAATAAAAATTCATGTGTTGAATAGAAAATAAATTCATGTGTTGAATAGAATAAATTCATGTGTTGAATAGAATAAAAATTCATCTGTTGAATAGAAAATAAATTCATGTGTTGAATAGAATAAATTCATGTGTTGAATAGAATAAAAATTCATGTGTTGAATAGAATAAATTCATGTGTTGAATAGAATAAAAATTCATGTGTTGAATAATATAAATTCATGTGTTGAATAGAATAAATATTCATGTGTTGAATAGAATAAACATTCATGTGTTGAATAAAAGTCGTGTTGATTAGATTGACGCCATTTTGACATGAACGATATTTATATCGATTTTATTCATTTTTATAATGAATATTAAAAAAAAGTGATTTCAAAATATAACGTTTTTGAAAATATTATCATTTGTATATCTATGATGTGGAATATTCAATTTTGATTCGAAATTGAATATGAAGTTGAAATCGTTTCGAAAACGAATTTAAAACGATTTATAAAATACGTTTTGAAAGGAAATCAACGAAATATATAATATATATATATATATAATGGCCTGAATAGAACGCGCCGCGCCGCGGCAGTTCGCGAATTTTGACCATTGACTTCGAATGGATATTACGGGAGATCCGACTGTCGGATTCTCCTAAAACTGGAACCATTGGGTTCGTATCGAAAAGTGCTTTCTATCGAATATTAGAGATTTGAAATCTAACGGTTGAATTTGGAATTATATCCAAATCAAATTTGGAAAAGGTCGTTGCAAGTGCAGTTCGATGGCCGTTGCTGGAAATAGACTGTACGAGCCTTGATAAAATTATTAAAAATAGTAATAATTTGTGTAAAATCATAAGAAATGATTTGTCAAGAATTGGGATGAAAAACTCTAAATTTGAAAAGATAAAAGTAGATTTTTATCGAAATGAACAAGTTTTGAACTAGAATTATAATCCCATTTATTTTTAAAATAAATAAAGTGGATTTGAAATGGTTTTAAAAGTAGAATTCCAATAATTGAATTGGAATGGATTTGAATCGAAATTGTCTTTGGAATATTTCGATGTTGGATTTCGTGATGATATAGATATTGTTATGGGAATTTGAAAGATATATTTATATCTTATTTCTAATACGATATTTTTAGTCGTAGAATTTGATATTGAATATAAGCAGATATATTTTCTATTCAGAGCCTTGTATTTAATATCAAATGTGATTTGGGTTTGTCGTGAATGGTTGTCTTCATTAACACTGTTCTTAAACCCAGTTGAGAAAAAGATTAAATCTTTTTATTTGGATTTAATGAAGTATACGAATTAAATAATATTTAATTGGAATTGAATTGAAATTGATTTTTGGGTTAATCGTGAACGGTGTTTTAAATAACATTTGTTCTTTAATCCGATAATTAACGGAATATGATTGTGGTTGTCGTGAATGGTATCTTTAATAATACTGTTCTTAGACCGGGTTTATCCCATTGTGTATAACTCATATGACGATAAGTCGAAGATGAAGATGGTGGTTGAAGACCGGAGGTCTTCACATCGTTTGGGTGATTACTGAAGATCTTGATTGGGCTGTACACCCAAGAGGAGGGAATCAATTGGTGATCGTCCAGACGTACTTTGAGATCGATGGATATGCAAGGAATAAGGTTCCTCCGGTTTCGTTCAGACCAAGAACGAACTTGTAAATGGACTGTGTGTCTGACATTGGATTTTGTTCTGTGCTGATTGATCTCTATTAAATATACATCTGTTTGGCGACGGAGAATTTATTCTCTTACTTAACGCCCTTCTCTGAGATGTACGAGCTCAGAGGTTATATATTGATAGAAATCAGTCGCATGGAGTGAACTGCCTGTGTGGCACGCCTAAGTGGAAAATGATCAAGGCTTCTGTTGAAAAGCAAAGTCTTGTGGTTGATGATCAAAGCACCGCCTGTGTGGCATAGCTTTGTGTATAGCATGGATTCGCGAGCCTCACACGCTGGTATGAGCCAGAAACGGGAGAGGACCTTAGGGAGGACATGCATTTCTTTCTAGCTAGAGGTGGTGTCACTGCTTAAACTGGCTGACATTTATATTATTTTCACCTATGTGGTTGTTGCTGTTGCGAGGCGCTCGGTTATATCGGTCGATCCGGGACCGATGGAGTCATTCGTTGGCTCATTTACGCCCCAAAGGGCGGGGAAACGCAGTGTTCAGGAATTTTATTCCACATCGGTGGACCGGCCCTGTCGCTCCAAATGCTTGACTGAGTACTTGCCTGAGACATGGGCTAGATTGTCTCGAATTCGGTAGAGGACGATCCCTGGCCTCGGTTCACAGATGGAAATCCAACTTCCAATACGTGACTTTGCAGTTTTATTTGTAGAGCCTAGTATGGCAACATAGTGGTATAGGGCACTTATGCCGTCTATGATTGATACTTATGATTGAAATTGTTTTATACAATATGCACTTATAATAGTATCAAATGATTTGTTTTTAGCGTATCAAGCATTCTTTGGCTATTATAAGGTAAATACCCTATCCTACGCTTATGTTGCATTGTGTGATGGGACCTGGGTCTTATAATAGCTTCATTGTTCTTTATTTAGCATTGCGCTGTTGTTTTATGCACTGGTATTCTTGGGAGGAAACCCGTTCCGTGTTATACGGCGTGGTCCCTTGTTTTACCTAACTTTAAAATAAAGATTAATAACTGTTTTAGTTCTCACACCAGTCACATGACTGACCTGGAGTTTATTGTTTTAACCTAAACTCTGGGTGCCCTTATTTTGACATGGGCAGCTAGTAGTTTTGGTTTTGCAGATTTATATTCACAGGATCCTGGTTTACAGCTGGAACGATACTCGGAAAGCTCTGTATCCGTGTATTACGTTCAGTTGTGTTTTGTATTGTTTTTCCGCTACTATGTAATTTATTGTAATCTCTGATATTTTTCTGTTGTATTATAATTATTCATACTCTGTATATTCTTGTATTCTGATGGAATTGTTGTAATAAGCAATGAAATATTCTTCTGTTTGCGTTCCGATGTGGCTTGTTCTCAATTCAATCTGGGCTTTCCTTACCGGGGAAGTACGGGCTATCTCAGATCAGGATGGAGAGGGCTTCGATGTGGAGTAGTTTGGTGGAATTTGAAGAGATCTGGGGTCGATGATTTTTTTGATAACGTGGTTCCAGGTCGCGGCAATACTCATGTTCGGGGTCGGATTTTGATTCGGAAGGCACGAGCTTTGGCGAGTCGGTGCGGTGAGATGATGAGGTGAAGAGAAATCTGTGTGTGGTTTCGATTTTTGGTTTGGTGGAAGGATGGTGGTGTGTATGTGCATGGCCGTGCACAATAAAATGGGTTCCTAGAGCTTTGCTCGGAAAGAATAAAGGAGGAGAGGGAGAAGAAAGGGTCGCGGGTTGAAAGGCTTGGATCGGTGCTTGGGCTTTGGGATTGGGCCCGAATGATATAATTCCTTTCTAATCATTTTAAGTTAAGTTTAAAACATTATCAGCTTATATCTAACATAATTTAAATTGGATTTACGCACGGACAAGTTCTTTAGAACCATATTAAAGAGTGGAGTCCATTAGTATATAAGTTTGGAAATTTTCATTAGGTATAAATTTTTAATAAAATAAAATAAGAAGCCTTTATATTTAAAACGATATATATATAATAAATAAGGTCATTAATTCGAGACTATATATATATAATTAGCAGAACAATCATCGGATGCTAATGGAATGGATGGTAAAGCAGTAAGTATAGCAGTAGCAAGGTTCGTTGGTTTTTTCACCCTGAATGTAAAGATTTTTGGAGCTGTTTCGATGAGAACAATTTATTTAATCATTTACTTTAATTAGTAGTGAGTGATTAAATATGTGAAACACCCCACCTCCGTTAAGGTCACTCACAAAGGGAATGCCTTAACTTCGGTAGAGCATTTTAGGTAAAAGATACAGATAATTTACAAGATAGACATATAAATAGCAGAAAAACTAAATTTATTTCATAAGTACATGATTCAGTTAAAACATTACAACAACTGTCTCAAACCAACTTCCACATTATTACAATAAAAACCCTGTCTTGAATTAAAACATAAAGAAGCATTAAAACAACAGTAAGGTTGCATAAATCCCCAATAAGAGAGTATCCAAAGCAATAGCCCAAGGAAAAAGATTCCAAGCAATACATCTACTTTCTTCAAGCTGGAAATGATCCGATCTAAGTTGAAGTATTCCCTCCCTGCGGACCCGGGGGGGAGAGGAACGGAAGAAAAGAAGAAGAAAGAAAATGGGTCAGACATGAGTCTGGTAAGTCCAGTGACTATTTAGCATGTAAACATGGAAAGGGTTATGACATGAATAAACTGAATCTAGGACAACACCCTAGAAATAAGATAATAAGGATGAATATGCTATCGCACCCATTTTACTTCTCTTCACCACCTAACTAGTGTCCTAACTAGTAATCTATATAAAATGATCCTATTGTAATGAGATCCCAATCGCCGCAATTGTGGTAGCCTTCAGGTGTACATCTATTGTGAGGATTCCACCTCGATCTGCCTAATTGCCATGAACATGTTAGATGTATCTTTACTACCCTATCGATCGGCTCCTTACTCGTATAAATTTTTCCTTGTGTTTGTGTTAGTCGACCCTCTCTTGCATGTAGATAACCTGTGTTGGTCCCACCATAAGGTGTATCAATCCTTATGATAGCAACCCGACACGGTTCAAGATGCACAGTGTATAACTGCTGGTACCTAGTGCCTGCTTTTTCCCACTTCGGAGTACGTGCATGCCCGTAAACCGTCGGAACCTACACTGACGTACCCCTGCCACTGTTTTGATCGCTTATAATTAGCCCAGAAATCGTGCCCCACCCTTCCTAGTTCAGGGTACCGTGATACATCTATGTTGGTTACTGCTGAAATGGGTCCCCGTTACTAGGGTTTCCTATTAGTTAAGTTTGTGGGCCTATATTTACTGATATTACCGACCGACCCGATATGTACTTAACCCTCCCACTGATTCAGGCATGTTTATTCAATGGTTAAGTTTGTGGGCCTATATTTACTAATATTACCCACCAACCCGATATGTACTTAACCCTCCTACTGATTCAAGCATGTTTACTTAATGGTTAAGTTTTGTGGGCCTATATTTACTAATATTACCCACCCAACTTGCTATGTACTTAACCCTCCTGCACATTATGCCATATTGGTTAAGTGTTGTCCATTCATGTTAACTTAACCCACCCATTCATCATGTCATGTTGGTTAAGTGTTTCTTATTAACTTAACCCTCCTCACTTATCATGTTGGATTGGTTAAGTGTTTCCTATTAACTTAACCCCGTTTGTACATCAAGTTGTATTGGTCAAGTGTTTCTTGTTAACTTAACCCCACGTGTTCATTATGTTGTATTGGTTAAGTGTCATCAATCAATTCAAGTTACTTAACCCACCTACATGTCATGTTACTTTGGTTAAGCGTTGCCTTCTTATGTCAACTTAACCCTACCACAAATCAAGTTATATTGGTTAAGTGTTGCCCTCTTGATTTAACTTAACACTACCACAAATCAAGTCATATTGGTTAAGTGTTGCCCTCTTGATTTAAACTAACCTTACCACAAATCAAGTTATATTGGTTAAGTGTGGCCCTCTTGATTTAACTTAACCTTACCATAAATCAAGTCATATTGGTTAAGTGTTGCGCTCTTGATTTAACTTAACCTTACCACAAATCAAGTTATATTGGTTAAGTGTTTCTTATTAATTACTTAACCCTACCCAGTCATCATGCTATACTAGTTAAGTGTTTCCTATTAACTTAACCGTAGTCATTCATCTTGTTATATTGGTTAAGTGTTTCTCATTAACTTAACCCTAGTCATTTATCTTGTTATATTGGTTAAGTGTTTCTATTTAACTTAAGCCTAGTTATTTATTTTGTTCAGTATCATTAATTGATTTATTAATGCACCAACCTCTCACATTATATATGTGTTGTTGTGGTTACTGGATGTGCCGAGCGATTCCGGGCAGTTTTACACTACAACTCAATCTAGCCTCGGGTTTTCCTTGGGCATGATGCACTAACCTCTCACATTAGATAGGTGTTGTTGTGGTTACTGAATGTGCCGGGCAGTTTTACACCACAACTCAATCTAACCTCGGGTTAGGCACGTTCCTCTTTTACTTAATTTACATATTTACTTTTCATATTTGTATGTAAATTTTCCACAATTATTGCCATTCAAGCCATGCCCGATCTTTCCTCTAAATCATATTCAATATTTTTGGTATATAAATTATACCATTTTTATGCCACTAATCATTCATATATTTATGGGCCAAATTATTCCAATAATATAAATTAAAGATTTTTCCCAACGTTACCCCGTCATACGTTCGCAAAATTCACATAGAATGTTAGGCTCGTAATTTAGCCTAACTTATAGACAAAAGGGAAAGAAGGGAACATGTGCCATTCTTACAACATAATAAGGATCTAACTAAACTTGTGTCATATAAATTTTGGCATAAAACAATGAACTTGCTTTTTTGGATCCAATCAACATAAGTTTTAAGCATATGAAATTACCCAAATCCAACTAGGCATGTAAATGTAATCTTGCAATTTGGATCCAAATAAATATAAATCTTAAGCATATAGAATTTCACAAGTTCAACTAGGCTTGTGAATGTAATCTTGCAATTTGGGTCAAACTAAATATGAGTTTTAGGCATATAGAATTACACAAGTTCAACTTAGGCATGTGAATGTAAACTTGCAATTTGGACTCAATAAACATGAATCTTAAACATGTGGAATTACACAGGTTTAACAAGGCATGTAAATATGAACTTTTATTTTTGGATCCAACAAACATGAATCTTAAGCATATGGTTTTACACAAATTTAACAAGGCATGTAAATATGAACTTTAATCTTGGATCCAATTTTCATAGATCTAAATGTAAATCTAAACATAATACATGTCTTGGCCTAATAATTTGCATGTAACATAACATGAATGAATCACCAATTTTACATGATTGGTTTACATCAACATAATAACCACATAGCCTAACAACTTACATGTAACATAACATGAATGAATCACCAAACTTTACATAATACATGATTGGTTTAACACCAACATAATAACCACAATAATATCATAAGCATATACGATAGAATCGTTACAAGAATAGGCATGAATCAGCATCATCATTAGCTTACAACTAGGAATAACGCTAGTTTTCATTTTATTACAAATCATAATTTTTAATCATTCACATCTAAATAATAACAGGACTTACAAAGAAAAGAAAGTCTTGTTTTTCTGGGATCTGTTTTCTGAATATGAAAATCAATCCCTTGAAGAAGACAATCAATTCTCTAAGTAAGTTTTTGATTCGAAGCTTTTGACTCGCTTTCTAATTGAAGAAGAAATGGTGGCTAGGCTAGAACAGTCATGGACAACATGGTGGCTCCTTGGAATGAATTTGTGTGATTAAGGGTTTGAGGATTAGGGTTGCTTTTATCGAAGTTTAATCTTATGTGAGCTGTTAGATCGTTTTAGGAGAAATCACAACATCCAGATTAGATAGAGTTATCCAGAATTGCCACCTAAGCCCTAGTGACTCAGCAATAGGTCAGAAAGGACTCAGCAATGAGTCAGAATCGTCTCAGATTGGATCTGGGCCGGGGGGGGAGGGAGGGGGAGGGGTTGGTCGAACCCCTGGTCGACCTGGCCTGGGGTAGGTCGACCTGCCTTGGTATAGGTCGACCATTAGGTCGACTGTCTGGGTTATTTTACTATTTAATTTTCTGAATTTCTCTTGAATCTTCCGAAGGCCATAACTCCTTTATACAAAGTCCAATTTACGAAAACTTGGACTCTATTCCAAGCAGAATTCCGAGGCGAACGCAATGATGTAACCCATTTCCCTTAATTCTCACTTTAAAAATTAAGTATTCTTTAATTCTTTCTTTTAATATTCTCAAAAAATACGGGGTGTTACATTTTCCCCTCCTTAAAGGATTTCGTCCCTGAAATCTCTAAGTTAAGAAGAATGCATATCCTAACATCCAACATTCATCTACTCAACCATTCAATCACAGGCGTCCATTGTCCTTAAAAATATTTCTAATTCTTTCATAATCATATGCATAGTGTGTGTACATGTACTTATCTAATGCAAAATCAGGCGGTCTACTGATTCAGTTGACCTCCTCAGTGCGAATTATGTCAGTGCCATGAGTCCATCATGTATGCAGTTATTCCTAATCGTACTTTATAACTTCTACACGAGTGCACAATCATTCATGCAAATGCAACATCCATATGGTAACACATCAAGTTTCAGTTCATATATATATAAATTCACTCATGCATATGCAATATGAAAGTGACTGAGCCGATCTAGTGCCTAATGTGTGTATATGCATCGACGAGCAACCACTTGCAACCACCAATCATAATATGTTTCAAACACATGTTTGCATTCATTGGCTTCTACATAAGGATTGAAGATATGACCCAGCGGATATTCCTAAACAGATAGAAGCAAACATGCATAGAATTCCTAGAAAAAGAGATCAAGGATATACCCTTAAGAAAAAGGGTATGATGCGCGTGTCTTATCTTCGGTCTCCCACATCGCGTCTTCTTGAGCTTCACTCTACTGTACCTTAACTATTTTAACTTCACGGTTGTGAAGTTTCTTGACCTCCATTTCCAAAGCTCACTAGTAAAGATAGGACCTCTAGCACTTACTATGCTAGAGGGTATCCAATGTAGTCGAACTATCTTTCCACGATAAACAGGTGTGAGCCATGATACCAAGTGTATATACTAAAATGATTAGAGGTCTCTCCTCTACTTAGCTTATCCATCATGTCATAAATCTGAGGGTCTAAAGCTAAAGGTTGCTATGTACTTTTTACCTCTCTTAAGGTCAGTCTTACTCTAGGGCGCCTTCCATAACCATTTATTTCTCACGCAAACCACCCTAGTCGAACTGGACATCCCTCAAGTACAAGCCCCAAAGACCTAAACCAATATCAGACAAGCACCCAAGGAATACCTCCTCCGAATTTGGATGATTTATGTGAGATGATACTAGCAAAACAACCAAACAATTGAGCACTTAACCGACTCTGGTTATCCTCGCCAATCTTGCTCCAAAACTATCGTTGATCGCAAAATTGGCTTTGCATTGTCAACTTGATATATGCGGAAGTCTATCTCGAATTTTAGGGGGAAAATCCCTAACCTAATCAAAAACATCTAAGTACTCATGGACTACTCTAATGAATCGCAAGTCATCGATAGATGCATCAAGTGATTCTAGGTAGCTAAGCCTAACTGATCCCTTAAGATCGCACGAAGTCTCGAGGGTATTCCCGAAGCAAGTCAAAAGTCCAACTACCCTCCTTTCACAATTACTAGTTAACCAATCCATGCCTAGAATCAACCCATAGCCCATGAAACCATAAACATAAGCATTACACTTAAACTCAATACTTAACGTAGATATTCTCAAATCCTTACAAACCAAAGATGAATGAGCCGAACCCCAAATTGGATTTGAGACAATAATGGGATCTTCTACTATACAAGTACCAAGGTGCAGAGACTCAACTACGGAAGCAGATATAAACGAATGTGCAGCACTGAAATCAAAAACAGAACTAACAGGATGATCAAAAAGAAGAACTAAACTTTACTATCTTTCTCTCAGGTACGTTGGCGGTGAAAGCATGCACTTGCCTTTCTGAAAATCCTGTCCTTGTCCTTTGGGAAATCCTTGATAAGATTGCCCTGCCTCACCATGCTGATAACAACCACTTGTCTTTTACTTCCTATAATTAAATGACCTGCTATACCACAGAAAATATACTTCCTCTTGTTGCGGGATCTAGTATTTCCTCTGCCCTTCTTATATTCCAATCCCTTGTTTGTGATTCTTCCCCTTTAGCCTCTTTCACTTTACCTCCTTTGTGAACCATATTGACAAGCCTTTCGAACGTTGCCTCAATCGCACGGGAAACCCTACAAAGCTTGGAAGAGAATCAGCCGTAGGTGAAACTATTACGACTATGAATGGAGGTTGGGCACTTCCTCGCCCTTTGACAGGTGTCGTAGTCTCATCGAGCCTACGGAACCATGTCGCGATGAGGTTACCTCCCAGAGAGCCAGGAGCCCCGAAGACTCAGGAAAGAAGGAAACAAGGATTCAAGCAGAAGATCTAAAGATAGTGCTTATGGCTTTGGGAAATATGCCTTTAAAACAAAAAATTTCTTTTAAAAATGCTTGTTTTAAAACTGTTTTGAAAATAATTTTTCAAATCTTTTATCTGATCCTGTAACCTTCAGCTCTGATACCAAATGAAACACCCCACCACCGTTATGGTCACTCACAAAGGGAATGCCCTAACTTCCATAGAGCATTTTAGGTAAAAGATACAGATAATTTACAAGATAGACATATAAACAGTGGAAAAACTAAATTTATTTCATAAGTTCGTGATTCAGTTAAAACATTACAACAACTATCTCAAACCAACTTCCACATTATTATAATAAAAACTCTGTCTTGAATTAAAACATAAAGAAGCATTAAAACAACAGTAAGGTAGCATAAATCCCCAATAAGAGAGTATCCAAAGACATAGCCCAAGGAAAAAGATTCCAAGCAATAAATCTACTTTCTTCAAGCTGGAAATGATCCGATCTAAGCTGAAGGATTCCCTCCCTGCGGACTTGGGGGGAGGGGAACGGAAGAAAAGATGACGAAAGAAAATGGGCCAGACATGAGTCTGGTAAGTCCAGTGACTATTTAGCATGTAAACAAGGAAAGGGTTATGACATGAATAAACTGAATCTAGGACAACAACCTAGAAATAAGATAATAAGGCTGAATATGCTATTGCACCCATTTTACTTCTCTGCACCACCTAACTAGTGTCCCAACAAGTAATCTATATAAAATGATCCTATTGTAATGTGTAACGGATGGAATTTTCGACCCAGAAAATCAACATAAAAACACACTGTTGACTATTCAAGCATCGAAAACACCAGGACATTAATAGAAGAATTTAGAGGGTGAGAAAGAAAAGATAGAACTAATAGAATAGAAGAAGAAGAAGATCACAACTGAACAGAATCAGAGTAACACGAAACTCGCAGCGGAACAAAATAAGATGTATTATATAACATAACTTTGAATACAAAACTGTATTGTATATACATACCATTATCAGAGTACAATACATCATATCACAGCGGAAATAACTCTACATAACTAATGGTGAAGCTTCCTGCTTTTGAGCTCCTCCAAGTGAATCTGCAAAGCCTGAAACACTTGACTGCCCGTACAAATTTGGGCACCCAAGAGTTTAGGGAAAACAAACAAAATAAACTCTGGGTCAGTCATGGGACTGGTATGAGTAAATTCCAACTATACGGTTTTACTTTAAAGAAAATCCTTTTGGAACAAAAAGGATAATAGTAAGACCAGCCCACACATAAACATGGACGGCTTTTACCTTACTATAACCCAAATTACTTTGATATCAAAAACAATGATATTATGATAATGTCTAAACAAATAATTATCAAAGTAGCAGAACGCTTGCATCTCACGTTCCACATATATATAGCATAAAATCATAAACCGCAGGGCACTTATTGGAGATTGGATTTCAACGGACAAGGTATGGGAGCACCTTCTGAATAGTGTACTCTAGAGGGGGTACACTCAGGGTTCAACAAGAACGTCTTGCAACCCGGCCACACATGACCGCTCACTCATTTAGCTTGAGTGTCGCGAATATATTGCCACCACGGTTGTAGGCCATCCAACCGTCATTCGAAGATACAGAATCGAAAAGAAGTATAAATATGAATTTTCTCTAGATCGGTGACAATACACCCTGCTTGGGGATGACCCAACTAGCCATGCTGCCTAGCCCAACTTTTGTTACTTTCTGGTTGTGAGGCTAGAGGCTACGTCTATCTTCAGAACATCTGATCACCATTCACTTTGAATGCCACATCGTCAAATCCGTAATCACACATTGATTACACAAATGCACACTAGGTGTAAAATAAAGAGAAGTTATCTTCTCCCCACCAACTTGGTATATTCGTAAAATCAACGGCATGACCGTTGGAAATACTCTGTCAGACACTCGTCCATACAAGTTGCCCTGGGACTGGACAAACAAATAAACATCATTCTAGAACTGGACGACCCTTGCATTTAACTCCGTCTTCAATCATCTTCAGCGTATCTAATTCGCAACGGTTATGCCTATACGGAGTGGTTTCGGATAACGTATCCAACCGGTCTCTCCATATCGACAACGATGGTCAAACACTTCGATAGTCGGTTATTTAACTATCGAAGTAAAAACAACATTCATTCTAATGTATAATTAACATCACACAACCACGGGTATTTTTAATTTTAACATTCGACTTTATTATTCGAATTCTCATATCTTACCAGATATTTCTCAAATCCCGTTTTAGCCTTTCCATACTTCCTGGAAAACATTTCCAGTTATTATAAACTCTTATTCTTTCATGTTTCCAGAAAACATACGTTATTAACGTTCGAACTATTTTCATTAATTTCACATTCTTTATTTTCTACCCTTGGACAATCTACCCTATTTGCATTGGAAAATACTTCCAATTTCATTTTAACCTTTTAATCGGCCCAACGTTCACTTTTAAAACATTATTCACTTTGAAATGTGAATATCATTTCTATTATAGAAATCTGAACATCTTTATCAAATAAATCAATACCATGATCCCGTTTATCGAAATCTCTTTCATACTTTATATATTCCTATTCCACTTTGTAAACTCTGTTTCTAAGTCAACTTCTTATCAAATCGATATCAAGTTTAAACTAAGTACTGACTCCTATCCTCTTTAACATTTATTTGTTTACAACTAAATGTTAATTATTATATCAGATTATAATCCCTAAAAATAGTTTACTTTTAATACATTCGACATCGTCGAATTCTAGTTACAAATCCTAATGGTTTAATTCTAATCACATTTCGAACATCGAAATGCTGTCATCAGTTTCTAATACGATTCCCCAATTCTTTTTCTAAACTCTTTCTTATATTTCTTTGAACAAACGTCGTTACTTATTACTCTAGAATAAGTGGATTTCAAACCAACCTGTTACATTTCCTAGGAAGTGCTGCTATATATAAAAGTCATGCTTAAGTCAAATCAACAGCAGTTAATTTGTCGCTATAGTTCTAAACTTGTCATACGCTGTAATATTCTCCTTATAACTAATTACAGTCACACTTACCTTATCAACAGCGTTATTTTATTGCTATAGTTCAACTTGTCATACGCTGTAATATCCTTTGTTATAACTAATCTTGACATAACAGTCACACTTATCTTATCAACAGCGTTATTTTATCGCTATAATTCTAAGACTTGCATACGCTGCCATATTCCTTTTATACTAATCTTGACATCTATTTCTGTTACAAAAATCTTAACATCTCTTTCCGTTACAAAAATCTTAACATCTCTTTTCGTTACAAACTGATATCGTTCCTCGGAAATAGCGAAGCCGTTCAAGTTGGGGTATTTTATTTACCTCTCAGACCTTGATCGACAACGTTCTTACCTTAGAACCGATACAAGTCTGTATTCAAATTCCTTATTACTTAATATATTTATTAAATCGTATTTCCTTGTTGTATTTTGGAATATGGTTTTACAACACCATATTCTTACTTTGGAATCTCTGTGGTTTATGCATATTTAATTTAAACATTAACTCTTTGCTTTCTCCATTCCCAGTTCTTATCCATAACTTCTTAAATGGTAATTAACTCTCATTAATTTCGATAAACTTATTTCTAACCTGTTTTCATTAGATTAATTAAAGACCAATTAATCTAATAATCATGTTCCCAAATAACAGTTGATTAAATCAACTTATTTCCATCAGTAAATTCGTTAACTGATTTTAATTACCTCTTAACATTAGATTAATCTAATTAATCTAATGATATCTCTAAATTATTTATCTTAAATATAATTATCCAAATATTGAATCGTCGGATAGTTTTTACTTTATAAACTTGTTTAAATATCAACAATCGCTTTTATTTGCTTTATAAAAACGAACTCTAAAATACTGGTTTATAATAGAACTTCTATTATAAAATGTAAAACTTCACTTTAATTATAAAAATATAATTTCTATAATTAACTTCATTGATTTGCCTGACGGTAAATCAGTTTCTTAACAAAACGATGGTTTTACGGTCGACTGTTTACATTTTCTAAATCGATATCGTTTATTTATTTAATCTAAACAAATGTTGAATTTTCGTTCAACATCAATATTCACACCGGGTTTTAAATAAAATTCGGGTTCAACCATGCATACAAAAAAAACAGTTCATACAAATATCGAGGAATCCGGTCGGATTCCTCCAACCGGTTTCCACATCCACAGATGTCAGTCAACACAATTTACACTAACTCTATACTAGGGGATATTCAAATTGATGGAATCAGTGTCCAACCGATGATGTATGCATATGTAACGGTATATAATATTTAATCAAATTAATTGTAATCTTCCTAATCGTCCATCATACAGCATTCAAACAATATTAAAACATAATTAAATATTGTAAAATAGATCAGAGTTAGTGATTTTACTCACCGTCGAGCTTTCCAACTCCAAACCACATGCCATGCCATACTCAATACCGTCGAGACATCCACCCCCCTGCGCTCACTATCATTCACGGAAACACACAACACCCTCTCCATTTAACTCCTCGTCAACTTGTTTTCTTCACTTCACAGTTCCACTCCAGTACCACTAACGTCCAGGACTACTCCACCTTCCACTCTTCATCCACTTAACATCCGCACTACCTCATCACAAAACTTCAAACCGATCCTTCTTCTACACAGACCCGTGCTTCCAAATTTCTTCCATTCCTTTCACCAACTTTGATCCCATCGTTCCCATGTGTTGCTCGCTTACAGTATTCCTTTTCTTCATCATTTCCGTTTTTAAACACTGGACCAAAGTTCAACGTATTCCCCTCATTTCATGCATCTTCTTTTATTAACATCACCTTTTATATATATATAAAATGCGTTAGTCCCACTATTCCCCTGTTTCAATGCATTCACCTCCAACAGCAAGTTCTTTCCCTTCTTCTTGAAATACATAGCCTCCTGCAACTTTCACGTTCCTCCGTTCTTCATTCAACTGCACCAGTTCCCGGATCATTCTCCTCTTTTCCTACTGTCTGCTCCCACCTTTTATCTACAATTCTTTCTTCTACTTCCTATACATATTCCGCACAACCCATAACAGGAGCCCTCCAGATGTTTTCTTGTCTTGCCGTCCACGCTCTCACTTCTTTCATTATTTTAGAACATGTGAGCCTGCATATTATTGCCGAATACATGCATCTCCCTTGATACTTAGAATCCCACGCTCTCCCCTTGCCTGCATGCGCCGATTTCTCCTCCTACCGTACCCTCTTCCCCCCTAAACAATACGCAAAACCCACCATGTCCTTACTTGCTCCTTTGTACTAACTTGCATGGCCACCCAACTCCGTTGTTGCTAGCTTGCATGCTACCCGATCAATCCCGCAGTTCCAGACCTTCACACCCCATTTCCACAAACTACCACACTTCCAAAATAAACAACTCCGAACTCTTCTACTCCACCCACCACACGTCTGCACTTCACATTCTCCCCTGAAACGACAGATCCAACTTCCACCCACTACATCACGTACAATAGTGCCTTCTAGAAGTCGCCACACTTTTTCCATCAACCGCATACTTCAAGTCAGACCCTCTTCTCATAAAGAAATGAAAACTTCTGTACTGATATACGCATGTTGGTCCCCTGCTTCATGAATCACGTGAACTTGCATCTTCACTTCGTTCTTCACAGTCCTCATATTTACTCTACAGACCGCATACTTCTCCACATGCTTCACGTTACCATATGCTTGAAAATATCAGCTCCTTCATGTTGTATTCGCTCCTTCTTTGTAAATGGCCACAGCTCCTCTCCGGACACCACTACTTTATCACTGTCGTTTGCCCGGACCACTCAGCGTTTAGATGATTTTGTTTGCATTTAACATGGAGTTTGTGTTTTGTATTCGGTGGAGATAATATTTCATTTTGTTCTTCGTTTCCTGCTGAGTTTTTGGATCTGGCGTTTTATATAGAAGAGGTTACTTCAGTGTTAAGGAGTAGAGGTATAGGTAGTTTATATTTCCCATGTATTGGCTGATGGTGTATGGTGAGATGATAGGGTATGGACTGGTCTCTAGGGGGATGGGTTTTATATGGCAGCGTATGGGGTTGGCAGGCTTCAGCATGTAGCTTGCGTGTTGGGGTAGAGAATAGGGTATGCATACTTTTAAACATAGGTCAGTAGTGTTGTTTTTCTTTGGTGTTAAGTAATACACGTATATATATATTAGAGTAGAGGGGAGGGACGTGCTGTTTCCACTAGGTTCATGGGTTCTCATTAATGTGAGAAGGCCTTGCCCATGCGTGATTTAAGGGACTAGTTGTCTTTAGGTAGCTGATGTACCAAAAAGAGAAGTATATTATGGTTTATTTTAATACAAAATATCTTTCTTTTATTTACCAACTTGCGTGGAACGTTTATCGTAGAGCCATTTTGATTGTATATTTTAGATGGATAGAGTAGCCCGTCATGTATACATTCATATATTCAGTTTCATGTTGTTAAAGTTAGCGTACCCTGTCATGTAAACTCCAAGCTGTTACAGACAGATATAAGAATACGATCGTGTCCAGTGAGGTGCCACGGTCTCAAAAATATAATAATACCGGTAGTTTGACTTATATTTTGAAATCCCGAAATACCGATACAGGGTGCACAATACTCCAAATAAAAAGTTGCTTATTTAATTAATTAAAAATTACAGTAAAATTCTAAAAATTAAATTATCGCTGCGCCTCAAAAGAACCTTGTCCCGATTTGCAACCGATATCAAGTTATATTCAAATAACCGTTAATGTCGATATACGATTTCATTGCGACTTTCTGAATATTTGATTTGGACATATCTTGCAGTCTGTACGACGAAATCTCCATTTTCCACTTCCGTTAGAGAGATACAGTTCAACAGATTCCAACGTTTCTCGTTTCGAAGAAATCCGATTCAAAACGAGTCCGGTACACTCAGTTGAAGTTCAGAACGTTAAATTACGAACTGCAGCGTCGTTATGGGCTCGATTATAATTAATATATATCTTTATACGTTCAACTTCGTTTTAATTAATATATAAATCCACTTATATTACAAATTCAATATTTAAACTGATTTAAATATTCAAATACAAACCGACAAAAATGCGAGACGTTACAGACCTTCCCCCTTAAAATAATTTCGTCCTCGAAATTGCTAAGATAGGGAAAATGCTACAATCTATGTTATAACCTAGTTAAAAATCTTTTTGGTTTACTTCATAATTCCAGTTTCCACTGAACTGATTATTTCCAATTAAAATATTAATTCCTTATTATTTCGAATATTTTCAAAATTTCTGAAAATTTCCTAACAGCTTAAATTTTCTGAGAATCTCGCCAGCATCTCCTCTGCACGGCTCACTCGGTACTACTACAACTTGCCACTCTGGGCCTTCTCCAATCCAAAAGAAAATCAATAACTAAGCATCTTGCCAAACGTGATGATAAATCTCATATTCCAAATTCTTACTTGGTAATCCAATTCCATAACCAAGTTCGGTTCAAATTCAAAATCTTATTTCACCAATTCAATTACTTTGCCAAGTCAAATCTTTATTCTAGTACGATTTCCACTTACTTGGCTTCAATTTAACTCCCATTTTATTTGACTTAGTTAAATTCTTTATTTATTCACTTCATAAGTAAATTTTAAATTTCAGAATTCAAATTCCTGGGGTTTTTATTTCAAATCAGTTTGAAATCATATATAATTCAAAACATTTGAATTTCTGACAACTTGTTTCTCACAAACAAAATCTTTGGTAGTAATCCGTCACTCAGCAACTCGAAAATGAACACCGATAATGGTCGACTTCATCATCGGAATTTATTTCCCAGCGATCAAAGTGATTTCAATACTATATCACTTTCAAAACTTATTTTCAAACATTTCATTTTGAAATCACTACAAAATATACTTCACAACGTTTAGAAAACAGTTCTAAATTCACCCAGGATCTTAAAAATTCCATATGTTTAATCCAAAATTTATTTACAACATCTTCTCAAATTTCTAGAGTTTTATTTCAATTCTGGTTTTTAAATTCAAATTCAGCTCATCTGATTTTGCATATCATACTTATAATATTTCGATTGGTAGTTTATATAACCAACTTAATTATAATCCTGTTCGATCATAATAATGATCACATATCCAATATATTATATTAATATCAAGATATACACTTCTTTTTATATCAAAATATACTTTGGGTAAAATTATTTCATTTACCCTCTCTTCAAAACATACTGTGTCGAATTACTCTGTTCAAGAGTTTAGAAACACCTATCAACTCAGTTTGCATTACTGTTTCGACCAGAATTCATAAACCACTCGACTGACCAGTCAACATAATATAAAATAGTTTTTATATTAATCACAAATACGCGCTCATATATATACACTCAACTCAATCTAGAGTATTACTGACTCTATCTCTATTGAGTTACGCCACAGAGCCAAGGTAATCACTTAACCTTCAGCTCTGATACCATCTGTAACGGATGGAATTTTCGACCCAGAAAATCAACATAAAAACACACTGTTGACTATTCAAGCATCGAAAACACCAGGACATTAATAGAAGAATTTAGAGGGTGAGAAAGAAAAGATAGAACTAATAGAATAGAAGAAGAAGAAGATCACAACTGAACAGAATCAGAGTAACACGAAACTCGCAGCGGAACAAAATAAGATGTATTATATAAAATAACTTTGAATACAAAACTGTATTGTATATACATACCATTATCAGAGTACAATACATCATATCACAGCGGAAATAACTCTACATAACTAATGGTGAAGCTTCCTGCTTTTGAGCTCCTCCAAGCGAATCTGCAAAGCCTGAAACACTTGACTGCCCGTACAAATTTGGGCACCCAAGAGTTTAGGGAAAACAAACAAAATAAACTCTGGGTCAGTCATGGGACTGGTGTGAGTAAATTCCAACTATACGGTTTTACTTTGAAGAAAATCCTTTTGGAACAAAAAGGATAATAGTAAGACCAGCCCACACATAAACATGGACGGCTTTTACCTTACTATAACCCAAATTACTTTGATATCAAAAACAATGATATTATGATAATGTCTAAACAAATAATTATCAAAGTAGCAGAACGCTTGCATCTCACGTTCCACATATATATAGCATAAAATCATAAACCGCAGGGCACTTATTGGAGATTGGATTTCAACGGACAAGGTATGGGAGCACCTTCTGAATAGTGTACTCTAGAGGGGGTACACTCAGGGTTCAACAAGAACGTCTTGCAACCCGGCCACACATGACCGCTCACTCATTTAGCTTGAGTGTCGCGAATATATTGCCACCACGGTTGTAGGCCATCCAACCGTCATTCGAAGATACAGAATCGAAAAGAAGTATAAATATGAATTTTCTCTAGATCGGTGACAATACACCCTGCTTGGGGATGACCCAACTAGCCATGCTGCCTAGCCCAACTTTTGTTACTTTCTGGTTGTGAGGCTAGAGGCTACGTCTATCTTCAGAACATCTGATCACCATTCACTTTGAATGCCACATCGTCAAATCCGTAATCACACATTGATTACACAAATGCACACTGGGTGTAAAATAAAGAGAAGTTATCTTCTCCCCACCAACTTGGTATATTCGTAAAATCAACGGCATGACCGTTGGAAATACTCTGTCAGACACTCGTCCATACAAGTTGCCCTGGGACTGGACAAACAAATAAACATCATTCTAGAACTGGACGACCCTTGCATTTAACTCCGTCTTCAATCATCTTCAGCGTATCTAATTCGCAACGGTTATGCCTATACGGAGTGGTTTCGGATAACGTATCCAACCGGTCTCTCCATATCGACAACGATGGTCAAACACTTCGATAGTCGGTTATTTAACTATCGAAGTAAAAACAACATTCATTCTAATGTATAATTAACATCACACAACCACGGGTATTTTTAATTTTAACATTCGACTTTATTATTCGAATTCTCATATCTTACCAGATATTTCTCAAATCCCGTTTTAGCCTTTCCATACTTCCTGGAAAACATTTCCAGTTATTATAAACTCTTATTCTTTCATGTTTCCAGAAAACATACGTTATTAACGTTCAAACTATTTTCATTAATTTCACATTCTTTATTTTCTACCCTTGGACAATCTACCCTATTTGCATTGGAAAATACTTCCAATTTCATTTTAACCTTTTAATCGGCCCAACGTTCACTTTTAAAACATTATTCACTTTGAAATGTGAATATCATTTCTATTATAGAAATCTGAACATCTTTATCAAATAAATCAATACCATGATCCCGTTTATCGAAATCTCTTTCATACTTTATATATTCCTATTCCACTTTGTAAACTCTGTTTCTAAGTCAACTTCTTATCAAATCGATATCAAGTTTAAACTAAGTACTGACTCCTATCCTCTTTAACATTTATTTGTTTACAACTAAATGTTAATTATTATATCAGATTATAATCCCTAAAAATAGTTTACTTTTAATACATTCGACATCGTCGAATTCTAGTTACAAATCCTAATGGTTTAATTCTAATCACATTTCGAACATCGAAATGCTGTCATCAGTTTCTAATACGATTCCCCAATTCTTTTTCTAAACTCTTTCTTATATTTCTTTGAACAAACGTCGTTACTTATTACTCTAGAATAAGTGGATTTCAAACCAACCTGTTACATTTCCTAGGAAGTGCTGCTATATATAAAAGTCATGCTTAAGTCAAATCAACAGCAGTTAATTTGTCGCTATAGTTCTAAACTTGTCATACGCTGTAATATTCTCCTTATAACTAATTACAGTCACACTTACCTTATCAACAGCGTTATTTTATTGCTATAGTTCAACTTGTCATACGCTGTAATATCCTTTGTTATAACTAATCTTGACATAACAGTCACACTTATCTTATCAACAGCGTTATTTTATCGCTATAATTCTAAGACTTGCATACGCTGCCATATTCCTTTTATACTAATCTTGACATCTATTTCTGTTACAAAAATCTTAACATCTCTTTCCGTTACAAAAATCTTAACATCTCTTTTCGTTACAAACTGATATCGTTCCTCGGAAATAGCGAAGCCGTTCAAGTTGGGGTATTTTATTTACCTCTCAGACCTTGATCGACAACGTTCTTACCTTAGAACCGATACAAGTCTGTATTCAAATTCCTTATTACTTAATATATTTATTAAATCGTATTTCCTTGTTGTATTTTGGAATATGGTTTTACAACACCATATTCTTACTTTGGAATCTCTGTGGTTTATGCATATTTAATTTAAACATTAACTCTTTGCTTTCTCCATTCCCAGTTCTTATCCATAACTTCTTAAATGGTAATTAACTCTCATTAATTTCGATAAACTTATTTCTAACCTGTTTTCATTAGATTAATTAAAGACCAATTAATCTAATAATCATGTTCCCAAATAACAGTTGATTAAATCAACTTATTTCCATCAGTAAATTCGTTAACTGATTTTAATTACCTCTTAACATTAGATTAATCTAATTAATCTAATGATATCTCTAAATTATTTATCTTAAATATAATTATCCAAATATTGAATCGTCGGATAGTTTTTACTTTATAAACTTGTTTAAATATCAACAATCGCTTTTATTTGCTTTATAAAAACGAACTCTAAAATACTGGTTTATAATAGAACTTCTATTATAAAATTTAAAACTTCACTTTAATTATAAAAATATAATTTCTATAATTAACTTCATTGATTTGCCTGACGGTAAATCAGTTTCTTAACAAAACGATGGTTTTACGGTCGACTGTTTACATTTTCTAAATCGATATCGTTTATTTATTTAATCTAAACAAATGTTGAATTTTCGTTCAACATCAATATTCACACCGGGTTTTAAATAAAATTCGGGTTCAACCATGCATACAAAAAAAACAGTTCATACAAATATCGAGGAATCCGGTCGGATTCCTCCAACCGGTTTCCGCATCCACAGATGTCAGTCAACACAATTTACACTAACTCTATACTAGGGGATATTCAAATTGATGGAATCAGTGTCCAACCGATGATGTATGCATATGTAACGGTATATAATATTTAATCAAATTAATTGTAATCTTCCTAATCGTCCATCATACAGCATTCAAACAATATTAAAACATAATTAAATATTGTAAAATAGATCAGAGTTAGTGATTTTACTCACCGTCGAGCTTTCCAACTCCAAACCACATGCCATGCCATACTCAATACCGTCGAGACATCCACCCCCCTGCGCTCACTATCATTCACGGAAACACACAACACCCTCTCCATTTAACTCCTCGTCAACTTGTTTTCTTCACTTCACAGTTCCACTCCAGTACCACTAACGTCCAGGACTACTCCACCTTCCACTCTTCATCCACTTAACATCCGCACTACCTCATCACAAAACTTCAAACCGATCCTTCTTCTACACAGACCCGTGCTTCCAAATTTCTTCCATTCCTTTCACCAACTTTGATCCCATCGTTCCCATGTGTTGCTCGCTTACAGTATTCCTTTTCTTCATCATTTCCGTTTTTAAACACTGGACCAAAGTTCAACGTATTCCCCTCATTTCATGCATCTTCTTTTATTAACATCACCTTTTATATATATATAAAATGCGTTAGTCCCACTATTCCCCTGTTTCAATGCATTCACCTCCAACAGCAAGTTCTTTCCCTTCTTCTTGAAATACATAGCCTCCTGCAACTTTCACGTTCCTCCGTTCTTCATTCAACTGCACCAGTTCCCGGATCATTCTCCTCTTTTCCTACTGTCTGCTCCCACCTTTCCTCTACAATTCTTTCTTCTACTTCCTATACATATTCCGCACAACCCATAACAGGAGCCCTCCAGATGTTTTCTTGTCTTGCCGTCCACGCTCTCACTTCTTTCATTATTTTAGAACATGTGAGCCTGCATGTTATTGCCGAATACATGCATCTCCCTTGATACTTAGAATCCCACGCTCTCCCCTTGCCTGCATGCGCCGATTTCTCCTCCTACCGTACCCTCTTCCCCCCTAAACAATACGCAAAACCCACCATGTCCTTACTTGCTCCTTTGTACTAACTTGCATGGCCACCCAACTCCGCTGTTGCTAGCTTGCATGCTACCCGATCAATCCCGCAGTTCCAGACCTTCACACCCCATTTCCACAAACTACCACACTTCCAAAATAAACAACTCCGAACTCTTCTACTCCACCCACCACACGTCTGCACTTCACATTCTCCCCTGAAACGACAGATCCAACTTCCACCCACTACATCACGTACAATAGTGCCTTCTAGAAGTCGCCACACTTTTTCCATCAACCGCATACTTCAAGTCAGACCCTCTTCTCATAAAGAAATGAAAACTTCTGTACTGATATACGCATGTTGGTCCCCTGCTTCATGAATCACGTGAACTTGCATCTTCACTTCGTTCTTCACAGTCCTCATATTTACTCTACAGACCGCATACTTCTCCACATGCTTCACGTTACCATATGCTTGAAAATATCAGCTCCTTCATGTTGTATTCGCTCCTTCTTTGTAAATGGCCACAGCTCCTCTCCGGACACCACTACTTTATCACTGTCGTTTGCCCGGACCACTCAGCGTTTAGATGATTTTGTTTGCATTTAACATGGAGTTTGTGTTTTGTATTCGGTGGAGATAATATTTCATTTTGTTCTTCGTTTCCTGCTGAGTTTTTGGATCTGGCGTTTTATATAGAAGAGGTTACTTCAGTGTTAAGGAGTAGAGGTATAGGTAGTTTATATTTCCCATGTATTGGCTGATGGTGTATGGTGAGATGATAGGGTATGGACTGGTCTCTAGGGGGATGGGTTTTATACGGCAGCGTATGGGGTTGGCAGGCTTCAGCATGTAGCTTGCGTGTTGGGGTAGAGAATAGGGTATGCATACTTTTAAACATAGGTCAGTAGTGTTGTTTTTCTTTGGTGTTAAGTAATACACGTATATATATATATTAGAGTAGAGGGGAGGGACGTGCTGTTTCCACTAGGTTCATGGGTTCTCATTAATGTGAGAAGGCCTTGCCCATGCGTGATTTAAGGGACTAGTTGTCTTTAGGTAGCTGATGTACCAAAAAGAGAAGTATATTATGGTTTATTTTAATACAAAATATCTTTCTTTTATTTACCAACTTGCGTGGAACGTTTATCGTAGAGCCATTTTGATTGTATATTTTAGATGGATAGAGTAGCCCGTCATGTATACATTCATATATTCGGTTTCATGTTGTTAAAGTTAGCGTACCCTGTCATGTAAACTCCAAGCTGTTACAGACAGATATAAGAATACGATCGTGTCCAGTGAGGTGCCACGGTCTCAAAAATATAATAATACCGGTAGTTTGACTTATATTTTGAAATCCCGAAATACCGATACAGGGTGCACAATACTCCAAATAAAAAGTTGCTTATTTAATTAATTAAAAATTACAGTAAAATTCTAAAAATTAAATTATCGCTGCGCCTCAAAAGAACCTTGTCCCGATTTGCAACCGATATCAAGTTCTATTCAAATAACCGTTAATGTCGATATACGATTTCATTGCGACTTTCTGAATATTTGATTTGGACATATCTTGCAGTCTGTACGACGAAATCTCCATTTTCCACTTCCGTTAGAGAGATACAGTTCAACAGATTCCAACGTTTCTCGTTTCGAAGAAATCCGATTCAAAACGAGTCCGGTACACTCAGTTGAAGTTCAGAACGTTAAATTACGAACTGCAGCGTCGTTATGGGCTCGATTATAATTAATATATATCTTTATACGTTCAACTTCGTTTTAATTAATATATAAATCCACTTATATTACAAATTCAATATTTAAACTGATTTAAATATTCAAATACAAACCGACAAAAATGCGAGACGTTACATAATGTGATCCCAATCCCCACAACTGTGGTAGCCTTCAGGTGTACATCTATCGTGATGATTCCACCTCAATCTGCCTAATTGCCATGAACATGTTAGATGTACCCCAAATACCCTATCGATCGGCTCCTTTCTCGTATAAATTTTTCCTTGTGTCTGTGTCAATCGGCCCTCTCTTGCATGTAGATACCCTGTGTTGGTCCTACCATAAGGTGTATCAATCCTTATGATAGCAACCCGACACGATTCAAGATGCACAGTGTATAACTATTAGTACCCAGTGCCTGCTTTTTCCCACTTCGGAGTACGTGCACGCCCGTAAACCATCGAAACCTACACTAACGTACCCCCTGCCGCTGTTTTGACCGCTTATAATCAGCCCAATAATCGTGCCCCACCCTTCCTAGTTCATGGTACCATGATACATCTATATGGGTTACCACTGAAGTGGGTCCCCGTTACTAGGGTTTCCTACTGGTTAAGTTTGTGGGCCTATATTTACTGATATTACCCACCAATCCGATATGTACTTAACCCTCCCACTGATTCAGGTATGTTTATTTTACGGTTAAGTTTGTCGGCCTATATTTACTAATATTACCCACTAACCCGATATGTACTTAACCCTCCTACTGATTCAAGCATGTTTATTTAATGGTTAAGTTTTGTGGGCCTATATTTATTAATATTACCCAACCAACTTGCTATGTACTTAACCCTCCCGCACATTATGCCATATTGGTTAAGTGTTGTCCATTCATGTTAACTTAACCCACCCATTCATCATGTCATGTTGTTTAAGTGTTTCTTATTAACTTGACCCTCCTCGCTTATCATGTTGGATTAGTTAAGTGTTTCCTATTAACTTAACCTCGTTCGTCCATCAAGTTGTATTGGTCAAGTGTTTCTTGTTGACTTAACCCCATGTGTTCATTATGTTGTATTGGTTAAGTGTCATCAATCAATTCAAGTTACTTAACCCTCCTACTTGTCATGTTACTTTGGTTAAGTGTTGCCTTCTTGTGTCAACTTAACCCTACCACAAATCAAGTTATATTGGTTAAGTGTTGCCCTCTTGATTTAACTTAACCTTACCACAAATCAAGTCATATTGGTTAAGTGTTTCCCTCTTGATTTAACTTAACCTTACCGCAAATCAAGTTATATTGGTTAAGTGTTGCCCTGTTGATTTAACTAAACTTTACCACAAATCAATTCATATTGGTTAAGTGTTGTCCTCTTGATTTAACTTAACCTTACCACAAATCAAGTTATATTGGTTAAGTGTTGCCCTCTTGATTTAATTTAACCTTACCACAAATCAAGTTATATTGGTTAAGTGTTTCTTATTACTTAACCCTAACCATTCATCATGCTATACTAGTTAAGTGTTTCCTATTAACTTAACCCTAGTCATTCATCTTGTTATATTGGTTAAGTGTTACTTGGTTAAGTGTTTCTTATTACTTAACCCTAACCATTCATCATGCTATACTAGTTAAGTGTTTCCTATTAACTTAACCCTAGTCATTCATCTTGTTATATTGGTTAAGTGTTTCTCATTAATTTAACCCTAGTCATTTATCTTGTTATATTGGTTAAATGTTTCTCATTAACTTAACCCTAATCACTTATCTTGTTCATTTGCATTAATTGATTTATTAATGCACCAACCTCTCATATTAATTATATATGTGTTGTCGCGATTGGTGGATGTGCCGGGCGGTTCCGGGCAGTTTTACACCACAACTTAATCTAACCTCGGGTTTTCCTTGGGCGTGATGCACTAACCTCTCACATTAGATAGGTGTTGTTGTGGTTACTGGATGTGCCGGGCGGTTCTGGGCCGTTTTACACCTTAACTCAATCTAACCTCGGGTTAGGCATATTCGTCTTTTACTTAGTTTACATATTTACTTTTCATATTTATATGTAAATTTTCCACAATTATTGCCACTGAAGCCATGCCCGATCTTTCCTCTAAATCATATTCAAGATTTTTTGTATATAAATTATACCATTTTTATGCCACTAATCATAAATATATTTATGGGCCAAATTATGCTAATAATATAAATCAAAGATTTTTCCCAACGTTACCCCCATCATACGTTCAAAAAATTCACATAGAATGTTAGGCTCATAACTTAGCCTAACTTATAGACAAAAGGGAAAGAAGGGAACATGTGCCATTCATACAACATAATAAGGATCTAACTAAACATGCGTCATATAAATTTTGGCATAAAACAATGAACTTGCATTTTTGGATCCAATCAACATAAGTCTTAAGCATATGAAATTACCCAAATCCAACTAGGCATGTAAATGTAATCTTGCAATTTGGATCCAAATAAAAATAAATCTTAAGCATATAGAATTTCACAAGTTCAACTAGGCATGTGAATGTAATCTTGCAAATTGGGTCCAACTAATTATGAATTTTAGGCATATAGAATTACATAAGTTCAACTTAGGCATGTGAATGTAAACTTGCAATTTGGAACAAATAAACATGAATCTTAAACATATGGAATTACACAAGTTTAACAAGGCATGTAAATATGAACTTTTATTTTCTGATCCACCAAACATGAATCTTAAGCATATGGTTTTACACAAGTTTAACAAGGCATGTAAATATGAACTTTAATCTTGGATCCAATTTTCATAGATCGAAATGTAAATCTAAACATAATAAATGTCTTGGCCTAATAATTTGCATGCAACATAACATGAATGAATCACCAATTTTACATGATTTGTTTACATCAACATAATAACCACATAGCCTAACAACTTACATGTAACATAACATGAATGAATCACTAAACTTTACATAATACATGATTGGTTTAACACCAACATAATAACCACAATAATCTCATAAGCATATACGATAGAATCGTTACAAGAATAGGCATGAATTAGCATAATCATTATCTTTCAACTAGGAATAACACTAGTTTTCATTTTGTTACAAATCATAACTTTTAATCATTCACATATAAATAATAACAGGACATACAAAGAAAAGAAAATCTTGTTTTTCTGGAATCTGTTTTCTGAATTTGAAAAGCAATCCCTTGAAGAAGACTATCAATTCTCCAAGTTAGTTTTTTATTCAAAGCTTTTGACTCGCTTTCTAATTGTAGAAGAAATGGTGGCTAGGTTAGAACAGTCATGGACAACATGGTGGCTCCTTGGAATGAATTTGTGTGATTTAGGGTTTGAGGATTAGGGTTGCTTTTATAGAAGTTTAATCTTATGTGAGCCATTAGATTGTTTTAGGAGAAATCACAACCATCCAGATTAGATAGAGTTATCCAGAATTGCCACCTAAGCCCTAGTGACTCAGCAATAGGTCAGAAAGGACTCAACAATTAGTCAGAATCGTCTCAGCAATAGCTCAACGACCATAACGGAAATCCAAATCAAACGAGTTTAAAGTTGAGAGAGTTTATGAAAAATCTTACTTTATTAACTTAAAGTAACCAGAAGTGAATTATTTGAATTTTTGAATTGATTTGGAATCTATTTGAATTAAATGACTATTGCAGCGCTTTTAGTAACATTCAAATGTTATTATCCCATTTTCCAAAGATAAATAGGTTTTGAAATTTCATAATCGTGAACCATTATTTTAAATGGTTAAAAGGGATTGTAAAATGGTTCGAAAGGATTTTTAATGATTGAACATGGAATTATTTATTAATTTTAGAAGTTAATTTAAAAAGGAAAGGAGTTGGATGGAGTTTGTGATGGATATTCGATGTGTAATTCTAAGGTTAAATAAATACTATCAGAAGCACTAGAAAAATATTTACACCAAGGTTCTGATAATGCTTGTTGAGTTGTGAATTTATATTGAATATAAGTCGAATTAACTCTATCAAACTTATGTTTGATTATAAATTGTTGGATTATCATTAATGGAATTCCAATCCAAATAAAGATTCAATAAACTTAAAGACTTAAGGAATTCAAGGATTATGTTTGAGTATAAAGACCAAAGGGTTTTGTTGGAAATAGAGGTTGGTAAACCGAATATTTGATTTCAAAGAAAGGTTAAAATGATGAAAGAATTTATGACAAATCCAACCTTGACATTGTAAATGAATTGAAATGATTAGAAGGAGATTGAATTGGAAAGTCGTATGATCCACAACCATTGTTTTATGAATACGCTTATTACTTGGGAAGACCAGTATCGGATTTAAGTCCGAAAACCATTCCAAGTAATAATACGATGCATGAAGCAAATTCAAGACTTGGAATCGATGAATGAAGACCATGGTTCTTCACCATCGAACGTACTGTCTTCCGATTAGATTCTTTACTGAATAGCTATAGCAGGTAGGTGCCCCTATTACTGAAGTAGCAGGAAGTCCAAACATGTTGGGAGAACTTTCAAATTTAATCTGTTTGGACACAGAATGGACTTGCATGGATTGTGTGTCTGGCATTGTAATTGACAGCATAACATTGATTCCCATTTGATATGTATTTGGTTTGTGACGTACGAGCTCGAAGTGGTTATGCATGCATGGAAATCAGTGGTCATGTTGTGAATGGACAATGTGAAATACTTAAGATGAAGTGAGCTTGTATGATTAGGGCATTGCTTATATAGGCATGCGTTGTGTATGACGTGACATCGACAAACCTCACACCCTGGATTGACGAGAAACTGGCGGTTAGGTTATATACTTATATTTGAATTGATGATGAAGCTGCAGCAGTGGAAACCACTTATGAACTTGGGGATGTTGGGTATTTTTGGGGGGATGTGTCTGGTCGAAAACCGTTGATCTGCCCTGCGATTTGTTGTTGGTGTCCGAGAAGGACGAAAAATCCGTTTTACACTTTGCTTCGTATCCCTGATTGATCTTTCGTGTCAGAAATCATCAAGTTGGAAACCCAAACCTCCAATATGAGCCACACGGATTTTTGATTGTATACCTATATGTCAATATAACCAATTGAGGTTATGGGGGCTATGATTCTGTATTTATTTGCGAAATGATTTTTCTTCACACACGATACTAACTATAATATTAGAGAGGATTTCACGTATGAAGGCATTTTTGGTTATCATAAGATAAAACTCGCCCATCTGGTGTGCACTTGCATTATGTGATGTGGGACAAGCTTTTGATAGCTTCATTTTCAAAAGTCATTGCGTATTTATATGCACGAGCATTCACACGGAGTAAACCCACTCCGCGTTAGCGGCGTGGTCTGGTGAATTTCCCAACTTTAAAACGAATCCTAAAAACAACTGTTTTATGTTCTCACACCAGTCCCATGACTGACCCGGAGTTTATTGTTCCTTTCTAAACTCTGGGTGCCCATTAATTTCACACGGGCAGCCAGTAGTGTAACGTCCCGAAATTTTAGCTGATTTATAATAAATATTTAAATTTGTTTCAAATATATAATAGGAATTACATATGAACTTTTATTGAATTTTATCGATTCAATAATCGATATACAATTAATTTCAAAGAGATTGAATTATCGTAATATGAAAACGATTATAATTCAGAATTAAAACTGAATTTAAACGATTCTAACAATTAATATAAATTGTATTGAATTAGAACGATAATAATAATTTATTATCGATAAATTTAATTGTTTGGAATTGATTTATATTTTAAATCGAAATTAATTTAAATCATTAATTTAAATTGTTATGTTTTCTATACAGTTAAATTTAATTTCAGAACTCGTTTCGTTGAGTTCAGAGTAGTGTTGTAACAATAGAACATTGGTCTTACATTTAAATAAGCGGTTCGGGGTTTTCTGGTAAGGGTACCGTGAGATCCTTTAAATTATTTAATTAAAATACATCCTTAAATCTTTTCAAATCACTTTCAGACGACTTGGAATCTAAACAATGCCACCTGAAAAATAAATTAGCGCAAACCTATATTTTTACATCGAGCAGAAATCTTTGTCTCCCTCCTTCTCAACGAAGTAAAACATGAAATTAATGGAAGAGTACATATTCTGAATCGCACAGAACAGAATTTCTCCCTCGAGCCGATATAACTGTTCCCCCCTTCAGCTATAAAACGCAAACACCCGTTTACTTTGCTAAATCAAACAGAAAGCTTCAGAAAAATGGTGGCCTCTCAAATAAATTAAAATCGTTCCCTTTCTCTCAAAATCAAAATCGAATCTTGCAATTAAAAATATAAAGGGAAGTCGCGGTCTCAATTCACCATCAAACTGCAGGATTTCACAAAGATCGACGGCTTGTTGAGGCGCTCGCCATTAGGGCAGTTGGGGTTAGATGGTTCTAGTGGATGCGGTCGTAGGATCTGAGGTGTGTGATTGGAATGGGAAGAATGCCGCGAATTTCTGGAAGAGGCTGATGTTATAATGTAACGTAAATTGCTACAGGGTCGCGATTGTTTCTGTTGATGGTACAAACCACACTGGACAGGGAGTGACTATGGAAACTTGGTAGGAGGTGAATTGGAGGTGTTGAGTTCATTAGTGGTAGTGTCAAAGTGGACAGTCAACAGGGATAAGGGAGTTGAAATATACAGTTTGGTGAAGGAGACACAGGCAGGTTCAAATAGGAATTTGTGGCAGTTTTAGTTTGGAATTTGTTCAGAGATATACTTCATCAAGTGATCGAGTTTTTGCAAGGTGATAAGGTATATATTAAATTAAAATACTTAGGGATATTTATTTATTTTTGTTAGTAGTTAATCTATTTAACAATCATTTAATCACTTAATAAGTAAATGTTGAATCGACAAATAATCATAGGTAAGGATTTCATTTGAATTTCATTCGGGTGGATATGTAGCCGAGACGATTGGAAATAAATGAAATATTTGGCAAATGAAAACCAGGGGAGTAAATCCACTCACAGTTTTATCTTGAAAATAAATTTTTTATTGTTTGGATGTATGCATGAATTATTGAATTATTTTGGTTGCATGTATATTAGTTATTTAGGTGATGGTTAAATATATATAGGATTGGTGATTGGATAGTTCCAGCAATACCATTAGCGGATGCCCGTAGTATCATTAGCGGATGATTTTTCTATGCGCCCCATAATATATATAGTGGATGACCTTCATACCGCGATATCCTGCCTTGAAGCAGGATTGGTATTATTATTGTTGTTGACTAACATTTGTGGATGCAGGGTAACAGGTTGGGGGGATCCAACTGGATTCCTCAAATTTATTAATTATTGTATACATATTCATATATGTCTGATGTGTTGAATTGAATTGATGTTTGTGTGTTTGGATGATTGAATATTATTGGCCCTATATATTTATATTTAAAAATATCAAACAGGATTTTTGACATTAAAAAGGAAAATTTATTTTCTGAAATAAAAGTGAATTTTGAATGAACTATGAAATATTTACTTGTTTTAATAACAAAACAAGTAGCTGAATTATTGAGAAGGCTTTAAATGGAAAGGAAAATTATTGTTTGATAATATTAGGTTTTTAAATTCAAGTCTAAATTTAAAAAGGAAATTTATTTTCCAGAATGGGGATTGAAGTTCAAATAAGATTTCAAATAAGAACTTGTTTTAAATATTCAAAACAAGAAAAAATGAAATCTATAAACGATGTTTATAATGGAATAGAAAATTTATCATTGAACAATTTAGAAATGGAAACTCAAGTGCTAATTTTAAAAAGGGAAACTATTTTTTTCGAAAGCAGGAAAGGAATTTGAAATAGAAACGTGTTTCAATATTTGAAACAAGTGGATGAAATTATAAATGAGGTTTATAAATGGAAGTGAATAATGATCCTAGAATAATTGGATTATTTAAATTCAAATATGAATTAAAAAGGGGAATTGGAAATCATTTCAAAGGAAATGATGAAATCATTTTTGATATTCGGAATAACTAAAAGAAATAACTATTATTGGATAATTAGAATTTAGATTCAAGTATGGATTAAAAAGGAGAATTGAAAATCATGTAATTCATTTTGATGTTCGAAAGGTAAATTGAATTGGAATAAATCCGTAAGGGTTTATAAATAGAATGCAACTATGTCGAATTTATAAAAAAATATTTAATCTCAGAAAGGATATTGGATTTATATTAAATATAAACTGTAATTGAAGTTTGATGTGAAAATAGATTTTGTATTTGTATTATATATATAAGTTATATAAAATAAACTATTTCGAAATTGGAATCGAGTTTCAAATCGATTGTTAAAATGGAAGTTTTGTTTTAACAAGGAAGCTAGTTTATGAATTACCTTTATAAATGTGATAAAATAATTTTCATCGAGTAATTTTGAAAATAGATTCAAAATGTAAGAAATGGAATAAAAGGTGAGGTTTAAATCGAGTTGTTGTATTACAAACTTTCATCTGTCTCTAGATAAGAACGTTGTCGATCAAGGTCTGAGAGGTAATTAAAATACCCCAACTTGAATGACTTCACTATTATCGAGGGATGATATTAGTTTGTAATGGTAAGAGATGTTAAATTAATTATTTGTATGAAGGAAATTTATAATTAGAATTAGATGATATCGATATTCCATAAATAAACTAATTCCAAGTGAATTAGACTTGAATATAGGAATCGGGGTTTTGAACTTAGTTATGAATATGGAAAAGAATCATCGATGAGTTTAAATAATTTGAATTGTTAAGGTAGTTTGGATAACGAGTTTTATTTATTGAAAATGGAGTTGGTATAATTTTATAAACGAAGTTTTAACATTTATATTTAATTTAATAAAAAGATCTTGACGCAGTGTGGTAGTTCGTAATTTGATGTTTTGAACTTCAATTGAGTATACATAACTCAATATAAGTCAAATTTTGATGAAACAAGAAATACCCGGACCTATTGAATAATAGTTTTCTAATGGAAGAGAAAAATCTAAATTTCGTCTTATAGATTTTGAGTTATATCGAAATCAAATTTTCAGAAAAACAGCGCCATAATCCTATTTAAATCATAACGGTTAATTTAATAGATTAAAAGGATTTTGAGTAAATAAAATTCAAATTTCCATCAGAAAAATCTAGATTTGAGTTATAAAATAAATATGACCTCAAGTCGAGTAAATGGATTGACTTTTGAAAAAAAAAGTAGATTTTAAATTATCAAATGAGGTTAAATAATTTCAAAAAATTAGTTTATAGAATCTTGAGTCGAAGTTAACTATGGAATGAAATTTGCGAATTGAAATTGTGAATTCGAATATAAAACTTGGATTAAATTTTGGAAGCGAGCAAATTGAGTTTGAATTGTGTGTAAGTGGATACAAGTATATTCAAACGTGATATATTCAAATTAAAAATAAATAATGAAGAGAAGCTAATTGGAGAACTAGTTAGCGGATGGAAAGCAATTAAAAGCAGAAATGATTGGATTTGTTGAAATGATATTGGGAATGGGCATATATATGTTAAACAGGTATGGGATGGAGAATATGAAGAGTATGAAGATTATAATTTAAGCGCCCGACAAAAAGGTACATGTTTAAGTTTCCACATGAGGTTTTATGCGCCGAATCGGCAAGCCGCTTGGCTTTTTTATTTTATTTTTGAATGGAAAGGGCCTAGAGAGGCGAGTTGGGGTTTGAACTATCGACCGGTACAAAGAAGGTGCTGGCGAAATTTTCCGGAAATTTAAGGAGTTAGAGTATTTTTAATAAATTTTGATAATAGAAATCGATATAACAATATATATAGAATTCGCTAAGAAATGAAGTTAATACAAAATATTAGAAATGGCCAGTGATTGTGAAATTGTTTGATGAATGTTTACTTTTTTCCCTTTAATAGTTAAATCACCGACTAGCAAATATTTTTGACCATCGCTGTCAATACGGAGAGACCGGTTGGATTTAATATCCGAAAACCAATCCGTATAGGCATAGGCGTTGCGAATTAAATTATATTGAAGATAATCGAAGATAGAGTGAAATGCAAGAGTTGTCATGTTTGTCAAGTTCCAGGAAAACTTGTATGGACGAATGTTTGACACAGTATTCCTAACTGTCACATAAGACGATATTTTCAAGGTATTACGTCTGGTGGAGGAGAAATTCGTTTCTGTTAGCTTTAATACCTATAATATTTTTGGGAAGATCAACTAGTGATTTAGCGGGTTTGACGATGTGGAATTCGAAGTGTATGGTGGCCAGATGTTCTAAAAGATAAACGAGGCCTCAAGCTTCACAACCGGGAAATGACAAAAAATCGGGCAGGCAGCATGGCTATGTGGGTCGCTCCCATTATGATGTATAATCACCTATCTAGAGAAATTCCTTTTACTTCTTTAATCTGTTTCGATGCTGTCCCTTTTCGAGAAACGGTGATTTGAGCCCAACCATGGGTGATGTACATTCGATACACTCAAGCGAAATAAGTGGTCGGTCATGTGTGGGCCGGGTTGTAAGACGTTCTTGTTGAACCCAGTATATTCCCCTCTAGAGATACACTATCAGTAGGTGGTCCCATACCTTGTCATAGTTGGAATCAAATCTCCAATAAGCGCCCTGCGATTTTTGATTTTATGCTATATATGTAGAGCATGAGATGCAAGCGCTCTACTATTTGGTTATTTACTTGATTAGACATTATTATAATATCACTGGATTTTGATATCAAAAAAAAATGTTTTGGGTTATAGTAAGGTAAAAACCATCCGTGTTTATGTGTGGGCTAGTCTTACTATTATCCTTTTCTTTTAAAAGGTTTTTTTCAATGTTGAACAATATGGTTGGAGTTTACTCACAACAGTCCCATGACTGACCCAGAGTTTATTTCGTTTGTTTTTCCTAAAGTCTTGGGTGCCCAAATTTGTACAGGCAGTCAAGTGTTTCAGGCTTTACAGATACACTTGGAGGACCTGGAAGCAGGAGGCTTCAACATTAGTTATTTAGAGTTATTTCCGCTGTACCAAATGATGTATTGTACTTTGATGATGGTATGTATATATGATATAAAATTTTGTATTTCAAAGCTTATGTTATATAATATATTTTATTCGTTCCGCTGTGAGATACTGTATTGTTATTTCTGTTCATCTTCTATCTTTTCTATTTCCTTTAACCCTAGTGACTCATATTTCTGTATTATTTGAGTTGGACGTGTGTTGTATTAGTCAGCTCAGGTAGTATTGATTTATGGGCCATTGCAGTTGGTATCATAGCTTAGGTTGAGCGAATACCTAGGCTTTGGTGGGATTTTGCTCATTAGAGATAGGGTCAGATGTACCCTAAAATGAGTTGAGTGTATATATACTAGAGCGCATATTTGTAAATTGATATAAAAACTATTTTATATTGTGTTAGCTAGTTTGTTGAGTGGTTTATGAATTCTGATCAAATTGTGGGACGCCACGAAGTCGATTGGAATTTCTAAATACTTGAACAGATAAATTTGACACAGTATTATTTTAAAGTGGGTAGATGAAATAATTTTACCCAAAATTCTATTTTTGAAATAGAAGGGATAATTTTCTAAAATTATTATATTATATGGATGAGTTTGTTGTTATTATAATCAAATTAGATTATTAAAATTGGAATGTTTATACATAACCAAAATAGAATTTATATATGAATTAAATATACAATTGAGATGAATTAAAATTGAATTCAAACTAGAATTTGGAATTTTAAATCCTGGGAAGTTAGAAAATGTTTTTTTCCTGAATTATATGAAAACAATTTAACTTCGTGTTTGATGGATTTATAAATCAAAATCATTATAATGAATTTTGAAAGTGTTAAAGCACTGAACTCACTTCAGTGGCAGGGAAATAATTCTGATGATGACTACAACATCATCAATGTTCATTTTCTAGTTTTTAAGTGATAAGTTGCTACCTTAGAAAAGATTTTGATGGAAATTTGTTTCAAAGAAAACAAGTTGGTTTGAATATTTAGATGTTTTGATTTTGTGATGAATTATAAATATAGGTATATGTTTATATAATTTCAAAGGGATTTGAAATAAAAACTTGAGTATTTGAATTCTGAAATTTAAATTTAACTTAAGGAAGTTAAATGGATTGAAGTGAAATAAATTGACTAAAATCAATTTGAATAGATTTAAATGGAATATGAGTCGGATAAGAATGTGTTGATTGAAAACCATTCGAATTAATTGAATGTGAGCATATATGGTATGCAATGTAAATGGAAACCGAAGGTTATGTTGGAACTAAAATTTGTTGAAATGTGAATAGTTGAATTTCAACATAAGTGAATTTTGAAGATGTTAACGGGCTTGCAGCATTATGTTTACCTTAGTAATTTCGGGCACGAAATTCTTTTAAGGGAGAAGGAATGTAACGTCCCGAAATTTTAGCTGTTTTATAATAAATATTTAAATTTGTTTTAAATATATAATTGGAATTATATATGAACTTTTATTGAATTTTATCGATTCAATAATTGATATACGATTAATTTCAAAGAGATTGAATTATCGTAATATAAAAACGATTATAATTTAGAATTAAAACTGAATTTAAACGATTCTAACAATTAACATAAATTCTATTGAATTAGAACGATAATAATAATTTATTACCGATGAATTTAATTATTTGGAATTGATTTATATTTTAAATCGAGTTTAATTTAAATCGTTAATTTAAATTGTTATCTTTTCTGTACAGTTAAATTTAATTTCAGAACTCGTTCCATTGAGTTCAGAGTAGTGTTGTAACAGTAGAACATTGGTCTTACATTTAAATAAGTGGTTCGTGGTTTTCTAGGAAGGGTACCACAAGATCCTTTAAGTTATTTAATTAAAATACATCCTTAAATCTTTTCAAATCACTTTCAGACGACTTGGAATCTAAACAATGCCACGCTAAAAATAAATTAGCGCATACCTATATTTTTACATCGAGCAAAAATCTTTGTCTCCCTCCTTCTTGGCGAAGTAAAACATGAAATTAATGGCAGAGTGTGTATTCTGAATCGTGCAGACCAAATTTTCTCCCTCGAGCCGATATAACTGTTCCCCCCATTCAGCTATAAAACGCAAACACCCATTTACTTTGCTAAATCAAACAGAAAGCTTCAGAAAAATGGTGGCTTCTCAAATAAATTAAAATCGTTCCCTTTCTCTCAAAATCAAAATCGAATCTTTCATTTAAAAATAAAAAGGGAAGTCGCGGTCTCAATTCACCATCAAACTGCGGGATTTCACAAAGCTCGACTGGTTGTTGAGGTGCTCGCGATTAGGGTAGTTGGGGTTAGATGGTTCAAGTGGATGCGGTCGTAGGATCTGAGGTGTGTGATTGGAATGGGAAGAATATCGTGAATTTATGGAAGAGGATGATTTTATAATGGAATGCGAACTGCTACAGGGCCACGATTGTTTCTGTTGATGGTGCAAACCACACTGGACAGGGAGCGATAGTGGAAATTTGGTAGGAGGTGAATTGGAGGTGCTGAGTTCATTAGTGGTGGTGTCAAAGTGGACAGTCAATAGGGATAAGGGAGTTGAAATATACAGTAGTGGTGATGGAGACACATGCAGGTTCGAATAGGAATTTGTGGCATTTTTAGTTTGGAATTTGTTCAGAGATATACTTCATCAAGTGATCGAGTTTTTGCAAGGTGATAAGGTATATATTAAATTAAAATACTTAGGGATATTTATTTATTTTTGTTAGTAGTTAATCTATTTAATAATCGTTTAATCACTTAATAAATAAATGTTAAATCGATAAATAATCATAGGTAAGGATTTCATTTCAATTTCATTCGGGTAGATATGTAGCCGAGACGATTGGAAATAAATGAAATATTCGGCAGATGAAAACCAGGTGAGTAAATCTCACTCACAGATTTATTTTTAAATAAATCGTTGATTGTTTGGATGTATACATGAATTGAATTATTGTGGTTGCATATAAATTAGTTATTTAGGTGATGGTTGAATATATATAGTATTGGTGATTGGATAGTTCCCACAGTACCATTAGCGGATGCCCGCAGTATCATTAGCGGATGATTTCCCCATGTGCCACATAATATATACAGTGGATGACCTTTATACCGCAATATCCTGCCTTAAAGCAGGATTGGTATTATTATTGTTGTTGACTAACATCTGTGGATGTAGGGTAACAGGTTAGAGGGATCCAACTGGACTCCTCAAATTTATTTGTTATTGTATACATATCCATATATGTGTGATGTGTTGAATTGAGTTGATGTTTGTGTGTTTGGATGATTGAATATTACTGGCCCTATATATTTATATTTAAAAATATCAAAAGGGGTTTTTGACATTTAAAAGGAAAATTTATTTTTTGAAATAAAAGTGAAATTTGAATGAACTATGAAATATTTACTTGTTTTAATAACAAAAACAAGTAGCTTAATTATTAACAAGGCTACAAATGGAAAGGAAAATTATTGTTTGATAATATTAGGTTTTTAAATTCAAGTCTGAATTTAAAAAGGAAATTTATTTTCTAGAATGGGGATTAAAGTTCAAATAAGATTTGAAACAAGAACTTGTTTTAAATACTCAAAACAAGAATAAATGAAATTTATAAATGATGTTTATAACAGAATAGAAAATTTATCATTGAACAATTTAGAAATGGAAACTCAAGTGCTAATTTTAAAAAGGAAAACTATTTTTTTCGAAAGCAGGAAAGGAATTTGAAATAGAAACATGTTTCAATATTTGAAACAAGTAATTGAAATTATAAACGACGTTTATAAATGGAAGTGAATAATGATCCTAGAATAATTGGATTATTTAAATTCAAACATGAATTAAAAAGGGGAATTGGGAATCATTTCAAAGGAAACGATGAAATCATTTTTGATATTCGGAATAAATAAAAGAAATAACTATTATTGGATAATTAAAATTTAGATTCAAGTATAGATTAAAAAGGAGAATTGAAAATCATGTAATTCATTTTGATATTCGAAAGGTAGATTAAATTGGAATAAATCCATAAAGGTTTATTAATAGAATTTGACTATGTCGAATTTATAAAAATATTTAATCTCAAAAAGGATATTGGATTTATATTAAATAGAAATTGTAATTGAAATTTGATGTGAAAATAGATTCTATATTTGCATTATATATATATATATATAAGTTATATGAAATAAACAATTCCGAAATTGGAAGCGAGTTTCAAATCGATTGTTAAAATGGAAGTTTTGTTTTAACAAGGAAGCTAATTTATAAACTACATTTATAAATGTGATGAAATAATTTTCATAGAGTAATTTTGAAAATAGATTCCAAATGTAAGAAATGGAATAAAAGTTGAGGTTTAAATCGAGTTGTCGTATTACAAACTTTTATCTGTCTTTAGATAAGAACGTTGTCGATCAAGGTCTAAGAGGTAATTAAAATACCCCAACTTGAACGACTTCACTATTATCGAGGGATGATATTAGTTTGCAATGGTAAGAGATGTTAAATTAATTAATTATTTTCATGAAGGAAATTTATAATTCGAATTCGATGATATCGATATTCCATAAATAAACTAATTCCAAGTGAATTAGACTTGAATATAGGAATCAGGGTTTTGAACTTAGTTATGAATATGGAACAGAATCATCGACGGGTTTAAATTATTTGAATTGTTAAGGTAGTTTGGCTAACGAGTTTGATTTACTGAAAATGGAGTTGGAATTATTTTATAAATGAAGTTTTAACATTTATATTTGATTTAATTAAAACGAACTCGCCGCAGCACGGTAGTTCATAATTTGGCATTTCGAAATTCAATTGAGTATACAGAACTCAATATAAGTCGAAATTTGATGAAACAAGAAACACTCGGACCTATTGAATAATAGTTTTCTAATGGAAGAGAAAAATCTAAATTTTGTCTTATAGATTTTGAGCTATGTCAAAATCAAATTTTCAAAAAAACAGCGCCATAATCCTTTATAAATCATAACGGTTTATTTAATAGATTAAAAGGATTTTGAGTAAATAAAATTCGAATTTCCATTAGAAAGAACCAGATTTGAGTTATAAAATAAATATGACATCAAGTCGAGTAAATGGATTGATTTTTTTTTAAAAAAGTAGATTTTAAATTATCAAATGAGGTTAAATAATTTCAAAGAAATTACTTTATAGAATCTTGAGTCGAACATAACTGTGGAATGAAATTTGTGAATTGAAATTGTGAATTCGATTATAAATCTTGGATTAGAATTTGGAAGCGAGCAAATTGAGTTTGAATTGTGTGTAAGTGCATACAAGTATATTCAAATGTGATATATTCAAAATAAAATAGATTAAGAAGAGAAGCTAACTGGAGAACTAGTTAGCGAATGGAAAGCAATTAAAAGTAGAAATGATTGGATTGGTTGAAATGATATTGGGAATGGGCATATATATGTTAAACAGGTATGGGTTGGGGAATATGAAGAGTATGAAGATTATATTTTAAATGCCCGACAAAAAGGTACATGTTTACATTTCCATATAAGGTTTTATGCACCGAATCGGCAAGCCGCTTTTTTGATTTTCTTTTTGAATGGAAAGGGCCTAGAGAAGTGAGATGGGATTTGAACTATTGACCGGTACAAAGGAGGTGCTGGCGAAATTTTCCGAAAATTCAAGGAGTTACAATATTTTTAAGAAATTTTGATAATAGAAATCGATATAACGATATATATAGAATTCGCTAAGAAATGAATTTAATATAAAATATTAGAAAGGGACAGTGATTGTGAAATTGATTGATGGATGTTTATTTTATTTCCTTTGATAGTTAAATCACCAACTATCAAAGATTTTTGACCATCTTTGTCAATACGGAGAGACCGGTTGGATTTAATATCCGAAAACCACTCTGTATAGGCATACGCATTGCGAATTAAATTATAGTGAAGATAATCGAAGACAGAGTGAAATGCAAGAGCTGTTATGTTTGTCCAGTTCCAGGACAACTTGTATGGATGAATGTCTGACAGGGTATTCCTAACGGTCACATAAGACGATCTTTTCAAGGTATTACGTCTGGTGGCAGAGAAATTCGTTTCTCTTAGCTTTTGTACCCGTAATATTTTTGGGAAGATCAACTAGTGATTTGACGGGTTTGACGATGTGGCATTCAAAGTGTATGGTGGCCAGATGTTCTAAAAGATAAACGAGGACTCAAGCTTCATAACCGGGAAATGACAAAAAATCGGGCAGGCAGCATGGCTATGTGGGTCGCTCCCATTAGGATATATAATTACCTATCTAGAGAAATTCATTTTACTTCTTTAATCTATTTCGATGCAGTCCCTTTTCGGGAAACGGTGGTTTGAGCCCAACCGTTGGTGATATACATTCGATACACTCAAGCGAAATGAGTGCTCGGTCATGTGTGGCGCGGGTTGCAAGACGTTCTTGTTGAACCCAGTGTTTTCCCCTCTAGAGATACACTATCAGCAGGTGGTCCCATACCTTGTCATAGTTGGAATGTAATCTCCAATAAGCGCTCTGCGATTTTTGATTTTATACTATATATGTAGAGCGTGAGATGCAAGCACTCTACTATTTGGTTATTTATTTGATTAGACATTATTATAATATCACTGGATTTTGATATCAAAAAAAATGATTTGGGTTATAGTAAGGTAAAAATCGTCCGTGTTTATGTGTGGGCTGGTCTTACTATTATCCTTTTCTTTAAAAAGGTTTTTTTCAAAGTTGAACAATATGGTTGGAGTTTACTCACACCAGTCCCATGACTGACCCAGAGTTTATTTTGGTTGCTTTTCCTAAACTCTTGGGTGCCCAAATTTGTACAGGCAGTCAAGTATTTCAAGCTTTACAGATACACTTGGAGGAGCTGGAAGCAGGAGGCTTCAACATTAATTATTTAGAGTTATTTCCACTGTACCAAATGTTGTATTGTACTCTGATGTACGATATAAAATTTTGTATTTCAAAGCTTATATTATATAATATATTTTATTCGTTCCGCTGTGAGCTTCTGCATTGTTATTTCTGTTCATCTTCTATCTTTTCTATTTTCTTTAACCCTAATGACTCATATTTCTTTATTATTTGAGTTGGACGTGTGTTTTATTAGTCATCCCAAGTAGTATGGATTTGTGGGCCATTACAAGTACAGTTTTAGTTCGTTGGAGCAAGGTTCGGAGCGCTTTCTGAGTTGGAGTCCACGCTAGAGATTGAAGCTTCCGTTGTGTTTTGCTCTTCCGCTGAGAGTATATTTATATGTGTTCTTCCGCTGTGTATATATATGTGTAACTCTGATATTCCATGTAACTCTGATGTAATATTGAATTATGCAATAAGGGTTCTATTATATTGTTCAATGTATATATGTACCCATAACAATTCGTCTTTGTGAACGATTTAAGTTGGTTTAATTACCGACGAGAATCGAGCAAAAAGATGGGTCGTTACATCTGGTAGAGCTTTGGTTTATACAAAGTGATGGGTACTACATATTTTGAACAAAAGATAGGACTCATCAGAGTTATAACGTCTCATTAGAGATAGGGTCAAAAATGCCCTAGAATGAGATTTTGGAATATTATGTCGAGAGAGTGCATTTGAAATCCATATAAAGTATTTTTGAACTAAGCAAATCGTTTTGAAAGTTTGATTATTTTAGAAATATAATTAAGGATAAGGGATTCTTGAGTATTGTCTTCGACGTCGCGATTGGACTATCAAGTATATAGGGATTTTGAATATACGCCTAGCTAACGTATATACAAGTCCAGTGTATACTAGATATATATAGAATCACATTCTAGTCGCTCGAGGATGAATTTACTGTTGACCATGGCACCATCGGTAGTGATTTTCGAGTTTTGAAAGTGGGATGACTATATGATTCCGGCTACGACGTCGAGAAATACTTAAATTATTTCGATATGTTGGAAATATTAAAGGAATCTAATATAAGGAAGATAAGCTAAAAACATAATTAACCTGGACAATAATTCATGAGTAACCTATAAATAGCCGGAAAGAAAATAAATGTTTAAGTGTAAAATTCGTCTGATGAATTGGAAAATGAATATTGAATATGCATGTACGTAAGTTTATTTGTTAATCACATGCGTCGAACATCACTCTATTCTAACAAATGAAATTGATCAAGTCATAATGATGTGTAACAACCTAGAAAATACGAGCTAATTTAAAAAAATTAATTTGGTTATTTTAATAAATTTGGAGGAATTAAAATAAAATATTGCAATAATATAATGAGTTAGAAATAGTGCGGCAGTTTAAAAATTTGAATTCGAACTTTGACTGAATGTACAGGATGCAAAATAAAACGGATTTTAGCGAAACCAAAAATATTTAAATCTATTTGAGAATATCTTTCTAACGAATCTGAAAAATTGAAATTTCATAGCGGGAATCAAAAGTTATGGCCAGTTGAATATTCAGAATGGTTGCTATAGAATAAATATAGCCCTTGGAAAATGACATTTTGCAAACGACCTCCGTTTTCAACGAAACCACTTTTGTTGGATCCGGATGTCAATTTATTGCTAGGTTTTAAATTACACAATTTTTGGAATTAATATGTGAGCATGGCAAAGGAAAATGTGTTTTGTTGATTTCAATCAAATTGGATCGACCAGAAAATGGCCATTTTTCAAACGGTCTCAGTATTCGACGAAACCAGTTTTGTTGGGACCGTATCATCCCAATATAGCCAGATTTATTTTTCGGGAATTTTTGGAATCAGTATGTGGCCCCAGCAAAATAAAATGTATGTTAAAAACAGAATTTGAACGTTTTATATTTTAATTTGGAAAATAACTGGCTGTCATTTTCGAATGGGCCTATGAAACATATTCCATTGTGTTCGGGATGGGGGTATTTAGCTAGTGGCGACAGTTGTTGGGTTTGAATCAGAGTTCGTATGGAAAAACCCCTAATTTTTGAAATAATATAAATATTGGCGAATAGGATTTTTCTTTCATTATTTAATTTTATAAAAATATAACCCCCCCCCCCCCGTAACCTGCTCTCGACGGTGAATGGTGCTCCTCCCTTCCCGTTCATTTTCCGGCCAATCCTCCACGAATTACACCCTGCCCTTTTGCAACTTTTTAAAGAACACCTCCTCCTCTTCAAATCCATATAAGGAGCTCACCCTATCGTGCATCATACCTCGAGAAACACCTCCGGGAAGTTCTGCACTTCGCAGCGCCGCCACGCCCCGGATCCTCCATCGAGTTTACCAACCCCCACCTCGATCAACGCGCCTCTCCAGGCCCTTTCAGGTTGCAATCCGATCTAGACCTCGAGCTAAGGTTTGGAAGAAAAAGCAAAACCTAGTTAGGAAGAAATTGCCGAGGTAACGGCCTTTTTTAAAAATAGAAAATAACACTTCTAAGTGTTCCAAATCATATTTTCAAATAAAAATCATATCTTTTTGCTATGTTGACGAAATTCGATGAAACAGGAAACATCGGACTCGTAGCGACATCGTCTACATTCTAGAAGAAGCTAGAACGTGGTAAGTGCTCGCTACAAATTTCAGAAGGATTAAAATCAATGTGAGACATCTAAATTCAATATGGAATGGAAATGCGTTGTATAAATTATATGAGCAAAATATAAATTATATATGCAATGTACACCACATGTATGAGCGTTGTATAAGTTATATGAGCGATATATAAATTATACATGCGTTGTAAAAGTCATATATCTATTGAAATGGAAATGAAATATATTTATATATGTACTCCCCTCGTCCACAGACCATGGACGATATGAATTGATTGTATATGACGTGAAATTGTTGATAATGTGAATGGTTGAAAATTAGTTGAAATACGAATGGTTGGAAATATTTGTTTGTGGTTGAAAGAAATTGTTTGTGGTTAAAACAACTGGAATTATTATGGAAAATTCATATGATATGAAATTGATCTTATATCATGTAGATAAGCCCCTTATGGAACGCCGCGAGGCCTAAGGTAGTGCGAGGAGCTGTACTCGGGACGGTGCCGGTTTTTAACCCCCTACCATTATGCTGCCGAAATTTTCAGTAATATGTATGTGTTTGAATTATTTTCATGTATTGAATTATACTCATGTATTGAATAAATTTTTTAGGTAATAAAAATCACATTTTTATTATGTGTATGAAGTATATGAAGTGTGCATGTATGAGGTATTCATATGTTGAGATATTCATGCGTTGAATGGCATTCATGTGTTGAATAAATTGTTTAGAAAGTAAAAATCACATTTTTATCTAATATATGGACTATATAAAATATTATTGTTTTAAATAAATAATTTTAACTTCAAAAATATCATTTTTATCTTATTTATGAAGTATATAAAATATTCGTGTTTCAAATAAATTGTTTTAACAATAAAAATGTCATTTTTATTATATGTATGAACTAACTAAAATATTCGTATGTTAAAAAGGATTCATGTGTTGAATAAAAGGATTGAACAATAAAATTAACATTTTATTGTGAATATGAAGTGCTAAAAACATTCATGTGTGGAATAAATAATTTAAATGATAAAAATATCATTTTTATCATGTAAACGACTCGCTAAAAATACACATGTGTTGAAACATATTTTGTTCAGCCAAAAATAACATTTTTATCCTATGTATGAAGTGTTAAAAATAACCGCATATTGAAACAAACATTTGTTCGCTAAAAATATTACTTGTAGTTTAGTTCTCCATATATATATATATATATATATATATATATATATATACATGTATTGAACAGGAATACGGATTAGCTGTTCAGTAAAGAATTTATTTGCATGCCCGACAAATAGGTAAACCTTAATGAGTTGGCCGCGTCATTTTATTATTATATAAACTCCTGTCAATGTCATTGGATGCGGAATGCTTGTTGTTCTGTGTGAAATAATAAATGTCACCATATGATAGCAACAATTAATTTTGAGCTACACTACATGGCATACTTCTTTAAGATAACATACCCTATTATATACCACATAAGCATTTGGAGCTTATATGACGAGGTGGAAGATTTACCATACAAGCGAGAGGCTTGTATGGCGATGACTGCATTTCAGGTTGAACTGAAGACTGATATGGATTATATAAAATATAATGATGAATTTACATATGATAAAAACCCTACACGGGTCTGGAGATGACAATAAACACGTCTCTCTGGTCATTAAGGCACCAAAACCATTTATAGGGTGATGAGAATTTATTCTCTGGAGTTATGATTTATACACACTCCCCTGTGGACACCGGAATATATCAGTATAAATATGTTCATGCTTTTTAGGATTTATTGGGTGCCTAATACGACCCAATAAATTTCTAAACCCCTCCCCGTACAAAGGAGGTTATGGCAAAATTTTCCATAATTTAAAGGCGTTAGTGAAATATTTGAAGTGGAAAACGATATGGAAATCGTCGATTGAATTATATATATATATATATATATATATATTAAATAAAATGAATAGCGACGCTGTAGTTTGTGTTTTGGAATCATAATTTTAAATGATTATATCGAGAAATCCGACCATCGGATTTCCCCGAAACTGGAATCATTGGGTTCGCTTTGGAAAAATCTTTCCAACGATATAAAGTTTGTTAAAATCCAACGGTTGGATTGTGTGAAATGTTTAATTCAAATCTGAATGAAAACAGCGCCAGAATGAATCATATATATATATATATACACATATATATTAAATAAAACGAATAATGAAACTGCAGTTTGTATTTTGAAATCGTAACTTTAAACGATTATCTCGAGAGATCCGACCGTTGGATTCTCCCAAAACCGGAACCTTGGGTTCGCTTTGGAGAGATCTTTCCAATGGAATCAACTTCATTAAGATCCGACGATTAGATTTTGAGAAATGTGTAAATCAACATTAGAGAAAAACAGCGCCAAGGCCACACTATGGCCTGAAATGTCGTTTAATTAAACGGCGCTATTTTTAAATAAATAAAAATAGCAGAACATCGTTATAAAATATTATAATCGATATGGAATGGAAATAAATCGATTCTACTTGGTTTGCTTGATATTTGATGGTTCAATGTGTTTGACATTAAAATTATATAAAGAACGTAAATTTGGATGTCGAATAATTTAACCATGACAGAATTGATTTGAATTCTAATATACGCGAATTATTTGAAAAGGCCGAGTAATTCTCATTTCAAATAATTGATCGACGAATAAATGTCGAAGATATAAAGATGGTGCAAGACCGGTGATCTTCACATCGTGTAGATTACTACTCCTCCCTTGATGAGGTTACAGTGGTGGTGGTCTAGATGTGCTTGTTGATTGTCTGGATATGCAAGGGCCTCTCTCCTGTATTGGACATACGGGAGCAGGAATAAGGTGCCTCCGGTTTCGTGCAGACCCATAACAGACTTCTTAATGGATGTGTGTCTGATGTGTATTCTGTGCTGTATTCGTTGATCTCTACTGAACATACATCTGTTTGGCGGTGGAGAATTTATTCTCCTGCTTAATGCCCTACTCTGAGACATACGAACTCAGAGGCTGTATATCGGTAGATATCAATGGTATGGTGTGGATTGACAGCATGGCATTCGAAGATGCAAATGATCAAGGCTTTTTTCGAAAAGCAGAGTCTTTTGGTTGATGATCAAAGCAAGGCTTTGAGATAGCGCAGCTTTGTGTATGACGTTGATTCGCGAGCCTCACACCTCGGTATGAGTTAAAAACGGGATAAGGACCGCTGGGAGAACACGACGTTTCTTTCTAGCTATGGGCAGTGTCAGCGTTTTACTAGCCCTGGCATCGTTGATTATTATAACTTTGTGGATGTTGGAATGCGAGGCGCTTCGATTATATTGGTCTCTACGGAGCCGATGTATAGGTCCGACAGGACCTGGAAACGTGTGTTCAGGGATAACTAATTCTCAAATGTAAGAGAGGACTGGCCCAGCCGATTCCAAAGGTTTTTAGCGGGAAATCATGGGGCATTTGCTAGAGTGTCCCGAAGCCAGTGAGGAGCTTGCCCCTTGCCTCGACACATGATGGAATCCCAATTTCCAATATGAAATCACGGATTTGATTGTAACTTATATATGGCGACATAGTGGCATAGGACGCTCATGTTGTCTATGATTGATATTTATGATTGAATTTTCTTTTGAAACAGATATGCACTAGTAATAATATCAAATGATTTTGCTTTACACGTATCAAGCAAATTTTGGCCATTATAAGGTAAAACCCTATCCTCCGGTTTGCGTTGCATTGTATAATGGGACTTGGGTCTTATAACGGCTGCATTTTTATAAAAAGCGTTGCGTTGTTTGAATAATTTACCTTGTTTAATGCACTGGCAATCACTGGAGTAAACCCGTTCCGCGAATGTGGCGTGGTCCTATGATTTGCCTTGTTAGTGTTGTTTATCCAGTTAAGTAGATTTCTCATACCAGTCCCATGACTAACTCGTAGTTTGTTTCACTTTGCAAACTCGGGTGCCCTTAATTTCACATGGGCAACATAGTGACAGGTAGTAGGATATATTTTGGCTTTTGCACTACATCATGGAGTGCATTTTTTGGCTTGTATGGCGAGGACTTGACTTCTTAGTATTTTGGCTATGTGATATTCCGCCATTAGTACTATATGTATATGATTTCCGCTTATCGCAATGTAGATATATTTACTTCTATTATGTATTTATGATGTATATGTACCAGTGATCTCGATGTAGACAGATCATTTACTTTTATGCACTAAGTTTTATCCTATGCTGTGCTACTCTGATGTTGTTACATATTATGATTCCACTGTCACATTGATGTAAATTATTCTATTTTATGTTTATGCTATTATCTGCTAATGATGATAAATGTGTTATATTCCAATGATTATCCTTAATTCCGTCATACGGAATTTTGAGATCATCACAGAATGTTTGAATATAAATATTGAGATCTAGTAAGTATAATCAGAGAAGATATCATATTCCTCGATAAGTGTTAAGCAATAGAGTCGAACCTATACCTGACATGAATTGTAAATGGTAAAATGCAAGATTAAGCTATTTTTTCTCGGAAGTATATTTCGGCAATCAAACTCGCCTCAAAGAATTCGAAGGTAATTTAACATAAGTTGGAAATTTGTTTGAAAAAAAAATGGTTTATATTGTAACAATTATCTAAGTGAGGGAGAAAACTATCTTTCCCTATTAAAACTATATGAGCAATCCAAATAGAAAGTATTAAAGAGTAATCGATTACGATACAATGGAAAATGAAATTTGAAGTAAGAATTACTCAAGGAAAGGTTGATGGGAAAAACCTGAGTACTCAACAAAACTAGGAACTAATTCGGATTTGGTAATTTCTATTTGTCCAAAGCCTTATATTACCCGAGCCTTGCGTAGTAAGTAGACTAGGAAAATTTTGATTTTTCGAAATATAAAGATTTTAGTTTCGGAGAATCTTCGAAATCAATTTCTAGTGTTTAGGACAAATTGTTTGAAATATGTATACACTAAACCGGAGTAGCGCAGCGAAAGCATAGTGGTAATTTGAAAGGAATGTTTTAAAGATTTTTGCTAGACTTGTTGAATAAAGTAACTTTCCTAACAAGATTTGGAATTTAAAACAAGAATGAATAAATGTCGTAGATCTCGAGATACAAACAAAAAGAAAAGTTGTTCGATTTTATGAATATGACTTCTAAATTATGGAATTTGACTCTTAGAAAATATTATATAAAAGTCTTGAAACATTGAAGCAATATTGAATTTTAAAAGAAGTTAATGCCATGTATGAAATTTAAACGGTTGGAATGTAAGTTTGAATTTGCGGGAGACCAATTTATGATAATATGAGTCGATAAGGAAAAAAATTCAACTTATGTAAAGAATGAAAATTTAAATTCACAAAGATTGGTATGAATTCGAAACTTGAAATGTTGATGTCAACATAAGTTACTTGGAAATTATATTTCAACCATTTTGAATATGATATATAGGTTATAAACTGTTTATAATAAACAGTAGTTTCAACAACTAGAATCCCGATATTTTGAAATGTTTGAAAACAATAAGTAATTGTAAACTATGATTATGAAATGATTTACAACTTCGGGGTATGAAATGATTTGGTTTGTTCGAGTAACCATGACTAAACTTGGGTTGTGATGAAAGATTGGGTTTCATGCGATGGGTGATACTCAGTTGCCCTGTCATGAGGATGAAGTTCTCGAACTAATAACATACATATTTCATTATAGTATATTTGAAATTTTGGAAGCAAATTTTGTTTTGGAGATCTCGAAGTGAAGTATGATTTTCTATATGAAAGGAATATGTAGTATTTCAATGGTTTGAAATAGAAAATGAGATTCTAAGTCAGAGAAATCATCCTAAGTTTCAAATGTTAATAGAAGTTCAAACTTACTTAAATTAACCTTTCCAACAAATTATATCATTATAATACTGTTATCTTTGTTTTGTGTAAATAAGCATTTGATATAAGAGTTTTACCAATTTAGTCATATGAAAATTTTGCTTCTATAAACCATTTTGATAAATTTCAAGGTTAATAAAATTTTATAAATAATTTTGTTTCAACAAATTTATGGGTAAGACTCATTCTGTTTATGAATAATTTTACGAGCTCTCCTTTTCGAGATGAAAAGTCTTAAGTGGGGGTGTAACACCCCGCATTTTCTATTAACGTTATAGTAACGAATCAAAGAATAATTAATTTCAAATGTGAGAATTAAGGGATACGGGTTACGCCATTGCGTTCGTCTCGGAATTCTGCTTGAGATAGAGTCCGAGTTTGCATAAAATGGACACCGTACGAAGGAGATATGGACGAACGAAGTTAAGCAGAAAACCAGAAGAAAGAGAAAAAAATATGCACTGGCGCACTTGGGAAGTGCGCCAGTACAAAAGTTGCACTGGCGTACCTGCCAAGTGCGCCCAGGCCGAGCTGAGAGCCTGCAAAGCTTTCTGGTGTGATCTGATCCATACTGTGAGTCATTGCTGTGTCCTTTCTGACTCCTTGCTGAGTCATTAGGGCTGAGTTGTCACCCTATCCTGACTGAATGGTTGTGGTTAACTCTAGGATCATCCGACGGCTCTAATTAAATTGAAATTCTATATAAACAACCCAATGCTCAACCTAAAATCACACAAAAATAATCCTGGAACTATCACGCCGTCAACAGAGAACTTGGAGTAGCCGTCACCGCTTTCAATTCAAAGACAAGATAAAAACCTGAATCAAAATCAAATTAAAGTAATCAAATTCAATAATCTACAACAAAGACGAGCATACCAATTTCAGAATTCAGATTTCAGAAATCAAGAATTCCTTTTTTTTAGTTTGTAAGTTGGTTATTACGTAGATTTAAACGATCTTTTAAATGAATCATGACATGTTGTAATTCGAATATAGAATGATGCTTACGTATAAGATAAATAAAGTTTGATTCTCATTTATCTTAAACTACCATTGTGATTGATCATGCCTATATGTTTGTGATGATAAACATACCATATTTTATATATTGGGATCTATTATGATTGGAAAATGAACGTATTATGTCAACTGAATGATGAAACATGTCATGTTATAATTTGGTGGTTACTTGCAAGTTTATGATCTAAAGCACATGCTTACATGTTAGATCAACATTCATGTATATTTAGAACCATGTTAAGTTGAATCTATTTATGTTGCAAGATTGGATTTGTAGCTCTCCTATGTTTTAACACATAAGTTATCATGCTAAGTTGTGATTTAAATATGATTATAATAGCTCACTTTTAACACACATAAGTTATCATGCTAAGTTGTGATTTAAATATGGTTATAGTAGCTTTCTTATGTTTTGACATACATAAGTTAATATGCTAAGTTGTGGTTTAAAATTGTGTTTATATATTAAACCTCCATGCTAGACCTATATCAAGTTTACATGATAATTAGATCCAACTAAGTCACAAGTTCCCCTTTACATGACAAGTTTAATTTGTGTAAGTTCTATGTAAATTCATATGCTATGATTCATGTTAATCTGATCTAAATTTTGCAAGTTCATTATCCTATGCCAAATCTATATGTCACATATTTTTATGCTATTAGAATATTTCGTGTTCTTCGCTTTTCCCTTTTGTGGTTATAAGTTAGGCTAAAATATCGAGCCTAACATTCGTTGTAATTTTGCGAATGTACAAACGGAGGATATCGTTGGGGGTAAACATGAAATTATATGTAATTGGCAGGTTTGGCACATGCCAATGATTAGTGGCATTTAAACGGCATAATTTTTATATACCAAAGATTATGAACATGATTTAGGGGGAAAGTGGGCCATGACAATAATTGATTTATAATTTACATATAAATATGAAGGACAAACATGAAAATTACATGGTATAGATTGGTTCATGAAATGGTATATTTAATATACCATTAATTGTGAGCATAATTAAAAGGATAATTATGGCATAATTAAATTGGGAATAATTTACATATGGAAGTTGTTATAAACAAGAAATATGTAAATTGTAGAAAAGATGATTATGCCTAACCCGAGGTTAGATTGAGTTGTGGTGTAAAACTGCCCGGAACCACCCGGCTGTCCAGTGACCACAACAATACCTATCTAATGTGAGAGGTTAGGGCATTAAGCCCAATAAAAACCCGAGGTTAGACTGAGTTGCGGTGTAAAACTGCCCCGAACCGACCGGCACATCCGGTGACCGCAACAATACCTGTCTAATGTGAGTGGTTGGTGCTTTAATGAATAAATTAATACTAAGACAAGAGTTGAATGGTAGGGTTAAATAAATTTAGAATGCTTAACCGTAATAACATGTTAACTAGGCAAGTGGATGAGGTTAAGTAAATTTAGAACACTTAACTGTAACAACATGTTAACTAGGCAAGTGGGTGAGGTTAAGTAAAATTAGAACACTTAACCGTTATGACATGTTAATTAGACAAGTGGGTGAGGTTAAGTAAATTTAGAACACTTAACCGTTGTAACATGTTAATTAAGCAGATGATAGGGTTAAGTTAACTAAGGTAACACTTAACCAAAATATATAATGACATGTGGTGGGGTTAAGTAATACAAGAGGAAAACACTTAACCAATTATATTACCTGATGTATGGGAAGGGTTAAGTTAACACGAGAGGGCAACACTTAACCAATATAACATGATTTGAGGTAGGGTCAAGTCAACACCAGAAGGAAACACTTAACCGACATGACGTGACAGGTGGATGGGTTAAGTTAACTAGAATTGATTAATGACACTTGACCAATATAAATTGATGAGCGAATGGGGTTAAGTTAAATGGGAAATACTTAACCAACATAATCTGATGAATGAACAAGGTTAAGTCAATAAGTCACACTTAACCAATCCAACATGATAAGTGAGAAAGGTTAAGTTAATAAGAACCACTTAACCAACATGACATGACGAGTAGGAGGGTTAAGTACATATCGGGTTGGTGGGTAATATTAGTAAATATAGGCCCACAAAACTTAACCATTATATAAACATGCTTGAATCCATGGGAAGATTAAGTACATGTCGGGTTGGTGGGTAATATTTGTAAATATAGGCCCACAAAACTTAACCATTATATAAACGTGCTTGAATCGGTGGGAAGGCTAAATACATATCGGGTTGGTGGGTGATATTAGGAAATATAGGCCCATAAACTTAACCAGTAGGAAACCCTAGCAACGAGAACCCATTTCAGCAGTAACCCACATAGATGTATCACGTTACCCTGAGCTAGGCAGGGTGGGGCACGATTACTGGGCTGATTATAAGCGATCGATATAGCGGATGGGGGTACGTCAGTGTAGGTTCCAGCGGATTACGGGCGTGCACGTACTCCGGCGTGGAAAAAGCAGGCACTGCATACGAGTAGTTTTACACTGTGCTTTTTTGAATCGTGTCGAGGTCGCTATCATAAGGATTGATACATCTTATGGTGGGACCAACACATGGTCGCTACATGCAAGAGAGGGCCGACTGACACAGACACATGGCAAATTAACACAGATAGGGAGCCGATTGATAGGGTAGTAAGGGTATGTCTGACGTATCCATGGCAATTGGGTTGATTGAGGTGGAATTCTCAAATATAGATGTACAACTGAAGGCTACCACAACTGCGGGGATTGGGATTGTATTATCATTTTATACAGGTTACTAGTTGAGACACTAGTTAGGTGGTGCAGAGATTATAATAATGGGTGCGATCACGTGTTCAACCTATCTTGTCTTATATTAGGGTATTTCCTATGTTCTGTTACTTCTGTCATGATCCCTTTTCCTTGTTTAAATGCTAGTAATCATTGAACTCACCAGACTTATTGTCTGACCCATTTTCTCTCATCTTCTTTTGTAACGGCAAGGAATTTCGCTCGATCCGAATCGATCGTTAAACCGACTAAGACCGTTCGAAAACCCCTGATCGTTTGAGAACAGGACAAAACAGAACGCAGACGGAAGAATATTTCATTGTTATTAAAACAATTCCATCAGATACAAGAATATACAGAGTATAACTGAATAAATTACATTCAACAAATATCAGAGATTTAAATTACATTTAAATACATCGCATCGGAAAATAATACAAAAGCACAACTAGAAGTGATACACAGATACAGAGCTTTCCGACCATCGTTCCAGCTGTAAATCAGGACCCTGTGAATATAAATCTGCAAAACCAATACTACTAGCTGCCTGTGAGTAAAACAGGGGCACCCAGAGTTTAGGTTAAAACAATAAACTACAGATCAGTCATGTGACTGGTGTGAGAACTAAAAACAGTTATTATTTTAACTTTAAAGAAGAGTAATTCAAGGGACCACGCCGTATGACACGGAACGGGTTTCCTCCCAAGAACACTAGTGCATATAACAAAACAGCGCAATGCTTTTTAGAAAAATGAAGCTATTATAAGACCCAGGTCCCATCACACAATGCAACGCAAGCCGGAGGATAGGGTTTTCCCTTATAATAGCCAAACATGCTTGGTACGTCAAAACAAATCATTTGATACTATTATAAGTGTATAGTGTCAAAACAATTTTCAATCATAAATATCAATCATAGACGGCATGGGTACCATATATCATGTCGCCATACTAGTTCTACAATTAAAACCGCAATATCACGTATTGGAAATTGGATTTCCGTCATGAGTCGAGGCAAGGGGCAAGCTCCTCTCCGCGTTCGAGACACTCTAGCAAATGCCTCAGGACCCCACTTTGATCCTTGGAATCGGATGGGTCGGTCCTCTCTTACTTGTGAGGATTGGCAATTCCTAAACACACGTTTCCCAGTCCTTACAGACCTATATCCGAGGCGCCTCGCATTCCAACAACCACACAGGTGAAAAGTATATAAATGTCAGGGCTGGTAGGTCACTGACACCACCCTAGCTAGAAAGAAACGTCGTGCTCTCCCAGCGGTCCGTCTCCCGTTTTTGACTCATACCGAGGTGTGAGGCTCGCGAATTCACGTTATACACAAAGCTACGCCACACAGGCCGTGCTTTGATCATCAACCACAAGACTTTGCTTTTCAACAGAAGCCTTGATCAATTACCACTTACGCGTGCCACACTGGCAATTCACTCCATGCGACTGATGTCCATCGATATACAACCTCTAAGCTCGTACGTCTCAGAGAAGGGCGTTAAGCAAGAGAATAAATTCTCCGCCGCCAAACAGATGTATATTTAATAGAAATCAATCAACACAGAATAAAATCCAATGTCAGACACACAATCCATTTACAAATTCGTTCTGGGTCTAAACGAAACCGGGGGCACTTTCCTCGCATATCCATCCATCTCCAAGTACGTCTGGACGATCACCAATTGTTTCCCTCATCTTGGGTGTACAGCCCAATCGAGATCATCAGCAATCACCCAAACGATGTGGAGACTTCCGGTCTTCAACCACCGTCTTCATCTTCGACATCTCGTCGAATCGGTTATTCAAAATGGGTATAAACCCGGCCTTTCTGAATAACCCATGTATATAATAAACGAATGTTACACAAACACAACAAACGCCTCATTCCAATTCAGAATATTCTTTTATTCACAAAATCACATTCTTAGGGAAACGTTCCCATTAATTTTATCCAAGATAAATTCTTCTAAATTTATTCTTTAATCTTCCTTTGGATATCATTTCAAACTAGTCGGGATTAGCGAACCACACCGAAGTAATTATTTATTTTATTTCCCAATCCCAACCTATTCATTCCCTGGAGCAAAACTGGTGATACTCCATTCCTAACACCACGGTGTTATCGGTAAAATTAATTACCATTTCACGTTCAAATCTAATTACAGATTTAACTATCGCTTTGGAGCAAAACTGGTGGTACTCCATTCTCGATCACCTTTCAGATTTGATAATTTAAATTATCAATTCACCTTTTAATCTAATTAAAGATTCATTAAAACTCCACTTAGTTTCAATCTTTTCAAAAATCAACATCTTGCCTTTAACTGGGTTAAAGAGCCAATGTCATCTAAAACACGATTCACGATAAACCCAAATCACATTTGATATTAAATACAAGGCTCTGAATAGAAATATACCGGCTTATATTCAATATCAAGTTCTGAAACCAACAAATATCGTATTGGAAATAACGATATAAAATATATCTTTCAAATTTCCATAACAATATCTGTATAGTCACGAAATTCAACATCGAAATATTCCGAAGGTAATTTCGATTCAACTCCAGTCCAATCCACGTATTGGGAATATTGATTATTTTTAAAATCACTTTCAAATTCAATTTATTTATTTCAAAAATAAATTGATTTTAATTCTAGTTCAAAACTAGTTCATTTCGATAAAAATCTATTTTTATCTTTTCAAATATGGAATTTTTCATCCCGGTTCTTTCCAATTCATATATTATGATCTTACACAAATTATTGATATTTTTATCAATTTTATCAAGGCCCGTACAGTCGATTTCCATCAACGGCCATCGAACTGCACTTACAGCGACCTTTTCCAAATTTGATTTGGACATAATTCCAAATCCAACCGTTAGATTTCAAATTTCTAATATTCATTGGAAAGCTCCTTTCGATACGAACCCAACGGCTCCTGTTTTAGGAGAATCCGACGGTCGGATCTCCCGTAATGTCAATTCGAAGTTAATGGTCGAAATTCACGAACTGCCGCGGCGCGACGCGTTCTATTCAGGCCATTATATATATATTATATATATTTCGTCGAATTCCTTTTTAAAACGTATTTTATAAATCGTTTTAAATTCGTTTTCAAAACCATTTCGACACTATATTCAATTTCAAATCGATTTGATTTCAATTCAATTCGAATTCATTTCAATTTTATTTAATTCGAATTCAAATTCATTTCAATTCAATTCAAATTCTAATTCGTTTCAATTCAATTTGAATTTACCTTCTATTTAATTCAATTCGAATTCATTTCAAATTGATTTCAATTCAATTTCAGTTCGTTTTAAGTTTCATTCAAATCGATTTCAATTCGTTTTAATTCAATTTCAATTTAATTCAATTTGAATTCATTTCTATTCAATTTGAATTCAAAATCACTTTCTATTCAATTCGAATCGAATTCATTTTCCATTTGATTCGAATTCGTTTCAAATTGATTCAATAAATTTTCAATTTTATTTTTTTATCTAATTTAATTTGAATTTCATTTCAAAATATTAAATTTTGAAATCACTTTTCAATATTCATTATAAAACGAATAAAATCGATATAAATATCGTTCGCGTCAAAATAACGCATCTCTAATCAATACGGCTTTATATTTTTCAATAACTTCTTTATTCTATTCAACAAATGAATATTTATTCCATTCAACACATGAGCTATATTTCTTTCAACACACGTCTATTTTTGTTATGTAAAATATTTTATAAAATTAGGGTATCTATCGTTTGATTTTCAATTAGACTCCACCGTGAAGTAGTTCTAATTTTAAATATGATAAAGATGTGAATTTTATTATTAAAATATTTTACTCAACACATAAATAGTTTCAACACATGAATATCATCAACACATGACTATTTTTATATTCAACACATGAATTTTCTTTTATAATATTCATTATTTTCCCAATTGGAATGAGGCCCAATCAATCACCATATAATGTTAATTATATGGATTCCATACAACACATGTATATAAAAGCAATGATAAACAATCAACCATCATCCAAGGTGCACCACACAACTGCATAAGCATCAAATATAAATAATCAACGCTTACACAATCTGTCGACCAATCGATCGACATACAATTAAATAATTGGGATTAGCGTAAGCCAAATTTCATCCCAACACCCGTGTGGGGTTTCAAATCAACAAACACAGATTTTTATTTGTGCAGTTGGGCGATGTGTAAAATTTATCATCCCAATCAATATCAGTCCAATCAGTGTATATAAACAAATCGGACGATTTGTTTATAAATATTTATTTACTCACATTCACGTTAAAAATTATATTTTTAACGTTAAAATATTTTTAACTATATAAATATTTTATTTCCTTTCAACACATGAATACATTTCATTATCTATTTCACATTAATTTCACAAACAAATTTCACAACACATCAAACAAGCATACAAGCCATCCATGGTCTGTGGATGACGGGTGTCGGGTGCTGCTAAGCACCGTCTGCATCCTAGTATATATATAACTAAAAAAGGAAATTTAGAGTGAGAAGTTCTCACCGACTAGCTAAACCAAACGCCACGACTCTTCTTATGTAGAAATCTTCGCTGTTCTCGCCTTTTGTCACTTTCGTTGCCCGTAGCCACTACATAAATAAAAATCGAATTTTTACTTCGCTATTCAATATATAAAAATCGAATTTTTACTTCGCTATTCAACATATAAAAATCCTATTTTTACTTCGCTATTCAATATATAAAAATCGAATTTTTACTTCGCTATTCAATATATAAAAATCCTATTTTTACTTCGCTATTTAATATATAAAAATCCTATTTTTACTTCGCTATTCAATATATAAAAATCGAATTTTTACTTCGCTATTCAATATATAAAAATCCTATTTTTACACCGCTACTATATAGATAAAAATTCTATTTTTACACCGCTACTATATAGATAAAAATTCTATTTTTATCCCGCTATTATATAGATAAAAATTCTATTTTTACACCGCTATTATATAGATCAAAATTTTATTTTTACACCGCTACTATATAGATAAAAATTCTATTTTTACACCGCTACTATATAGATAAAAATTCTATTTTTATCACGCTATTCTTCATATAAAGATTTCGCCTTTTTAAATATAAAGATTTCGCCTTTTCAATTTTAAAGATTTCGCCTTTTCAATTATAAAGATTTCGCCTTTTCAATTATAATGATTTCGCCTTTTCAATTATAATGATTTCGCCTTTTCAATTATAAAGATTTTGCCTTTTCAATTATAAAGATTTTTCCATTTCAATTATAAAGATTTCGCCTTTTCGATTTCAAAAATCTAATATTTTCTATTTTAAAATCTAATCTTTTCTATTTTAAAAATCTAATCTTTTCTATTTTAAAAATCATATCTTTTCTATTTTAAAAATCATATCTTTTCTATTTTAAAAATCTAATCTTTAGCAAATTAAGAAAAATCAGTTCCTTACCATAAAAAAAACCAACTCTTTACCATATTAGCAATCATCTTTTTAGCAAATTAAAAATCAGAAATCTTACTGTGTTACTCGGGGGAGGAGGCTGTCGGACTTGCTGAGGCGTCGGGGTCTGGAGGTGGCGTCGCAGGCGGTGGGGCAGACCATCCAGAGGCGGCGGCGGATTTTATCAGAGGAAAAGGGGGGTTTCTGATTCGGTTTCGAGACAGGGAAGATGAGGGCGACGGGATGGAGGTTGGAGAAGGAGGAGGGGCGGAGGTCCTTGGGGTTGTGCGGTGGCGGGTACGACGGTCGGTGGGGCTGCGATGGGAGGCGGCGGGGTCTAGGGCTCACGCGATTTTGTTTTTTTCTTTTCTTTTTTATTTTGAAAATAGACCGGGGGGGGGGCAGAAGGATTTAAGGGGAGAGAGGTAGTTTTATTTTTTTATTTAATTGCTTAATCCTAAAAAGTTGACTTTTACATACGACCTCTAAACGAGGCCTACCGCCTGTCGTCCATACTGTTTTACCCCCATTCCGAACACAATGGGATATGTATCGTAAGCTGATTCGATCGTTACAATCAGTTTTCGTCAAAATCAACATATAACTCTATATATTGAATTTGAACGCGCATTTCAATTTACAGGGGTCACATACGAACTCTATAAATCCAAGAAAAATATTTTCTAGCTTCGTATTGACGATACGGTCCTAACAAAACTAGTTTCGTCGAATTACGAGACCGTTTGAAAAATGGCCATTTTCCAGTCGATTAAAATCAACTAAAACTGGTCAAACGCGTTTTCCTTTGCCACGCTCACATATTGATTCGAAAAATTATGAAATTTGGAATCTAACAATAATTTGACATCACGGATCCAACAAAAGTGGTTTCGTCGAAATCCGAGGTCATTTGCAAAATGTCTATTTTTAAGGGCCTGAATTCCATAGCGACTATTCAGAATTTTCAACTGGACATATCTTTTGATTCCCGCTATGAAATCTCGATTTTTCGGATTCGTTGGAAATATATTCTCAATTAGATCCTATTATTTTTTGTTTTACTAAAATCCGGATTGGTTTGCACCCGGTACATTCAATTTGAAGTTGGAAATCGAATTATCGAACTACCGCGCCATTTTCAATTCTATTTATAATTATAAATAATTATTATATTCTAACGACGACGTATATAATATATACGTTTGAATTCTATTCAAAATAAATTTCTCATCGATATTATTTAAAATAATCCATTTTAAATGTAGAAAATTCGCTAAAATTGCCAAAATAAAAATTTTAAACTGGCCCAGATTTTTGGGTTGTTACATCTTTTCTTCTGTTCCCCTCCCCTCAGGTGGTCAGGGAGGGAATAGCTAAGGTTTGTTTGAACCGTTACTCTTTCCAAGCTTGAAGATTCTTTGACATGTTGCCTTGGACTCTCTCTTCTACTGCTATGGCTGGCTCATGCTTTATTTGGGGAAATCATTTTATGCTTCTTTATTTTAGTTAAACAAGACATGACACTTTGGTATTGTAGAACAATCTTTGTACAAGCTGTTTATCAATGAATTAAAGTTTTATTTATTTATCGCTGCTTTATTTGTCTGTCTTGTAATTTTTCTACATCTTGTACTAAAAATGCTCCACCGAAGTTAAGGCATTGCTTTTGTGAGTGACCTTAACGGAGGCGGGGTGTTTCACTTGGTATCAGAGCTAAAGGTTACCGGATCCGATAAAATATTTGAAAAATTATTATCAACGGTTTTAAAAGAAGCATTTTCAAAAGAAAGGTTTTTGTTTTAAAGGCATATTCCCCAAAGCCATATGCACTATCTTTTGATCCTATGTTTGAATCCTTGTCTCCTTCTTTCCTTAGTCTCCGGGACTCCTTGCTTTCTAGGAGGTAACCTCATCGCGGCATGGTTCCGTAGACTTGATGAGACTACGACACCTGACAAAGGGCAAATAAGTGCCCAGCTTCCATCTATAGCCGCAGTAGTTTCACCCATGGCTAATTTTTTACGAGCTTTGTAGGATTCTCTATGCGATAGAGGCAGCTTTCGAGAGACATGTCAACAAGTTACACAAGGATGGCAAAGTTGAGGATGAGGGGGTTTGGCTAAGGAGCACAACACAAGGATGAAGAACCCATGGATATGGACTTGGTTCACAAAGGAGGGGAGGAAATAATAGTGAAACCTAAAACAAGAGGAAGTATCTTTATTTTGGTATAACGGGTCGTATAATTAAGGGAAAGGGCAAGAACAGGGGACATGATTTTTTGGAAGGCAAGTGCATGCTCTCACCGCCAGCATACCTGAGAGAGAGGTAGTAAGATTTCTGTTAAAAGAGTTTTTCCTTTTTGATTATCCTGTTAGTACTCCTTCTGATTTTAGCGCTTCACATTCGTATATATTTGCTTCCATAGTTGAGTCTCCGCACCCTAGATATGGTATAGTAGAGGATCCCATTATAGTCTCAAATCCAATTGCTGGTTCGGCCCATTTATCTTTGACTTGTGAGGATTTGAGAATAGCTATATTTATGCTTATGTTTTTGAGCTATGGGTTGATTCTAAGCATGGGATAGTTAGCTAGTAATTGTGATACAAGGGTAGTTAGACTTTCGACTTGCCTCGGGAATACCCTTGAGATTTCGTACGATCCTAAGGGATCAGTTTGTCTTAGCTACCTAGAATCACTTTACTTATATATCGACAATTTTCGATCCGTTGGGGTAGTCCATGAGTACGCAAGATGTTTTGATTAGGGTAGGGTTTTTCCCCTTAAAACTCGAGACGGACTTCCGCTTATATCTAGATGACACTGCAAAGCCAGTTATGCGATCAAAGATAAATTTGGAGCAAGATTGGCAAGGATAGACAGAGTCGGTAGAGTGCTCAATTGTTTGGTTGTATCATCTCACATAGATTGTCCAAATTCGGAGGAGGTATCCCTTGGGTGCTTGTCTGATATTGGTTTAGGCCTTTGGGGTTTGTACTCGAGGGATGTCGAGTTCGACTAGGATGGTTTGCGTGAGAAATAAATGGTTAGGGCTGGCACCCTAAGTTAAACTGACCTTAAGAGAGGTAATAAGCACATAGTTAGCTTTAGACCCTCAGGTTTGCAGCATGATGGATAAGCTAAGTAGAGGAGAGACCTCTAATCATCTTAGGATATACACTTGATATCATGATTAATATCTATTTATCTTGGAAAGATAGTTCGACTACATTGGATACCCTCTAGCATAGTAAGTAATCGAGGTCCTATCTTTACTAGTGGGTTTGGGAAATGGAGGTCAAGAAGCTACGCAAATCATGAAGTTAAGACAGTCAGAGCAATATTGAGTGAAGCTCAAGAAGATGCGACTCAGAAGACTGAAGACTAGATACGCACATCATACCCTTTCTGGGGGTATATCCTTGATCTCTCTTTTTCTGTAAAGTTTATTTGTTATCTTTATCTTTTAAGTATATCCACTCGGTCCTATCCTCAATCCTTAGGTAGAAGCCAATGGATGTAAACATGTGTTTGAGACATGTTATGTTTGGTGGATGCAAGTGGTTGCAAGTGTTTGCTAGTGGTTGCTCGTGGATGCATATACACACATTAGGCACTAGATCGGCTCAGTCACTTTCATATTGCATATGCATGAGTGAATTTTTATACATATGAATTGAAACTTGATATGTTATCATATGAATGTTGCATTTGTATGAATGATTATGCACTCATGTAGAAGTTATAAAGTACGATTAGGAATGATTGCATACATGATGAACTCATGGCACTGGCATAATTTGCATTAAGGATGCCAACTGAATCAGTAGACCGCCTGAATTGCATTAGATAAGGACATGTACACACACTATTCATATGATCATGAAGCATTAGAAATCTTTTAAGGACAATGGACGCCTGTGTTTGATGGTTGAGTAGACGGGTAATTGAATGGTAGGATATAAGTTCTTCTCGACTTGAAGATTTCGGGGACGAAATCCTAAAAGGAGGGTAGAATGTAACACCATGTATTTTCTGTTAATGTTATAGTAACGAATCAAAGAATAATTAATTTAAAATGTGAGAATTAAGGGATACGGATTACGCCATTGCATTCATCTCGGAATTCTACTTGAGATAGAGTCCGAGTTTGCGTAAAATGGACACCGTATGAAGGAGATATAGACGAACGAAGTTAAGCAGAAAACCAGAAGAAAGAAAAAAAATTATGCACTGGCGCACTTGGGAAGTGCGCCAGTACAAAAGTTGCACTAGCGCACTGCGAAGTGCGCCCAGGCCGTGCTGAGAGCCTGCACAGTTTTCTAGTGTGATCTGATCCATACTGTGAGTCATTACTGAGTCCTTTCTGACTCCTTGCTGAGTCATTAGGGCTGAGGTGTCACCCTATCCTGACTGAATGGTTGTGGTTAACTCTAGGATCATCCGATGGCTCTAATTAAATTGAAATTCTATATAAACAACCCAATGCTCAACCTAAAATCACACAAAAATAATCCTGGAACTATCATGCCGTTAATAGAGAACTTGGAGTAGCCGTCACCGCTTTCAATTCAAAGACAAGATAAAAACCTGAATCAAAATCAAATTAAAGTAATCAAATGCAACGTTCTACATCAAAGGCGAGCATACCAATTTCAGAATTCAGATTTCAGAAATCAAGAATTCTCTTTTTTTAGTTTGTAAGTTGGTTATTATGTAGATTTAAATATTCTTTGAAATGAATCATAACATGTTGTAATTCGAATATAGAATGATGCTTATGTATAAGATAAATAAAGTTTGATTCTCATTTATCTTAAACTACCATTGCGATTGATCATGCCTATATGTTTGTGAAGATGAACATACCATATTTTATATATTGGGATCTATTATGATTGGGAAATGAACGTATTATTCCGACTGAATGATGAAACATGTCATGTTATAATTTGGTGGTTACTTGCAAGTTTATGATCTAAAGCACATGCTTACATGTTAGATCAACATTCATATATATTTAGAACCATGGTAAGTTGAATCTATTTATGTTGCAAGATTGGATTTGTAGCTCTCTTATATTTTAACACATAACTTATCATGCTAAGTTGTGATTTAAATATGTTTATAATAGCTCTCTTATGTTTAACACACATAAGTTATCATGCTAAGTTGTGATTTAAATATGGTTATAGTAGCTTTCTTATGTTTTGACATACATAAATTAATATGTTAAGTTGTGGTTCAAAATTGTGTTTATATGTTAAACCTCCATGCTAGACCTATATCAAGTTTACATGATAATTAGACCCAACTAAGTCACAAGTTCCCCTTTACATGACAAGTTTAATTTGTGTAAGTTCTATGTAAATTCATATGCTATGATTCATGTTAATCGGATCTAAATTTTGCAAGTTCATTATCCTATGCCAAATCTATATGTTACATATTTTTATGCTGTTAGAATATTTCATGTTCTTCGCTTTTACCTTTTGTGGTTATAATTTAGGCTAAAATATCGAGCCTAACATTCCTTGTAATTTTGCAAACGTACAAACGGAGGATATCGTTGGGGTAAACATGAAATTATATGTTATTGGCAGATTTGGCACATGCCAATGATTAGTGGCATTTAAATGGCATAATTTTTATATACCAAAGATTATGAATATGATTTGGGGGAAAGTGGGTCATGACAATAATTGATTTATAATTTACATATAAATATGAAGGATAAACAAGAAAATTACATGGTATAGATTGGTTCATGAAATGGTATATTTAGTATACCACACTACAAGAAAATATTATATTGATAGCAGGAGAGATTGCATCAAAATTGTGTTTGCTATAATTAAGCAAATCATATTTGTTAGTGTAAAAACACGTTAGCATGTCATAATTAACTCTAGCTAAAGTGACAGCATGCTTATGCGTCATAAGTAAGTAAATTGGCGCTCCAATTTTTGTTACCCTCCAAGTTACTCGACCGCGATATTTCACTTTCGTTTTCATTCCTTTTTGAGTTTCCTCCATGCTCAACATTCCCCTTTTAACCTAAAACCTTCTCAAACCCCAATTCTCCAAAGCATATCTGCAAGTGACCGAGTCGATTTCAAGGCAAGCTGAGTTTTCATCTTCAAGGCAGCTCCATCTCGGAATCGCGCTTCTCTTGAAGCTCGAAGCTTGACTAAAATCGGTTCTTGAGAAAGCATCTCCGACGCGATTCCTCCAAAATCTGAAATGATCAAAGCCATTAAACACAGAAAGCCATGAATTTGGTATATTCACCCTCCCCCGCCTTTTTTTTTAACTACCTGTGAAATGTTAATGCTTGAAGTTGCCCTAGGGTCGATATTTCATGCTTTTGTTGTTTTGTGAACCTTTAAAATCATAGTTAACATATAGGCATTATGTATCTTGATTTTCTTTTTCTTTTTTGTTCTGGAACGAACTTCTTTGCAGTTTTGAGAAGGTTGGGTTATGATAATTATTCTTGCTAATTTATGTTCACCAACGTTTCATATATCTCAAAGTTCATGAGATTCCCTATTGAAATTGCTCTAGTTTTCTTTTTGAACACCATTAGGAAAGCAACCAGAACTTGCATACAATGAAAAAAAATTGTACATTGTTTTTAAGCTGTTGAAATTCTAAATAGTGAATGCCTCTTGTTAACGACGAATTGGGCTAACTCATTCAATTTTTTGATATTGGTTAATTTAAACCGGTAGTTAGCAATCATTTGTATACAGAAATATTTTCTATATGCTGGAAAGTACGTATAGCATGTTAAAAAAACGATCCTCAAATGGTAGAATTTTAAAAAAAATTGAATAAATCATGCACTTGTTGTATTATGAGGATATTTGACTAGTTTTCCTTCAGTTTATTGTGACCTCTTCAGGGTAGAGTGTGAAGAAAAATAAAATACCTACTTAGAACAATAATGTTTGACAAGTGTTAAACCAAAAACAGTCCAGGAAAATCCCATCAGTAGCCTTTCAGGTTTTTTTTTTCTTTTTTCGATAAGGTGCCTTTCAGCTACTTGTTATGATTGTGATAACACATAATACAGGGAATCTATCAACATGCCATGATCTTGTATTATTTCCATAATAGCATGTAAAATATTACAGTCTACTTCAGCTACTTTTGAAATGTATGTTGTTTTGACATTTTGAAAGCATGGTTGCAATCAAATTGATTGTAAATGAAAATTTAAAATTGTACAATGAGCAATAGTCATATTACTTTGTATTTTCTTGAGTATTGTGCATAAACATTAAAAAGTGCATAATACATTAGAATGGACTAGCTAATTTAGATGCGCTGAATTTTCTTAAGTACTTTTGAATACTAGAAGTGGATTTAAATTTTAAAAGAAAAAAGGAGAGGAAATACACAAGACATTGTAATGCAAGAAATTTGGATGTTGCTGTTAATTATTAGAGAATATTGATTTGCTTCAATATATCCAAATTAAAACATAAGAGTGCATACTATGAAATAACAAATACCTGTAAAAGTTTGTTAACATTGCTAGCACCAAAAATATTATGGACAGTTGCGAAGATCTGAGGTTAATCAGTAGGAATGCACGCCTTCTGCTCCATTTGACACCACAACATCATCTTTTAGAGCATCTAAAACTTATATTTTTAGTCTGCTAGGCGTTGCTCTGATTATCCCAGCAAAAATCTATGTCACATATATTTTTAGTTAGCAAACAAGTATTAGTCAACTGTAGTTGACTTCTGTTAAATTGGAAATAATGATCAAATAACTGAATGCAATATTCTTATCTGTTGTAAAATTTCATTACAGAGAATTGATATGTTGTTATGAACGTAGGGAATATAAACTGTAAGTTTGAAATATATACATTATGCAAGGTTTGAGTCCTGGATTTCGATCATGTCTTCTATTGAGTTTTTCATTTGTCATGTTACATACTAGATCAAATCTTAGAGAGAAGTGTATATTAGGCATGCTCAAGTTGACATCATGGATCTATAAGTATAATTTGAGATAATGTTCAATAAAGTACAACAAACAATGACATTTAACATTGAGTATTTGCACCATCCTTTGGACAAAAAGTTGTTGCTCGACTTTGCTCGCATGTCTGATTTTAATGGTCCAGGAATGCCTATTGATTCTCATCATTTGATACAAGAGGTCAATACTACATCCCTTAAGCCAGTACTAGAACTTCCCTATCAAATATTTAGTTCTTCTCCATCCTTGCATAGCTTTGATCCTGCAGAAATGCTGATGGTACTTAATTCGTTCTACATCTTTTGACTTTATTTTAATAATATATACTCTGTGATACCTTGTTTACAGTATGCCCTCATGCAAAAGTTTTGTGGACAATATTAATTCATTGCTCTGTAGCAAAATTACATAGAAATCAGCGTGTTTTTCCATTTTGTGTAAAATATGTTTTTGTAAGAGCTTGCCAACTAGTGAGGATGAAGTTTTGGCTTTTTAAATGAATCGACATGGCAAGCTTTGATCCCTCAAGCTGATTCTGAACAAGTGGGGATGGAATAATTTTAGAAGACTTATCAGAACTTTAGAAATACATCTTTAATTTTATTATTCACCATTCTTATTCAGTTTAATATATTTTGCCAAGAATTCAGTTGTGTCAATAAAAGCAGTTGTTTGAGGCACTTAGATTCCATAATCATGATGATGGCACAACATAAGCTTAACTCCACACTCTTATGCTATTTCCTAGTGGTTTCTGCTCTATTAATATTCTTTTAAAAAAAGTTGTTTCCACACTATAGGTAATAGAAATAAATAAACGCAATGCCATCATTTTTTATATTAAAGAAACATTTATAATCTATTTTATGTATCGGTTGGCTGAGTTGGGGTAATTTACCACTCTATATTCAACTCTTTCAAATTTATTTCCTTGTGATATTCTTATAATATGACAATTCTGTATTGAATCTTTGTAATATTAATAGACACTATAGAAAGCAGTCGGTGATATTCGTAGACATCTTAACTTTTTCTGCAAGTACTGTTCATTAACACAAATGACGAAACATTAAAGGAAAGACAAGCAGAGGATGTTCATTATCACAAGAAGAGCTAGCTGAAAAGATACTATATTATAACCAAACATAAATGAATTAAAAATCGCTGCAAAGTATATGGACATGGTATGCTCATAAATGATAAACCAAGTATGATATGTCTGGGTTAATCAGTTTTGTGAAGGGAATAAACAATTAAACATATTTAAATATATTCATTAATTGCTTAGCAGGATTTTCAGAGGCTGATTTGAATTTAAATATGAATAAACAGTTAAACAAACAAACAAAATTTTCTTTTTTGCTTATTATCATTAACCAGAACTGATTTTAGTTTCTTCATTTTTCTTTGTTTATATGATTTTTGCATTTGATTTTGTTCACCTCAGTATTGTTGTTTTTATCTATGTAAAGCATAACAGTTATTTGTCTATACAAAAAAAGGTAAATTTTATAAAAATATAAATTATACTGTATATATGAGAAAAATATAAATGCTACAGATTTTGATGATCTAGGTAATATCTATTGCGTAATTTATGCAATGTACCATTTATGACTTTTCTAAAAAATAAACTTCGTATAAGCCACACTATACGCTATTAATTATGATTGCATCTTATATTCCACGTACCCAACAACAAATAAATTTCTAGGTATGACAGTTGGTATTAAATTTTCATTTGAAATGGTTCTTTCAGGTAGAGTGTTCACACATGAAATGGTTTGCTACTGTCTTTAACAGAGTCATAGAAAAGACATGTGCTTGTTTTAGTACTTGCACTAATATCCAAAACTTCTCATTAAGTGTTAAATCTTAGAAACGAAGTAGGATAGTATGTATATAAGCAAATATGCTAAGCAGATGTAAAATTCCAATTCACCACATTTTCATCGTTTACATTTATTTGGAAATGTTGCAAGTTACATATGAATTGTTAATAATATCCCTGTTATTTATTATTAAATATATACAACTGGAACCGATGAGTGAACTTTGTTAATAATAGATTAATCAACACCGTGTACCATTAACTAATGGTTTTCTGACTTTGTTGTTTTAATATGTTATTTCATTTGTAATAATGCCTAAATTTTGAGATGATTGATGCATTAATAACCAAAATTTATTATTAAGGGTTAACTCTTAGGAACGAAGTAGGATAGTAGGTATATAATTGAATATCCTAAGCAGATGTAAAATTCGAATTCACCACATTTTCATCGGACATAATGTAGCAAGTTACATATGAATATTTAGTATTAAAAATATACAACTGGAACCGATGAGCGAACTTCGTTAATAATGGATTAACCAGCACCATGTACCTTAAGCTTAATATAATATGCATAAATGTATTATTAATTTATTATAGTAAACTGCAATATATTGGCCTGCCATTCCTCCTTTTTCTTATGTAATGGTAGGGATTACTCCTAACTTGAATTTGATCTTCCTTTTAGGGAATTTGGTAAACTATATCCAGCTATAACCTTTCCCTTCAATAATGTCATAATTATATGTGATATTGAAACATTAAAATGCAAATCCTATGGCTTGATATAATAATTAACACGTTCTTTGTTACCAATAACTAGAGTTTGACATTTGACTCTCAGATACAAGGGTAATTAGTGACTAGGAAGAAATATGTACAGAAATGATAATAAATATGTGCTTTTGTAATATTCATTTATCATTAATGAACGGAGAAATGAGAACAAACAGGAATAGCTTATCATCAAAATGTCATTATTCATATATATGTTTCATGCAGTAATTAATTTTTATTTTGGTTAAATACACGTTAATATCCTTTTGTGTTTAAATCAACTTTTTGATTACAATATCATAACAATTTTCAAACTCTTTTTCAAGTACGGGTATTTTATTTGCTGCTTCTAAATTTGCATAAAAAGTTTTATGGTAAGAAAACAAGTTCGGTGAAACCAATATTAAGCGTCTGAAAAGAATTTATATGGGTCAAATTTCTTTCAAAGAAACATATTAATTATTTCTCCATATAAAGAATATGATTCAGAAGTACAACTATACCATATATATCAGGAAAAAAAAGAATTCTAGGTATTTTGATGTTTTAGGTAATGCCCATCACATATTTAATGCAATGTAACGTTTATGACTGAAATTTTGGCTAACTGAATGAGTAATCATGTAATAGACTAAAATTTACATTTCATTTTAGGACAATTTTCCATAAAATTTACTAGCTACTAAATATGGTATAATATGTATTAAAGTACCAATTTAGCATTTCCAATATAAAAGCCGCCTTCCACGCTTTCATTGTTTACACCCCTACGAAATAAATGATAGCAAGTTTCCTCTATAATTTTAGTAATAATCCTGTTATCTATTTTAAAAAAAATGTACAATTGGAATCAATGAGAATATTTCGTTAAGAATGGAATTTAATACTATGCACCTTAATTTTAATCTAATATGGAAAATTTTATTACTAATATACCCGAGCTGTTCTTAATCTATTACTCTTTTTTATAAAATGTTATATGTATGTTAATGACTCGAGCTGCAAATTATATGTCACTATCAAAATATATTTACCATTTTAATGTGAAGGTTATAGTTTATTTCTTCTTTGTCAATGAAGCCAATCATTTTTTTTGGGTGATTTGATCAGTTCCATGCCTACCAATGGTTCAATGCATGTGAAATCAAGCTTGCTCTAGATGTTGAGGTACAAATTATGGTTTGATATGCTCGGAGAAAACAGGAAATATGATGAACCTGTACTAGCTGAGCTGGTGCGTCGATTGAATATGCTAGCACCATGAAGAGATGACGTAGGAAAACTTTCTGGCACATATATTAGAGCAAATAGGGATGAGATGATATAGCAGCTGCAAGAATGATAGTTGAAGGAAACAACACAATGTGGTGCTAAGAGTAGAACAGAATAAAACTAGCAAGTTAGTCTTTCTTTGGTGTTTCTATTTGAATTGATGATACTTGAATAGAAGAAACATTTTACTATATGTATATGCATCCTTAAATAATCATCAGATGTGAGTTTGCTAGTCTATCAAGCCCTTATCCCTAATCCAAACGGACCATATGATCATCAATGTGTAATATCGGTTATATTTTTATCGGTACACAGTACTGATGTGATAATATTTTTACTGGTACACAGTAATGATGTGATGTAACTTTTAGACATAAAAGTGAAAATTTCCTAAAAATGGTTTATGTCCAAAATAAATGATTAAATGGCATATGCCATTGTCTAGTATACTAGTCAGCATAATTATTTCAGTAGTTATAAATTTCAACCTTCCTGCTTACTTGAAAATGAAATATGTTCAGTTTGCTAAAAATTATACTTCTTTAGTATGTGTAAGTCATTAAAAGATATTTTTATAGAAAGTATGAATTGAAATATGTATTTATTAATTCGAGAAGTGTCCACATCACATATCAAAAGTACACATTGATATTTCATTAATAAATTAATTTTCTTAATATATATATATATATATATATATATATATATATTGATGTATGCCTCTAATATATATTGATTAATAAACCTAATTCTTCAGGTCAGGGAGTTGATTATCTCAAAAAAATTCAGGTTGATAAAAACGCAGGCGACGATGATCTCAAAAAACCCTATCAAAAACTGGCCATGAAACAATATTTTGACAAAAATCCGAACAATAAGAAAAGAGGGAATGGTGAAATTAAGGCAAATCTCCAAGGCATAGGAGGTTCCAAACGATTACTAGAAGAAAACTGTTTACGGTTAGTATGGAGAAGAAGATTTGAAAGGTCATGTTCATCACCATACTCTTATTAATCCTATCTAAAACTGGTCAGTTTCTCCTATCTAATATTTTTTATATTATTTATCCCTATTAATACCTCTGGTTCTGAAGTAATGTTCACCTTGGTGTAATTATTTAAATCGGTATCCATTTGATTTCGCATATAGTTTGGAGTTTATTTCTTGAGATATTTCTCAGTCTAAACATTGAAGAAATGCCGACACAATTGCACCATTTTTGTTAAATGACAAAGCTAAAAATGAAATGGAGCAATTCTGTCTTACTACAGGAAATGCCAGACACAATTGTACAAATGTTCAGACTAAACTAGGGCTGTAAATCAAATAAAACAGTCCGTCATCCATCTGTGTATGACCCGAAATTTTGCTAGACCGTTTGCCTGTCCGAATAAGCAACAGTCCAAATTAGAACATCACCACTGTCCGCTTGAAAATTTCATTATTGTCCTAAAGTAACCGACAGGAAAAACAATGCATTACTGTCCCAAAAGTCACCTTATTTGTATGAATATGTTTAGTTGATGTTGATAAACTTGAACAGTTATCATTTACCTTTTCTAAAGGGAAGAAGAATGGATTTAAAAAATTATCACCGGGCCACCTTTGAACTCTTATAGTGAAAAATTAGACAGTTTAAAAGAGAATTACACTGATATGCATATATATTTGATTTATACCTATTTTTGAAGTTTACCAATTAGTCTAAGATGCAATACATACTTTGCTCATTTCAGAATATGGTAGACGAGTCAATATATAGTACGAGCAAACCAAATATTCTATTTTCAAATAGTTGTCCAGAATATCAAAATTACATAATTTTAAGCAATACAATTTTTTTTCCTATTGGGACGTCATCAGTAATAGACCACATATAATTTCTAGCTGTACAAGAATTAATATTTGTTGAAATCCAAATTTTTGGTCCTTCTACCTATTTTCAATTGCTACGCAATATTTTACTTTTCTCATGGATGAGGCTATAGTTGCAAATCTGTTTCAACTTCCCTATAACTTTACTCCTTACATTAGTCATCTTCTTTATGCAGATAACTTAATGGTCTTTGGAAAATCAATACCTCAAAATGCAATTTCATTAAAGATTTTTTTTTTTTTGAGAAGCTTAGGAATCATGCTGGTCTAAACATTAACATGACAGACAAAATATTTTTTAGTGAGTCTACTACTAATTCTGATCAAATACGCATATTCTAGGTTTTGAATTTGGTTCTCTGCCAATCAAATACCTAGGGGTACCATGCGTGCAGTGCCTGGTTCCATAAGTCCGTCCAGGTGGTTCGAGTTCGGCCGAGCTCGAACAAATTAAATAGGTCGGACACGGTTGCTGTATATTTTTATTCGTTCTGAGTTCGTACATTCTATTGTCCGGTCGGACGCGTTCGTTTTACACCCCTAACTAAACGTGATTCTCAGTCTAATCGAAATGGAACAATTCTCAGGAAATGTTTAGACTGAGAATTTGGTCCATTTCATTTGTACTACATGAGATGGAGCAATCTTAGTGTTGGCAAGATGTTTAGACTGAAAATTTGGTCCATTTCATTTGTACTACAGGAAATGGAACAATTGGTACTACAGAAAATGGTCCATTTCATTTGTGTTGGCAAGATTAGAAGTGGATTAGTTTTTATTTTTCCCTTTGCATGTGACACACGGAACTCAGTTTTTATATTCTGTTGAAATGACCAGCGCGGAACTATCAGCTGTTTCATTTTTTGTGCTAATCTAGTTTTCATTTTCCCCCCCTTGCATCTGACGACCTGGTGTGATGACCACGACAGTAAACTCTTGGCTAAAAAGTCCCATTTTTATTCTAATTTGTTGTGATGACTAGCAAATTATTCGTATTTTACTAAAAAGTCTCATTATATATGCAGACATCTTGTTAATACTTTTGTCCTTATGCATACTTGTATATACTCACTAATACACATGCTTATGCTACTTGGCAGGTGTTGTATGATGCTTTTGAGGCTGATATATGATGTCACACTTCTCCGTCAAATCGGTTATGCTTGTCGATGTTCATGAATATTTTTAGTATGTATCGTTTTGGTTTGCTACAGTCGTATGTATTGTTTGTAATTATCATGTTTTAATTCATGTATGAAATATTTTATATATATATATATATATAATTTTTGATTTGGTTTATGACTTCATTTGTGTATTTAGATTTTTGTATTTGTTATAATATATTATTAGAATGGGAAATTGTAAGCTTTGAATGTTATGGCAGCGAAATGGTGCAATAGAATTTTCTAAATGGCAACCTAACTGTGCAATGAAAAGAAAATTGTTATATTATAACATTATGCTAGTGCTTACAAAATATTTTTGAAGGAATAAACATTTTTTTTATAGCAACAAATGATGCTGTAGCAAATAGTAATGAATTTTCTATAGCTTTCGATGCATCATAAAAGATTGACATGATAATTTCATAGCTTGTTCAGATGCTATAACAATATGGAATGTCAACATATTGGACCATATAAATGTTGTTTCCATAGCGTTTAGATGCGTCATAAAAACTTTTCATAGCATGCTTCACAATGCTATGGAAAAGCAGTTATACTAATATGCCCTGTTTAAGATTGCAACAAAACTGCATTTTCCATGGCAAGTAAGACACGCTATAGTATCTATCTGACTTTTCACAACATGCTGATCTATGGAGATTATAGAATCACCATAGAAAGTTTTATAGCTTTTATTAAATGCTATAAAAAGTGTGTTTTCTTGTAGTGCTATTAATTGTGAACATTATTAAAAGGATAATTATGGCATAATTAAATTGGGAATAATTTACATATGGAATTTGTTATAAACAAGAAATATGTAAATTGTAGTAAAGATGATTATGCCTAACCCGAGGTTAGATTGAATTGTGGTGTAAAACTGCTCGGAACCGCCTGGCTATCCAGTGACCACAACAATATCTATCTAATGTGAGAGGTGAGGGCATTGAGCCCAATAAAAATCCGAGGTTAGACTGAGTTGCGGTGTAAAACTGCCTGGAACCGACCGGCACATCCAGTGACCGCAATAATATCTGTCCAATGTGAGTGGTTGGTGCTTTAATGAATAAATTAATGCTAAGACAAGAGTTGGATGGTAGAGTTAAGTAAATTTAGAACGCCTAACCGTAATAACATGTTAACTAGGCAAGTGGGTGAGGTTAAGTAAATTTTGGAACACTTAAGCGTAATAACATGTTAACTAGGCAAGTGGGTGAGGTTAAGTAAAATTAGAACACCTAACCGTTACGACATGTTAATTAGACAAGTGGGTGAAGTTAAGTATATTTAGAACATTTAACCGTTGTAAAATGTTAATTAAGCAGATGATAGAGTTATGTTACCTAAGGTAACACTTAACCAAAATATATAATGACATGTGGTGGGGTTAAGTAATACAAGAGGAAAACACTTAACCAATTATATAACCTGATGTATGGGAAGGGTTAAGTTAACACGAGAGGGCAACACTTAACCAATATAATGTGATTTGAGGTAGGGTCAAGTCAACACCAGAAGGAAATACTTAACCAACATGACGTGACGGGTGGATGGGTTAAGTTAACTTGAATTGATTAATGACACATGATCAATATAACTTGATGAGCGAATGGGGTTAAGTTAAACGGGAAATACTTAACCAACATAACTTGATGAATGAACAGGGTTAAGTTAATAAGTCACACTTAACCAATCCAACATGATAAGTGAGAAAGGTTAAGTTAATAAGAACCACTTAACCAACATGACATGACGAGTATGAGGGTTAAGTACATATCGGGTTGGTGGGTAATATCAGTAAATTGTAATGACCCGGGATTTTAATGACTTTGGTTATCGCCATAAACTCACTGATGACTAACCAAACATCGAAAAATACCGTATGATTAATGAAAGAAATTAGAGGGTGAGGAAAGATAAGATAGAAAATTAGAATAGAAGAAGAAGAAGAACACAATATCAGAGTAACACGAATCTCACAGTGGAAGGAATAAATATATTTCATAACATAACTTTGAAATACAAATCTGTACTTGAATATACATCATTATCAAAGTACAGCACTTACAACACAGTGGAAATAATTTATAGCCATATGATCCTGAAGCCTCTTACTCCAGCTCTTCAAGTATCCGTAAATCCCGACTACTTGACTGCCCGTACAGAATTGGGCACCCAAGAGTTTAGGGAAAACAGAACAAAATAAACTCCGGGTCAGTCATGGCACTATAAGAAAACATATATATGGTAGCACTCATTGTTAGCGTTTGATATGTAAATGAAACCAATATTATTTTGGATTCTGTATTTAGGGATTTTGGTTACATTTATTTAACAATTGACTAAAATATGGGTTACGTTTAAACCTTTCCCTCCCGTTAGGTTACATTTCCCACCTCTATTTCGTTTTTTCCGCCTAAACCTAAATTACTTTTCTCCTTCCTCGTCTCCCCGTTTGAGTTCCCTCTTATCCTTCAATCCACGTACCAACGTTCGGTCTTATTCTTCTACCAGTACATCTCGTCGTTTCATCCTCCTTCGATCGGCAATTCGTTATTTCTTCAAGTTCGGATCTTACCCTCCTTAAAAGGTATGTTTTCCTTCCCAATTTGAAAGTTCTAATCTTAAATATATCTTTAAGGACTGTTTCACTTTAGAAAAGAAGAAGAGGTTTTATTTATTTGATAAAATAACGTACCATTTTGATGTAATCTATTCGCACGTGATTCTAGATTTCTCTAAGTTTTTGAATTCGTGAGTTTTTCATATCATGTCGAAGTCTTTATCTATTGAAGAGCATAGTTTCTATTTTTGGTTGGATTTTCTGAAACTCTGGTCCTTTTTTTTTATTTCTTTTCTTATGAAAAAGTTAGGGGTTTGAGCTTTTCAATGAACTTCTGTCATTTTAATGTTATCAATAGTGTGGCATTGTTCTTCTTCGCCAAAAAATTTAGAGGTTTAAAAAGAATTACATTTAGCTTGTTCTTCGATTAAGCTTATGCAAGCCTTACCCATTCATGGTTTTTATTCAATTTTGTCCTGATGGCTGATTAGAAAACATGTACCTCATTGCCGACATAGTGCTTCTTACTTGATTTGTATTAGAGTCTTTAGACTCTGTTGTAGTAGTAGCAGTTGACGTGCTAGTGGTAATACTATTTAGGGCACTAAGATCCAGATTGGGGAAAACAGAACAGCGACAGCATGGACATTTGACATTCAAACGTACCCACTGATCAATGTAGTCTACATGGAAATTGTGTGCACAAGGGAGGCTACGGACCTCATTGCCAACCAGGAACTCCTTAAGAAAAATAGGACACTCACTACAATCAGTAGGGACAGTCTTACGTCTAATTTTCAGAAGTACTTGAGCCTCGACTGCTTCTCTCTGTGTTAGTGTCAAGTAGAGCTCTGGATGGTAAGCTATATCTTGTCCTATTCCTCTCATTTCTTGACCAGCTGCTTCAAATGCCCCAATAGGTACATGGATCATGTCAACTAACACCCTGTACTCTGAAACTGGAATCCTTTGTTGAGCGCGCTGCAAACGAGTTTCCCTTCTTGCTAACCACTTTGTTGTAGCTATGCATCCCATGCAAACAAGGCAAGCATAACTGAATACTAGCCATAGAAGAATGAGTTCACAGTCGTTATTGACTATTGCACTTAATTTAACTGTCCCATGCATTTATTTATAAATTAGTATTACTATTTTAGATAATCAAATTTCATTAACCGTGGCTGTTACCATGTTATATTCTTTCATATCATTATTCAGTATTAGTAGTATTTGTGCTACTGGAGACAGATCTGATATGGCTACTTCATTTCCGTATACAGTTTCGAAAAATGGGAACATGCCTGACTCAGTTATGTCTGTTCCTTGAAGGTTGAAACTATGATTCCCCTTATTGGAATTTCCCTTTATGCGCCATAGTGTCTGATTTTTTGAATATTCTACAAATAGCCCATGCTTCCTACAAAGATTTCAAAACCAAAATATGTCAGCTTCTGTTCAACATAAGGTATACATGTTTTCTATTTAAATTAATATACAGTCAAACATACATTAATGGGAATCTTATAGGTTGTCTTCAGACAATTGATGATAATAACTAACCTGAGGTATTTATATGTTCCATATTACACAATATATATTCGTGAAACTACATTATGTACCTATGATAACTGTAAATTTTATTGTGCAAACTAGTCATTGTGCCGCATGTACATCATTAGCGCTGGTCAAGGATTTAGGTTACTCTAGAACATTATGAAAGGTTTTCTTGATCCAAAAACCACTGCAAAAATCATGGTAAGGTTTTCTGTTTTTCTTTTTATTATAATCATATGGGTCATCAATTTACAGTATAAACAATGACGCTTAGGAATAGGTCAACCGGAGTACTGCCATGAAAAGCAAAGTGATAAAAGAAAAGAAAAAAGTGTGTAAATTTAACACGAAATTGAAGTTAGTCTCTCTATCAATTCATTGCAGTAATACATGTTTTGGTCTGCTTCACGGTTGTTCAATATTGTGACTTTTGTAGGAATAATCGTGGTTAATAGAACTCTCATGGCCAAACATGGCATCAGTTTTGGTAAGTTTATACGTTTATGAACCTCGTTAAATAGTTTTGTATCAGTAATAAAATCGCTAGTGGTTTACTGGTTTACTCAATATTGACATAACACAATTTGAGTGAAAAAATGATTATGTTCACATTTTTATGTCAACTTTAAACAAAACATTATCTTACGATGATAAATGAACAAAATATCATCTAAGAAGCTGTTGCAAGAGCAGTTATTATCAGGTTTTGTGTACATGTTTTTTATACTTCACAGCTAGTTAGTCTGAGTCAAACATATAAATATTTGATGTTTGACTAATGGATTGTAAGGTTTACGATGAGTAATGTTATGACTAATCTCAGATTTTCATTGAACAGTAATGTGACTAAAATTTGGTTTTATGTTATTTACAGCTAGTTAGTTTGAGTTTTGCCTCAAATATCTGGTATTATTTGCAGTACTGTAGATTCCTAACTCATTCATACCTGAAAAGAAAAGGTGATAAATATTTTTATAGTAAACTAATTACATGTTTCAGTGAATTGCTTGAGTTTCGTGGTGGCACCTGTAAACGTGGGTGTCAGGAGGATGTCTTCGATCGGAAAATAGACTGTGGAAGGAACCTAAAATTTAGAAGGTGTACTTTTCATTTTTCTTAATTTTTACTCGTGTTTTATCCATTTATCAAAAATGGAAACGAAATAAGATCACATGCTTGGATAACCGTAATTCAGATGATTCAAAATGGAGAAGGAAAATGTGGGAGGTACAGTTTCAAAGCATCTGCTGCTGCAGATGAAAAAACCGTTTCTAAAGATGAAATAGTTTATTCGAAGGCAATGTCTGATTTTCAGTCATGTATACTTTGTGTGCATCATTTTTGAAGTAAATGTTTCTTATATGAACAGAAAAGATTCATTCCATTCCAGTTCGGATTCTTCGCCTATTGTTTCCCAGAATTTGATAGAGCAGCCTCACTTATGACATGTTCGTGAAGAGTTGAGCGTTTCTGAATACGAGGTACTTTTTACTTAGTGCAGCTGCATTATAATTTTACCGTTTATCTTTTCTGCCAGTGAAAGAATTTCATGAGATTCTACCATATCTTTCATGAGAGTCAATCATATCTTTTCCCTCTTCCGCATCATCTTTCTGTATGTCAGTTATAGCTAATATAATGTTGATGTTTTTACTTACATTCTTTTTATGTGTTATATGTTAAAAAAATCATTGCTTTAGGTAGAGTAAAATAATTGAAAATAATTGTTGTGGGAAAATACAATTAGGGCTTTCTTCTAGAGATGCTTGTAACTTGGAAATGGTCGAAAATAAATGAAATATGAACAGAAGCTAAAATATACTAAATTAAAAATTAGCAGCTACGATATTACATATTAGCGGTTACGATACTTTTGATAAACAGGTGGTGGGTGAAAACACTAAAAAGTCGTAGTCCAAAATCTAAACATATGTAGGCTACGATACTTTCGATTTCATAATAGCGGCTACGATACTATCGATCACATATCAGCGGCTATGATACTTTCAATTACATATTAGCGGCTACGATACTTTCGTAACTTATATGAAATATACGTATGCTGAAAGCACTAAAAAGTCATAGTCCAAAATCTAAAAATGGAGGTGGTGCCAAATATACAATAGCTTTATTTTAGGTTCAAGTGGAAGGTTGTTGAGTTTGGAGGTGGACAGGCGAAGGAGGTAGCTAGCATTTTGAAGTAGTTCAGGATGATCTGAAGGAAGAGGAAAGGCAACAACGACATAAGTGAAGACTGGGTGAATGCTTGGTATTTGGATTTAGGGAGATACTTGTATTACTGTCAAGGTTTTTATGTAGTTTGTATTAAATGCAGTGGGTGAGAAACGAATGCTAGTATTAATTGTACTGGGTGAGAAATGAATACCATAATTGGTATATGTGCATCGTTGGATTGGAATATGCAGTCAGTTATATGTGCGCAAAGGGGATGGTTATATCAGAATGTGAGCAAGGCAGGGGATGGTTTGGCTGGATGAAGTGGAGCCGGTGAGGCGGTTTTATTCACCACACTAATTAGCTAATAGGCTTACAATAAGATACAAACATTTCATCAAAGATCCAAACAGCATGATCCACTATACCCATCTTGGCACAAGCACTTCTTTGCTTTTGCAACCTAAAATAGAGTGGAAAAAACTCTTCTTTTTCTCCTTTTTGTAAGCAAATGAATTTAATTAAAATGGGAAAGGAGAATGATTTTTTTTATAAGAGATTGATCCGATACAAAATATCCTAATTAAAATCAAAATCATCTAGCACAAAACCAAAAATAAAAGCAACTTAATCTCTTTTTTGTTGTTCAAAAGAAAATCACAAAAAAATCAAGATCAAAGCTTTTGTTTAGATTAAGAAAAAACGAAATCAAATTCGCTTTTTGATGTTTGCTTGGTATTTTGAACGGTTGTTGATGTAGCTGTTGTTTTGGGGTGTTGCTGCTAGCAAAAGGTGGGTGGTGAGCTACAAAACAGTGGAGTCTGTTTCTGGAACAGAGTTGATACAATTCAAGAAGTTGAGAATTAGCATATGCTTTTGTTTGTCGACAAAGGTACAACTGAGATGTGATGGTTTGGTTTGTGGATTGGTAGTGATGTTGTAACGGTGGAGAAGGTGTTTGGTTGTTATGGTGGTGGGTAAGTTGATGAAGTTGTGTGCAGTCTTGTGAGATGGAGGAGGAGCTCTGGTTTGAAGTATGCAAGTTGATACAGGAGGGGAATATGGTGTCAATGAGGATATGGTTTAATGTTACAGGGTTAGTTTGTGTTCTATTCTTTGTTTTTGGTTGGTATTGTTGGGTGGTTGAAGTCAAGTATTTACAATTAAAAAATTATTGATGGCAGAGAAGATTGTTTGTGATCTTGCTGTTTGGTTTGAGTGACGAAGGCGTTATCACCGTGGATTAAGGAGAGGCAGAGGAGTTATGTTTGTCACTGTGGACTGTAGAGTGGAGTGAAGGCAGATATGTGTTAGTGCGTATCTAAACAAATGAATTTTTTTTCTAACAAATGAAATCACAGCATGAATTATAATAAACATTGTATTGAAATCCTGTAAATGGAACAGTGAAATGCATGGTTCTGTTAGCAAATAATAGTTGTGTATGCAAAACTATGTATAAAGAAAAGAGAAGAAGTAAGCAGAGAACGAAACAAATGAATAACATAAATGAGCAAAGAGGATTAAAAGTAAACAAAGAGCAATAAACTAATGAACAATAACACAGACAAACAATACAAAACAAATGCAAATGAAATGCATTCGATTTTGTTTAATATGCGTGATGTCACAAATGAAATGCAAAGAGAGATTTTTCTTTTTTAAGACTAAAGAAAACTAATACCCAAATGAATCAAAACAAAACCAATCACCACTGAACCAAAAGAAATGCACAAAACAAATTTTCTAAGGATAACATAACATAAAATGAAAACACACAAATAAACATAAACAAATGCACAAGTGGCACAAATGAAGAGTCAAAATGAAGAAGTGTTTTTTTCTTTTTCTTTTTTTGAATGGAAACTAACACTAACTGTTCGACGATGAATATTCTATGAATTAGAAAATCATCGCGAATATTGAAATAAACCGCAAGCGCACGACGTACAATCGTAGTACGTGGTGAATACGGGTCGATCCACAGGGAAAGAATTAATTCTAAAATTACTCAATCAAATTAAACCGAAAGTGAGTGAGCATGTTAACTAAACAGCTAAAAATTAGCAAAATATACCAAACTATTAACTAAAAACGTTGGTTGAAAAATAAGAGATTAAATGACAACTTAGGAACAAATTCACTCTCAAGATCACATAAATCAATATAAAATGAAACCATGATCTCCCTTTTTGGTCAATAGTTTATTTAATTGATGTGACTGTTCTAAGCATGACCTATTTGTGCTATTGATTAGCCCAACATAAGCCATCAAATTTTGTCACACCTCTTAAACAACTTTACTAATTTTATGAAAAATGATAACAAGTTGAAATTGAATTGTACTTTAAGCATGACCTATCCCCTATAATTAGGAGTATAAACCATCAAATTTAGATTTTCAATCTCCACTTAATTACCATAATCATATGTAGATGAAGAGGTAATTAGTGAGCATATGAACAAACATAGCCTATGTGGTGTCAACACTATAGGCTATCAAACTCAATAATGAACACAGAAACCATAACCATCAACATGAATTAAAGCACAAAAAGAGATCATGAATAAACAAGTATATTGAAACTACATGAATAAAGAGAGATTCATTATCCCTAAGTTGTAGGGATTTAGCCTCTCATGTTTGGTATTTTAACAACAAATGAATGTAGTTTGCAACATTAAAGAAATAAAAGAAAATATAAGCTAAAAAAAGAGATTTATTTTAGCCTCCACTCTAAACTAAAAATCCAAGATCTTTTTTACATTATCATACATAGGTTATTTATACATGAGGGAAAACCCTAAATTAACTTCTTGCATGCTATCCAGAATGCCCTCTCTTTAAGCTTCATTTTGTCTTTTAGCAATAATGATTCATGAAGCCTTAATTTTGTGTCTCCCCTAAAGAAGGAAGGAGAGTGAATAGGGTCCTCCACTAATTATCTATTGGAATTGATTTCCTCTCCATTGATTGATTTCCCTTTCATTTTTTTGGGCAAGACATTAATTACCTCCTTTTGAATTGATTCCCTCTCCATTGATTGATTTCCCTTTTTCCCTTTATATGCATATATATCTTTATGAAGTCCTTTTCTACATGCACCAATTTCTGTAAAAATATGAAAAATGTCCAAGTAAACATTCTCAAAATAATATAAGCACAAAAATGACCATTTTCCCCCTATATGATGATAAATACATGATGTTTTGAAATTAATTCAATTATTGTTTAAACATGATAAAATACCCATATATGACATTTATTAGCACTAAGCAAGAATAAATATGTGAATATAAATGTGCATTTTTACGTGCACATCAAATATCCTCACACTTATCTATTTATTCGTCCTCGAATAAAGTAAAGACTAAGCTAAACCCGTTTTCGTAGGGAGCACGATTGCATTGAGCATATGCAACAAGCCGTTGAAACTCTGGGTGTCCCCAGTAGGACGAGTGTTGTCTCGTGAGGGTTCTCAGCGGATACTACCCACAAAATCCAAAAGTTAAATGCAAAAAAATATTTACAAAATGCAAGATTCGAAAATATTTACAATATGAATGCAAGTTTTTAAAGAAATATTTACAAATGGATAATTTACTTTTAAATATTACACGAATGAGTTAACACAAATTTGAGTCGTCACTATGAAATTTATGTCCATTACTAATCAAAACTTCAAACAAAAGTCATGTTATCATCACAAACTCCTCCAGCTTGGCCAGTTGTTTTGGTAGAAACATAGTGCAAATATGAAATGAATTCTGTAATCGATATCAACAATCGTAAAACGGCATCTCAACTTTCTTTTTGTTAACAAGTTAGGTCAAATAAGTGAAGAGTGTGCTTGGATTTCAAGAGCTTACTCTTTCTTTATTATAAAATATTTACATTATTACTATTTACAAACACCTAACTGAAAAGACCAAGGTATACCACCCGTGAGAGTTTGGGACAGAGCTTGGCGGATTGTGCAGACCGACGCTGACTTTGTCAACAAGAATGTCGGTAATCCTTAGGTGTCCAACTCATAAAATGAGACCAAGATATACCGACGCTGACATTGTCAACAAGGTGTCGGAAAGAGCTTGGCGGGTTTGCACACCAACGCGAGATGTACTAGCAATGTTGGATACCCTTGGATTATTACTATATATATATACATTCTTTTTTTTTCTTTTTTCTTTTTTTTTTCTTTTTTTTTTTGCATAAGAGAGAGAGAGAGAGTTAAGCGAGAATATCTTAGCACAACTTCACTTAAAAGATCTAAAATGTTATCGCAAGTAGTCAAAATCAACCATTCATTTAATCGGATTACAATTCAGAAAACATTTCATACTCATCACCTACGAATTTCCCAATATACCAGTTACACCAAATTTGCTCATAATTCAAACTTTTCTTTCGTTATCCGCTAAGAGAAGTAAATTTCTAACTATTTAAATCGAACGACCAAAATTATATACTAACTCCATCATGTCTTATTTAAAAGTAAATAGAAGTGCGAAACTTTTACTTTTTTTTTAAGAAAAAGAAAAAAAAAATGCAAAAAGAGAAAGGGAAAAAAAATGCTAACTTAAACTATGCAAAACAGAATGAAAGTGAAACTCCCCCCTCCCCCCCCACCAACACTTGATTTCGACTGTGTCCCCACAGTCAATGCATGACACAATGAGTGAACGGAAGAAAAATATTTACATATGTACAAAAAAGGATTAGTGCGACTTACCAAATGTGCATGCAGAAAATATGCAGTCACCGAATGGATGAACCGGTCCACAATGGACCAATGAATCAGCCTCATTAAGATTATGAGACACAGCTGAAGCACAGAAAACCAAATCATAAAGGATTTTATACTACGTTTCAGATTTGGAAAAACATATTTTGTTTTTTCAAAAGTTTGAGCTGCTAATTTTAAAATTTTGAGCTTACAATTGATTCGAAAATCGATTTGAATTTTTGGAGCAACTATAGAGAGGTCATCGAGCTGGGGTTCAGTAAAAGATTCAAAAACAAAGTTTGACTTGTTCAGATGATGTATAAATTGAGAGACGTGTGCATCGTTCTCACCCCCACACTTGTTTTGAGAAATATTGTTCAGTTATGCTTTGATATGTGAAATTTTGTTAACTAAAGGTTCATTCGTGAACCTAAAATTAAAACCAAACAAATGAATTTTCAGTAAATTTCGAAATCGTGTTTTCTCAAAAACAGTGTTATTCCAAAAAGAGTCCATATACTGTAGAAATTTATCATTGAAAAACAAGTGATCACAGTGAGGTTCAGTTGAAACGATTAAGTCGCAAGGAGTTTCAACAGTTTTTGAAAAATCGTCATTGTGTTCAAGATCACATTCAGCGGTTTCATTATTTTCAACCTCAAGAATTTCAAAATTTTCAAAATTTTCATTTTCTGTTTCAGAACCAACAACATTATCGTCAATTATTTCAAAAAAAATTCGCTCATCAAAGTCGTCCTCACCTAAACAGTTGTTAACAACTTCACCATTTTTGTCATGTTGACAATCTAAAGTTGCTAAATTTTCAAAATTTTCAGAATCTGGGAGAGGAAGATCAAATTGAAGATTGACGTCTTTGTTTTCAAGAGAATTCAAATTTAGATCAATTACAGAGCTTTCAACAACTTCATTAAGATTTTCGTCAGTTTCAAAAGTTGTTATTTGAAAATCATCGATTTTAGTAAAAGATGTATTATCATTCGAATCGTCACATGTTCGGTTTTGATTATTTTGTTTTTCACGAAACTTCAAGTAATCGACAAGTATGTTCGTTTGCTCAACAAAATCAAATTTATAATTATTTACATGAGAATTTTCAATTTGAAATTGTTGGGAAAAAAAGTTTTCAGTAGCACCACAATTGAAATTATTCCCATTACCAAAATCATTTGAGAAGTGATTTACATTTCCATTTTGAATTTGAAATTCATTTTTGAGTTCGAAATTGATTTGGCTGGGGTTGTAATCAAAATCATTTGAATTTGGAAGTGAATTCGAATTTTGATTATTTTGAAAACTTTGACTCAAGTTGTTGCCCAAGTATGAATTTTGATTATTCGAATTTTGTAATAATTAGTAATATAGAATATCAAATGTAGATTAACAATTCCTCTTGTTGCCAAAATCATATATAGATGAAAAGGTAAATTATTTTTGTCATTTGATCAAGCATGATCTATCCTCTATTAATTAGAGGCATAGATCATCAAAACCAAGTATGATTAACAAAATACGCTAAACATCCATTCTTTAATAAACACAAATAGAGACCATGAAAAATAAACTATGTTGAATCTATGTGATTAGAGAGCTTCATCACCCCTAAATTGTAGGGTTTTAGCTCCTCATTTGTGTTATTATGTCAACACAAATATATTTCAAAATTGAAGAACAACTAGTAAGTAATGATGAAAAGATATTAACTAATAAAGCTACACTACTTGTAGAAAAGAAAATAACATGTAAATGAAAAACAACAAATTAATATTGCATTAAAGCAACAGATTACAAAAAAGAAATGACTAAGAAGCCATGGAAGAAAAATAGAGGTTTTGTTTTCAGCCTCTCTCTAAACTAAAAATCTAAGATACTTTTTTACATTATCATACATAGGTTATTTATACATGAGGGAAAACCCTAAATTAACTTCTTGCATGCAATCCAGAATGCCCTCTCTTTAAGCTTCATTTTGTCTTTTAGCAATAATGATTCATGAAGCCTTAATTTTGTGTCTCCACTAAAGAAGGAGAGTGAATAGGGTCCTCCGATAATTATCTATTTGAATTGATTTCCTCTGCATTGATTGATATTGATTGATTTCCCTTTCATGTTTTTGGGCAAGGCATTAATTTCCTCCTTTTGAATTGATTCACTCTCCATTGATTGATTTCCCTTTTTTCCTTTGTATGCATATATATCCTTATGAAGTCCTTTTCTACATGCACCAATTTCTGCAAAAATATGAAAAATGTCCAAGTAAACATTCTCAAAATAATATAAGCACAAAAATGACCATTTTCCCCCTATATGATGATAAATGCATGATGTTTTGAAATCAATTTAATTATTGGTTAAACATGATAAAATACCCATATATGACATTTATTAGCACTAAACAAGAATAAATATGTGAATATAAATGTGCATTTTTACGTGCACATCACTAACACCAAAAAAAAGTTAATTCAAAGAGTAAACTTTCATTAGATATAAAATGAAAATGTTTGAGCTGCAATTGATAGTTTCTCGAGTAGAATTGCAATTGATCGGAACCAAAATAAGTTATCAGAATTCTTAAAACAAGGAAACTAAAGGAATTCAAGTAGGGTTAGACAGAAAGTTTTAAAAGTGAATCAAAATTAAAATACTAATCCACTATACACTTTAATGCTCTTATACCCACATATCTAAAGAGTGCAAAAAAGAGTGAGTAGTAATAGCATGGCTGCTGCCCTGAGGAAGGAGCTGTTTTGTAGCTGCAGCAACCACGAGGAAGAAAAAAATGGATGTTACAATGCAACACCGAATTGAAAAAGAATAGGTAATTTACCTGTATGTCATTTTTAACATTTCTTGATATCCAATCCACATATGTTGCTTATTGCTTACAATAGGAAGATCGGTAACTTTATTTTAATAAATAAAAATTCTAATCCTAAAGTCAGTAATTCTATTCCAATATAATAGTTAAACCCAATCTTTTTATTGTATATTTGTGAGCGTCCTTAGATTCGAATATGCGGTTATTTAAGTATGCACTGTGTTTTTTTTTCTTGTTTCTGCCTATTATTATTATATCATTTTTCACTTCGAGTGTGTCTCTGGATCCCAATGATTGTACGTTTATTGCCTCAATTTTTTTATGTTTCTTTTTATACGTTTGAATCACACACCCTTGATTATTTTGTAGGCTCAACTGTTTGATGTAGTCCTTTTTTCAATGCTTAAACGACTATTGTTTAAATTTTTGTCATGACCATATTTTGCTTATCAAAATTCTAATTGTTGATTATCAACCCCGTCTACAGGTAATTAGCTTTTCTAGAGTGAAGACCATCAACAACAATGGATATGACTTTAAGTATTATATGTATTATGATATTTGTTAGTACTTATAGTATAAACTTGTTTCTAAATGTTTGTGGTATGTGAATTTACTGATTTTGCCAGATATCTATTATTTAAATGGTTATGGAAAATACTTATGTGACTAATGTGTTCTTCGCTCTTTGAGTATGATGGTTATACGATTAATTTATTGTTGACCTATATCATGCTTTTTGTTGATTTTACTATGATTATTGTGTATTTGGTTGTTGGAAATAATGTAAGCCACAGTATATAGTAGCATTTAAATGATCCTACAAACCAATTAATAAGTTTTGGTAGCGTTTAAAAAATGCTACGGAAACAAATGTAAAACGTCACCTAAAATCTTAGCAGCATAAAATAAATGTAACCACAAGTTTTTAGTTGCAGAAAATAAATGCTACAGAAAAATAAAAAATGATTCACGTGCAAACCATCACTAGCGTTTATAAAACGCAACCATACAGAAGATTTCGTAGCGTTTATTAAAGCGCAACAAAAAAACCAAGACTTTTAGTTGCGGGACCTCTAGTAGCGTTCATTAAAACGCTACTAAAAGGTTTTGGTAGCGTTTTTCAAACGCTACTAAAGGTCTTTTCTGGTGTAGTCTGGGACTGGTATGAGTAAAACAGTTTAAAACAGTTCAAGCAGGTAAATGATATCTCATAAGACCACGCCGTATAACGGAACGGGTTTTTCCCTTATGAGAATCCAAAATATCTTTATATCAAAAACCTTTTGATATTATAATAATGTCTATCAACTACAGTATATATAATCATCTAGCAGAAACGCTTTCATCTCACGTTCTACATATATAGTATAAAACCGTAAGCACGTATTGGGTAATGGATTTCCAACTATGACAAGGTATGGAACCACCTTTCACAAGTGTACCTCTAGAGAGGAATACACTGGGTTCAACAAGAACATCTTGCAACCCGGCCACACATGACCGACCACTCATTTCACTTGAGTGTATCGAATGTATATCACCAACGGTTGGGATCAGGAACCGTTTCCCGAATGGGACAGTATCGACAATAGATTTTTAGAAATAAATGAAACTCTAGATCAAGTGATTATACACCCTACTTCGGAGCGACCGACTTAGCCATGCTGCCTGCTCGATTTCTGTCATTTACCTGTTGATGAGGCTATAAGCTACGCTTTATCATCACACCAGATTCACTTTGAATGCCACATCATCAAATCCATCAAATCACCTATTGACGTCTAAAACACTACATTATGTGTTAGCTAAAAGAAGTTTCCTTCTCCGCTTCCACTCTTGGTACGGTTGGAGAAATCAATATACGTGATCGTCTGGAAATACTCTGTCAGACATCCGTCCATACAAGTCATCCAGGAACAGGATGAACCGAAGGTACTATTCAGTATATCCATCTTAGGCACTGTTATCTAAGATTTATACAATAGCCCTTGCACTTTTCTTCGTCTTCAATTATCTTTGGCATATATGATTCGCAACGCTTATGCCAATACAGAGTGGTTCTTTGGATAATAATCCAACCGGTTTCTCCATATTAAAAACGTTAAAATGGTCAAAACTTCGATAGTCTGTGATTTAACTATCGAATAAAAACAAGTGTGCAAACAACGATATTATTTCCAGGAGGAAATTATATCGATCAATCATCATTCAACGTTTCTCTTTATACTTCATAAATTTACTTATCTCCTGTTTTCCCTATATTCAACATTCCTTATTTTCTAAATTTAGAAGATATATGTTATTACCATTGGAAAACATTTCCATTTCTTGATTTCTATATCAGAAAACTTTTCTGGTTCTTATTTGGAAAACATTTCCAAAACTTCTTCATTGGACTTAGACAAATGTTTAAACAAACCATCGCGATGCTAACTCTAACCATTTCCTTTAATTACTAAATTCACTTAACCATCCTTTACTACCGAACCTTAACCATTTCTTAGTTAAATACGAAGCCAATCAAGTTGGGGTAGAACTACCTCTCAGACCTTAACTGAACAAAATTTCTAACTTTGAAATAGGCAAAGTTCAGTTTATATTTATTTAACTAACTTCCTTACTTAACCTTTCTTTCGAGTAACTATATTCGATTAACTCTTTTCAATTAACTCTATTCGATTAACTCTATTTACTTAACTCCTGTCGAATAAACTATATTCGATAACTCCTCTAACTCTATTCGAATAAACTATATTCGATTAACTCCTCTAATTCCATTCGAATAAACTATATTAGATTTATTCCTTTAACTCCATTCGAATAAACTATACTCGATTAACTCCTTTTGAACCACTATAATTGACCAACTCCTTCGAATAACTAATATTGATTATCTCCTTCGAATATAAACTATGTTCGATTAACTCCTTCGAATATAAATTATACTCGATTAACTACTCCTTTGATTTACTTTAATCGAAAGACTTTATTTGATTAACTCTACTTGCTTAACTCTATTTGTTTCCTAGATAAATACTCCTTTATAATCCTATTTATTTTTCTAAATAAATGTTCCTTGTAATCTTATTTATTTTTCTAAATAAATAAATCCTTTATACTTTTATTTATTTCCTAAATAAATAAATAATCCCATTTAATCTATTTGTGAATGTTCTACAAATATTCTCTTTTGATCTCTATTCTATTTGTAAATGGTTTACAAATATTTCTCTTTCTAATTTATTGACAAATATTTTCTTTTATATTTGTTTACGAATATTTCCCCCTATATCTGTTCTAACAAATATATTTCCTTTATATTTGATTTACAAATATAATTCCCTTATATTTGATTTACAAATGTATATTTGATTTACAAATGTAATTCCTTTATATTTGATTTACAAATGTAATTCCTTTATATTTGATTTACAAATGTAATTCCTTTATTCAAAATCCCTTTTCTTTTATAATATAAAATCCATTGATTTTATATAAATATATTATTTTCAAAATATACTTTGAAAATCTCCTTTCTACCTTCTGGTATTTCTTATGGTATTTAACACACCATATAACAACGATAAATATCGTCCAACACACATAATCAACGTCATATTATATATCACCTTAAATATCACAATATATAAATCACAGTAAAATAAATGTTGAGGAATCCAGTGGGATTCCTCCAACCTGTTTCCCTGCATCACAGATGTTAGACAATATAATTAACATCGATTTCACTTCACTGTGAAATATTCTGATAACAGAATCACATATAAATATTTAACTGTTTATATATATATATACATATACATACATATATATATATAATTTCTACTAACTGACTAGCAGTTCAATCAAACAGTCAACACACGGTCAATCAACAGATAACTATCAGTTCTAAGAATAATAAATAGAACTATTCAGAGTTGGTGAGTTTTACTCACATTGGACTATCATCGTAAATAACGATAATTGTCGTTAATTCAGATTGGACAATTTATTTCACTATAAATTGTAACGAGCTCGGATTCAGTCCCAATCAGCTCCATTGTGTAGCCACCATCCCTACGATCCCAAAGCAACTTACGGTTCGTCAATCTGATATCGTATGAGCCGGTTATCGAATTATACAAATAAATACATTTTAATTTAAATTAAAATTGGATTTTAATTCCTAAATGGGCTTTACCTTCTCTCAACAAGCCCATACCCATCATTAACTACCCCGACCCGTTCACACTCCTCCTTCCCCAAAACTAAAGACCGCGAGCTCCAGGAAGGTCCTCCACCATCAACGCAAACGACTCCCTTCCACCATCCCTTTACACTCCACTATAAATCGAACCAACAATACCAAAAATTCTTGTCAGGATTTCCTCTTCATCTTCATCCCAAAATCGAAGGACCCGGTGGTAGTGGGTGATCCGCGTCGAGCAGACCTGGAGGGAACCTGGCGTCGCCTTTTTGCACCGATCCTCTCAAAACTCAGCACACGAGTTCACTTTCCCTTCCTGAATCCAAAGACAACTCCTAAACCTCAAACCGATGAACCATTTTCACAAATTTTATAACCCTAGGTGACGCTATACGAACACGATCTCGCCAGAACTGAATAGCACGCAACCAAACAACCACCAGATCGAAGCTCCTTGGATGCTGAATCCAACCATATAGCTCTCTCGATTTATAGAATTTGAGTTGAATTGTTTCGATTCTTCTTTGTTTGGAATTTCTTGCTGTGATCGGTTTATACGCCTTATATAGGTTGTTTGGGTTAGGTGCCAGTTGTGGTTGTAGGAGAATGTCGCGTGGCCTATGTTGGACCTTAGAAAAATAGGGAGAATATTTTAAATTTGATTTTCTATTTTATTTTATCGATTTTATGCTCTTCTCTGGTCCTTAAAAATCCCTACGACCACGTACGGTACCCAAAAATCACCAAACTGGACATGTAGCTAGAGTTCGACATTACGGTCCCAACGAAACTGGTTTTGTCGAATTCCGACTTCGTATGCTCACACAACGTATTTTTAACTGTCGAAATACTGACTGTTTTTCACTCTAAAAATCCGTACGGTCACACAGTGACTCTAAAAATCACCAAACTTGAAATCTAACAATAATTTGATATTGCGGATCCAACAAAATTAGTTTCGTCGAATTCCGACTTCGTTTGCAAAAGTGGCTATTTTTAAAGCTCTAAATAGCCTATTTAAATATATAAATATATTTAGATAAAATTAAATTAAATATAAATAAATTTATATTATCGTATATACTCACAGTGGAATACCCTACTGCTCTAGAATATTCCTATATGAATTTCCAACTCGATATTCACTTCTGGGTCAACCCGATATTCGATTTATATTGAAATCCTTTTTTAAAATATAAATAATTCCTTTATAAATTATAAAGGAATTCCACAGCGACTTTTCTAGAATTTGATTTGGACATAAATCAAAATCCACACGACGAAATCTCGATTTTTCTCTTCCACCAGAAAGATATACTCCACCAGCTCCACACGTTTCTTATTCCACAGAAATCCGATTTAAAATGAACTCTGTACATTCAGTTGAAGTTCAAATCGCCAAATGGCGAACTACAGCGCCATTTCAAGCTCGATTTTAATTATAATATAATTATACGTTCAAACTGTCATTCAAATAATATATTCGTTATTCTACTTCAATTCTAAACTGAATTAAATATCACAGATGATCCAGTTCACACCATATCGCCATTTCAGCCAGTTCTGATTATTTCAGAATTAAATATTTATTTAATTTATTATTTTAATTAAATAATCACCATTATTTAATTCCATGACCATTTAATTCACTATATCATTATTTATATAATCAAATAAATTAATTATAATACCTCTGCCAATGCGGGTCATTACATAAATATAGGCCCATAAAACTTAACCATTATATAAACATGCTTGAATCCGTGGGAAGATTAAGTACTTGTCGGGTTGGTGGGTAATATTAGTAAATATAGGCCCACAAAACTTAACCATTATATAAACATGCTTGAATCAGTGGGAAGGTTAAGTACATATCGGGTTGGTGGGTAATATTAGTAAATATAGGCCCATAAGCTTAACCAGTAGGAAACCCTAGCAACGGGGACCCATTTCAGCAGTAACCCACATAGATGTATCACGGTACCCTGAGCTAGGCAGGGTGGGGCATGATTACTGGGCTGATTATAAGCGGTCGATATAGCGACTGGGGGTACGTCAGTGTTGGTTCTGGCGGATTACCGGTGTGCACGTACTCCGGAGTGGATAAAGCAAGCACTGGGTACCAGTAGTTTTACACTGTGCATTCTTGAATCGTGTTGGGGTCGCTATCATAAGGATTGATACACCTTATGGTGGGTCCAGCACAAGGTAGCTACACGCAAGAGAGGGCCGATTGACACAGACACATGGCAAGTTAACACAGGTAGAGAGCCGATCGATAGGGTAGTAAGGGTACATCTAACATATTCATGGCAATTAGGCTGATTGAGGTGGAATCCTCAAATATAGATGTACACCTGAAGGCTACCACAACTGCGGGGATTGGGATCGTATTATCATTTTATACAGATTACTAGTTGAGACACTAGTTAGGTGGTGCAGAGATTATAGTAATGGGTGCGATCACATGTTCAACATATCTTGTCTTATATTAGGGTATTGTCCTATGTTCTGTTACCCCTTTATGATCCCTTTTCCTTGTTTAAATGCTAGTAATCACTGAACTTACCCGACTTATTGTCTGACCCGTTTTCTCTCGTCTACTTTTCTTCCATTTCCCCCCAGGTAGTCAGGGAGGGAATAGCTCAGGTTTGTTTGGACCGTTTCTCTTTCCAAGCTTGAAGACTCTTTGACATGTTGTCTTGGACTCTCTCTTCTACTGCTATAGCTGGCTCATGCTTTATTTGGGGAAATCATTTTATGCTTCATTGTTTTTGCTAAACAAGACAGGATACTTTGGTATTGTAAACCAATCTTTGTACAAGTTGTTTATCAATGAAATAAAGTTTTATTTATTTGTCGCTGCTTTATTTGTCTGTCTTGTAGTTTTTCTGCATCTTGTACTAAAAATGCTCCACCGAAGTTAAGGCATTCCCTTTGTGAGTTACCTTAACGGAGGCAGGGTGTTTCAGGGGGAGATTGTAAGGATCCAATAATTTTCAATGTTTAATATGATATAATTTTAGTTTTCTGAATAGCAAGTGGATTTAAAAAGATTTAAATATAAATATTATTTTAAAAATATTATTATGTACGTGTTGAATAAATAGTTTGTTTTGATTTATTAGAATATAAGTGACTTATTTTAAGATTACATTTAAGATTTTATGTAAATAAACATTATTAACATTAACAAGTTATTATATCATCTAGTTTTATAAATATATTAATTTCCAAAAAGATTTGTTGTGTAGTAAAATCTCATTTTGAATAAGTTATATTTAGTAAATGATGTAAGTTTACATTATTTTGAAATATTAAGTACTTTGTTAAATCTTAAGTAAAATATTGGTTATGTATATATGTATTTTAAACTTTTTACATTTGTTGGTGTTACTAAGATGTAGCTAAAATATAAAAATTTAACAAATAAATAAACTATTTATATCAACATGCATTGGTTGATTTTTAAATAAGGATTATGTGTCCCCTTAGTTGTCTAAATGCATGTTATGAAGCTCATAAAAAGGAACCAAGTGTCCTTTAATTAAACAATTAAATTACTTTTTAAAATCCTATACAAAAGCACATTTTCTCTCTGGTCAAGCTGCAGATGTAATTCTATGACCACCTTCCTCTGTTTTCTCATCTTTCCCCTTATAGTAAAAGAAAACCCACTTCCTACTCCATTCAAAAATCCCTAACTTCCAATCTGTTCGATTTTAGCCAAAACGATAAACAAGAAAGTTGTCCAGATCATCGACTATGATTTTTAAAAAGTGATGGATCCAGATTTCATTGACTATCGAAAGAGAAATATTTGATTTACAGCAAAGAGGAATTTTTGCAAGGGAAACTTCTAAAAATCTTTTCTCCCAATCCAGAGAGAATTAAATCGCGCTGTCAACACCGTTGAGATCGAAGCGAGGAGTATTTTTGGTGTAAGTTTGAGGAAATTATATGACGATGATTTTGGATGTTGAAAACCTGGTTTTGAGTTTGGCGGTGATTTGAGCAATGATAGAAGGAATTGATGATGGAGTTGTGATTAGGATGGAGAGGGCTTCGATGTGGAGTAGTTTGGTGGAATTTGAAGAGATTTGGGGTCGATGCTTTTGTTGATAACACGGTTCCAAGTCGCGGCAATACTCGGGTTCGATGTCGGAATTTGATTTGGAGGGCGCGAGCTTTGGCGAGTCGGTGCGGTGAGATGAGGAGGTGAAAAGAAATATGTGTGTGGTTTCTATTTTTGGTTCAGTGGAAGGATGGTGGTGCGTATGTGCATGGGCGTGCACAACAAAATGGGTTCGTGGAGCTTTGCGCGGAAAGAAGAAAGGAGGAGAAGGAGAAGAAAGGGCCGCGGGTTGAAAGGCTTGGATCGGTGCTTGGATTTGGGCTTGGGCCCGAATGGTATAATTCCTTTTTAATCATTTTAAGTTAAGTTTAAAACATAATCAGCTTATATCTAACTAAATTTAAATCGGATTTACGCACGGACAAGTTCGTTAGAACCATACTAAAGAGCAGAATCCATTAGTATATGAGTTTGAAAACTTTCATTAGGTATAAATTTTTAATAAAATAAAATAAGTGGCCTTTATATTTATAACGATATATATATATAATAAATAAGGTCATTAATTCGAGACTGTATAGATATATATATAATTAACAAAACAATCATCAGATGTTATAGGAATGGATTGGAAAGCAGTACATATAGCAGTAGCAGGGTTCATTGTTTTGTTCGCCTTGACAATAAAGATTTTTGGAGTTGTTTCGGTGAGAACAATTTATTAATCATTTATTTTAATTAGTAGTGATTAAATAATGCATTGTGATGGATGAATGAATTGTTTGGATATGAATGTTCTTTTGTGAATGGATGTACATGTAATTAGATGACACTGAACATCGAAAGCGTTATTGACTGTAACGCTTGTGCACAGCTGAATTGTTTGTGTATGGATGATGATTATAATTTATGATCATCCGATTTATATGGTTGTTTTATCATGTTGCATGAAGCGCACACAACACTGTAGTTGTGGAATTATACAAATGATCGATTTAAATTTCCTTCCATCTAAATAAAGATTGACTTTCAAAATTTTAAAATATTGTTTATCCAGTTAATTCGAAAAGAGATTTGGAATTTAAATATAATATTTTACAATATTATACCAGACCGCTCTAGGATGACAGAGAGGAGAGTGTCTAGGCTTGGGTTTGGAAATCCAATTTCCTACTCTCCCTGGCTATCCCAAACTGGTCGACAGATGGGACGATTAATTAGAATATAATTTGAAATTTAAATTTGAATTATTTAAACTTAGAAACAAATTTGAATATTTAAAACTGTAATGCCGCATAGTGTCCATTCATGAATATTAAGTTTAAATTTCAAATAAAAGGGTTTTGGAATTTCCATTGTTTACAACCAATTTAAATTTAAATTAGGTTTTGAACTGTGAATGATTTTTGATTAAACTTAACAATAGATTTTGAAATAAAGTTATTTGAATTGAAAATATAAATTCAATTTGAAAGGATTTGAGCGAATTTTATCGATTTATTACACGCTACGGCGCGACAGATCGTAATTATCGATTTCAAAAATGGTTACAACTTGATGGTTTGAAATCTGGTTGATTTGAATCTAGATACGTTGATTTTCAAACAATAACAGTTTTGAATAGAAGGAAAATTTCAACTTTCAACATACGATTTTTTTCAACTTATGTTCAAAACAAATTTGGGAAAAATCGCTGTACATGCTGTACGGCGACCATAACGGAAACCCAAATCAAATGAGTTTAAATTTGAGAGAATTTATGAAAAATCTTACTTTATTGACTTAAAGTAACCAGAAGTGAATTATTTGAATTTTTGAATTGATTTGGAATCTATTTGAATTAAACGACTATTGTAGTGCTTTTAGTAACGTTCAAACATTATTATCCCATTTTCCAAAGATAAATGGTTTTTGAAATTTCATAATCGTGAACCATTATTTTAAATGGTTAAAAGGAATTGTAAAATGGTTCGGAAGGATTTTTAATGATTTAACATGGAATTATGTTTTAATTCTAGAAGTTAGAATTTAAAAAGGAAAGTATTTGGATGGAGTTTGTGACAGATATTCGATGTGTAATTCTAAGGTTAAGCAAATACTGTCAGAAGCACTAGAAAAACATTTACACCAAGGTTCTGATAGTGCTTGTTGATTTGTGAATTTATATCGAATATAAGTCGAATTAACTCTATCAAACTTATGTTTGAATATAAATTGTTGGATTATCGTTAATGGAATTCCAATCCAAATGAAGATTCGATAAACTTAAAGACTTAAGGAATTGAAGGATTATGTTTGAGTATAAGGATCAAAGGGTTTTGTTGGAAATAGAGGTTGGTAAACCGAATATTTTATTTGAAAGAAAAGTTAAAATGATGAAAGAATTTATGAAAAATCCAACTTTGACATTGTAAATGAATTGAAATGATTGGAAGGAGATTGAGTTGGAAAGTCGTATGATCCATAACCATTGTTTTATGAATACACTTATTACTTGGGAAGACCGGGATCGAATTTAAGTCCTAAAACCATTCCAAGTAATAATACAACGCGTGAAGCAAATTCAAGACTTGGAATCAATGAATGAAGACCGTGGTTCTTCACAATCGAACGGACTATCTTCCGATTAGTTTCTTCACTGAATAGCTACAGTAGAGAGATGCCCCTATTACCGGAGTGGTAGGAAGTCCGAACGTGTTGGGAGAACTTTCAGATTTGATCAGTTCACACCCAGAATGGACTTGCATGGATTGTGTGTTTGACATTGTAATTGACAGCATAACACTGATTTCCATTTGATATGTATCAGGTTTGTGACGTATGAGCTTGAAGTGGTTATGTATGGACGGAAATCAGTAGTCAGGTTGTGAATGGACAATGTGAGATACTTAAGATGAAATGAGCTTATATGATCAGGGCATTGCTTATCTAGGCATGCTTTGTGTATGATGTGACATCGACAAACCTCACACCCCGGATTGATGAGAAATTGGCGGTTAGGTTATATACTTATATATGAATTGATAACGAAGCTGCACAAGTGGGAAACCACTTATGAACTTGGGGAAGTTGGGTATGTTCGGGTGGCCGTGTCTGGTCGAAAACCATTGATCTGCCCTGCGATTTGTTGTTGGTGTCCGAGATGGACAAAAAAAGCCGTGTTACACTTCGCTTCGTATCCCTGATTGATCTTTCGTGTCAGGAATCATCAAGTTGGAAATCCAAATCTCCAATACGAGCCATACGGATTTTTGATTGTATACCCATATGTATGGGGGCTATGATTCTAAATTTATTTGCGAAATGATTTTTCTTCACACACTATACTAATGATAATATTAGAAGAGGATTTCACGTATGAAGGCATTTTTGGTTATCATAAGATAAAACTCGCCCATCTGGTGTGCGCATACATTGTGTGATGTGGCTCGAGCTTATGATAGCTTCATTTTCAAAAGTCATTGTGTATTTATATGCACGGGCATTCACACGGCGTAAACCCGTTCCGCATTAGCGGCGTGGTCTGGTGAATTTCCCAACTTTAAAATGAATCCTAAAAACAACTGTTTTATGTTCTCACACCAGTCCCATGACTGACCCGGAGTTTATTGTTCCTTCCTAAACTTTGGGTGCCCATTAATTTCATATGGGCAGCCAGTAGTTTAGTTTTGCAGTTTTAGTTCGTTGGAACAAGGTTCGGAGTACTTTCTGAGTTGGAATCCACGCTAAAGATTGAAGCTTCTGCTGTGTTTTGTTCTTCCGCTGAGAGTATATTTATATGTTTTCTTCCGATGTGTATATATATGTGTAACTCTGATATTCCATGTACTCTGATGTAATATTGAATTATGCAATAAAGGTTATGTTATATTGTTCAATGTATGTATGTACACATAATAATTCTTCTTTGTGAACGATTTAAGTTGGTTTAATTACCGGCGAGAATCGGGCAAAAAGATGGGTCGTTACGTCTACAATTTAATGAAACACAAAAAATGAAAGTTAATGATGATTGCAATAGCTTAAAGTCAGAAAAAGAATCAATTAATTCTCATTTACGACCCAAAAGTTATGGCCGAAATAGTTTCTGGTTTAGATTGATTAACTCTATCTTTCAATAATAGACCAATGATAAATAAGTCGATATTTCTCCACTTGTACTTCAGAATTACACCAAACTCAAAACATTAAAGTTGTTGATGACAACCTAAGCTTTCTAGAATATCTTGAATTATCGAATTCCGACAAGTAATGAGTAACATATGACTGAAATAATTCTCAAAGCTAAGTTATACTACTGTTGTCATTTTAATTTTAGAATAGCAATACAAAGACATATTTTTGACCATATAAACCACAAAATATCACAAGAATCAAAACACAGAACTTAGAGAAGATAATCTAGGCTTTCAAAACATAAAAAATTATAGAATTTGGATGAGAAACATATGAGATATAGCCAAATTCGTTTCAGCTATAATCTCAAAAAATTATTTCTAGCAATCACAAAGATAAGAACATACAAACCTGCATAAAGCTGCCAATATTATCAAAAAAGCATGAATCGAACTAGAAGAAAAGAGAATACTCATATACAAATTCATAAAAATGTTTAAACTAGAGAGTGTGAGTATAATAACTCACGTTAACATCCTAAATTTACATCCATCAACACACAAACATTCCCCTAAAAAAATACATATTTGACCTCGTTGCAGCAAGGATTTCGCATAGCAAATTTAATTATTTTCCTTCGTTTTCTACCCAAATCCGACCCGAAAATCACTAGAGAAAAGAAGACGCTTGATCCATCAAACCTAATCCAAATGCCACGATATTTGGAGCAGAGGTGCTGGAACATCTCAGCAAAATCATATCAAAATTTGAAGATTTTTGGGAATTTATTTGATTTTTCATGAATTTTGGAAGAGAGGTCATTTCTAGGTTTCCACCAGGAAGAAGAAGAAAGAGGATGGAGAAAAGTGTCGTACCTTTTCTTTAGTGATATCCGGAAACATATTAAGGAAAGGATACAGGCTAACTATCTAATTAAAGTCCAAATTAGATAATTAAACATAATGACACCCATTTTAACACTTATACACACAGTTAGGTCAATAAACCATGTTTTACACCAATATCTTACACTGTTACCACTCAATAATAGTGGATTAATCATAGCAAGGCTAAATACTTTCTGTTAAAAATATTATAAAACACAATTTTTCTTAATTTAATATTGTACGAGTTGGTCTCACAACTCATATCACCAACATATTGTCTTAAGAATCGCAAAACACAATGAATATGTACTTTCTAGTTATTTGAAAACCCGGGTTGTTATATACTTCTCCCCTAAATAAATTGCATCCTCGCAATTTGTTAAGACTAAAACCTCCTCAATTTATTTTCTGCAAGTTACTTATCTTAATTTTATTTAATCATAGAATCAATAATCATTTTTGTTTGATAAAACAACCATACTTGAAGATTTGTTAAATATCAATCAGCAAATAAGTAAATAAATATGTATAGGTGGTTGAAACTTGTATGGAGTTTAGTCAGTTTTAAAACATATATTAAGGTGAATAGGGCTTTATTTGCAGAAAAAAATGTGATTTTATATGTAAGAGGTTGGCAGGATACCATTTACATATTCGACAACTGAAAATTTTACAAAATGTATGCGTCATTTAATATAAATAAATGCACCATGGGATTATCGTTGTCGTAGGTTCTAACAGACTCAAAGCAAGGGTATAATAGGGACGCCTAAAAGACTAGATGATTAATCAAGTACCCTAGGTATCGATGAAAGTCCTAGATACATATCGATGAAAGGCCTAGATACGTATTGATGAAAGGCGTATGGGGTTTTGCTAGAACCAAGGCTACCATTAGCCCATGACAGATGGCAAGGTATGCCATTCGTATGATTAATGATGGTTTCAAGGCAGGATAGGCGGTGGTAGCCAGAGTCATGGGTGTTGATTGCTTTGCTTGTATGTCTTGTGTTGGTCGTTCGAAGTCGAAGGAGACATTTCTCGGGTACTTGGCATGATGTTGGTTTAGGCCTTCGAGGCTTGTGCTTGGAATATGTTGATCTCAATTAGGATGGTCTATACTGGATAACTAGTTGCTATGTATGTTTTTTCTATCTGATTGTTTGTAAAGGCTACTACTGCTAGATGTAGAGGAGAAGGGTTTGGGTTTCTTCTCTATTGATGTTGGTAGATTAGATGATTGATCTACCAACTTCTCATATACTTTAATAATGATGTTAGATAGTTTTATTATTGCTTATTAAGACTATTGTATGACTTAAGGTTTTATGTTTCCATCTTATTACCTTGGGCTATTCATTCGGTTTGGATGGGCAGACTGAGTAGTAGGTAACAAGTAGTAGATCTTAGCTAGGACGATGTTGCAGAGCGATGACGAGATGGAGGCTTACGTATTAGTTTTTCTACTATACATATCTAGCTATTTTCGTTGTTATGTTTGATGTATGCTGCTCTGAGTGAACTTGTAGTGAGGATGGTTGTACAGATACTTATGATGTAATCCAGTATGATGTATGGATATTTTCTTTCACAATGATATGAAAATTTATATTATGTTCAATAATGCTTCACTATTACTGCTTGTTGTATATGTTCTAATATATTTTATCTCTACGCTGTGACTTATACGACAGGTTTTGCGTGTGTTATTCTACCTTGATGATCGTTCATAGCTGCCTGGCACATTTTTTAGCACATTATTCCTCTTGTTAAGTGCAAGAGTTATGGGAGGTCGTCACAGATTAAAGCCTTATCATGACCCATCTCGATCAAATATATTTCAGTATAACCCGTCTTGGTTGAGTTCACTTCACTATGAGCCATCTCAGTTGAGTGTAATCTTAAAACGACCCATCTGGATCGAGCATAACCTCAATATAACCCATCTCGGTCGGATGTATTTACTACAACCCGTCTTGGTCAAGTCTGGCTTCTCTACAACACATCTCAGTTGAGTAAAATATATTTTTACTATGACCCATCTCGGTCGAGTATTGCCTCACGACGACCTGCCTCGGTCATGTGTACTTGACTGCTTCGGTCAAGTGAATATGTGTATATAAGACTCCATCGAGTCTGGCTTCACTTCAAAGTGATTACTCGCACTATAAAAATGTGGCACAGACTTCTAGAAAGCAACTCCAAAAGTGAACATGATACGTCTTATACCGCACATTTAACTAATCGTACACTTCAATTTATTCCACTTCACATCAAAAAACAATAATAATAGCTTCAATCCACGAGTCTGGAATTGACTGATATAATATACCTTCAGGACCCATAACACGAGGTTTACTAAATTGTTTAATCATAATATCGTCTTCTTGAAGGGTGCAAAATTGTGTGATTATATATATATATATATATAATACTTTATAGAATAACATGGTTCTATTTGAAAAATGTTATGAGAAAACAATTTTGAAACCTCATTATAAATTGGGAAATAAATATTAGTCTTTTATATAAAAACCCCTTTGAAATTATTTTACTTAGGTAAAATAGGGTTTTATTATAAAATCCTTTGGAAAATAATTAATTTGAAAAATCATGCATATGTACTCGGATATCACCAAGAGAATAACACATAATGAATTATTAAAATTCATTAAAACCTCAAACTACAATTCATGAAAATCCCGGCTTCTATATGGTAGAAGCGTGGTAAATCAATCACATGAAGCATTGTTTGAAGTTAGAAAGAGAGATGAGAAACATTGAAGATCTACACTAAAATACAACATAGTTCGCGAATTCACCGAAGTTAATCATTAACCCTATCGGGTTTGATTTCTAAACCATAAATAGAAGTGAAAAAGCCTCATATTCACTTGAAATTTAACATGCACACATAGTTATCACTGGATTTCAATTGAAACAAGAATCACTGGAATCCATCATCAATGGGAAAAGATACAACAATTCAAACATGGTAAACATGGATACATACCATGTTTGCACTGCTTTCACAAAACCAATACACCGTAAAACGATTGTAGCAAATTACTATTGTAAATAAATGATAAACACATGGAATTCAAGCTATAAAGCATGAGGGAAACCTCATCTTACGTAGATTTGAATGAATCAGCTTCCTATATCTTGTAGAAGTGAGAATTTAAAAATTCAGGGACTATAAAACTTGTTGCAACTTTTTTCTTTCCCAAACCTTGAACTTACCAAGAAATGCTCTTGTTGGAGATTTTATTTGCTAAAGATTAAAGATTAGCGACAACTCTCTCTTCCTTTTGATTTTAATAAAGCTTATACAAGAGGTTTTGAGAGAGTTAGTCATTGACTCAAGTTACATATTTCTCTCCTAGGACAAAATGAGGATAGAGAGAAGAGAAAATACACGTACTTTATGGGATTCCAAATTGCTCCTCCTTATTTTGCTAATGGCCTTCACTAAAGCCCACTTAACTCATGTTAATCAAATTAGGCTTGATACACAATTCTAAACACTTCTAACACATTTCGAACCCACTTTACCCCCATACACACATAAACTTGTGTTCAATCCACAAAATACTAGCACATATATTTAAACTTTTAAACATCATTTTTAATGCAACACCTATCAAAGTTTCACATTTACATAAAACATACATTTTTCCACCATAAATTTTAAAACATGCATTTTTTTTATGCCTATTACACACAGATTTCATTTTCTCGTTCCAAAATTGTACAAACCATGTTATTTTAATGCAAAAGATTTGTACACTCCTATTAAAATTACATGAAAAATAAATATTTTGACAATAACAACAATGTTTGTGGAATTTTGTGTTATTGTTAAAATAAGGAATATAAAATATTGGTTCAAAACAAATTTACTCTAACAACAATTTTACAGTTATTCCTTGTTAACACAATTCAACACTATATTATTATTCTATAAATTTAGTCAACTATCTCCAATACGGTTTTAAACACAACTTCTATTCTATTATAATTTTTACTATTTAAATATTTATTACTAATTAATACTTTATATTTTCGATGTTCACTCAAACCATCAAAAATATAATTTACAATAACAGATTGGAATAAATTTTCTTATAATTCCAAATAAATTAAATTTATTACAATACACACTATTTTTTTACATCTCAAGTTCTTTACTTCCTTAGCTTAAATTATTGTACAAGTTAGGCTTCTACACTCGTATTCTTACTTCATGGCTTTAAAATCACAAAACATGTTATAATCTGTTAACCCCAGAAACTCAACCCATATTGTTACAAAAATAAAATATTAGCCCAATTTTGTAAGATGGAAGAACTTTTCAGATGAGTAGTTGAAGAAGCAATTGAAGTTTCTCAAAGTAAGAAACAGTAGCTAACTTACGTCATAAGAATTCATTAACTATTTTGAGTTTGAGCATTATCACGTTGTTATGGTATGGCGAAAAGCATGTGTCAGATGTTATGAGAGGGATATATGAGCTTGAGATTGTATGTTGGTTTTAAAGAGGTACTTCAAGTAGAAGAATATCAATAGAAGTAGTTATCATTAACCACACACTTTATATTACCATAAATATGAAAATCCTGAAAGAGGTATAGAGAGTAGGGCCTGATAGTTATTCATTTCTTGAAGTATTTTATTGTCCAACCTATATAGATGATGACATACATTATAAGTTGAAGTATTAGGAAAGAAAGAACAATTTGTTCGACTATAGAAAAAGAATGAAGAAATATAGATTATGAAGTAAAACAACTAGAGCAATTATGACTAGTAGAATTTTGGATTTTGATGTGAGATCATTATTAAATATGGAACCTCTATCAAGCAAAAAAATTTGAAGAGCACAAAATCTCACATTGGATTGATTAGGTTGTTTCCATGTTCAAAGAGATACTGATATTTTCGATAATACCATGGGTAATGAGAAGATTACAAAGGTTTAAATCTCAGTGGAGCTCGACTACAGTTAAGGCCTTTTGGTTTAGTTCACTTTATTTGTATATACATTTGTAGCGATGATTCTTCATTTTATGCTTTAAATGTCACAGAGCCTGTTGGTGAGTTTGTTAGTGTTGACTTAGTAAAGTCTTCCAAATTGTGGAGGATATTAGTGAAGACGATGTTTAGTATGTCCTCACCCAATCTCAAGTGGAAAAGGTGAAGCAAGTCGTTATATCTTCATTTGTCTATTAAAGTTTCTGCATCTATAAGGTCATCTCCAACATTAAATTTGTTGAAGAATTTGGGTTTATTCTTATATGCATTTTATTCGTTCATATGCATGTTATCTTTCTTATGTTCGAGAAAAATTTGGAAGTTTTGTTTGGGTAATAATGCGTAAACTCGCTCATCTCTAGTTTTGACACAATGTGGCATAAACCCAATAATTTGTTAAGATATGATGATCATATAAATCAATTAAGCTATACATGGAATGAAGAAAAAGGAAATATTTAAGAGGAAATATTTTAGAAGGAAATAATTGATTACATAATTAATCAACTGATTAATTACTGGATTTATGAATGAGGAAAGAAGTCTATTTATAAATTCATTGATTTCGCAATATGACAAAAGAAAAGATTGTTGATGGAGATTGATGTAGGCATGAAAGTTTACGAAAATCAAAATCACCATTATCTGATATTTGGAATGGTTTCATGATAAGTGAACAATTAATTTTCTTAATCTCCAGGAAATTCCTTCATTCAATGTCTATTTAAATAAAAGATTTCATCCACATATTTGTATGTGAGTGAGAAAAAGCATCCTTTATTATCCTCTTATTCTGTAAGCCTTAATTTCTAGTTTCTATACTCAAATCAAATTAGAGGTTTTGAGCAAAAATGTAACGAATCAAGTGCCAGAAAGACTGACAGTTAAGGCAAAAGAAATGAGATAGAAGAATAAATGAAAGAAGATACATAATAGAATCTCACAACGGAACAAATAATGTATAATATAATAGTGCCCTATACAAAAAGAGAAAAACTTTAATATACATATATTAATCATTGTACATATAAAATAATGAATCGGCCTGAAAAGTTATAATAACCTATTTACAGTTGCTGATACATACAACACACACAGCAGAATAAATAAAAAAGTACGAGCATACATCTCGGAACCGACTCCTCATCTGAAGCTACAAAACGAAGTCCGATCTGAAAATATACTCGATCTAACCTGAGAATTATTATAAAATAACACCCAGATCAAGCTAGACAATCGCATAAGATAACTCAATATATATGTGACATATATACATATAATTTGAAGCCGTACACATGCCCGTAACAGTTATCCCCTCAATAACATACAACCATTCATTAGGAGAAGTATAGTTGTATAATAGATAATGTATAGGGTGTAGAATATAAATTAAATCAAATAGTTAGAATGGTTACATTCGACAAATTTTAACTGTAAATTACATATTAGATTTTCCACGGAGATCTCTAGATCAAGCCGGATCCGAACTCCATGCACAAGGATTAAAAACCACCTTCCGAGCTTTGTATATCTCTTGATAAAATATACCATAATATAAACATGACTGGCCCATGCATGAAAACACCGGAGTGCACCACATGGAACCAAATATATCCAACTCCCCATCCATAACATCTATAAGCACAATCTAGATATAGATTCAATATATCCTGCCAAAGATTAGTCATACCCCAGATCACACAACCTACTCTGTCTTCAGTCGTATCCGATGTCGAGGTTTCGTTCGGAATCCTTCACACGAGTCTTCATCACTCGAATGGAACACGAATTCACAGTTGGGATCATGCAGTACAATAGATCTCGGAATCACACGTAGATTCCTCAACATATCTCGGAATCACACATGGATTCTAGTACATCAATAGATCTTGGAATCACACATAGATTCCTCAACAGATCTCAAAATCACTACATGTGTTCGAGCATCTCAACAGATCTCGAATTTTCACATAGACTTCATGTAACACCCCACCTCCGCCAGGGTGGCTCTTGCAAGCAACTCTGACTTTGGTGGGGCGTTTTAAAACAAGGTAAACATGCATAATGATATAACAAGGCAGGACATGACATATATATGTATAAATAAACAGAGTAAGTAGATAAAACAGCGGAAGACTTTTAAACCATTTCAAAACACAAGTCTGGTACATCAAAATGTCATTTTCCCAAAATTACAAGTCTAGATAAAAACATCATTCGATAAACTGAAATACTGAAATACATAGTGCTATCCCCATATAAAAGATGATAAACCATAGCGAGCTCAATGTCCAGGCATACATGAGCTATCCAGCAAACGAGCAAGCGATCCAAGCTAAGCACCACTATTCCCTCCCTGAGAACCTGGGGGGGGGGGGAAACGGAAGAAAAGAAGCGAAAGAAAACAGGTCAGTCAAAAAGACTGAGTAAGCCCTGCTACGATCAGTCTATAAACTAATAAAGTTAACAGCATGATGGAAACTGAGATGATCATAGATAACCACATACTGGCATGATAGACTAACTACAAGATAGATAGAGGTGTCATCGCATAAAACAAGGTTAAGTTTTTGCACCACGGTGTACTAGCAAACCAACAAAACAGGTATTGATCCCTTGGCCCAAGCTTTTAACCCAATAACATGAAGTGACCTTAATATAAGGTCCAGCCCAACGGTCTAGTCGATCGGCTCCCTATAAACCTAACACGTCAAGTGTTGGTGTCCATATGGCCCACATATGGTTGTAGTTAGACTGTGCTGGGTCCACCTTTGGGTGTATCAAGCCCTCGGGTGTCAACCCCAGACACTTAAGCAATAATGCACAGCCCTAACCTACTGGTACCCGTGCCTCGAGTTTGTCCAACACCGGACTACGTGCACGTCCGTAGCCCGCCTGGACCCGCACCGCTGTACCACTCAGCCATCGCCTTTTGGTCGCTTACATCCGTCCAGTAATCGTGCCCCGCCCTAGCCTAGCTTCTAGGGTTGTGAATGATACCAAACTGGGATTACTGTTAGAACAGACCACGTTGCTAGGGTTTCCTAAGAGGGTTAAGTGTGATTTAACCCTTCACTAATCATGGATTAAACTAGTTAAGCGTAACCAACAGTTCACCACCTAACCCCATTTCAATCCCTCGAATCCCCAAATTGGTTAAGTATTAGTGGACCCTGACTTAACCCTAATCATGAGGCATTAATTAATTTAATGCACCTTAACCTCTCACATTAGACCTTGTTGTGGTTACTAGTTAGGCCGGGCGGGTCCGGGTAGGTTTACACCACAACTTAGTCTAACCTCGGGTTTTGGCACCACATGACCAACTTCTCACATTGGGTCCTATTGTTTGTAGCCACTAGTTAAGCCGGTCGGTTCCGGGTAGAATTACGCTACAAACTCAACCCAACCTCGAGTTGGCCACACTTATGTTTTCTAAGTGTCATGTCCACTTTATTTCAAAACATAATTACAAGTCAACAAATGCTTGGGTAGACCTAACTTAATAGGTAAATTCCCAAGGGGTAGACCTAACTTAATAGGTAAATTCCCAATCTTATATTTTCATGTATTTTAAGTCTACCCAAACCCCCAACGTCATTCTATCGCTTACATATTCGTAATAACGCATAAAGGATAGGAAGAGGGAACTTGGCACAACATACATGATAAACTTGCACAACAATCATGCATAACATGTTAGACTTGTACAACTTAGCATAGTGAACTTGCATATTACCATAAACATGCATAACATGGTTAAACTTGCATAACTTAGCATAGTCAACTTGCATATTACCATAAACATGCATAACTTGTCAAACATGCACAACTTGTCATTTTTAAACTTGCATAAGCATGCATAACTTGTCAAACATGCACAACTTGTCATTTTAAACTTGCATAAGCATGCACAACTTGTCAAACATGCACAACTTGTCATTTTAAACTTGCATAAGCATGCACAACTTATTAAACATGCATAACATGGCATAATGAACTTGCATGAACATGCATAACTCATTTAACTTGCAAATCATGGCATAGTGGACTCGCATAAACATGCATAACTTATTTAACTTGCAAATCATGGCTTGGTGAACTCGCATAAACATGCATAACTTATTTAACTTGCAAATCATGGCTTGGTGAACTTTCATAAACATGCATAACTCAATTAAACTTGCAAAACATGGCATAGTGAACATGCATAAACATACATAACTAAACAAACTTGCAAAGATCCCAACTTTCATCACATATTAACTTTAGAGTTTCTAAAATGAAGGTAAGAGGGCTTACAAATATTATGAAGACACAAATCTACTAATAAAGATTGAGAAGCCCTTTATGCAAGCATAAAACCCAAAACAAAGCTCCAATAAGAAACAAAAATCCCAAAAACTCTAGCTTAGCAAATAAAACTTGCAACTTGATGATGTATGCAAGCTAATGATCATTCATACATCTTAGAAATGCTTGTATGAACATCATATTTTCATAGGAATGATTCATGAAGAGATTGGAGGCTAGGGTTTTTAGGTGGAGGCCATTTGAGAATTCAATTTGACATAGTTTGGTTGCTAGAATGAATAATAGGGTTTTAGGGTAGGATTTGGGTTGTATTTATAGAAGATTAGAGTGTTTTTAGCCCTAGGATTAACCCTAGATTAGTTTAGGTCCGTCAGATTTCGGAACTCTCTAGAACCAAGCCACAAGACCAAGCCCAAATCAGAAATGGTGCACCAGGCAAAAGTGCCCGGGCACCCCCTGTCGACAGGGCTGTCGACAGGGCTGTCGACACCCTGGGGACCCTGTCGACAGGCCTGTCGACATGGGGCCCCTGGCGGGAGTTTTCCCGCCTACGCCAGCTGTGCCCAAATCCTTGTTTTTAATTTAAATTTAAATCTGTTTTTAATTATGGAAATTTCTGAAAACTTCCATGGGCCTTAACTGGGTCATACGGACTCCGATTTTCGAAAACTCGGACTCTATTTCGCGTATTTTTCCGAGACGAACGCAATGGCATAGCCCGTTTCCCTTGATTCAGATTTTAGAATTAAATTCTGCCTCGATTTACATTATTACAGGTTATTGAAAATACGGGTTGTTACACTTCACTTCATAACCTCTTCCAAAACATTGAACCCGTATACTGGTTTTAAAGCGGGTTTCGATAAGTAGAACACTTACCAATCCCAGTTTGCTCAAAACCAGTCAGTAGATTTAAGGTCAAGTGGCTATAGTCGATTAACTGACAACAATTCGTACGATAAACGATGGTATATGAAAAACAACCTCGGTTAATTTCCATAAGAAACGACTAAGCATCCAAAACACTATCAAGTCACAAAGCATGATAAACAGTCAAATCATTATCAAGTCACATGCCATGATAAATAGTCAAAACACGATTAACGCATATAAACGGCTTCTAATCCCTTTCCCATTTAATTAATCTTTCACTAATTAAAACTTCTTTTATTAGTAAAACTCCTTTTATCAAATAAAACTTCATCTACCTAATAAGACATCATTTATTAATCAAAAACTCATACTTGATTAATATTCTTTTATATACTTGTGTATATACTCAGTCTTATACATATAAATGATATATGTATGTATTCTACGATTTCCCTATTCCTTTATAGTCATCAATACTTAAAAAGGTAATTATACACTTATCCTTTTGGTATGAGTATATTCACAATTCTCAAAAGGTAATTATATACTTATCCCCTTCGGTACAAGCATATTGACAATTCTCCCATTATTTTATTTCTTTTAAAATATAATCAAAGAGGTTAAAACCATTATTAATAAAAAGCTCTTCTCTTTTATAAGTTAAAACATCTTTATCCTAAAATATTATTATGTTTGTTTCTATCTTTATAATCTCATTATTAAAGATCTAATTATATCTAAAATCATTAAACCATATATTTTAGTTTAACTATATTCTAAGGGTTTAAAAACAACTGTTGCTAAAACACTATTTGTAATAGACCCAAAACAATTCCTTTATAATTATCTTTAAACATTTGTTTGAAGATTCAATTATACTTAATTTACGGATATAATCTGCGAGGGTTAAAGACGAATGTAAGTAACTCATTGTCATGACAAATCCTGAAACAATTTCTTTACTTCTCATTATTTTTAAAACGTTCCTTGAATATTTAAATATCGATAATATTTGGCAAGATGAAATACTAGTGATTTCTAAACCATTAGTTGTAACAAGTGTGATATAGTTCAAAATCATTTCTAAATCTTATAAAACTGACTTTATTCCTTTTAAGATAAAAAAATGTATATATATAGTAAAATAAGTTAAAAAACAGGCTTTAAATTAAAAATTTAAATATGTATATATAGTAAAAATAGCTCAAAATAGGTTTTAAAGAGAAAGAGTTTAAAAAGTTAGTTTTATATTTAAAACCATTCACTGTCAGTTTCCCAATTCTTCCAATTCGTATAATTTACCAATTCAGTTCAGTTATGCCAAACATACCAAAATGTGTAGAATAAAATAAATCAATTTATTGTATAAAATAATATGTTCACCTCATCACAATTCCATATATAACAATGTTATATATCTAGTGGGGGTCCAATGTCAGGTTTAATGTCCAGTCAATTAGTATAACGACATATGAATATATATATATATATACATATATACATATGGTAACAATCATATTATGGAATGATATTGGATTCCTCCAACTCGTCCTACTACATCAGAGCTCATATATCAACACATATACATGTAATACAGTTCAAATCATCCGATTGATATAAGATGAATCTTCCGCTATAGTGCAGGTAATGCCAAAGGTTATCTGTTTCTAGGAAGGGTATATATATCGACAACCATCAACAAAACAACAAATCATCCAAACATCATGTCAAACATATAAATATGTAAATAATGGTCAATACTATTCTATGGTACAATAGTATATCAAAAAAGGTGTGAGTTAAAATCTCCATCCATTCTAAGCGATGATTTCCCATTGTTTTTATCTAATTTCAAACAGTGTTTGAAATTAGATAAAATTCCAAACATCTCTCAATTTGTCTAATCCACTGTGTATGCGTAGCTAACACAGATATAAACCCAACGCAATTCATTTCGTCTCAATCTGTACTCGTATGAGCTAGAAATTGTATTTAAAAGTTAATACGTGATTTAAATGATCATTAACTTAAAATAATTAAATTAACCCCTCACCCATCCCTTATGTGACAACTTCTCCTCCCCCCTTTCCAATTTCAAACTCACGCCTGTTCACCAAATACCTAAACCCTCTTTGAGCATGTCGTCGCTCCAGCCACTCAACACCCCCACAACAGCCACCACTCTACCCAGCAGCTCAGCCTCTTCCCGATCATCACCTCAAACCCCTCCGACGTGGTCATTGAAAAACCGAACTGTAGCCCAAAAACGCACATGGTTGGACATTGCCACGATCCACCATCGAGCACCTAACCACCACCATTCGGCTACCCTTCACTTCCCAAGTTGAATAATACCCACGACATCCCCCTCAGGCCTTCCCTAGGCCATCGCGGCTTCATGCCCTAATCGGCCTATAGAAAAATCGAGCCCAACCAATTTTCATCGCACCCTTAAACGGGTACGCCAACGCGAAGATCTCCCTTATACGAATCTAACAGATTCGATATTGTTTGATTTTATTGGGTAAAATTAAGGATTTAATTACTTGAAAATATGAAGAGGAGGCGGCCTCTTTGTTACCGAAGATGGAAGAAGATAGCTTAGGTCTTAAGAGTTAGGGAGTGATATTTATAAGCAATTATTGTTCAGATATTTATATTACTATATTTGTTTCAAAACAAAGAAAGAACAGAAGAAATGAGAGAGAGCAGACATTCTTATTCATCCAGATCTCTTTACAACATACATGAGCTCTCTATTTATAGACTTCTGATGTTTCAACAATTACAATAATGTCCCTTGCATTAAGCGTATTCACCCTTAAAATAATATATATTACAACATTCCCCCCTTGAATATGCATATGCAAAGATGATAAAATTGATTGCCTCATTAAAAACCTTTTTATGAAAAACCCTATGGGAAAAATCATAAACAAGGAAAAGAGTACAATTTTCATCTCTAGGTAACATATTGACAATGTTCCAATGAGGGTTGATACTTCTGGATCAAAATAATTCCTTGTTAAAAACCTTACTAACAAAAACCCAGTGGGAAAAATATTAGTAAAGGAAAAAAGTTCACTATAGCATTATATATATGCTCCCCCTGATTTGTAACGCATTATTCAAATAGTTTTGGTGATGCAAACGACGCATACCAGTTTTATAAACCATCTTCTGAAATGTTGACTTTGAAAGTACTTTGGTGAATAAATCTGCTGGATTTTCTTGAGATTGAATTTGCTTTACTTCTGTCTTATTGTCTTTTTGAAGTTCATGTATGAAGAAGAGTTTGGGAGAAATGTGCTTCGTCCTGTCACCCTTGATATATCCTGCTTGAATCTGAGCTACACATGCGGCATTGTCTTCATAAATAATGGTTGATCTTTCTGTAGTTGAGGGAAGTTGACATGTGTTTCGAATATGTTCAATTAATGATCTTAACCAAATACATTCTTGGCTTGCTTCATGTAGCGCTAATATTTCAGAATGATTAGATGATGCTGCTACCAATGTTTGCTTTGTAGATCGCCATGAAATAACTGTATTGTTATTAGTAAATACATATCCAGTTTGTGATCTTGCTTTATGTGGATCAGAAAGGTAACCTGCATCAGTAGAACCAACTAGAATCGGATTATTGCCTATGTTAGAATAAAACAAGCCTAAATCTGTGGTTCCTCGCAGATATCTCATGACATGTTTTATGCCATTCCAGTGTCTTTTAGTAGGTGCAGAACTATATCTTGCTAGAAGATTGACTGAAAATGCAATATCTGGTCTCGTGCATTGGGCTAAATATAAAAATGCACCAATTGCACTGAGATATGGTACTTCTGGACCAAGTACATTTTCATCATCTTCTTTTGATCGGTAAGGATCATTTTTGATATCTAGTGATCTGACAACCATAGGTGTACTAAGTGGATATGCTTTATCATTTGAAAACGCTTCAGGATTTTCTCAATGTAATTTGATTGATGGATTAATATGCCATTTTAACTGTGCTCAATTTGTAGACCAAGACAGTATTTGTTTTGCCAAGATGTTTCATTTCAAATTCCTGTTTTAGGTAATCTATTGTTTCATTGATCTCTTCTGGAGTTCCAATCAAATTTATATCATCAACATATACCGCTAAGATAGCAAATCCCTTTACCGATTTCTTTATAAAGACACATGGACAAATGAGATTGTTTTTGTACCCAGCTTTTACTAAATATTCACTAAGACGATTATACCACATTCTTCCAGACTGTTTCAAACCGTATAGTGATCGTCTCAATTTTATTGAATACATTGACTTTGATTTTGCTTCAGGCAATTTATATCCGTCTGGGATTTTCATGTAAATATCAGTATCCAATTCACTGTATAGGTAAGCTGTCACAACATCAGTCAATCTTATATCAAGCTTCTCAGAAACTACAAGGCTTATTAAATATCTAAATGTTATAACATCCATAACGGGAGAGTACGTTTCTTTGAAATCAAAACCTGGTCTCTGCAGGAAACCTTGTGCAACAAGCCTTGCCTTGTATCTCACAATTTCATTTTTATCATTTCGTTTTCTAACAAATACCCATTTGTAACCGACTGGTTTAACACCTTCTGGTGTTTTCTCTATTGGTCCAAATACACCATGTTTTTGAAGTGAATCTAACTCAACCTGAATAGCATCTTTCCGCTTTGGCCAATCTTGTCTTTTTCGACATTCATTTATGCTAGTTGGTTCATTATCATTATTCTCGTTATAGTCATGACTTTTAGTTATTTCAGTAGCTAATGCGAATGAGAATACATCGTCAATTGTTATTTTACTTCGATCCCATATTTCTCCATAATTCGTATAAAACATTGAGATCTCATTATTATTAGATACCGTTTTATTTTCGGAAGTTTCTATTATTTCTTCTGGGATAATAGTTCCTTCACTGATTTTAGGAGAATTGAGATTTTCTTTTGAGTTATCCTTTGGATCATTTATAACCTCTTCGAGAGGTTTGCTAATTGATGATTTTTCATTAGACTTTCTTTTTCTAGGCGCCAAATCTTTTGAACCTATCGGTCTTCCATGTTTTTGTCTAGCTTTAAATTCATTTGCTGCTATTGGTCCTTTGGGGATTAGCTTGTGTATTTGCTTCTGGAATGTGAGATTTAGTTATTTTTGTAGCATCATTAAATGCATCTGGCATTTGATTTGCAATATTTTGAATATGCAAAATTCTTTGTACCTCGTATTGACATTGTTTGGTATGTGGATCCAAATGAAACATAGAGGGATTATTCCACGAAATTTTACGCCGTTCTACTGGAACAGTCTTTTCTCCCCCCAACGGCGGGAAATTTGACTCATCAAATTTGCAATCTGCAAATCTTGCAGTAAAGACATCACTCGTAAGAGGTTCAAGATAAAGAATTATCGAAGGTGAGTCAAATCCCACATAAATTCACAACCTTCTTTGAGGACCCATTTTAGTGCGAAGTGGGGGACTAATGGGTACATGCACAGCGCAACCAAATTTTCGCAGATGTGAAATATTTGGTTGGGATCTAGTTAAAAGTTGTGATGGTGAGAACTGATGATAAGTCGTTGGTCTAATTTTAATCAATTTGGATGCATGCAAAATTGCATGTCCCCAAGCTGTAACAGGCAACTTTGTTTGCATAAGTAAAGGTCCTGCAATAAGTTGCAAACGCTTAATTAATGATTCTGCCAGACCATTTTGAGTATGAACATGAGCTACTGGATGTTCAACTTCAATTCCTAGTGATAAACAATAGTCATCAAATACTTGAGAAGTGAATTATCTTGCATTATCTAGTCGTATTGATTTGATTTGATGATCGGGGAAATGTGCTCTTAATTTAATTATTTGAGCAAGTAATTTGGCAAATGCCATGTTTCTAGTAGATAGCAAACATACATGTGACCAACGAGTTGATGCATCAATTAACACCATAAAGTATCTAAATGGCCCGCAAGCGGGATGAATCGGACAACATATATCACCTTGAATTCTTTGCAAAAATGCTGGAGATTCAGAGGTGATCTTACTGTATGAAGGTCTAGTAATTAATTTTCCTTGTGCACATGATGTACACATGTAACCATTTGGTAAATTCAACTGATTTGGTAAATCATGCCCATTTGAGTTCTTAGCAATTTTACGCATCATAGTTGATTCAGGATGACGTAAATGATCATGCCAAATAATCAATTTCTTTGTATCTGTGAGCTTCTGGCTCATGTTTATAAAATGAGATTCAACTATGCCAATTTTGGTAAAGTATAATCCAGTTGAAATTGTACCAAATTTTTCTAAAATAAGCTTCTGGCTTTCAATTTTAGAAATAACACAAAGATATTCTTTGTTGTTTTCATTTATAGTTTCAATATGATATCCATTCATTCTTATATCTTTGAAGCTAAGCAGATTTCTTTTAGAATTGCTTGAATATAGTGCATTTTGAATGAATATATGTGTACTATTTGGTAACACTATATGGGCTCTTCCAGACCCTTCAATTATATTGGCTGAACCAACTATAGTTGAAACTTTATATGAAATATTTTCAGATAATTCAAAGAAAAAATTCGGGTTTTTCAATATCGTATGAATAGTTCCACTATCAACCAGACATATATCATCGTTTAAACATTGTCGATCCATACCTTAAGAATTAAAAATAATACAGCTAGTCAATAACTGAATAAAAACTCATAAATATAAATAAATGTCCACGAGAATAAATTAATTATCATGTCCAACATTACACATTATTTCTGCAATTCCATAAGAATAAACTAAAAAGGAAAAAACAAATAAACAAAGGTTTCAAACTAATACATGCTGGAAGGAAATGAAATAAAATCAAAATCACATAATAAGCTTCGGGCTACTTATTGGTAGGTTCGGCCATCTCGTCGAATATTGCATTCAAATTTTCATCGTTGAACAAATTCCCATCATAGTCTTCAAAGAAATCATCTAACTTCAGGTCAGTGTTATCAGACAATCCCTCAGTATTATTTGTCTCGATATTCTTCGATTTATGATATTCTTCGATTGTTTTCTTTGATGATCTACAAGTGCGTGACCAGTGACTAGTGCGCCCGCATCTGTAGCAAATTTCCTCATAATGCTTTTTATTTTCTACAGCTGGATTATTACTGTTTTCAGGCTCATTTTTCTTTTGCTGATTTTTGAAATCAGTAGTTTTGTTGCCCCAAAAACCACTGTAACCACCTCTGCTGGGGCTGCATCCACGTCCACAACCACGTCCTCTACCTCTTCTTCTGCCTCTGCCACGACCTCTTCCGGAGTGGGAAAAGTTAGCATTAACTTCAGGTAATGCAGCTGAACCAGTTGGTCTTGAGGAGTGGTTTTTAAGAAGCAGTTCATTGTTTTGTTCAGCAATCAATAGACATTCAATGAGTTCAGAATATTTTATAAAATGACGCTCTCGGTATTGCTATTGCAGGAGCACATTCGAGGCATGAAATGTTCAGAAAGTCTTTTCCAACATTTGCGCGTCATCTACCTTTTCTCCACATAATTTCAGTTTAGAAGTAATTCTAAACATGGCGGAATTATATTCCCTTACTGTTTTAAAGTCTTGAAACCTCAGGTTCAACCACTCTTATCTCGTATTTGGAAGTATGACCGTCTTCTGGTGGTCACATCGCTCCTTCAGAGAGTTCCATAGGTGGAGAGGGTCTTTTTCAGTTAAATATTCTGATTTTAGATCATCGTGGATACGGCGTCTTAAAAATATCAGAGTTTTTGCTTTGTCCTGCTGGGACATATTATTGCCATTTTTAATGGCGTTTTCTAAGCATTGAGCTTGTAAATGGATCTCAGCATCCAGTATCCATGACAAATAATTGTCTCCAGAAATGACCAATGCTTTAAATTCAAGCTTAGCGATGTTCGACATTTTTGCAAGCTATACAAACAAACAAAAAAAAAAGTTGCATGAAATAAATTTATATGACAATAAAACCAACAATGCAGGCTTAACATTGATGTAATCAACATCATACACAGTACTCAAATAAGGAGCTAAGCAATGTATACCGGTTTTATTATCAAAATACCGATGTTATTGCTATGAAATTTTCCAAACATTATAATAGTATTCATTGCATGCCCATGTGAACACAGCTATAATCATACTGAAATATATAATGAGACGTAACGAAATAGACATACATCATATGAACATAGCCACTGAAAAGAAAATATTAAATACTGGCACACTTTTTCACAAATGCATGAATCAAGTAAAATGAAGTTTACTCAAACATACATCATCACGTCACTTAAAACATGAAAGTAGCCCAGCAATCTTACTCAAGTAATTCAAACATATATCAACTTGTACTGTGTAATAAAATACATGAGCTCTCTATTTATAGACTTCTGATGTCTCAACAATTACAATAATGTCCCTTGCATTAAGCGTATTCACCCTTAAAATAATATATATTACAACAATATTCGCTTTTAATTTCGTCTAGCTTTTTAACCTCGTACGACCACACCGAACCTCCAATTGTCATGAAAATTGACATTCTGCTATATTTCAATATCCTGGACTCAGTGAACTGAATTCATCGAATACCGAGACTGTTTGCAAAAACACCATTTTCTGGTGTTATTAAAATCGAGTAAATACCAATTGATTTTCAAATACTCCAATTCTTCGATAATAATTTATTATTACCAGTCACATTCAAACAGAAATTTACATAAACTTTGAAATCAGTTTAATTTCATATTCACTTATTCCTTTATCTCGATGTATAAATTAGTAAGGAAACTTTTACTTTGGCTTTTGCAACATGGGCAAGTGATTGGGTTTTCGGTATGAAGGTACATTGGTATGTTTTTGTGTTATAGCAAACAATTGTATTTCATATGCTATCTTACAAGTTATGGTTTTGATCACTCTGACCTTGGCGTTTCAAAAGAGCAGCCACGCTTTTCTTTCTCCAATCCATGTTTGCAGGCGTTTTGTTAAAGTTTTCGTACTTAAATCTTGTGATCATCTTAGCCCTAGACGATTAACACATTTTAAGCTCTAAGCTCCACATTCATAAGATTTACGAATTTATTAGCTCCTGGCTTGAACTTGTGATTTCCAATATTGAACGACATTACGCATTCCATTATGGCTGTAAATATATTTTTCCAGTTGCATCTTTGTAAAATCCTCCTGATATCGCTAGAAAACCAAGGACCTGTTTGGTTGAGATTTGGTTTTCACCTTGCATTGCGAGATAGTAGAAAACAAGAGAGAAGATTTTTAATCCCTCGGACCATTGATGGATAAAAGAATTGGATTAGGAGCTCCTACTATTTTTCAAAATAAGAAAAACAAAATAGTAAATAGCAACTGAAGTATGTAATTGGAAATGAACGTCAATTTCTATTTTGTAGGATATGACGCATGTAATAGAAGTTTGTTTTTCTATTACATTAGATATGTGACATCATAAATTAATAAAACGTTTTTAAATATGAAGTGACATTCATTTTTCAATTTAAAAAACGGACGTCTTATTCTTTTTCCTCTTTTTCATTTTTCAAATTTGATTTTATGATATGTAGGCTACATTAAAGTTAGTACACCTTTATAAAGAATTAAATTCACATTTAAATGAGATTCTAAACAGAATTTGCTAAATTAAAAAGTAGAAACTAAGTTCACACTAAATTCTTGAAATTTGATGATTACACATTTACTTTACATCTGGACATAGAAACGTAAGGAAATGTGCTAGGGACATTCGTGAGCAATCAAACATGGAACAAAAGTGATTGAAGACGAAAAACCGAGATGGATACCCCATATCTCTGTTTTAAAATTCCGAACTTTTTATGTGCGCCAATTCATTGAGGGGGTGCAACTAAAGTACAGGTGGCCTATATTAACAACAAAATTTATCGGGTCTGTAAAGACTACAGCGTTGAAACTAGGCCAGCATGCAGTGGAATGAATGAATGAGCATTTTGGAACTTTATCGGGTCTGTAAAGTCCAATATAACTAGAAATTTTCTTAATTTTATATAGATAAAATAATTATCTTGTTTATTTTATAGGTAGAATTTTATTTTGTATTATGTTAAACATATGTTATGTGTGCACGTGCATATATATTAACAACAAAATTTTGATCCATACATGTAGAATGAGTGCCTTGTAAGGCCACTGGAAGTTAAAAGAAAAGCCCAACTATAGGCTTATTGCGATCTTCAGCATGCAGTCTTGATTCCAGTCAGCCCACTTAAACTATTTGCTTTCTTCCTAGAAATAAAGAATAAATGGGGAAATTAATGTGGCCACTTTCAACCATTATCATTCAAAACTATACCCCATTGACGAAACAGTTCAAAATTTCAAGAATTCTCCGTTGGGCTTCCACTATTTCTCACCAGGTAAACTGTCCCGTCTTCAATTTGTCTACTTTTATGCGGTTTATCAATCATCCTGTGTTTAAATTTTTGATTAATTCACTCTTGCCAGATGTAGTGAACCACTGCAGTGATTGCGACAAAAGCTAAGTCCTTTTTGTTGAAAGTGAATAGCAGCAGATTTATCTCGTCTGTTGACGTCGGAAAAATGGCAGGTATCTTCTTCAGCTTAAGTTTTAGCAATCTCTGTTGGAAATATTTTATAAGAAATATACCTGCGCTTTCCAGTTCAGCATGTGTAATTGGCTTCTCTTCACTCTGCGTTCAGATTTATAGGCTTATTTTTTTATTTATTTTTTTTCTTTTTTTTTATCGTTCGTGTAAGCAAAAAAGAGATTCCAGAACTAGTTTGAGCAGAGGATAGGGTGCAAGTCCGTTGCGTAATCATCTAGATTTATGTACAAAAATATATAAAACCAGTGGAGGGAGCATATACAGGAAACACTAACACAATACAATATCTATTTTTATATATAAACAAGGAACACTTTAAGATTATATATATACACATTTGGAGAGAGCGCACATATATATATATACACAGAAGCAAGCAAGCAAGCAATAAAATCACTTCAAGCAGTGGGATAAGAAGCTTCCATTGCAATGCCACAAAGTCCTTCTTTGGCCGATACATCCCTTTCCATTCTTATATATCCATTCTCTCCCCATGATGATCCCCACGAATTCTTCACCAACCAAAACTTAGTACCATCCGTATCCGTTCCATAACCGACTGCGGTGACACCATGATCAAGCGAAGTCCCACATTCCCCGGTGAATACTCCACTTGAATATAGCTGGAAAGCAAAGTCACCTGCATCTATAGCAACAGATATCGGTTGATTCGCTACTGCTTTAAGGAGTGAGGATTCACTGTTTGCTGGAACATCTTCGAAACCAGTAATAGCGGCTGCATGGGATGCTGCTTCTTGGGAGTTGCAGGTGTCGTCTGTTCCTTTGTATGGGTACTTTGTTTCCGTTGTGAGGCCTTTGTTTTTCATTATGAATTTGAATGCATCGTCCATTAAACCTCCATTGCATCCTTGGTCTTCGCCTTTTACGTCACAGTCTACGAGCTCTTGTTCCGAGAGGGAGACGAGCTTACCTGTGCTTAGCTTGTTCACTCCTTCTGTTGCTGCTACTGCCGAGAATGCCCAGCAACATCCTGTAGTTTACATACATACTTCAGTGTGTTATATACTTGTCTCTAACTTAAAATTAATTATGAGCTGTATTATATATTATGTCTTTAAATACCATCTAATTAAATGTTTAATTTGTTGTTCACTTACCACATTGACCTTGGTCCTTAACAGGGGTAACCGCGCCTTTCTTTCTCCAGTCCATGCTTGCGGGTGCTGCGGTATAGTTTTCGTACCTAAAGCTTGTGATCGTCTTTGTCCCCGACGATTTAAAGCCATTGCGAGCTCTAAATTCCTCATTGGTAAGATCCGCAAATTTGTTAGCGCCTAGCTTGAACTTGTGATTTCCAGCATTATTGAAGGACTCTATGAGCTCTACATTGGACTTGAATATCATGAAACGCTGTGCCTTCTCTGCTGCATCTTTGTAAATTCTCCCATGCGTTGCCATCCATTGCTCGTGTCTCTGCTCCATTGACATTTTGCTTAAATTAATACGAGCTTCCGAGACTGATGTAGCCCAAATTGTTAAAACAATCAAGGCTAATGCCAGAAAACTGAGTTTCGAAGTGGCCATTTTAATTATAGTTTATATCTGTATGTTGTTAATAGATGATTCTAAAGAGGAAGCCAGATGAGTTGTATATTTTGTTAACAGTCATTACTGCTTTATATATGTAGGCGGGTATGAGGGCTTATAAATTAACAGTATGTATGCGTGCCGTAATTAGAGCTTTATGTTGATTAGGACATAGTATTCATCATATTGTAATATTTTCTTTATAACTGCGTGTACTCTGTATATGTTGTATTTGTATCTAGTGTAGGCAGTAGGCATAATTAAGCTGATGGCGCTGATATATAGACTGAGTTCGATTTGCATTTTGTCTTACTGCATGTTTTGTTCTTTTATCAAAGATGAACGCTTCTTTGCTTTGATGGCCAAAAGTCCAGGGTGGAATTCCGTAATAGATCAATAGAAATGGAGAAATAAGACATTAAAAAAAGGTAAAAGTCTGAAATGAAATGCAAATTTACTAAAAATAAATATACAAATAAATGCAAAAACTTTGGCAACCACATCACTTTTATTTTATGCAAACTGACGGTGAGAATCCGTTAAGAAAATTATGTTAAAGTTTACAAATGGGTGATGAAATCTCGTTGATGGGTACGAGGCATTTTCAAAATCTAATTACTTTCTATAATAAAGAAATTTTAAATATTGATTTTAATAATCATTTTTGAAAGAAATAGTTTTAAAAGGTAGTTTCTCTAATAAATTCTTCATATATATGAAACACACACGTTTGTACTATTCGAACGTATGAGAAAGGTAATTAAATGATTTACTAAAACACGTGGTATGGGACATATGCGATTATTTTATTCGTCAATTTCAGACTTTTACGATCGAAACGTTTTTGAGTTTTGAGTTTTGAGTGACATTTGAGATTTATAATTCTTATTATAACTAGGAATTATCTAAACTAGCTAATACTTGGCAATTTGAGAGGTGCGAGAGCTCCTAATATAAAAGAATAATCGATGAGAACCAATTATTTGAATTGTTTACTCGCCGACGAGACGAGTTTTCTCTTTTTGAGAACTATGGTTTACGAGTAACCGTATTGAGATTTATTTCCACTTGCCGATGATACGAGGCAAGATATGAGTATTCTAAGATTTCTTTGATTTTATTTACTGATGTGGAGTTTACTAATAGTAAATGAATCGTTTAATGTGAACATGTGATATGAGACACACGTTAACATTTTTCGGGTTTCTTTCCGTGAGTTGGTTACACATCCACGAGTTGCCAGTGCTATCGACCTTCGGGTCGTCTGAGTTTTGTGACTTCGGTCACCACGAGTATTGTGACTTCGATCACCACGAGTGTTGTGACTTTGGTCACCATCAGTTTTGAGACTTTGGTCCCCATGAGTTTGACCTTCGGGTCCACGAGTTAGGTACCTAAATTATGATAAAACTGGATAAGAGATTAACACATGCAATATTGCTTCGGCATTGCAATCGGGGATATGACCAATCCTGGTTTCACAGTTTTATGATTTTCTGAGTTCCATTTGATTTCGCCATTTTTGAGATATTTGGTGCAATGATAGTCTAAGCGTTATATGAGATGCGCGTGGGCACACACACACACACACAAATATATATATATATATATATATATATATATATATAAGTATTTTAAATGAGTATTAAAACCTTTGTAAAATAAGTATTTTAAATTTCAAACTTTGTTATTCCATATGTGATAAATTGGTAAAAGAGATATTGAAGTCTTGACTGTTGAGTGCTAAATAGCTTAAACTAAAATTTTCTAGTTGAATAATATCTGGGATGAGTTATTAAAAATGGAAAACAAAAGTGTGTTAACTTAAATAAATTGCAAGGACACAATTTCTTTAAGGGGGGTCTGTAACAACCTAGGTTTTTGAGTATCCAGGGTAAACAAATTATAACTTGTTTTGTAAATTGTAAAACCAAGAGAAATAAAATACGAGTTCAAAAGTATACTAGTATAATAATCTAAGATGGAATAAGTGTTTAATAAATTATTTTCTCAAAGTGAAAATTAGGCTCACATCCTTAAAACTAAACTTAATTAGTGTCACATCCAGCCCTTTTGAAACGTATAAATTTCATCCCTATTTTCAAATAGCGGCTAATTTTTTTTCAGAACTGCCCTTTTACGTTAATTAGCGCCGTAATTAATGTAACACGAAACACGTATTAGGATTTTATTTTTTCCAGAATTATATAGTTCTATGTCATGGTGGCGCCATCATCGTTCTCATTTTTTGCATTCCGTCGATCTAAAATTTACAGTGCTCGGGATTCTTTCAGTGATTTAATTAGATCCATCCTTGATTTATATAATGGGTGCGTTATTCTTCAAGGTAATTTATACTTTTTATTAAAAAAAAAATATACGGGTATCATTTTTTGCTCGATCTTTGTTAATTGATTAATCTGATGTTCTTTAATTGTATAGACTTGTCGATGGACAATTTAATTATTGTATATAGTTTTAATGTTATTATAGATCGTACAGATTTATTTGTTAAGTTTGGAAATACATTTATTCTTATATTCTGAATATGTATATATAAATATGCATAAGTTGTTAATATTTGCACAAAAATATGTAACTATTGTTATAACCGATGTATAGGGCTTTGCATATATTCAAGAAATTTGCGTATATGTATTCATATATTCTGTATAAATGCGTTAGAATATAAAACTATTTTGTATTATTTGTTTATGTAGTTTATTTTATTCTTTTAATATTATTTATTATTTTTTTGGTTTTTTTCCTGTAGCAATTGCTATTGTGTGTGGAGAAGATGAAGACAATTGGATTTGGTATTGTCAACAACTCAAAAACTTTCTGAAAGATGATCATAGAAGATGACGTGTTCTTCAAAAGACTATTAGATCTTGTTTTGTATTTTTTTTAACAAAGTTATACTGTATATTGTTGTGAACATTTACATTCTGCTTTAAATTTAATTCAGTATTTTAATGTTAAATTCTGTGATTTTTATAGTTATTTTTTTAGGCTTATATATATATATATATATATATATATATATATATGCAATTATTCAGCATAGTTTCATACATGTATGCAATTATACTGAATATTTGTTTCATTTTTTTCTATATTTTGCATTGATGCATAAATGTATGAAACAGTTCATAGTAGTTACATACAGGTACGAAAGTATCTTCATAGCTGACTAATGTATACGAGTATTCTAAATTGTTGCATACAGGTATGCAATTATTCTTATTATGTGCATGCAAGTATTCAACTGTTCTACATGTATGCATATCCTCTTTTAACTTTGAAGTTTAGTTCCCTTTTTTTAATCTTGAAATTATCCTGAGTATTTTGTCAATTCACATATGCATAACATATAACAATATTTGCATTTAAGCATTCAAGTATTATGAATAAATGTATACAAGAAAGCAACAATTCATAATATCGTTTAAGAATAGAAGAACTAAATTCAGTACATAAAATTCCGCAGTAATTCAGTACAGAAAAAAACATAATCATGTCATAGTAGTTTAAATACAGAAAATAGATCAACATATTTGTACAGAAATCTAAACACCATTTTTAATAATTTTCATCAGAAGGTTAGTTTTCGTCTGATACTAGGAACGCCAGTGTTAGGTCATCATCTACAGTCAAACTGTAAAATTTGCAATTTAGAATTTGAGCAGCAAGCAAAGCTCGTTGTAGATTTACAGAATCAGGCTTGTATATTTCATCATCTTTGTGACTTGTTTGTCCTCATTTCTCTGTGTCATTATATTTGTTACAAACGTTTCACAATTGACGCTGCAGAAATTGTAAAAAAATTATCAATTTGTTAGAATTATTCTATTTAGTATGAAAACATGCATAGAAATATGCAAACATTCTCAATATCTGCATTAATATGATAACATTTACGAAATCAGCATAAAAGTATGCATGTCATCATATTTTATGCATACAAGTTTGCAAATATTATGAATTCATGCGTACAAGTATGCACTTATTATGTGTGTACATGCAGATTCTACTATTCTAAATATGTGTATATAAGTAAGCAACTTTTTTTATTATCTGCATCCAAATATGCAAATATTATCAGTATTTGAATATAGGTATGCCAATGTTCTGAATATTGGCATAGTTGTATGCAAATATTCTGACTATTTATATACGTATATACAGGTATTTTGAATTTATTTACTTACGTATAGCCTTGTTGTGGGCAATTAGCCAACTCAAGTTGCTCGTGTTTATGATGATTCGTCTTTTCCAACCTTTTCACCACTTCACTGATATAAATTCTCTATATAAAAACATATATGGATAAATTATGTAAACAGTTTACATACCAAATTGCATAAAAACAAACTTTAATTTACATACCAAATCTCTTGCTGATCTTTCTAATTAAATGGATACAATTATGCAACATTCAGATGATAGTTACACATTTGCATGCAACAATTATGTTAAAACCCATATAAATATGCAATAATGTGTCGATATTTTTCGAATTGCATACAACATTTTTAATTAAATGCATAGAATTATGCAACTATTATGTAATAAAATCACAATTGCATGCTACAGTTTTGGATAAATGCATATAATTATTCAACACTCAGTTAATAGTTGCACAATTACATGTAACAATTGTGATTAAATGCATACATTTACGCATGAATCTGCTGCTAGTTGCACACTTGCATGCGACAGCTCTAAATAAATGCATATTTTCATTCAGAATTTCTTTATATACTCATTTATCCAAATCAAATAATTTTTCAACATTCATGATAGAAATCACATCATCAACAAACATTTCTGACTAAAAAATTCAACAATGTTACTATTCTGGCATTTTTCATAATAAAGTCTTTCAACGATGTTTCAAATTTGAAAAAAACGACAGTACGGATTTTATTGGCAACCGAAAACATTTTTTTCAACCCAATTTGCATGAATATTTGTATTTAATTATATAATCATGCAACAATTCCAAGTTAATCCCTATTTTAATATAAAATATGACAACATTATCTGTTGTTTGACAGAAAAATAAGAAAACCAAATTTTTACCTTTGTTCTCGCCATATCGATGAAATTTTCTGATCAAGTCAACAATGATTTTAGGCTTTTTCACTCGATTGAGATACAGAAAATGAAAATCGGCTAAAAAAAATCTAATTTTTTCTTCGATCGTCTGCCCTAATCGTGCGGCGATAAGTGAAACGATACTATGTGGAATGAGGGAAATATAGGGATGTAATTCATATTCTTTTTATGGCCGGACATTTTTTACATTTTAAAAGTTAATAGGGACCTTAAAAAACACACTCTTTCTCAAATGTGATTGTTTTGGGAAAGTATTTAGGGCTGTAAATGGAAACTTTCAGATACGGATAATGATATATTTGTATCCGCATCTGAAATCATTTTTTGATATTAGGTATCCATATCCGCGGATACGGACGGATATCGAATAACTATCCTATTCGCCAGCGATTGATAAATCAACAAATATAAATGAAAATTTTTCATTTAACATAAATGTTTTTCAACCCCGTTGAGCAAATAAACATATGAAAATAAATAGATTTGAGTAGTTAATATGCATTTAGGTGCATATGGTATAAACCTTCGAATTAATAATGCAATAAATAAATCTCATTCATTGTACTAAAATACATATAATTTTGAACATAATGTTAAAAAAATCAAATGGACAATTTTCGGATGCGGATATCTACATATCCGTATCCGCATCCGCTTCCATTTTTCCGGCTATCGAATATTTATCCGTTTGTCGGATATGGATGCGGATGGATTTTGAATTTCTCGGATATCCATTGACATCCGTAATTAATAAATAAAATTTTGGTGGATCTAACGAATATTGAAAATATAAAATATTGGCCAGAAATCAACATTTAAGTGAAAATTTATATTTTCGATATGAAGAGTTAAGTTAGTTTAACAGGATAAATAATAATTCGTAAATTTGGGTATGCGAAATGTACGCTGTAGGAATTATAAAATAAAATAATAATTGTGTTTAAAACCTTTTTTGGAAATGGTTAGGTAAATTTATTAAATAATAATATAATGCTGAATTATGTTAAGATGGAATAAATTGTAAAATTATTGTTGAAGTGAATTTGTAATGAAATATAATGACTAATGAATTAAAATGAGAATAATAATTTGTTAATCGAATTATAAATGCCAATAAAAAGTTGTAATTAGATTTAGTTGCTAAGTTAGGGCTTAAATTGGAGTTTTGGAATTTCTTTGTGAAAACGTGGAGAAAGAAGTTATTTAATCATTCTAAATGATTGAAAAAGGAGTTTTGCGAAAATAAATTATTTGTGATGACCTGTATTTTGGTCAATAATGGAGTTTTAAATTGGAAATGTTGATTTTGGACTTGATAAAATGTGAATTAAATTTAAAATTTGATTTTATATTTTATTTGACTTAAAATTGGCCCAGTAATTTTTTTTAATCAATTTAAAAGATAAGATTTTGAAAATCGGTATTTTAATGCTATCTAGATGACCTCTATAAGGAAGATTTTTGAGACAATCTTGGAATCCAACGAAACCACTTTTATTGGATCCGGAATGACAAAATATGTCAGAATTCAAAATTTCAAATCAAAAGGATCATATAAGTGAGAGAATGATATATAAACATATTTTGAAAATTCAATTGATTTTCAATTTAAGCTAAAAATAAGGTGATTTTCAAAAAGTCTCCACATTTGACGAGACTTGATTCGTTGAAAGTGTAATTCCATAACGTAGCAAAATCTCAAATTTCATAATTTTTGGAGATCGTATGTGGTCGTAGGACCAGAACGAAGTTTGAGTATTATAATTAACACGTGGATTAGTCAAATCATTAAGCACTAATTCTTACAATCAATCGGATTTAGTAAACTCACCACCTTTTATGACATGTGTCAATTTCTTCCATATCATGTCATTGCAAGATCTTAAGGCTTAAGTATGATTTTTAATTTATTTTTTAATTCCATTACCATTCCTAAACTTCATTTTCTAAAAGCTTTACACCATTTTAATGGCACCCTCCTCTTTTGGTTCCCACGCCACCACCTAGGGCCCCACCACCGCACCTCCTCCGCCTGCGCCACCTGCCGCAGACCTCCACTAGCCACCACCGATGTAGGCGCCCCCTTCCCTTGTCCAAAAATTCCATCTTCCCTTCCTAATTTCCAAAGTTAGCACCTTTACGCCCTTAAACTGAAGTTAATCTCAACCATTCTCCTTCTATAGGCCCCACATGACCACACAAGCACCCCACCTGGCCGCGTAATCCTTGTGCCACCTTTAATTGCCCATACTGCAACTCCCATGCCCTCTTCATGACCTTACACTACTAAAAATCCAAGCTTTCTTACTTAAAACCCCGAGTGTGAGTGAAATCGTGTGTTTTGAGTGTTCCTTAGCAAGTTTGAGGGGAAAAAGGCGACAACTTTAGTTTGTTGCAAGCTCGTTAATTCCTACGTTGAACATTCTTGATGTTAGGATGGTTGGGGTGAGAACTTCTCCTCGAAATGTTTAATTTGCTTTGTTAAATTACAAATAAGTTGCTAAGTACTTGGTTTAATATGCAAGTTAGTTAGAATTGACTCGTGAAGTAATTTGTTAGGTGAGTGTATTTAATTAATAAGCTAAAACATTGCTAATATGTTTGTGATAGCATGATTTAATATGGTTAATTATCACAAATTATGGTTGGGTATATGTTAGCTCACATTATGAATTGTTTGAAAACCAGATGGATGGATGACTGAATGGTTGATTGGGTTATGATTTGAATGTGATTTAGAGTTAATTAACTTGTAAAAAAGATGCTAGAATATTTGTGGTAGTTGAGATTGGGTTAAACATCTATTTAAAGTCAAACAACTTGTTTATGTTCACCTATTTAAGTGATATCAATTGGGTTGAATAATGAATAAGCTATGATTAATTTCATGGATTTTTAACTGATTTGGATTAATTAAATAATTTATTAATTAAATATTTATTGGTTGAAAACCCCATACGGGTATTGGAATGATATCTGACGTACAAAATCCTAAGTATGTAGTTAGTAGGTCAATTGGTTGATTAACAGACCGATATAAGCGTTAAAGAATTATTTAAACCTTATATGGGTGTAAGTGCACTCTAGATGGTAATTGGATGATGGTTGTTTACAATTATTATTAGATGTGTAAAATCCATATAAATTGAATTATATGGTGTTTGGTTGAATTTCATTCCATTCCGGAATAAATATGAATATTTTAATAATATAATATTTGAGGAAAAATCAAAGGTTGATTGTGATGTCCAATTTTGGATGGATATGTAGAAATTGAAATATCGATAATATTCGTGACTGTAGCGAATGGTTTTGAAGTAAATTTAATGTACTTAAGGCACATTGAAGTTTTAATTCGAAATGAATAATAACTTTTCAAAGTGAAGTTCAGTTAGGCCATTCGAAAAATGTTTTAAAAGAAGTTTTGTTTCGAAAGTTTACCGTTTATTCTTATAACGACTGTCAGGAAAATTTAAGCGTAAAATAAAGACTTTTGAAAATAATATTATTTAATTTTTATGACTAAAATAATATTAAAATGGCTTAATAATTGAAATATTGGATTTTGAAGAGAAATGATTGAAATAGAGTTTTCGAAGATGATTATATACATATGTAATTTATAAAATTGGTTTGGAAATTATTTCGATTTAATTTTAAACTATAAATCGATTCGGGCTTGAATAGAACGTGTCGCGCAGCGACAGATCGTGAACGTCAACCCGTATGTTCGAATTGACATACCGGGAGATCCGACTGTGGGATTCTCCTGAAATTGAAAGCATTAGACCCGTAATGAATAGATCTTTCAAATGGAAAGGGTAGTTTTGAAATCCAATGGTTTTATTTTTAATATAAGTTCAAATATATGTTGGAAAATGTCGCTATGGATGTAGTTTGGTGGCCGATATTGGATAAGGGCCTTAATAAAATTATTAAAAATATGAATAAATTATGTTAAATTATAATAAATTATTTAGAAAGATTTATAAATGAAATACTCCATATTTGCAAAAGATAAAAGATATTTTTATTTGAATGAGCTAGCTAACAACTAGAATAAAGAACCAAGTGGAGTATGCGATGATTCCTTAGAGTATAGTTTAGTATCATCCGTGAGATCTAATTGGAAATTATTCCGTTAGGCGAGGGGTGAGAAGAACTTAAAGGACAACGGATATTCTACTAAGATCAGATGATGTTTTCTGGAGTTAAGTAATTGAATGTTTTAATATGACTTATTGGATGGTAAATGGATTTAATATAACCAGAGTTTTCCAGCGTATAAATTGGAAAGGATTTGGATGGAAATTATCTTTGGATATTTTGATATTGGATTCCGCGATTATACAGATATCGTTGAGGAGTTTAATAGATATAGATATTGTTATTCCCAAAACGGTATCTGTTGGTTTAAAAATTTGATATTGAATATAAGTTGATATGATTTTCATTCAAAGCCATATATTTAATATCAAATTGGATTTTGGGTTTGTCGTAGATGGTATCTTTAATAATACTATTCTTAAACCCGGTTGAGAATGAAATAAATCTTTCAATTAAGATTTAGTGAAGTTTTCAGTTAATTGATTAAATTGGAGTTAAATGGAATTCAAATTAATAATAATCGAGATGAGCTTTTATGGAGGAAGATTTTTCTATTTATGGGTTTATCGTGAACAATGTTTTAAATGGCATTTGTTCTTTAACCCATTTAAAGACATGATGAATTTTCTGAAGTTGGATAATCATTAAGTAATGATTTTTCAGATTAAAATTAAGTTGGAAATTTAACAAATCTTTAAATAGATTGAAAAGCAAATGGGGTAATTAAATTAACCGAAGCCAAGAAGTGTTCGAGATGGAATACCACTAGTTTTACTCTAGGCGATGAATGAATCTTTAATTAAATTTGAACGTTAAATGGTAATTAAATTTTCCGTAACGCGATGGGTGTTATATATGGAGTGCTACAAGTTTTACTCCACGGGATGAATAGGTTGAGATTGGGATAATTAAATGAATGATTACTTCGATAACGCTCGATAATACCGATCAGTTTTATAAACCTTAATTTGGTTTATGTTTGCTAAAAGATATTATAAAATCTTTTGAAATGATTTCCAAGAAAATATTTAAACAAATAGTTTAAATGGATAATCTTTGATAAAATTAACGTGAATAATTCCCAATATAAAGAATATTTGGATAAAAGAATATTCTGGACTGGAATGAGATGCGTGTTATCTTTATTTATATATCACATGATTTTAAAGATGCGTGAATCATTCGGAAAGATCGGGTCTGAACCATTTTGAATAATTGTTACAACGATTAAAAGTCAGAGATGAAGATGGTGGTTGAAGACCAGAGATCTTCACATCGTTTGGGCTTTTGCTAATGTCTAGATTGGGCCATACACCCAAGAGAGGTAATAATTGGTGGTCGTCCAGACGTACTTGGAGATCGACCGGATATGCGAGGACCTCCCTTCTGTATTGGACATATGGGACAAGGAATAAGGCGCCTCCGTTTTCATTCAGGCCCAAAATGAACTTGCAAATGAATTGTATATCTGACATTGTAGTTCATGCTATATCCAGTGATCTCTGCTATGTATATATCTGTTTAGTGGTGGATAATTTATTCTATTAGCTTAACACCTTCTCTAAGATGTACGAGCTTAAAGGTTATATATTAGTACATATCAATGGTATGGTATGAATTAACAATGTGGCATGTTGAGATGCATGGATCAAAGCTTTTGTTGAGAAGAAGAGCTTTGTGGATGATGATCGAAGCATATCTTATATAGCTTAGCTTTGTGTACAGCGTTAATTCACGAACTTCACACCCCGGTATGAGTCAAAAATGGGATGAATGACAACAGGGAGGACATGTGTTTCTTTCTAACTAGAAGTGATGTCATGATGTGGATCCCATACAATTTACTTATGTAGATGTTGGAATCGAGGGCCCTCAGATATGGCTGCACAAGGCCATGGTGGCTGATCGATGCACTGCTCAAGAGGTCCAATAGGACCAGAAAACGTAATATTCAGGAAATTCTAATGAGCGATGTAGTACTGACCGGCCCTGCCGCTCCAATGAGATAAATAGTTCCCTAGGACATTTTGCTAGAGATATTCTGAAATTTGGACAAGGAAGATCCCTTTCCTCGACTCATGATGGAAACCGAATTTCCAATACAAACCTTGCGTTTTCAATTGTAAACCCATATGGTGACATAATATGATGGGGTATTATGCCATCTAACATTGATACATTTATTTTCAAATTAGTTTTCTGCACTATGCACTTATAATATTATAAGAAAAATTTCATGTATCAAGCATGTTTGACTATTATAAAGTAAAACTCTATCCTCCTTCTTGCGCTTACATTGTGAGATGAGACCTGAGTCTTAAAATAGCTTCATTTTTCAAAAGCAGTGCTAGTTTTGTTTTTATGGGATTCATATGGAGAAAACATGTTCCATCTCATATGGCGTGGTCCCACGATCTACCCAACTTTTAAAAGTCAGGTTTTTATAATTTTTTTAGTTCTCACACAAATTCCATATCTGATCTAGAGTTTATTGTTTTTTTACCAAAACTCTGGGTGCCCATATTTTCCACACGGGGAGCTAGTAGTTTTGGTTTCGCAGATCTTTTCTTTCCACAGATCCTGGATTGTGGATGGAGCTGCACTCTGGATTTCCTTGTATGGTTCTCCGATGTGTTAGTTTATGTTTTCCACTGCACATTGTACATATGTATTTTAAATTTCAGTTGTTTTGTAATTTATTCTCTTATATTTGTTTTTACGCTATGTATCTTTTTTTCCGCATTCTGATATTCTTGTATTCTGATGTAATATTGTTGTAATAGCAAAGAAAAGTCTCTCGTTCTATGTTCCGATGCGTTGTGTTCTCATGACAATCCGCCTACTTGTTCGGTTTAGGTTGGTCTAACGATCGATTCAGACTGACCGGGAAAGTGGATCAGTATAGGTGGTATCAGAGCTATTGTTTACAAAGATTTGAGAACAAGACACGTTAGAACCAGATGAAAGAACTCATCAGTGGTAGGATTAGTAATATCCTACGAAAGAATGCTTATTAGGGCTAGGATCAGTAATATCCTAGAATGAGTGACTCATTAGATATGGGGTTAGTAATGCCCTATGATGAGTTGAGAATTATCTGTTTATAAGAAACGTATTTGTGCTTATTATATATATAATCCAATTTTGAAAGTATGCTTTAGGTATATCAAAGATTTATGTTTTGATAACATATATGATTTTAAAGTTAATAAATCCATTGGTTGCTGGATATGATGTTTGATTTCTTGTTTAATTACTTAAGATGTCTAGTTAGGGTAAGTAAAGGGAATCTTCGGCGATTTTGGACAGTTGATGAATTCTAATACACCTTAGGGTTTAAAATTATAAAGGAGTTATGGTTACAATTTTGGACAACGAATATACATGAAACCACTTGTTATATACTTTTAAAAAAGTTAGTTCAAACTTATGTTCTAATTTGAAATTCTTTATTCCAAACTGTAGAGAGGTAAGTCTATGGCTGTCAGACAGTACGTAGCTCATTTTGTGCAGTCTTCGTCTTCTTCTTCATCTAACAGTAGTTCATCTAGTAGTTCGGATGACATCACTTCCGCCCCTCTGTCTGATGACAATATTTTTGGTTATGGGAGTGACAGTTGTTACATGTCAGACGCTGCTTCTGCTTACAGACCTATTGAGAACATAGATACGGACTCCGATTCATATTTTGATGATGCCCCCATGGATTTGGACTCTCATGAGTTTGAGGATTCTGGAGATTACGATGATTGGATGTTATAGGATGACGATGGATTTATATTTGATGAGTATGACCACGTAGTTATAAGGGATTCGGTTCCTGTACCACCTTTAGTTATAGAGGATCAGCCACCCCTAATTATAGAGTATTAACAATCCCTATTTATTGAAGATCAGCCAGCCACCTCCGACATTAAAGATTATTACTGATTATGTTCCTGATGCACCCCAAGATATAGTTTTTCATGATGCTGGTCATGCTTTTCCTATTTTCCACATCCCGAGTTGGATGCGTTTATATGGGAGGACATGATGTTAGCACCAAAGATGGATGCCATAATGGAGGATTTGGCACAATATATGACACTTGAGGAGCCATTTGTCTGACAATTAGCCCTAGAGCTGCAGGATCCTGTTGAGCCAATTATTTCTCCAGTAGTACTTGATGAAGCAGAGCCACAACTTGCTTTGAAATGGCATGTTCCCGAGGATTTACAGATGCAGGATATAGTTGAGCCGCCAGTAGAGCCTGAGATTGAGCAGGTAGGTATGAGGCAGACAGTGAGGAGGAGGACGACGATGATGTGGTTATTTATTGGTCAGACCACGACAGTGACGACGACGAGCCCGATGATTTTTGGGTCGAGGAGGAGATAGCTCCGGACTGGGCTGATTTTCCCCTTGATATAGATGACGAGTTCTATGACACCCCACGTCCGTTAATGTCACTCAAAAAGGGAATGCATTAAGTTTCGTGAAGCGTTGTAGGTAAACAGACACAGAATACAAGACATACATAATTAAGATAGCAGCGGAAATTCAAATTTTTATTTCAAACACAGATCATACATCGTGGTCCAAAATACCATAAGTCACAAAAACCATTACAATAATGTAACTTCTGTCTTTTACCATCAGAGTACATAAATACTTAAAAGAAAACATAATTCTCCAAATAAAAGAGACAAAGCCATAGTAGAGATAAGAACTTGAGTCATACTTCGAAAGCAGCTATAGCAAGATGATATCTGAGTCCTGACTAAGCCTGAGTGTTTCCGTTCTGAGAACCTGGGGGGCGAAATGGAAGAAAGAAGAGGAAACAAAAGGATCAGACATAAAGTCCGGCGAGTCTAGCTACTTTTAGCAAGTAAATAAATAAAAGTAGCATGACAGGCATATAAAGTGGATAAGAGAGATCACTACATAAATGGAAGGTGTGACAAGGTAGACAGGATAAGGTGTCCTACACAATATGATACAAGCTCTCCCCTTTGTCTTATATCCCCCACTTGGTTTTCTTCGGCCATGGATACATTAGGTGTCTTTAATTGCATAACCCTATCATTTCTACAAGTTATGCTTACCCTAAAAGGTGTCTTTAATTATATAACTTTATTATTCCAACTGGTCATATATACCACTAGGTGTCTTTAATTACATAACCTTATCGGGCTAAGTTTGTGGGCCTATATGTAAATATTACCCACCCCTCCAGATTTGCTTAACCGATCCACTATCCAATAGATTTTACTTAACCCTAACTTTAGTTCACAATCATAAAATCCCTATGAATTAGATTTGGTTAAGTAGTCCAATTTATTACCATGTCCGTTATGGTTTATAATGGGATAGACCTCCCACATTAGGCCTACAACTTGTGGATGCTGGATATGCCGGTCGGGTCCGGGCAGTCTTATTCGACAAGTTGGGCCTAACCTCATGTCATAGCCCATCTCGTATTTGCACACTTAGACCTCTCACATTAGGTTCAACATTAGTGGCCACTGTATATGCTGGTCGAGTCCGGGCAGACTTCCACCACTAAGGCAACCTAACCTCGTGTCATAAGTGCAATTAATTATAATTACTAGACATTCCATTCTTATCCAATTCTTACCTATGACTTTGTAGGTGATTATGTCCCCACTTCCCCAATTTGAATTATATGTCCAATTCATATAAACATTATTTAAATTATGTCAATTCTAACCCTTTTTCACCTATTCCCTAACTAAGGCATTTGCATATATTTGGCGGCATCTAGTCTATAAAGTAGCCTAGTCATACACAATAAAAAGGGAAAAGTCATGGGAATATTACAATGGTGATTGTTTTGGCATAAACATAAGCAAGCATGGTAATAAGGTGGATATATAAGCATAAATCAGATGAACTTGTGGCAGTTAATTGATTCTAACCTAACTATGATGTTACAATAAGCATAATAAGATCTAAATTAACAATTTAGATGTCCAACTGGTTTAGGTCTAATATGATAGGCACAAGGTGATAAACTAGATCTGATTAGCAATTTAGATGTCCACATGATTCAGATCCAATGGTTAAAACTAGATCTAACACTAATAAGGTCAAGATCCACAGTATGGAATGTCATAATAGATCCAACAAGATAAAGATTTAGATCAATAATTAAAAATAGATCTAGCACAAATAAGGTCAAGATCCACATCATAGAATGCCACAAAAGTTACAACAGATCCAACAAGATAGAGATTTGGATCCAAGTCATACTCAATTTAGAATGTCATATGTTCGCAATTCACAATGGATCCAATATAATATAGGCATATGAACAAATCCAAACTATTGACATATCATGTTTACTTTTATATATTTAAATCTAAAAGCAACTAGGAACTCACAGAGTTCGGATTAGAAAACAGAGAAAGAATGGATCTTGAATCTCTAACTGATTTGCTTAGGTTGATAGCTGTAGGAGAATAATGGATCCAATTCAGTTCAGACACTGACAGAGTTTAGCCCCCATGGATTCTCAATGAACAAAACAGAAAAAATGGACATGTATTTATAGCTGTCAGCCTCACTGAAACCAACTGCCACGTCAGCCCTAGGGGTGTCGACACCCCTATAGGTAGGTTGACCCTAGTGTCGACACCCCTTAAGGGGGGTCAATTCCGGTGTCGACACCCCTCTAGGGGGGTTGACCCCTAGAGCGGGAATTTTGCCGCCACACGAAATTTTGAGTTTTGAACACTTTCTGGATAGGTGCTAACTCATATGTGTATCATGTGTATACACATATTTCTTCTACGCATATACAAACTAAAAAACCCTCATAACTTCTTTATACAATGTCCGTTTTATTCAAACCAAATGTCTATCTTGACCAGAATTTCGAGATGGACGCAATGACATAGTTCGTTTTCCCTTAATTCCAAATACTAAATTAATTATAATTTAATTTATCCTCTTTTAGTGTCGTTAAAAATACGGGGTGTTACATTCTCCCCTACTCAAAGGATTTCATCCCTGAAATCTCTAAGTTGAGAAGAATGCATATCCTACCACCCATCATCCATCTATCATTGGCATCCATTATCCTTAAAGATTTCTAATGCTTATATGAATATATGCAAGGGTGTGTGTATATGTCCCAACACTAATGCGGGAATTAGGCGGTCTTCAGTTGGCCTCCTTAATGAAATGTATATTAGTGCCATGAATTCAATATGTATGCAAATAATGCTATTATAACATGTGAGTTCTATATGTGTGCACACTCATTCGTCCAAATGCAACATCCATATGGTAATACATTCATTTCCATCCATAAAAGAAGAGAAAATGCACACACATCCATATGCAGTATGAGAGTGATTGAGCCAATCTAGTGCCTAATGTGTATGTATACGCATCCACGAGCAACCACTAGCAAATACTTGCATCCACTTGCATCCATCAAATATAACATGTCTCAAACACATGTTTACATCCATAGGATTCCTATCTAAAGGTCAAGAATACTATGGATAGGATATATTCAACTGATAGAAACAAGCACAGATAAAACTTAGGAAAAGGAGTTAAGGACATACCCTCGAAAAGAAAAGGGTATGAAGCACGAATCTTGGCTTTGGTCTCCCAAGTCGCATCCTCTGGGTTATTTCCCCATTGAAACTTTAGCAACTTGATCTCTTTATTGCGTAGCTTATTAACTTCTGATCTAAGAATACGGGAAGGAACTCTTTTGACTGTCGCCTCCTATTCCACTACTACCTCTTCGAATACACTTGGCTCTACTACTTCTACGGTGTCATGTAGGCACTTCCGCAGATGAGAAACGTGGAAAACATCATGAACGCAAGATAGATTTTCTGGGAGCTTTACTCTATAGGCCATTTTGCTAATCCTCTCGGTTATGGGAAATTTTCCCACAAACCTAGGTGCCAACTTCCCTACCGATCCGAAGCAAACCACATTCCTCAAAGGTGATACTTTGATTAAAACTAAGTCTCCACTTCAAATTCGATGTCAGTCCTTCTCTTGTCTGCATAGGACTTCTGCCTATCTTGAGCTGTCTTCATCCGCCGTGGAATAAGGTCAATCTTTTCGGATGTTTCACTAACCATATCTGGTCCAAGTAATAATCTTTCTGTAGATTCCCACCAACAAGTTGGTGATCTACAGGGTCGTCCATACAATGATTCGAAGGGTGCCAAGCCGATTCTAGGTTGATAATTGTTGTTATAGGCAAACTCTAGTAAAGGAAGGTTCTCTTCCCAAGTCCCTCCGAAATCTAGGACGTACAGCCTCAAAAGATCCTCTAGAATTATGTTCACCCTCCCACTAATTCAAGCATGTTTATTTAATGGTTAAGTTTGTGGGCCTATATTTACTAATATTACCCACCAACCCAATATGTACTTAACCCTCCCACACATTATGTCATATTGGTTAAGTGTTGTCCATTCATGTTAACTTAACCCACCCACTCATCATGTCATGTTGGTTAAGTGTTTCTTATTGACCCTTCTCACTTGTCATGTTGGATTGGTTAAGTTAACTTAACCCCATTCATTCATCATGTTATATTGGTTAAGTATTTCCCATTAACTTAACCCCATTCGTTCATCAAGTTACATTGGTTAAGTGTTTCTTATTACTTAACCCCACGCGTTCATCATGCTGTATTGGTTAAGTGTCATCAATCAATGCAAGTTAACTTAACCCACCCACTCATCATGTTACATTGGTTAAGTGTTGCATTCTTGTGTTAACTTAACCCTTCCACGCATCCTGCTATATTGGTTAAGTGTTGCTCTCTTGTTTTAACTTAACCCTACCCATTCATCATGTCATATTGGTTAAGTGTTTCTTATTAACTTAACCCTTCTCATTCATCATGTTGTACTGGTTAACTTAACACAGCTCACTTGTCTAATTAACATGTTATAACAGTTAAGTGTTCTAAATTTACTTAACCCCACCTTCTTGTCTAATTAACATGTTATAATGGTTAAGTGTTCTAAATTTACTTAACCCCGCCTTCTTGTCTAATTAACATGTTATAATTGTTAAGTGTTCTAAATTTACTTAACCCCACCTTCTTGTCTAATTAACATGTTATAACGGTTAAGTGTTCTAAATTTTACTTACCCTTACCATCCTTAGCATGTATGTTTATTGGCATTAATTAATTTATTAATGTCCCAACCCCTCACATTAGAACTATTGTTTGCGGTTGCTGGATGTGCCGGGCGGTTCCGGGCAGACTTCTACTGCAAACTCATTCTAACCTCGGGTTTTGGGCTAAATGCACTAACCTCTCACATTAGATCTGTGTTGTTGCAGTTACTGGATGTGCCGGGCTGTTCCGGATAGTTTTCACTACAACAAAAACACCATATTACAACTTTAATTTTACAACGGTGATAAAAGCACTGTTGTAATAAATGTTTTTTACAACTTTTTTTCCAGAAAAGTTGTAATAAACTTATTTTTAACAACTGTGTTATTTTAACAGTTGTAATAAAAGCCTATCGCAACTTTTAACTTTTGACTGTTGTAATATATGACTACACTACAACAAAAATACCATATTAATAGTTAATAAAAATTTGATAATTAATAAAAATATTAATACTCAATAACTATTGTTTAATAATGATAATAAATAGTTTATTTGAAATATGTAATAACTAATATTAATAATTTCTTTTCGCTATATAATAATTAATAAATAATAATTATGTATTATTATTAGAAATTAAAAATAAATAAATAAAAATTAGTTTTTAGTAATGAACAATTAATTTTAGTAATCAATAAATAAGAAGTAAGAATCACTAGTTAAGAAGTAATAATTAAATAATTACTTTTAAATATTTTAATAAAAATTTCAAATTTTAATTTTAATAAATATTAAGAATCACTAATTAAAAAGTAATATTAATATTTAAGAATAATTAATAAATAGTAATTATGCTTTGCCAAAAAAAGTAATTACTCCATTTTTTAATAATTAAGTTAAGTGTTTAATAAATAATAATTAGTAACATATACATAATAAACTTTAGGTTGGAAGTGACGTCCTTTCTAAATTCAAGCTTCTATTAGTGACATATAATACATAATAAGCTTTAGGAAAAAAAAACAAAAAATTGATTCGAAACTCACGTTCTTTCAAAATGGAAATTCAAGTGGGAAACGTGAAAATTAGGCAGGCCGCCTCTCAGTTACTGTACGCTAAATTAAAATCATCTGGACAAATCTAAACAAAATCAATATCCCCCTTTTTGATTTGACACCCGCCTTTCTTGAAATTTTTCCTTCCCCAAATCAAAGACAATAAAAATATCGACATCTCGCCCAAACTGATTGATCCGAAGCATGATAATTTCACAAGGGGTTACGGTGAAGACGGTATAACAGATAATGGATCCAGGAAGATAATTACAAAATAAATCAATTTTGGCCCTAAATAATAATTGATTTGAGTTTGAAGAAGAAGACTGCATAACGGGATAATGGATCCAGAACTGATGAGACTCGTTCAGGAGTAGATGAGTCGAATTTCTCCTTATGTGCTCGCTAAACTCCAGCAGCAGGTTTATTTTAATTTATGCTAAACATTTTTTCCAGTTAATTCGATTAATTAAATTGTTTTCTAGATCTTAAGTCGCTTGCTAGTTCATTGTGATTTTTGATGCTAGTATCGATCAAATTTATGTACGAACGTTGGATGATTGGGTCTGTTGTATGGCTATATGATTGGTTTCCGCCTGATACCTAATTCGCTTATCTGTTCCCTTGATACCTAATTCGCTTATCTGTTCCCTTGATACCTAATTCGCTTATTTGTTCAGACCCAATAACGTAATCTTGAATCTACCATAAATCGAAAATTTTAATGATTCAATGGCTTTCAGATCTAGCGCGAAGTCATGTTTTTTAGTTTAGATCTATTTACGTTTTTCTTGGTATTCACGAGGTTTACTATTCATGGTGTGCCTATAACGGTTGCTCACATTGCCCTTTAGTTCGCTCAGTTCTCCAAAGTTTTGAATGTGCGCTCTTATATTTAATTAAAAATCAATTATGAGTATATTGAATGCTGGTAACTAAATGTTGGATATTAAAATTGTTTGCTTGCAATTCTTATAAAATATGTGAAAGAATCGCATAAGTTAGGGAGAGCCTTCTTGGCTAGAATTGAGAACTGTGAATACAAACATGCTGAAAGTGACCAAGTGATAGCAAATTGTCATTTCTGGAATGAAGGTTTTGTTTATACATTGAATAATCCTTGTGATTATAAAATAAATGAACCATGCCATTAGTTTCTTATGTTGTAACGGTAACTTACATACCTGGAACTGGCACATATCTTTGATATTTTGATTCGGTTTACACATATATGTAGTCAGACTAGCCATGATTTTGATGTGAAACTATTTTTAACCCTACTTCAAGCTTGATAATTATCATCTTGATCATCTGCAAGTGACCAAGTGGTTGTATTTTGTTTCATCTTGATAAAATACTCACTATTGGACATCTTACTGTAAATTTCAAAAGCCTTATTTAGAAAGTGGTAATTGATAAATGATTCGACCAAATCTTGATCTTGGATAAATCAAGTCTTAAACATTCAGTGAAATTTCTTCATGCTATAAAGTAAAATGAAAAGGGCAGCAATATTTGATAAATCTTTTTCTTGCAATTTCTCTCTTCTACTCTTACAGTTCTTCTCGTAGTATAAGTTTTGCAGCAGGTTAACAAGCATAGGCCCTATCATACCCATTTTCTATCTATCAGGTGTCATCATGCACATATATTACATCAAACAATTTGATTTTGCAATGCACATAGGTTGTTCTTGCACATATCGTGTCTTTTCTGTGCTATATTCTATACTACCAAACTCCTTCAAGGTCTGCACTTTTTACTTGATATCATGATACTTTTCAACTCCATTGCCAATGAATGTAATACTGTCTAAAAGGATGCAAGTTTCACGCAAACTAACATGCAACATATACATTACACAATATTTTAGCTGAATGATAAATACATGCTGACATATGTTATCGATTTCAAAGCATTATACCTTCAAAGTCCTTACCATTGTCGGTAAAGAAATGTTTAAAAAGTCTAAGAATTGCAGGGAAAATCTCCTGTGGTACCTCCAACATATCAGAATAATAGTTTCCATATTGGTGGTGTATGGGTGCCGAAGGAGAGTTTCACTGTATGTCCCTAACCCTATCATAGCTCTTCTTCTTAAGATATTTTGATAGCTCAATCTTTGTATTTATAACAATTAAATTAATGTGGATATGCTATTTGGATATGCACAGGTATTATGCTCAAGCAGTAAAAGAATGTCCCTGGCCTGGTATATATTCTTAATGCCCTTTACTTTTTTCCCTTTCCTGCGCCTTGTTCTATGATTTCTGCTGCTTCCTATATACCTGAATGTCCTAATAATTTGCCATCCCCATATCTTCTGCATATGTTTTTTTTTCTTTTTTTTTTGCACCCCAATTATTATATTGTGGTGTTATATATATATAATTTTATTGAATAATTATACATAACTTGATAGCATTTTTATACAGACTAAAGTGTTCACATATTCATGTCAAAAGGTGTAAACGATACCAAGTCTCCACATACAGGAATAAATTTCTTCATATTCTCGTCTTTAATCCAACAAGGACTTCCAATCACCATACTTTAAATTCACTACAACATAAGGGAATATAATTTATAATTTAAAGCGTTGAATTGTTCCCTTTTGGTTGTTGTATACTATTATTTATTCTCATCTTTAGTGATTTAGGAGAACTCATGCTAAGCACACGGTCATTTTACTAAATAGTTGTATATAAAAGTTGAACATCGTTATTACATGCTATATTCATTACGTACATTTAACTTGTTTCATATTTGAAACTCCAATTACACACACAAAATAATAACTTGATGTTTTTCATGATTTGTTCTCAGGTTATCTGTAGCACCTTCTTCTATTGGGAATTGTTCATCTTTGGTTGAGGTACTTGTCACAATTTGTATTGTTTGTTAATACTTGATTACTATTGTATCTTCATTATGTTTTGATTAAAAGGTACAGAAGTTCGGATTATAGGGTAAAGAAGGTAGGAGAGAGTATCTTCATTATGTTTTCATGCCTAATGTTGCTGATCACAAAAACAATTCATTATACTTAATCTGAGAACCATTGCATTTAGCTTTGTAGGTTCATAAGTGTATTATTGAATCATTAATTGTAGATGATGAGGATACAAGCTTTAATCTTTTATGTGATAAGGTTAGCTTCCATATTAGCTTTTATTTATTGTTGTAGCTAGATTTTATAGCCATGAATTTACTCAAAAATAGCCTTTTCCTTTGTGATTTATATTTTTATATTGTTAAGCTGTCTTTTGCAAGGCCGTCGCAATTCAGAGGAGTTTGGACGATAAGACTGCTCAGAACTTGAGCCTGTACTCATGTAAATCCTGGAACCATAAGGTTAAACTCGATCGTGGACTCATGTAAATCCTGGAATCGTAGGACTGCTCAGAACTCGAGCATGGAAAATTGCTAATTTTATATACATGCTGCACTTCTTCAAAGTAATGGGCACTTCTGTAGGGTATGCAATCTTGTGGGAATTTTTTTTATCTTTTATATGCACTTTTGTATTGTATCGATGTATATATTTTAGAATGACTATGTTTTTGGTAATGATTTAGTTGGTGATGTGAATGACTACTTTAGGTTGTTTTGTTGAGTATGTATTGTATTTTGATTGAATACTCTGATTATTATTATATATATATATATATGAAATATAATTTATTGTTGCATATATAATATGTATAGATTTGTATGTATATAATTTGTGGATATATTACAATTGTAAAATAATAGTTGTAATAAAATATATCACAACGGTTATAAATAGTTGTAAAAATTATAACAACAACAGTGTATAACAGTTGTAATAAAGTTTATTACAATGGTGGAGAAAAGTTGTAAAATATACATATCACAACAGTGTTGCAACAGTGCAAAAAAGTTGTAAAATATACATATCACAACAGTGCTGCAACAGTGCAAAAAAGTTGTAAAAGATTTTAGTCTATTACAACTTCTTAATACACGACGGTTGCCCCACCGTTGTAATAGGGTCTTTTTGTTGTAGTGTTTACAACGCAACTCAATCTAACCTCGGGTTAGGCATGTTTATCTTTTAGCATATTTACCATTCATGTCCAAGTCTAGATTTTATATGCTAATCATCCCAATTTCACAAAACTAGTCATGTTCCAATTCTCAAGTTATACCCTAACAAAGATGATTGCAAGTTATGCCCCACAAATTAAAATTCAAGTTATTACTCAACATAGGTTACACCCAATCTTCCCAAATTTGCAATAATAATCATGCCCAAAATTACAATATTCATTATACTTGGCGTCCCAGCCAATAGTTAGGCCCAATCTAGGTTTAATATTCCAATTTCCATTTTTCCCCTAATCTAGGTTTAATATTTCAAGTTACCCCAAATTCGAAATAATAACAATCATGCCCAAAACTTGATTTTTATGCTAATTAACTCATCTTGCAGTTATAACCATAATAATGCCCAATATCAATTACAAGTTATACCCAATCTCAGTTACAAGTTACGCCCAATAGTACATAAAATGGATTTGGCCTAATTTCCCCGTATTCCAATCATATACATAACAAGATTTTGTCTAGGTTCGAGACAACCTAGATCCAAAATAAAAGAGGAAGAAGAGGAAAAATCAAAGATTAGGCATAAAATAGCCATACGACGCTTGATTTGATAATAGTAATATCACGAACAGAAATGAAATATAGATCTAAATTACATCGCAGGCATAAATCTGATAGATTACATTTGAATAACATCGCAGGCACTATTCTGATAAAATAGATTTGAATAACATCGCAGGCACAAATCCGATAAAATAGACTTGAATAACATCGCAGGCACAAATCTGATAAAATAGATTGGATAAATCTGAAAAGGATTATCTCACAATCAGGTATAGCTTGGATTCAGATGATTACATGCTAAGAAATTAAATTAAGAATTCACATCTGAAAGTAACTTGAACTTACGAAACAAAGGACAAATCTTGTTTTCAGGATCTTTTTTCTGAAACTGAAAAGCTACCCCTTGACGAAGACTATCGATTCTCTAATTTAGATTTGATTCATAGCTTCTAACTTGCTTTCTAGTTTGCTTCCTAGTTGGAGAAGAATGGTGGCTATGCTAGGTTGACCATGGACAGCATGGTGGCTCCTTGGAATGAGATTGTGTGATTTAGGGTTGAGGGTTGGGGTTGCTTTTATAGAGGTTTAGACTTGTGTGAGCCGTTAGATCAACCTAGGAGCAATCAGAACCGTCCAGACTAGATAGAGCTATCCAGAAATCGCCACCTATGCCCTAGTGACCCAATAACAAGTCAGAAAATCGACACTGTTTGGATCTGGGCGAGGGGGTCGACCCCTATGGGGGGTCGACACCCCAGTCGACACCCCTCTTAGGGGGTCGACACCTATGTCGACCCCCGTGGGGAGAGTCGACCCCTATGGATGGGAATTTTCCCGCCTAGATGATTTACATGATTTTGAAATTTGAACTATTTTGTTTATTCAATTATTTAATTTTCTATTTAAACATGAAATCTTCTGAACTCCATAACGTCTTCATACGGAGTCCGATTCACGCAAACTCGGACTCGATATTATGCATAATTCCAAGACGAACGCAATGGCGTAACCTGTTTCCCTTAATTCTCACTTTTACAATTAAGTATTCTTTAATTCGTTACTATAATATCCACAAGAAATACGGGGTGTTACATTCTCCCCTCATTTAAAGGATTTCGTCCCCGAAATCTCCAAGTCAAGGAGAATGTATCCTAACATCCAACATCCATCTACTCAACCATTCAATCATAGGCGTCCATTGTCTTGAAAAGGATTTCTAATGCTTTCATGATCATGTGCATAGTGTGTGTACGTGTCCTCATCTAATGCAAAATCAGGCGGTTTACCGATTCAGTTGACCTCCTTAATGCGAATTTATGTTAGTGTCATGAGTCTATCATGTACGCGGTCATTCCTAATCGTACTTTATAACTTCTACATGAGTGCACAATCATTCATACAAATGCAACATCCATATGATAACACATCAAGTTTCAATCCATATATATAAAAATTCACTCATGCATATGCAATATGGAAGTGATGGAGCCGATCTAGTGCCTAATGTGTGTATATGCATCCACGAGCAACCACTAGCTAACACTTACATCCACTTGCATCCACTAAACATAACATGTCTCAAACGCATGTTTACATCCATTGGCTTCTACCTAAGGATCGAGGATATGACCAAGAGGATATACTTAAAAGATAATGACTAGCAAATAAACTTTACAGAAAAAGAGAGATCAAGGATATACCCTCAAAAAGGGTATGATGCGCATATCTAGTCTTCAGTCTTCTAAGTCGCATCTTCTTGAGCTTCATTCCATATTGCTCTGAGTGTCTTAACTTCATGATTGCGTAGCTTCTTAATTTCTGTTTCCAGAATATGCATTGGAAATCATTTCACTGTCACCTCTCGTTCCACCTAATCTTCTCATAGTATACTTGGCACTACAACCTCTTCCATGTCGTGCTAACATTTACAGAACTATCTCTTGAAAATAAACAGATGCTAACCATGTTACCAAGTGTATATACTAAGATGATCAGATTCTTCTTTGTCAATCTAGTAAGTGGGGCCGATACCTTCATAAAGTCCTTAATTAACTTCCTATATTAGTCTGCTAGTCCAAGAAAGCTTATTACTTTTGTTGCATTCCTTGGGACCTTTCAGTCCTGCACCGCAACTATTTATGCGGGATCTACTGTTATCTCTTCTTTGGGTGCCACATGTCCTAGAAACCTCACTTCTTCTTCTCTCCAAAAATGACATTTTTGGAGAACTTCGCCTTAAGTTGATGCGCTTGGAGGGTATCCGAGACTTCCCTTAGATGCAAAATATGTTCTTCCTCATTCCAAAATATCATCTATGCACAAGCGAAGTGAACTATCCGCCTTTGTAAAAAAAACGACTGGAGCACCCCATTCAGAAATACTTCGCCTTATGAACCCTTTTTCAAGTAACTCTTGTACTTGTTCACTGAGCCCTTCCTTTCCCTTGGATCCATGTGTCGTATAGGTAATGCAACTGGTTTTGCATTATCAACTAGACATATGCGGAAGTCTATCTCATGTTTTAAGGGACAAACCCCTAACTTGATTAAAAACATCTACGTACTCATGGACTATTCTAACGGATCACAAATCATCGATAGATGCATCAAGTGATTCTAGATAGCTAAGCCAAACTGATCCCTTAGGATCACACAAAATCTCGAGGGTAATCCCAAGGCAAGTCGAAAGTCTAAGTACCCTCCTTTCACAATTACTAGCTAACTAATCCATGCCTAGAATTAACCCATAGCCCATGAAACCAAAAACATATACTTGGACTCAATACTTAATATGGCTATTCTCAAATCCTTACAAACCAAAGATAAATGATCCGAACCACCAATTGGATTTGATACAATAATGGGATCCTCTACTATACAAGCTCTAGGGTGCAGAGACTCATCTATGGAAGCATATATAAACGAATGTGAAGCGCTAAAATCAAAAGGAGTACTAGCAGGATGATCAAAAAGAAAAACTAGACTTTTCAGTAGAAACTCTACTACCTCTCTCCCAGGTACGCTGGCGGTGAGAGCGTGCACTTTCCCTCCTTAAAATCCTGTCCTTTGTTCTTGCCCTTGTCCTTAATTATATGACCTGTTATACCATAATAACAACACTTCCTCTTGTCTTAGATTTTCCTATTCTTTCTTCCCTTCTTGTCCAGTGATTCTTCCACTTACACCTCTTTTCTTTTTATCTCCTTTGTGAACCAAGTCTATATCCATGAGTTCCTCATCCTTGGGTTGTGCTCCTTAGCCAAACCCCCTCATGCTCATCTTTTCCACCCTTGTGGAACTTGTTGACAAGTCTCTTGAAAGCTACCTCCATCGCACGGAAATCCTTATAAAGCTTGAAAGAAAATTAGCCGTAGGTGAAACTATTGCGGCTATAGATGGAAGTTGGGCACTTCTTTGCCCTTTGACAGATGTCGTAGTCTCATCAAGCCTGCAGAACCATGTCGCAATGAGGTTACCTCCCAGAAAACCAGGAGCCTTGAAGACTCAGTAAAGAAGGAAAACAAGGATTCAAACAGAGGATCAATAGATAATGCATATGGATTTGGGGAATATGCCTTTAAAACAAAACATTTCTTTTGAAAATGCTTCTTTCAAAACCGTCTTGAAAATAATTTTTCAAATCTTTTATCTGATCTAGTAACCTTCAGCTCTGATACCATGTGAAACGCCCTACCTCCGTTAAGGTCACTCACAAGGGGAATGCCTTAACTTCGGTGGAGCGTTTTAGGTAAAAGATGCAGATAAATTACATGACAGACAAATAAAGCAGTGGAAAATAAAGTCATTTTATAAACAAGGTGGTTCAGTCAAACTTTCACACCAATTGTCTCAATCATACATAAAAACAGTACATAGAACTTCTGCCTCGATTCAAAAACATCCAAGTATAAAAGAAGCATAAAAATAATAATGATATCCCCCAATAAAGCATGAACCAGCCATAGCAGTGGAAGAGAGAGTCCAAATCAATACATCGACAATCTTCGAGCTTGGAAAGAAAACTGAGCTAAGTGGTAACATTTCCTCCCTGTGAGCCTGGGGGGGGGGGGGGGGGACGGAAGAAAAGAGATGAGACAAACTAGGTCAGACATAAGTCTGGTAAGTCCAGTGACTTCCAGTATGTAAATTGGGAAAATCATCATGACATGAATAAACTGAATATAAGATAATACCGTGATAATAAGGATAACAAGATAACATACGATTAGCATAGATATGATAAGGCAAGATAAACTGAATGCACTTCTACTTTTTCTCCGCTTCGCCACTACCTTGTTATTCTGATTTCTACATCTCTACACCGCCTAACTAGTGTCCCAACTAGTAGTCTGTGTAAAATGATAATATGATAACGTGATCCCAATCCTCGCAACTGTAGTAGCCTTCAGATGTACATCTAGTATGAGGATCTTACCTCAATCAGCCTAATTGCCATAAAGATGTTAGATGTACCCTTACTACCCTATCGATCGGCTCCTTACTCGTATTAATTTTCCTTGTTTCTATGTCAATCGGCCCTCTCTTGCGTGTAGATACCTTGTGCTAGTCCCACCTTAAGGTGCATCAATCCCTACGATAGTGACCCAACATGATTCAAGATGCACAATGTATAACTTCTAGTACCCAGTGCCTGCTTTTTCCCACTCCGGAGTACGTGCACGCCCGTAATCCGTCGGAACCTACACTGACATAACCCATGCCTAGTTTCAGGGTACCTAGATACATCTATATGGGTTACAGCTGAAATGGGTCCCTAATACTAGGGTTTCCAATTGGTTAAGTTTTGTGGGCCTATATACATGAATATTACCCACTAACCCATTATGAACTTAACCTCCAACTGATTCAAGCATGTTTATTTAATGGTTAAGTTTGTGGGCCTATATTTACCAATATTACCTACCAACCCAATATGTACTTAACCCTCCCACACATTATGTCATATTGGTTAAGTGTTGCCCATTCATGTTAACTTAAACCACCCACTCATCATGTCATGTTGATTAAGTGTTTCTTATTAACCCTTCTCACTCGTCATGTTGGATTGGTTAAGTGTTTCCTATTAACTTAACCCCATTCATTCATCATGTTATATTGGTTAAGTATTTCCCATTAACTTAACCCCATTCGTTCATCAAGTTACATTGGTTAAGTGTTTCTTATTACTTAGCCCCACGCGTTCATCATGCAGTATTGGTTAACTGTCATCAATCAATTCAAGTTAACTTAACCCACCCACTCATCATGTTACATTGGTTAAGTGTTGCCTTCTTGTGTTAACTTAACCCTTCCACACATCCTGTTATATTGGTTAAGTGTTGCTATCTTGTTTTAACTTAACCATACCCATTCATCATGTCATATTGGTTAAGTGTTTCTTATTAACTTAACCCTTCTCATTCATCATGTTGTACTGGTTAACTTAACCATGCTCACTTGTCTAATTAACATGTTATAACGGTTAAGTGTTCTAAATTTACTTAACCCTACCTTCTTGTCTAATTAACATGTTATAACGGTTAAGTGTTCTAAATTTACTTAACCCTACCTTCTTGTCTAATTAACATGTTATAAAGGTTAAGTGTTCAAAATTTACTTAGCTCCACCTTCTTGTTTAATTAAAATGTTATAACGGTTAGGTGTTCTAAATTTTACTTAATGCCCTAACCTCTTGCATTGGAAATGTTGTTTTCGGTTGCTGGAAGTGTCGGGCGGTTTCGGGCAGACTTCTACCGCAAACTCATTCTAACCTCGGGTTTTGGGCTAAATGCGCTAACCTCTCAAATTAGATCTGTGTTGTTGCGGTTACTGGATGTGCCGGGCAGTTCCGGGCAGTTTTACACCGCAACTCAATCTAACCTCGGGTTAGGCATGTTTATCTTTTTGCATATTTACCATACATGTCTAAGTCTAGATTTTATATACTAATCATCCCAATTTCACAAAACTAGTCATGTTCCAATTCTCAATTTATACCCCAACAAAGCTGATTGCAAGTTATGCCCCACAAATTAAAATTCAAGTTATTACTCAACGTAGGTTACACCCAATCTTCCCAAATTTGCAATAATAATCATGCCCAAAATTACAATATTCATTATACTTGGCATGCCAGCCAATAGCTAGGCCCAAACTAGGTTTAATATTCCAATTTACATTTATCCCCCAATCTAGGTTTAATATTTCAAGTTACCCCAAATTTGGAACAATAACAATCATGCCCGAAACTTGATTTTTATGCCAATTAACCCATCTTGTAGTTATAACCATAATAAATGCCCAATATCAATTACAAGTTATACCCAAATCTCAGTTACAAGTTACGCCCAATAGTGCATAAAATGGATTAGGCCCAATTCCCCCGTATTCCAATCGTATGCATAACAAGATTTCGTCTAGGATCGAGACAACCTAGATCCAAAATAAAAGGGGAAGAAGAGGAAACATCAAAGATTAGGCATAAAATAGCCATACGACGTGGATTTGATAATAGTAATATTGGGAACAGAAAAGAAATATAGATCTGAATTACATCGCAGGCATAAATCTGATAGATTACATTAGAATAGCATCACATGCACTATTTTGATAAAATAGATTTGAATAACATCGCAGGCACAAATCTGATAAAATAGATTTGAATAACATCGCAGGAACAAATCTGATAAAATAGATTGGATAAATCTGAAAATGAATATCTCACAATCAGGTATAGCTTGGATTCAGATGATTACATGCCAAGAAATTAAATTAAGAATTCACATCTGAAAGTAACTTGAACTTACGAAACAAAGGACAAATCTTGTTTTCTGAAACTGTAAAGCTATCCCTTGACGAAGACTATCGTTTCTCTAATTTAGATTTAATTCGCAGCTTCTAACTAGCTTTCTAGTTTGCTTCCTAGTTGGAGAAGAATGGTGGCTATGCTAGGTTGACCATGGACAACATGGTGGCTTCTTGGAATGAGATTGTGTGATTTAGGGTTGAAGGTTGGGGTTGCTTTTATAGAGGTTTAGACTTATGTGAGCCGTTAGATTAACCTAGGAGCAATCAGAACCGTCCAGACTAGATAGACTATCCAGAATTCACCAACTATGCCCTAGTGACTCATCAACAAGTCTGAAAATCGCCACTGCTTGGATCTGGGTGAGGGGGTCAACCCCTATAATGGGGTCGACACCCCTCTTGGGGGGTTGACACCTATGTCCATCAGGCACCAAGCCCTGTACCACATGCATCAGTGTAAACGGTAAACACGTTACTCCCATCAATCAAGGTCAGGACTGGGCTGTTGTCAGAGTGCTCTTCAGTCATTGGAAAGCAACATCACAATCTATATCCCATGAAAATGCCCAGTTCTTCTTCGTCAGCCTGGTAAGTGGGGCAGATTTCTTTGCGAAGTCCTTAATGAACTTCCTATAATAACCTGCCAACCCAAGAAAGCTTCTCACCTTGGTTGCATTTTTAGGAATCTACCAATTTTGCACTGCAACCACCTTTGTGGGATCTACAGCCATCCCTTCTTTGGAGACCACATGCCCTAAGAATCTCACCTCTTTTCTCCAAAAATGGCATTTGGAGAACTTTGCCTTAAGCTGATGCGCACAGAGAGTTTTCAAAACTTCTCTCAAATGCTGGGCATGCTCTTTTTCGCACTTGGAGAAGATCAAAATATCGTCAACAAAGACTACAACAAATTTATTTAGGTACTCACGAAACACCCTACTCACCATATCAACCAAATAGGCGGGCGCATTCATCAGCCCAAAAGGCATTACTAGCCATTCAAAGAACCATCTGGATTCCTAAAATCAGTCTTATCTATGCTATCCTCAGCCATCCTCAACTGATGAAACCCCGTGGCCAAGTCTAACAAGAAAAATACCAACGCACCAACAAGCTAATCAAATAAATCATCAATCCTTGGGAGCGGGTGCCTATTCTTCTTAGTGAGTTTATTCAACTCTCTATAGTCAACACACAAACGAAGCGAACCATCCGCCTTAGTTGTGAATACAACTGGAGCACCCCATTAAGATATGCTTCGTCTGATAAGTCCTTTCTCAAGTAGCTCCCCTACTTGCTTACTTAGCTCCCTTCTTTCCCTTGGAGCTATATGGCGCATCAATAATCCAACTGGCTTTGCATTGTCCACCAGGCATATACGAAAATCGATCTCGCACCTCGAAGGTAAACAGCGTACCTCATCAAAAACATTGGAATAATCTTGGACTACTGGAACAAATTGCAAGTCATCGATAGATGCATCAAGAGATTTTAGGAAACTAAACCGACCCTTGTGGGTCACAAGAAATCTCGAGGTTCCTCCCATGACAAGTCAGAAGCCTAACAACCCTCTTCTCATAATCTAGAATGGCACCATAGTGGTAAGCCCATCCATTCCTAGAATCAACCCATAGCCCATAAACCTGAGCACATATGCGTTGCATTCAAACTCGATGCCTAACACAGATATCCTCAAACCCCGACAAATCATAGATAAATGAGCCAGACCACTAGTGGGGTTTGAGAAAACTATGGGATCCACTACCATACTAGTAATTAAGTGCAGAGATTCAGCCATAGAACTAGATATACATGAATGTGAAGCGCCAGAATCAAAAAATATTCTAATAGGATGGTTTTGAAAGAGAAATTAAGCCTTCCACAAAAAAAATTCTACCTCTATCAGGAGCACTGGTCGCGAGAGCATGCACCTGCCCTCCAGAAGTTCCTGCCCTTTGGCCTTGTCTCTGTGATCCCTGTTTCTTTAGGCATTCTCTTGCAAAGTGTCTGACTTCTCCACAATTAAGGCAAGTTCTTCCTTCTTTTACAGTATTTGATCAAGTGACCTTCTTTCCCACAATTGTGACATTTTCTCTTATCCTTGCCTATGTCATTCTTTGCACCTTTCTTTTGTTGTTCTTAATCTTATTGCTGCTGCTGTTGCCCCTTCTTGGGCCACATCTTCTTATTTTGTGATGTTTCCTCAGCCTTTACTTCCTTCTTTTCTCCCTTGTCTTCCTCATGCATTAGGGCGATATCGATAAGTTTTTCAAAAGTGGCTCCCATTGGAGTATGGGACATGGCTAACCCATGAAGGGGTTCATTTAGCCCTTTAGCAAACCGCAACGCCTTCTTGTGCGGGGTATCCACCAATTCTAACCCGAACCTTGCTAGCTGGTTGAATTTGTTCACATACTATTTCACCGTCAAGTTCCCTTGTTTGAGTGCCAAGAACCTCTCCATCTGCATGCTTTTCTCGGCTTGGGAAAGAAACTTTATTTCAAATCTTTGTCTAAAATCTCCTCAAATTTCCACCAGACGTTCAGCTTGGGTAACTTCCCACCAAAATGAGGCTTCGTCTTTCAGTAGCCAGGCGGCTAACTGAACCTTCCTTCTGTCCTCTACTTCAAAGATTACGAACAAGTCTTCGGTCTCCTTGAGCCAATTACGCGCTTCTACGAATGTCTCATTCCCATGGAATGGCTTCCCTCCCATAGCACAGAAGTCTTTGTAGATCTTAGCGAAATTACCAGCTCTTGGAGGGGGAGGAGGAGGAAAGACTGGTACAGCTAGGGGAGGAACATTTCCTTGGCCCTCGGCAGGTGTCGTAGCATCCAAATACCTACGGAACCATCTGGGTATTGTAACGCCTTCCGGGATGTTTGGTTCCCCAGACATGCTGAAAAGAAAAGGGAAGAGATTTAGACAAAGGACCGAAGGATATTACATATGGCTTCTTGGGGAATGTCTTTCAAAATAGACTTTTCTTTTTGAAAATGCTTTCTTTTAAAACCTTTTTGAAAATAATTTTCAAAAACTTTATCCAATCTAGTAACCTTCAACTCTGATACCAAGTGTGACACCGCACGTCCGTTAATGTCACTCACAAAGGGAATGCATTAAGTTTCGTGAAGCGTCATAGGTAAACAGACACAGAATATTACAAGATAGATATAATTAAGATAGCAGCGGAAATTCAAATTTTTATTTCAAACACAAATCATACATCATGGTCCAAAATACCATAAGTCACAAAAACCATTACAACAACATAACTTCTGTCTTTTACCATCAGAGTACATAAATACTTAAAAGAAAACATAATTTCCCAAATAAAAGAGACAATGCCATAGTAGAGATAAGAACTTGAGCCATACTTCGAAAGCAGCTCTAGCAAGATGATATCTGAGTCCTGACTAAGCCTGAGTGTTTCCTCCCTGAGAAACTGGTGGGAAACGAAAGAAAGAAGAGGAAACAAAAGGGTCAAACATAAAGTCTGGCGAGTCTAGTTACTTTTAGCAAGTAAATAAATAAAAGTAGAATGGCAAGCATATAAAGTGGATAAGAGAGATCACTACATAAATGGTAGGTGTGACAAGGTAGGTATGACAAGGTAGGCATGATAAGGTGTATACGCTTCTCTAGTGATTGCTCTGCACTATTACTAGTATAACCATAATGAGATGATCCCATCCACTATAAGGTGGTAGACTTAGTCATACGTCCAAATGTACCCTACTACTACCCTGATCGATCGGCTCCCTACTCCGTAGATACTTTGTGTCGGCCCCATAGTAGGATGTATCATGTCCTAAAGCGGCAACGCCTCATTGATATGCACAGCCTTATATCTACAGGTGTCATGGTCGTCTTATCCCCTTCTGCTCGGATCATGCACGCACATGGCACAGTCAGTTTGTGCCACCTACACCGTGCTCCACGTTTGGATCTCTTACAATCAGTGCAATAAGCATGCCCCTTCTCCGGCCTAGTACGGAGTACATGTTTTGATACCTACTCCAGGTTACTAGATGAAACGGGTCCCACATTATATGATACAAGCTATCCCCTTTGTCTTGTATCCTCCACTAGGTTTTCTTTGGCTATGTATACCACTAGGTGTCTTTAATTACATAACCCAATCATTTCTACAAGTTATGCTTACCCTAAAAGGTGTCTTTAATTACATAACTTTATTATTCCAACTGGTCATGTATACCACTAGGTGTCTTTAATTACATAACCTCATCGGGCTAAGTTTGTGGGCCTATATGTAAATATCACCCACCTCCTCTAGATTTGCTTAACCCATCAACTATCCAATCAATTTTACTTAACCCTAACTTTAGTTCACCATCATACAATCCCTTTGGATTAGATATGGTTAAGTAGTCCAATTTATTACCATGCCCATTTATTGTTTATAATGGGCCAGACCTTCCACATTAGGCCTAAAACTTATGGATACGGGATGTGCCAGTTAGGTTCGGGAAGTCTTATTCCATAAGTTGGGCATAACCTCGTGTCATAGCCTGTCTCGTATTTGCGCATTTAGACCTCTCACATTAGGTTCAACATTAGTGGCTGCTGAATATGTTGGTCAGGTCCGGGCAGACTTCCACCACTAAGGAAACCTAACCTCGTGTCATATGTGCAATTACAATTAATTGTAATTGCTAGATATTCCATTCTTATCCAATTCTTGCCTATGTCTTTATAGGTGATTATGTCCCCACTTCCCTAATTTGAATTATATGTCCAATTCATATAAACATTATTCAAATTATGCCAATTCTAAACCTTTTTCCTCCATTTGATAAATAACGCATTCGCATATATTTGGGGGCATCTAGGCTAGAAAGTAGCCTAGTCATACACAATACAAAGGGAAAAGTGATGGGAATATGACAAAGGTGATTATTTTGGTATAAACATAAAGTAGCATGGTGATAAGGTGGACATATAAGCATAATTTTGAGGAACTTGTGGCAGTTAATTGATTCTAACCTAACTATGATGTCATAATAAGCATAATAAGATCTAAATTAACAATTTAGATGTCCAACTGGTTTAGATCTAATATGATAGGCACAAGGTGATAAACTACATCTGATTAGCAATTTAGATGTCCAGATGATTCAGATCCAATGTTTAAAACTAGATCTAACACAAATAAGGTCAAGATCCACATTATAGATTTCATAATAGATCCAACAAGATAAAGATTTAGATCAATAATTGAAAATAGATCTAGCACAAATAAGGTCAAGATCCACATCATCGAATGCCATAAAAGTTACAATAGATCCAACAAGATAGAGGTTTAGATCCAAGTCATACTCAATTTAGAATGTCATATGTTCGCAATTCACAATGTATCCAATATAATATAGGCATATGAACAAATCCAAACTACTATCATATCACGTTTACTTTTATATATTTTTAAATCTAAAAGCAACTAGGAACTCATAGAGTTTGGATTAGAAAATATAGAAAGAATGGATCTTGAATCTCTAACTGATTTGCTTAGGTTGATTGTTGTTGGAGAATAACGGATCCAATTTAGTTCAGACACCGGCCCCGATGGATTCCCAATGAAGAAAACAGGAGAAATGGACACATATTTATAGCTGCTACCCTCTCTGAAACCGACTGCCATGCCATCCCTAGGGGTGTCGACACCCCTATAGGTAGGTCGACCCCAGTGTCGACACCCCTTAAGGGGGTCGACCCCGGTGTCGACACCCCTCTAGGGGGTCGACCCCGTAGAGCGTGAATTTTGCCACCATACGAAATTTTGAGTTTTGAACACTTTCTGGATGGGTGCTGACTCATATCTGACTCATATGTGTATCATGTGTGTATACATATTTCTTCTATGTGTATACAAACTTAAAAACCCTCATAACTTCTTCATACAATGTCTGTATTATGCAAACCAAACGTCTATCTTGACCAGAATTTCAAGACGGATGCAATGGCGCAGTCCGTTTTCCCTTAATTCCAAATATTAAATTAATTATAATTTAATTTATCCTCTTTTAGTGTCGTTAAAAATACGGGTTGTTACAAGTTCACTTTGGAGCTAGAGGAGTTGACGTTGTCGTGAAATTCAGTGCATAGCTCTAGTGATGAGTAGTACCAGGGTGGTGTTACCAGTTTGTATATATGATGTGTATGTAGTAGTCTCTTTTTGGTGCGATATAGGCACAGGTTGTATACTTTGGATATGATATATTTTGGCGTGGTATATCGTGCCTTAAGTACGTAGTTGTACTCGGACTGGCATGGTCAGATGCTTATATGGTTTGTACCTTAGGTGGCACTACACTCTAGGGTATATGTTGTGTCCGTGATTATAGTTGTTCTTTTTTGTTGTGATTTAATGATATATGATATATATGACATGGTACTTTTTAGTTTGAAATATTTCGGTTTTTTTAGCGTTGCTTTTATTTTCTTTCGTTTACTTTGTTCCTTTTCGGGGAAGAAAGGTTTTCTAGTGGGGGAGACTGTGATGATCCATATTTTTGGTCAATTTAAATTTTGAATTTTAATCTATTTTAATGGATTTTTAATTAGTATATGGTGATTCTGGACTTGATAAAATTTGAGTTAATTAGGAAATTTGTTTTTATGTTTTATTTGACCTAAAACAGGGTCAGTAATTTTTTTTAATCAATTTAAAAGTTAAGATTTTGAAAATCGATATTTTAATCTTATTTATATGACCTATAAAAGGACCATTTTTGAGATAGTCTCGGAATCCGATGAAGCCACATTTATTGGATCCGGAATGTTGAAATATATTAGGATTTATAAATTTAAATCAAACGGAGTTCATATGTGGGAGAACGATATATAAACGTATGTTGAAAATTTTATCTATTTTCAATTTAAGCTAAAAATAAGGCAATTTTTCAAACAACTTCCAAATTTGACGAGACTAGAATTGTTGGAAGCGTAATTCTATAACCTAGCGAGATTACAAATTTCATAATTTTTGGAGCTCGTATGCAGTCGTAGGACCAGAACGAAGTTTGAGTAGTTTAATTAATACATGAATTAGTCAAATCATTAAGCACTAATTCCTACAACCATGAGGATTTAGTAAACTCACCACCTCTAATGACATGTGTCAATTTCTTCCATAACATGTCTTTCCAAGTGCTTATGGCTTAAGTATGATTTTCAAATTATTTTTGATTTCGTTATCATTCCTAAACTCCATTTTTTAAAAGCTTTACACAATTTTAATGGCACCCTCCTCTTTTGTTCCCCACGCTACCACCTAGGGCCCCACCAATGCACCTCCTCTGCATGTGCAACCTGCCGCCGACCTCCACCAGCCACCCCAGACATGGGTTCCCCTCTACTTGTCCAAAAAATCCACCTTATCTTCCTAATTTCCAAAGTTAACACCTTTACACCCTTAAACCTAAGTCAACCTCCACCACTCTCCTCCTATGGCCCCCCACATAGCCATCAAAGCACCCCACCTAGCCACATTAGCCCTGCGCCACCTCCAACAACCCATTCCGTGACCCCATGCCTCCTTCATTCCCTTACACCACTAAAATCCAAGCTTTCTTACCTGAAACCCAAGTGTGAGCGAAATCGATTGTGTTCTTGTGTTCGTTAGCAAGTTTGGGTGAAAAAGGCAACATATTTAGTTCGTTGCAAGCTCTTTAAGTCCTAAGTTGAACAGTCTTTGTGTTAGGATGGCTGGAGTGAGAACTTCTCAATCAAAATGTTTAATTTGCTTAGTTAAATTATAAATAAGTTGTTAAGTACTTGGTTTAATGTGTGAGTGAGTTAGAATTGGCTTGTGAAGTAATTTGGTAGGTGGGTGAAGTTAATTAACAAGTTAAAACATTGTTAATATGTTTGTGATAACATATGCAAGAACTCTAGATTTAATTGGGTTAATTATCACAAATTTTGGTTGGGTATATAGTATCTCACACTATGAATTATTTGAAAACTAGATGGATGAATGAATGTTTGATTGTGTTATGATTTGAATGTGATTTAGAGTTAATTAACATGTTAGAACGATGTTAAAATATTTGTGAGATTGGGTTAAACATCCATTTACAAGTCAACCGACTTGTTTATGTTTGCCTATTTAAGTAATATCAATTGGGTTGAATAATAACTAAAGTTGAATAAGTTATGATTAATTTAATGGATTTGTGATTGATTAAATAATTTATTAATTGATTATTTATTGGTTAAAAAACCCCACACGGGAATTGGAATGATATGTGACATACACAAATACAAAGTATGTGGTTTGTAAGTCAATCAGTTGATTGACATACCGATATAAGTGTTAAAGAATTATTTAACGCTTACATGGGTTTATGTGCACTCTGGATGTTAATTAAATGTTTGATAGTTGTTTATAACTATTGTTAGATATATAAAATCTATATAAATGGAATTATATGGTGTTCGGTTGAATATCATTCCATTCCGGAATAAGTATGAATAATTTGATAATATAATATTCGAGGAAAAATCAAAGGTTGATTTTGATATTTGATTTTGGATGGACATATAGAAATCGAAATATCGATGAATATTTGTAGCTGTAGAGAATGGTTTTGAAGTAAATTTAATGTACTTAAGGCATATCGAAGTTTTAATTTGAAATGAGTAGTAACTTTACAAAATGAAGTTCAATTAGGTCATTCGACAAATGTTTTAAAAGAAGTTTTCTTTCGAAAGTTTCTTGTTCATTTTTATAATGACTATCATGACAATTTGAATGTAAAATAATGACTTTCGAAAATAATATCATTTTTATGATTAAAATAATATTAAAATGGCTTAACAAGTGAAATATTGGATTTTGAAGAGAAACAATCGAAATAGTGTTTTCGAAGATGATTATATTTATATTATGTAATTTATAAAATTGGTTTGGGAAGTATTTTGATTTATTTTTAAATTATAAATCGATTCGGGTTTAAATATAATGTGTCGCACACCGATATATCGTGAACGTCAACCCGTATCTTCGAATTGACATACGGGAAAACTGACCATCCGATTCTCCTGAAATTGAGAGCGTTAGATCAATATAAAAGATATTTCAAATGGAAAATAAGTTTTTAGATCCAAAGGTTTTATTTTAATATAAGTTCAAATATATGTTGGAAAAGGTCGCTTTGGATGCAGTTCGGTGGCCGATATTGGAAATTGACTGTAAGGGCCTTAATAAAATTATTAAAAATATGAATAAATTTTGTTAAATCATAATAAATGATTTAGAAAGATTTATAAATGAAATACTCCAAGTTTGGAAAACATAAAAGATATTTTTATCTGAATGAGCTAGCTAACAACTAGAATAAAGATCCAAAAGGAATATGTGATGATTCCTGAGAGTATAGTTTAGTATCACCTATGAGATCTAATTGGAAATTATTCTGTTAGGCGAAGTGTGGGAAGAACCTAAAGGACATCGGATATTCGACTAAGATCAGACAATGTTTTCTGGAGTTAATTAATCCAATGTTTTAATATAACTTATTGGATTGTAAATGGTTTTAATATAACCAGAGTTTTCCAACGTATGAATAGGAAAGGATTTGGATGGAAATTATCTTCGGATATTTCAATATTGAATTCTGCGATTATACGGATATCTATGAGGAATTTGAGAGATATAGATATCCAAACGGTATCTGTTGGTTTCAGAACTTGGTATTTGAATATAAGTCGATATAATTTTCATTAAAAGCCTTGTATATAATATAAAATTGGATTTTGGGTTTGTTGTGGATGGAATCTTTAATAATACTATTCTTAAACCCAGCTGAGAATGAAATAAATCTTTCAATTAAGATTTTGTGAAGTTTTCCAGTTTAATTAATTAAATTTGAATTGAATGTAATATAATTCGATTTAATAATAATTGAAATGTGCTATGTTGTTATTCCATATATAGTATTAGTCAGATACAGAAATTCATATCGATTATGACTGATCTGATTTCCGTGAAGGTTCAATATTAAAGGGGAGATGATTTTGGGTTTATCGTGAACAATGATTTAAATGACATTTGTTCTTTAACCCAGCTAAATACATGATTAATTTCCTAAAGTTGGATAATCATTAAGTAATTATTTTTGTGATTAAAACTAAGTTGGAGTTTTAATGAATCTTTAATTAGATTGAAGAGTAAATAGTGTAATTAAATTTACTGAAGTCGAGAAGTGTCGAGATGGAGTACCACCAGTTCTACTCCATACGATGAATGAATATTCAATTAGATTTGAATGTTAAATGGTAATTAAGTTTATCGTAACACGATGGGTGTTAGATTTGGAGTGCTGCCGGTTTTGCTCCATGCGATGAATATGTTGGGATTGCGATAGCAAAATGAATGATTACTTCGGTAAGGCTCAATAATCCCGATCAATTTTATAAATGTTAATTTGGTTAATGTTTACTAAAACATATTATAAACTCTTTTGAAATGATTTACGAGGAAAGATTTAAACAATAAGTTTAAATGAGATAATCTATGATAAGATTAATGGGAATAATTCCCAATATGAAGAATATTTGAATAAAAGAATATTCTAGATTGGAATGAGATGTGTGTTATCTTTATTTATATATCACATGATTTTAAAGATGCGTAAGTTATTCTTAAAGATCGGTTTTAATCCATTCTGAATAACTGTTACGACGATTAAAAGTCGAAGATTGAAGATGGTGGTTAAAGACCGGAGATCTTCACATCATTTGAGATATTGTTGATGTCTTGATTTTGTCATACACCCAAGACGAGGTAATAAGTGGTTGTCGTCCGCACGTACTTGTAGATCGACCGAATATGCGAGGACCTCTCTTCTGTATTGGACATGTGGAATGAGGAATAAGGTGCCTTCGGTTTCGTTCAGACCCATAACGGTCTTGCAAATGGATTGTATGTCTGACAATGTATTTTATGTTGTATTTGTGATCTCTTCTATGTGTATATCTATTTGGTGGCAGAGAATCTATTCTCTTAGCTTAACATCCTTTACTAAGACGTACGAGCTTAGTGGTTATATACTGGTAGATATGAATGGTATGGTACGAATTGATAATGTGGCATGCTGAGATGCTTGGATCAAAGCTTTTATTGAAAATCAAAGCTTTGTGGATGATGATCAAAGCATAACTTATATAGCTTAGCTTTGTGTATGGTGTTAATTCACGAGCTTCACACCCCAGTATGAGTCAAAAACGGGATGAAGAAAAGCAGGGAGGACATGCGTTTATTTCTAGCTAGAAGTGATGTCATGGTATGGAGCCAAAACATTTTACTTATGTGGATGTTGGATTTGAGGGTCGTCGGATATGGTTGCACAAGGCCTTGGAGATCGACGTACTGATCAAGAGGTCCAATAGGAATGGGAAACGTACTGTTCAGGCAATGCTATTCAGCGACGTACTACTGACCGACGCAGCCGCTCCAAAGGGATAGATTGTTCCCTATTACATTTTGCTAGAGACATTCCGAAATTCGGACGAGGAAGATCCCTTGCATCGGATCATGATAGAAACCCAATTTCCAACATGAACCTTGTGTTTTCAGTTGTAAACCTATATGGTGACATAAGAGGATGGGGTATTATGTCATCTAAGATAGATACATTTTTTTCGAAATTGTTTTTTGCACTTTGCACTTATATTATTATAATAAAAGTTTCACTTATCGGGCATGTTTGGCTATTAAAAGGTAAAACTTTATCCTTCGGCTTATATTTGCATTGTATGATGGGACCCGAGTCTTATAATAACCTCAATTTTCAAAAAGCATTGTGAGTGTTGTTTTTATAGGATTCGTGTAGAGAATACACATTCTGTGTCATATTGCATGGTCTCGTGATCAACCAACTTTTAAAAATAAAGTTTTTATAACTGTTTTAGTTCTCACACCAGTCTCAAAGCTGACCTGGAGTTTATTATTTTTCACCTAAACTTTGGGTGCCAAAATTTTCCACAAGGGCAGCAAGTAGTTTTGGTTTCACAGATCTTTTCTTTTCACAGATCCTAAATTATGGATGGACCTGAACTCTGGATTTCCTTGTATGCTTCTCCTCAGTGTTAGTTTATGTTTTCCGCTACACACTATACTTATGTATTTTAAATTTCCATTGTTTTGTAATTTATTCTCTGATATTTGTTTTTCCGCTGTGTATCTTTTTTCTGCACTTTGATATTCTTGTATTCTGATGTAATATTGTTGTGATAACAATGAAAAGTCTCTCATTCTGTGTTACGATGCGTCGTGTTCTGATGACAATCCGCCTTCTTGTTTGGTTTAGGCCGGTCTAGCGATCGATTTGGACCGGCCGAGAAGGTGGGTCGTTACATTATTATTGTGGTAAAATTGGAAGAAATAAGTCCAAATGATGACTATGTGTACATTTGAGTGAAATTAAGTGAAAGTATAATGTGTTGAGTTTTAAGAAAAATAAATATGTGATATAAAGTTGAATTTTTTCCAAGTAAAAATATTTGGAATGAAATTGATTTCAAAACTCAATATTTGAAAGTAATAAAAATTTAAAATGGAAAATATTTTTTTTGAAACATATCACTATGTGAATTTAAACACAAAACAAATGTTTAATAGAATTTCTTCTATTTATTGTTACAAAATTCATAAGGAAAACAAACAGCAAAATTTTGGAATAAACAGTGTTTTCAGGAAATATTAAGTTAAAATAAACTATAAAATGCTAATTTTGTTTACAAAGTATAAATATATGTGTTCAAAACAAATTTTATAAGTTCGTAAAATTTGTGTGTCAAAATAGAGTTATTTGGGTAATTTTAAATCTTAAATTTGTAAGAGTTGCACAAAATAATTGGAAAATGTAAACTTTTTTTAAGTTTGTAAAATTTTGTTGAGAAAAAGATAAAATAAAGTTAAAAAGGTGTAAAAATATTCAAAAACATGTTGTATATATTTTTATTAAGATTGCATGGTATTAAGATCTCAAAACATATGTTGAAATAATTTAAAGTATCGAAAACATGGCCTATACATGTTTAAGTTTGATACTTGAACTAACATAAGCATAGAATATTCACATATGGCCTAATTAAGGCTTAATAAAGCCCATTAGCATAGGTAATAAGAAAGGAGAGATCTGGAAAAAATATAGTACATATTCTTCTCCCTATAAAACACTTTCTCCCTTCTTTATTAAATTGTTGAAGAGGAAAATACACACTCTCTTACATACCTCCTTCCCCAACCCCAGAACTCCAATTAAAAACTGAAAATAAGTTGCGAAATCATGATATTAATTAGGTAATCGAATTCTAAACCAAAATATTCCTTCAATTTTTGATTTTAGAAAATTATTTTATTCATAATTGGGTTTCCTTTGTTTGCATATTGTATAATTTTTGTTTCTAGATTTTTGAAGCTGGTTTGAAGCATATTCTACCAAAGAACAAACTCTCTTTCCTCTAATTCTTCGCTGCAAATTCATAGAACTAATTTGAGAGGAGTTCGAACTTACAAAATTGCTAGCTGAATTCATGATCTTGTGAGAAGTTTGCCAAAAATTAATAATCATCTCTATGATTTTCGTCCTGTGTTTGCAACTAAAATGAAATCGACCATATCTTTTTTGTTTCTTGACCGAATTCGAAATTTTGAATGTTCTAAAAAGCCTAGATCGTGTACTACAAGTTTCATGTATTTATTTTTCTAGAATTTTGAGGTTACCTTGCTCAAAATTGTATTTTTCATAACTATTCGGAGAGCAAAACTATCATTTGCTCTATGCTGAAACTGAAACGAACTCGGTCATAATGTTTTCGTTTCTTGATCGAATTTGGCAATTTTTATGGATATTCTATATCATGTATTATAAGTTCCATATTTTGAGTTTTCTGGAATTTTGATGTTAACCCGCTTAAAATTGTATTTTTCTGTTGCTATCCCGAGAGAAAAATTAACAACTACTCTATGTTAAATCTGAAAAAAATTTGATCGTAACTCTTTCATTTCTTAACCGAATTGGATCTTGTTCAAAGTTTAAGGTAGTGATTGGTTTATTTTGTATTTTGAGTTTCCAATGTAATTACAAAAGATGCGAAGATTTGAAGTATAGCGAATTTGATGGATCGAAGGCGGAAAGGACGGAAGGACGATATATGGATGAATTCACTATCATTCTTCCATTGTTTTTTAAAATACAGAAATAATAAGAAGTGTTTTGTGTTTTGTGTGTTAACTTCACTTTGTAAAACGATTGCTTTTCACGATATGTGTGCATCACTCGTACTTTTGTATATATGAGAACCAAAAATAAAAAATATAAGCTGAATACACCCTTAAATTATGAACTTTTTCATATTTTGAGTTTTCTGAAATTTTAACGTTTGCTTGGTCAAAATTTTGTTTATATGTTGCAGTTTGGGAGAAAATAGACATTAATAATAATCACAGTCTTGTGTATTGTATTGGCCTTAACTTGCTCGTTTATTAACCAAATTAAATGATTTTCGATGTTCTGGAAAGCGTATAGTGATACAAGTTATATATTTTGAGTTTTTTAAAATTTTGAAGTCTGCTTGGTCAAAATTATATTTGTTTGTTGTTTTCTTCAAAGCAAAATGATAGCGATGCAACCTTGACCTGAGAATTGCATTAACATGTTTTGCTCTCATTCTTGTTCGATTTTGATGTTATGTTGATTTTGATGATGTGTTGAGATGTTTGAGAGCTATGATGCCTATCAACATTATCGCTATATTTGGACTATTCGAAATTCAATTTTAAACGGAATTTAGATTGATTTTGGGTTAAATTTGAATTGAACTAGTATAAAATTCAAGTTCTTGGTTTTTGAGTTATCTTTCCTATTTTTCATCGTTTTGAGCACGATTACCTAAACCATTCTTGAAATATTTTTTTAAATAAGTGGACATTTCAAATTATTATTATCATTATATAGTGTTTTAAAAATATTTTTATAGAATAAATCTAATTATTTTCTATATCATGGCATTTCAATGGCAACTAAATGTATATCCGTTGCTCAGTGCATCCCATTATATAAAAAAAACACTTCAGTTCTAACTAGGTGGGAAAATAGGATTTTATCTTAACCAAGTAGGCTAGTGATATTGAATGCTGTAATTTTCTCGATGACAGTGTATTAGTGAAGAACCTTCCTTCTCCCTCTGAAGCTTCTTGCCATGATCAGAATAGCTATGAGGAAATTCCTATGGATAGGATCAATGCACTAAAATAAGCTTCCTCTTATAGCCTTTCAAAAATTAGAAAAGCCTAATAGCAAGGGGTCTTGGCATAAAGAACATAAGGCTTTGGAATGTTGATGCCCTTTCCATTCATTTCCAGAATCTTGTCTTAAGAACAAAAACACTATGGGTTGAGTGGTGCATAAAACACAACTTGAAAAATGAAGAAATATGGACATGAATCTGAAGCCTACTATTAGTTAGGTTTGTAAAACTATGTTGGTAGTAAGAGATAATTTTTTTCCCCAATTAGCGATGTAGTTGGCTAGTGATAGGAAGAAATAATTCTGGATAACCCTTTGGCAACAAAATGGTCCTATCCTAATAAGTACTCTACAACATGCGGCTGTGATGCAGAGTGGATTCCCCCTCAATGCCAAAGCTACCGCGTATCTTAGCAATGGTAAATATATCTGCCCAGTACTAGAAACAACACCTTAAATAGTATGTGGGGGAGATACAAATAAATGCATTATGTTCTTGGCCAACATGATAACTATGGTAGGACAAAAGATAGACAAAAGCATTCTACTAGCATAATATACACAGTATTTTCTAGGGAAATGTCGATGGCTAAATTCCTTTGTATAAAAGGATATTAGAGAACCCAAAATTATCACAAAACCGATTGGCAATGTGAAGGGTGGGCTCTTAATATTTATATATAATTTATTTTATAAATTCCCTGTTGTGGGGCTTGTCTCAATACGCCTCCGCACGTGTGGCATATTCGGAGCCTAACACGTGGATCTTATGGAGTTACGTGGACAAGTGTGGCAATTATGTGCACACGAATTAAACCTTGCTCTGATACCATGGTAGAGAACCTAAAATTATTGCAAAACTGCCATGAAGACTAACCGTCAAATTGCAGTATAGAATAACTTTGAACTACTGAATAACATTGCAGAGAACTGCCAAAATGATGATAAGAAAAACAAATAGTGATATTTGTTGCTGATAACAGACTACATCAATCTTGAAGTGCCAAAATGCAATAACCAACATGAAACATATAAACGCTTGCATTAATAACCATCAGACAGTAACTGTAATAAGCCGGAAATCTGAGCCAATTTAAAAATTTTATTTTGGCAATTTTAGTGACTTTTGATTATTTAAAATGAATTATTTTAAATAATATCGACGAGAAATTTATTTTGAATAGAATTCGAACGTATATATTATATAGATCGTCGTTAGAATATAAATATTTATTTATATATATAAAAGGAATTGAAAATGGCGCGGTAGTTCGATAATTCGATTTCAAATTTCAAATGGATGTACAGGATTCAAAATAAACCGGATTTTAGTGAAACCAAAAATATTTGAATCTAATTGAGAATATCTTTCCAACGAATCCGAAAAATCAAAATTTCATAGCGGGGGTAAAAAGATATGCCCAGTTGAAAATTCAGAATAGTCGCTATGGAATTCAGGCCCTTAAAAATGGCCATTTTGCAAACGACCTCGGTTTTCGACAAAACCACGTTTGTTGGATCCGTGATGTCATGGTATTACTAGGTTTCAAATTTTGTAATTTTTCGAATCAATATGTGAGCGTGGAAAAGGAAAACGCGTTTGATCGGTTTCAGTTGATTTTAATCGACTGGAAAATGGCCATTTTCCAAACGGTCTCAGAATTCGATGAAATTAGTTTTGTTAGGACCGTATCGTCGATATGAGTCTAGAAAATATTTTTCTGGAATTTTTAGAGTTTGTATGTGGCCCGGGTAAATTGAAATGCGCGTTCAAATTCAATATATAGAGTTATATTTTGATTTTGACGAAAACTGATCGAAATGATTGAATCAGCTTGCGATACATATCCCATTGTGTTCGGAATGGGGGTAATCGGCTATGGACGATAGGCAGTGGGCCTCATTTAGAGGTCGAATAAAAAGTCAACTTTATGAAATTAAAAAATATATATATATATATATTATTATATAGCCTCCCCCCTCTTTATTCTCTCCCTCCTCCTTTTTATTCAGAGAAAACAAAAAAGAGAAAAAAATTACGATCGCCCCCCTGTTAAAGTGCGCCTCCACCCCTCGCCTTAGCCCTCCTCCCCCCCCGCCCCGTCGATCTTCCACCTACTACGCCCCTCCTACGTCTCGTGCCAGCTCATCCCGCGAGACCCCCAACCGAGACCGCCGCCCTCCTGAAAACCTCACCAATGGACGAACTCCGCCAGCGCCCTTCCCCCAGCACCCTACCTGACTCCGGCGCCGACCGCGAAAACTCACGCCCCTCCTCCTTCCCTTCTCCTTCTCCCTCTCCTCCCTAATCAGCCGCAACCCAAACCCTCAAAAATCGCATCCCCCTGCCCGTAGCCGCAACCGCGAAGATTCCCCCCTTGCAGCTCGCCGGCCGACTTCCGCCTTGCCCCCCTCTCCCAATTCTACTTTATGATTTATTTTCTTTTTATTTGTTTATATTTTTATTTTATTTTAATTCATTTCGAATAATTAGTTTAATTAAAAACCATTGTTAGATCTCAGTTTTTTTTGGAGATAAATATGGTGTTGTTTTTATATGTAAAAGCTATGATTTTTAGAGTAAGATTTGATTTTTATTTTAAACAAAGAATTGATTTTTATGTGAAGTAAGGTTTGATTTTATATGAAGTAAGACAAGATTTTTATATGAAGAAAAATTAGATCTTTATATATGAAGGGGAGTAATAAAAATTCGATTTTTATATATTGAATAGCAAAGTAAAAATTCGATTTTTATATATTGAATAGCAAAGTAAAAATTCGATTTTTATATATTGAATAGCAAAGTAAAAATTCGATTTTTATATATTGAATAGCAAAGTAAAAATTCGATTTTTATATATTGAATAGCGAAGTAAAAATTCGATTTTTATACATTTAGTGAATACGGATGACGAAAGCGATGAAAGAAGGAACGGCAAAGACTTCTACATTTGAAGAGTCGTGGCGTTCGGTTTAGCTAGTTGGTGAAAACTTCTCACTTTTAATTTAATTTTCTAGTTAAATTATATACTAGGATGCAGACGGTGTTTAGTAGCACCCGACATCCATCGTCCACAGACCATGGACGGCTTGTATGCTTGTTTGTTTGATTTTGATGTGTAGTTGATTGTGTGATGTAATGTGAAATTAAATAAATTATTTATATAGTTATAGTTGAAAATAGAATTTTTAACGTGTATTTAAAATGAAATAAATATAAACAAATCGGACGATTTGTTTATATACACAAGTTTGACTGATATTGATTGGGACGATAAATTTTACACATCGCCCAACTGCACAAATAAAATCTGTGTTTGATTGTTTGAAGCCCCACACGGGTATTGGGATGATATATGACATACACTAATCCCAATAATTAGCTGTATGTCGATCGATTGATTAACAGACTGTTATAGGCGTTAAATATTCATATTTGATGCTTATACAGTGTAGAACGCACTTTGGATGATGGTTGATGATTTATCGTTGCTGTTATATACATGTGGTAGAAAATCCATGTAATTAACATTATATGGTAATTGATTGGGCCTCATTCCAGTTTTGAAATAGAATATTTGAAATAGAAATATTTGAAAAGAAATATTTGAATAGAAATATTTGAAAAAGAAATATTTGAAATAGAATATTTGAAAGTAGAAATATATGAAGCCGTGTTGATTAGATTGACGCCATTTTGACGTGAACGATATTTATATCGATTTTATTCATTTTACAATGAATATCGAAAGTGATTTCAAAATCTGATATTTTGAAATGAATTGAAATTCGAATTAAATTGAATTGAAATGAATTAAAATTCGAATTGAATTGAAATTGAATAGAAATGAATTCAAATTGAAATTGAATAGAAATGAATTCAAATTGAAATTGAATAGAAATGAATTCGAATTGAAATTGAATAGAAATGAATTCGAATTAAATTGAATTGAAACGAATTAGAATTCGAATTGAATTGAAATTGAATAGAAATGAATTGAATAGAAATGAATTCGGATTGAAATTGAATAGAAATGAATTCGAATTGAAATTGAGTAGAAATGTATTCGAATTGAAATTGAATAGAAATGACTTTGAATTGAAATTGAGTAGAAATGAATTTGAATTAAAAATCGATTTTGATTAAAATCAATTTGAAATGAATTTAAAACGAATTTATAAGGAAAAATTCAATTTTGATTTGAATTTGAAATAAAGTTGAAATCGTTTCGAAAACGAATTTAAAACGATTTATAAAGTTTATTTTAAAAGGAAATCGATGAAATATATATAATATAATATATATATTATATATATAATGGCCTGAATAGAACGCGCCGCACCGCGGCAGTTCGCGAATTTCGACCATTGACTTCGAATGGATATTACGGGAGATCCGACTGTCGGATTCTCCTAAAACCGTAACCGTTGGGTTCGTATTGGAAAGAGCTTTCTAACGAATATCAGAGATTTGAAATCTAATGGTTGGGTTTGGAATTATGTCCAAATCAAATTTGGAAAAGATCGCTGTAAGTGCAGTTCGATGGCCGTTGATGGAAATCGACTGTACGGGCCTTAATAAAATTATTAAAAATATTAATAATTTGTGTAAAATCATAAGAAATGATTTGGAAAGAATTGGGATGAAAAACTCCATATTTGAAAAGATAAAAATAGATTTTTATCGGAATGAACTAGTTTTGAACTAGAATTATAATTCTATTTATTTTTAAATAAATGAATTGAATTTGAAAAGGGTTTTAAAGGTAACCAGAATTTCCAATAATTGAATTGGAATGGATTTGAATCGAAATTGTTTTTGGAATATTTCGATGTTGGATTTCTTGATGATACAGATATGGTTATGGAAATTTGAAAGATATATATATATCGTTATTTCCAATACGATATTTGTTGGTCGTAGAATTTGATATTGAATATAAGCCGATATATTTTCTATTCAGAGCCTTGTATTTAATATCAAATGTGATTTGGGTTTGTCGTGAATGGTGTCTTCATTAACACTGTTCTTAAACCCAGTTGAGAAAAAGATTAAATCTTTTTATTTAGATTTGAGGAAGTGTACCAATTAAATAGTATTTAATTGGAATTGAATTGGTATTGATTTTTGGGTTTATCTTGAAACAGTGTTTTAAATAACACTTGTTCTTTAACTCGATAATTAATGAAATGTGATTTTGGGTTGTCGTGAACGGTATCTTCAATAATACTGTTCTTAGACCCAAAGGAATTAAGAAAATCATAAAATAACTGGAGATTAGTTAAGTTGCATGGTTTCTGGGGTATTGATCTGATGTTGGTTTCGGCCTTCGGGGTTAATACTTAGGGAATTGCTCGCCTGTTAATTTACGGTTAGGGACTGATTGAAATGTGATGTGATTTTGGGTTTATCGTGAACCATGTTTTAAATGACACTGATTCTTTAACCCAGTTAAAGATTAAAACTAAGTGGAGTTTTAATGAATCTTTAATTAGATTGAAAAGATCGAGAATGGAGTATCACCAATTTTGCTCCCGGAGATAGTTAAATCTTTAATTAGATTTGAACATGAAATGGTAATCGAATTTACCGATAACACGGTGGTGTTAGATATGAAGTATTACCAGTTTTACTTCGTGGGATAAATAGGTTGGGATTGGGAAATTAAAACCAATGATTACATCGGTAAGGTTCGTTAATCCCGACTAGTTTGAAGTGATATTCAAAGGAAGATTAAAGAATAAATTTAAAAGAATTTATCTTTGATAAAATTAATGGGAACCTTTCCCTAAGAATGTGAAATTTAGAAACTAACTGGAGGTTTGCTAAGAAGAATGGTTTCCTGGTTATTGATCTGATGTTGGTTTCGGCCTTCGGGGTTAATATTTGGGGAATTGTTCCCTTACTAGTTTACGGTTTGTGACTGATGAATTGGAATGAGGCGTATGTTGTGTTTGTGTAACACTTGTTTATTATATACGCGAGTTGTTCAGAAAGACCGGGTTTATCCCATTCTGAATAACTGCTTCGACGATGAGTCGAAGATGAAGACGGTGGTTGAAGACCGGAGGTCTTCACGTCGTTTGGATAATTACTGATGATCTTGATTGGGACGTACACCCAAGAGGAGGGAATCAGTAGGTGGTCGTGCAGACGTACTTAGAGATCGATGGATATGCGGGGTACTAGGTGCCTTCGGTTTCATTCAGACCCAGAACGGACTTGTAAATGGACTGTGTGTCTGACATCGGATTTCATTCTGTGTGACTGATATCGGTTGCATAGAGTGGTTTTCCTGTCTGGCATGCTAAGATGCAAATGATCAAGGCTTCTGTTGAAAAGCAGAGTCTTGTGGTTGATCATCAAAGCACAGCCTATGTGGCGTTGCTTTGTGTAGCGTTGATTCGCGAGCCTTACACCCCGGTTGTGAACCAAAAACGGGAGAGGACCTCAGGGAGGACATGCGTTTCTTTCTAGTTAGAAGTGGCGTCAGTGGTTTTACACGCCCTGACGAGTTTGACTTATGTGGTTGTTGCTGTTGCGAGGCGCCTCGGATATATCGGTGACTATGTGAAGCCGATGGAGTCATTTGTTGGCTCATTTACGCCCCCAAAGGGCGGGGAAACACAGTGTTCAGGCATTTTAATCCACATCGGTGGACCGGCCCTGTCGCTCCAAGGGTCGATGCGCTCTGACCCTGAGACATGGGCTAGATTGTCTCGAAGACGGTGAGGACGATTCCTTGCCTCGGTTCACAGATGGAAATCCAATTTCCAAATACATGATTTTGCGGTTTTAAATTATAGAACTAGTATGGTGACATGATATATGGTACCCATGTCATCTATGATTGATACTTATGATTTGAAGTTGTTTTATACACTATACGCTTATAATAGTATCAAATGATTTGTTTTAAACGAACCAAGCATGTTTGGCTATTATAAGGGAAAACCCTATCCTCCGGCTTGCGTTGCATTGTGTGATGGGACCTGGGTCTTATAATAGCTTCATTGTTATTTATTTAGCATTGCACGGTTTGTTTTATGCACTGGTGTTCTCGGGAGGAAACCCGTTCCGTGTTATACGGCGTTGTCCCTTGATTTACCTAACTTTAAAATAAAGATTAATAACTGTTTTAATTCTCACACCAGTCACATGACTGACCTGGAGTTTATTGTTTTAAACTAAACTCTGGGTGCCCCTACTTTCTACACGGGCAGCTAGTAGTTTTGGTTTTGCAGATTTATATTCACAAGATCCTGATTTACAGCTGGAACAATGCTCGAAAAGCTCTGTATCCGTGTATTACTTTCAGTTGTGTTTTGTATTGTTTTTCCGCGGCTATGTAATTTATTGTAATCTATGATATTTGGTAAATGTATATTATTTGTTTATACTCTGTATATTCTTGTATTCTGATGAATTGTTGTAATATATAGTGAAATGTTCTTCTGTCGGCGTTCTTTTGTGTGTTGTTCTCGAAGTATCCGCTCTTTCCTTCACGGGGAAGTTACGGGTCCTGACAGTTGGTATCAGAGCTTTGGTTTACAGAGCTCAGAGAACAAGACACATTAGAACCATACGAAAGAATTCATCAGAAATTGGATTAGTAATATCCAATGGGAATGACTCGTTAGAGATAGGATCAGTAGTATCCTAGAACGAGTGTAAAGAGTGTTGTTTTGAAAGTTGAAATTGAAAATAAATTTTGTTTTGAAAATTTAAATCACTTATTCGTATTTGATTATTTATTTTATATTGAATTTGGACAATCCAGTATATAAAGATTTTGCATATACGCCTTGCAAACGTGTATTCGAAGATTTAATATACTGGATTGATATAGAATCACACTTTAGTCACCCGTGGATGTTCTGATGGTGGTTCGAAACATCATCAGAAATTATTTTCGAGTGACGAAGGTGAGATTTCTATATATTTCCATTAGACTGGTGTGAGAACCAAAATTAGATAGGGCTTATGGTTGTGATTTGGCATCAAAAATATGATTTTTACACTATGTATCAAAGTTATGAATTTGAAAAGCTAATCAACTAATTGATTGCTGATTGTGTTGTTTGATTATTGTTTGATTCATAAATTTGAACCATATAGCCAAATTGAACCAAAAAACAGAATTGTACTGAAAATTTGTCGCATTTGCATATACATACATGTACTTACATTGAACAGGTCATAGCAAGGAGGCTAGAGCAGAAGTATAAAATTGTTTGCCCGACAAATAGGTACATGTTTAATATAATTTACTTTTTTGTTTGGGTGATGATGATTTTATGAGCCGATTGGCTAGCCGCTTGGCCTTTTCTTTTTCTTTTGGATTGAAGAAGGCCATGGGAGGCTATATGAAATATCCCGAAGTCCCCGGTGCATGGGAGGTTATGGAAATTTTTTTCGAAAATTTAGGGTGTTAGCCAAAATTTTTGAAAAATTTGAAAAGTTCTTAGAAACTGAAAAGTTGAAGAACTTAAGCCATAATGATAATAGTGAAAGTTGAGTTGATTTGTCAGACAACTTTCGGCTTCGTTCCTTTTCGGGGACGAAAAGTTTTAAGTGGGGGAGATTGTAATAACCCGGAAATCCGAGCCAATTTAAAATTTTTATTTTGGCAATTTTAGTGAATTTTGATTATTTAAAATGAATTATTTTAAATAATATCGACGAGAAATTTATTTTGAATAGAATTCGAACGTATATATTATATAGATCGTCGTTAGAATATAAATATTTATTTATATATATAAAAGGAATTGAAAATGGCGCGGTAGTTCGATAATTCGATTTCAAATTTCAAATGGATGTACAGGATTCAAAATAAACCCGATTTTAGTGAAACCAAAAATATTTGAATCTAATGGAGAATATCTTTCCAACGAATCCGAAAAATCAAAATTTCATAGTGGGGGTAAAAGGATATGCCCAGTTGAAAATTCAGAATAGTCGCTATGGAATTCAGGCCCTTAAAAATAGCCATTTTGCAAACGACCTCGGTTTTCAATGAAACCACTTTTGTTGGATCCGTGATGTCAGGTTATTACTAGGTTTCAAATTTCATAATTTTTCGAATCAATATGTGAGCGTGGCAAAGGAAAACGCGTTTGACCAGTTTCAGTTGATTTTAATCGACTGGAAAATGACCATTTTTCAAACGGTCTCAGAATTCGATGAAATTAGTTTTGTTAGGACCTTATCGTCGATTCAAGTCTAGAAAATATTTTTATGGAATTTTTAGAGTTCGTATGTGGCCCCGGTAAATTGAAATGCGCGTTCAAATTCAATATATAGAGTTATATTTTGATTTTGATGAAAACTGATCGAATCAGCTTGCGATACATATCCCATTGTGTTTGGAATGGGGGTAACCGGCTATGGACGACAGGCGATGGGCCTCGTTTAGAGGTCGAATAAAAAGTCAACTTTTTGAAATTAAATAATAAAATATATATTATTATATAGCCTCCCCCTCTTTATTCTCCCCCTCCTCCTTTTTATTCAGAGAAAACAAAAAAGGGAAAAAAATTACGATCGTCCCCCCTGTCAGAGCGCGCCTCCACCCCTCGCCTAAGCCCTCCTCCCCCCTCGTCGATCTTCCACCTGCCACGCCCCTCCTACCTCTCGCGCCAGCTCATCCCGCGAGACCCCAAACCGGACGAACTCCGCCAGCGCCCTTCCCCCAGCACCCTACCTGACTCGGCGCCCACCGCGAAGAATCAACCCCCTCCTCCCCTTCTCCTTCTCCCCCCTAATCAGCCGCAACCCAAACCCTCAAAAATCGCCTCCCCCAGCCCGTAGCCGCCACCGCGAAGATTCCCCCTCTGCAGCTCGCCGGCGGACTTCCGCCTTACCCCCCCTCTCCCAATTCTACTGTAAGATTTATTTTCTTTTTATTTTTTTATTTTTTTATTTTATTTTAATTCATTTCGAATAATTAGTTTAATTAAAAACCATTGTTAGATCTCAGTTTTATTTAGAGATAAATATGGAGTTGTTTTAATATGTAAAAGCTATGATTTTTAGAGTAAGATTTGATTTTTATTTTAAAGAAAGAATTGATTCTTATGTGAAGTAAGGTTTGATTTTACATGAAGTAAGACAAGATTTTTATATGAAGAAAAATTAGATCTTTATATATGAAGGGGAGTAATAAAAATTCGATTTTTATATATTGAATAGCAAAGTAAAAATTTGATTTTTATATATTGAATAGCAAAGTAAAAATTCGATTTTTATATATTGAATAGCAAAGTAAAAATTCGATTTTTATATATTGAATAGCAAAGTAAAAATTCGATTTTTATATATTGAATAGCAAAATAAAAATTCGATTTTTATATATTGAATAGCAAAGTAAAAATTCAATTTTTATATATTGAATAGCGAAGTAAAAATTCGATTTTTATATATGTAGTGAATACGGATGACGAAAGCGATGAAAGAAGGAACGGCGAAGACTTCTACATTTGAAGAGTCGTGGCGTTCGGTTTAGCTAGTTGGTGAGAACTTCTCACTTTTAATTTAATTTTCTAGTTAAAATATATACTAGGATGCAGACGGTGTTTAGTAGCACCTGACACCTGTCGTCCACAGACCATGGACGACTTTGTTGGATCTAGATTAACCCTAGAGGGGGGATGAATAGGGTTTATCACAGTTTATTGAATAATTATGATTTATTCCAGCACAGATAAAGCAGAGTAGTAAGTGCAGTAAGAAGATAACACACAGATGTACCCAGCTTCGGCAGACTCTGCCTACTGCTGCATTCACTAAGGTTTCTACTAGGTGTTAATAACATATCCCGCTTACAGACTCTGTAAACTCGCACTCCCTGCTCCTGTACTAACCCTACGCTCAAATCCCTAGACTGACCGATATCCACTCGATCAGATTTTCCCTGATTACGACCCCGTAAACAGTAATCCAGATTTTACAGACTCTGTCAACTGTCAGTCAACACCCTGACTGAATCCTCTAGAATTTTACAGACTCTAGAAAATGTTTGTTTGTTTACAAAGAAAAAACAGAATTAGAAAACAATACGAAATAAAACAACACAAGTTAAAACCCTAGGAATTAAAAAGATGGGTCATCCCCTTATTCATTGGAAACTTGGCCGGCCCCATTTGAACGTGGTGCACCCATACTTCTATGTCTCGATCCCTTTTTCTCTTGAGATAAAAATTGCGGCTGCTCTGAAAGTAATTCTAGGGTTTTCCTTGTTCTTCCCCAAATCCGAATCGATGTTTGATGAATTGAATTCGCTGATGCTCGAAATTGTTGCTATATGTCTCTTCGATTTGGGATTGCTGTCTATCTCTCTCGATTGCTCGAAAACGTGTGAGTAATTTCTGAATTGATTTCTGTTCTTCGAATTTTTGATTTTGTTTTCGATGGATACTTGCCAGTGATGAATGGTTGTGTTGTATATAGGATTACAAATCCTTTTAATTCCTCTGATTTCACGCCGAACTGATTTGGTCTGATTTTGTGATTTCCCTTTTTTTTTTTGCTTTTCTTGAACGAAATTGATTGCGTGGCTTTTCCCTTTTGACAAAATCGGTTTTTGAAATTCTTTGCTTTGATGGCTCCTGTGTGATCGACTCTGTTCGAATTGCGTGAATGGTTCTGGAAACAGTAAAACAGTTTCCCTTGTGGCCCCTTGAAATTTGCACTGTATATTTTCGGAAATCAATTTGAAACCAGAAAATAATATCTTTCCCAAAATGCTTGCTGAATTCTTCCCGTGCTTGACTAAATCTGGAAATGTATTTAAGCCGAGATGAAGACTGGAAACAAATATAAATCAAATTGTGGTCCCTTGATATTATCTCTTGCGTCACTTTGGCTTTGAATTGATTGTGAGAATTTTGGAAAACAATAAATAATCCTGTGCCATGAATTTGGAAAATTTATTTGCCCCTCTTTTTGATGCCGTGACAAAAACATGTGTATTCTGAAAATTAAATGGAATGATTTCTTGCCTAAAATGTCACTGTGATTTTCATTGTATTCCATAATATTTCTGGAAATAGTTCGAAATATTTTGTCATTCCTGGAAATTGTTTGTTTGCTTTGTCACATTTGCTGATTTAAAACCCTCACCAAAAATGAATGGTCAAAGACAATTCTTGATTGAATCTGCACAAAACTTTCTGACTTGAATATGAATCATTTGATTGTTAATGCTGTTCATATTTGATGTCCCACTCGATCACTTAATTATTGTTGCACTTTGATATACTTGCTGTGTCAAGTATTTAGCAGTTGTACAGCAACTATACATGTTGCATTTGGATTTCTTATACCTGTGTTTACCATGTCAGTTTGCATGCAAATGTAGCTCCATATTTGATCATTTCTGAAACATTTGCTCGACCACTTTGAAGCCATGTTTCCAGCCCTATTTAAGCTGTTGTATATTTATGAACTTGCTTACTGTCCCATTGTTGTGAACACATGAATTGCACCATATTACATCCTACACTATCATTGTAGTTGCACTTGTTCTTTGACTAGTTTGTGATGATTTGCCAACTTGAACCATGCTTTATGTATGAGTTTGCTTATGTGTATATCACCCATGCACATGCAAGTGCTGTATTCTTTTGAAGCTGAGTTGTATTCATTAGTCATTTGTCCACTTGAGCACTCCATTTCACCATACTGTCTCATTGTTGTGTTGCTCGACCATTTATAGCTGAAATGAAATCAGCACCATTTATTTGCACCACACTTGACTTGATGCTTGTACCATTTTGAGAAATCATTCTTGAACCTGTGCTTTAACCTAGCTGCTCCATTGTGTTTGGACTGGTTCCACCATTGTTTACATGTACCTGAAACATTGCAAACAGATTTGCATTGACACACTAACTTGTGGATTTTGTTTTGAGTCTAAATTGAGTTGCTTTGGCCTCGCTCGACTTATATTGCTGCACGTTCATGCTGTATGCATTCTAGATCAGAACTGTGCATGCTTGCATTGATCACTTGAAGTACACATTGAAAATGTATACTGCCTTGAACCACTCTAGTTTGACCAAGATCATCTTCCTGCTTCGAAATTGTTGTAGCTCAACTATGTACTTCCTGCTTGACCATTATGCTGCCATACTGCTGTACTTCATATTTGAGAACCATGCATTTGCTGTTTTGACTTGATGCTGTTTTACAACTTGTGCATGCGCCCATGCTTGACATTTTCTCGAACTTGATACATACCATTTTGAACCTGTTGAACACTGTTTTCTTCATGCTGAGTTGTGCTACCCCTTGTGCTCGTACTCGGCCATTGATGTTGATATGCTGACTTGAATTCATTGATGTTTTTCTTTGCTGTTTGGGCTGAAATTTGTTTGCATTGAGTTGTTTTTCATGAATGCACTGAGTCGAGCAGGTCCAAGTGGCTACTCCTCAGTTGCGCGCTGATTGGCGAGGCAGTGCACACGTGTATATTTGTACACGTGTGTATATGCAGCCATCAGTCAAGTTTTCCTGTCCCTGCACTGTAATATGTGTATATACATACACATGTATGTGTATACATGTATCGTGCTCATGCTATATTCATATAACAGATCAAGTCATGAAAAATGATGAGAAACACACCAGAAATCTGAGGCAAATAAAATTTTAAAATAAAATTTATATTCGCATATATTCAGTTTAAATTCCTGTTGCAGTGTACTGTGTGTTTCTGTTCATGTATATGACAGGTATGAAGACTGGACTGACTGAAGGATGCTGTGAAGACTGAAGCTTGAAGACAGAAGATGAAAACAACAAGACAGTGTTGATTGCGTATATGAATGTATATATGTAACTGAGTATGAGAGGAGCTGTGTACTGTAAATGAAAAGTATATGCAGTGTGATGTATTACTGAGATAAACAAATAGCGGAGTTATCAAATTTTACTGTTTAAATATTGAAATAAAATATTATATTTAAACAAAATATTGTGTAAATATTTGAATTTCTGTATCGTGTATTTTGTTTAAATATAAATATCATACTCCTGTCTGTGATGAGTAAATGAAACAGTACAGCATCAAACACACTAAAATAATATTTATTTGGTTGTTATCATCAAACAAAAATCATATAATTGTGTATACAACACCGTTATATACAACAATCTCCCCCTTTTGATGATGACAAACAAATAAAAGATTTTGAATATTATAAATGTGTTTGTTCGTGAATATTTGAACTCCCTCTATTTAAATGCTCCCCCTACAACAGAAACTCCCCCTATAACTGTGCATGAGTGAAATGTATGAATAATAATAAATTTTCAGAGTTAAAAATATTTATAAAATATTCACTTATAAATCAAAATCTAACCCATTCTCCCCCTTTTGTTATCATCAAAAGGATACAGAGTTTAAAATACAGATGAAAAACGACTAAAAATATAATTTCAGCTTAAGAGGAAGAATGCGATCATCATAAACCTCAATCAGTCAAACAAAAATCATAATAAACTGAGAACAAGTGGCATATTTCACATTGCAGAAAATGACTGATTTACGATGAAATTTATATAAATGAGGAGAGTTATATAAAAATGAGTTTCAATCAATTTTCAAACGAATTTTTATAACAATGAGGCTAAAAAAAACAGTGATGGATTTGGATTATGATTATAATTCAATTTAAGTGACAAAATCAAATAATCTCAAATCCTAATACCTATCAATCAATAAATCATAATACATCATAAAATTTCAACATATTTCACAAATTGGAAAGTGAATTGATAGTCTGGTTATTATACACCAAGGAGAATTTCATATAAATCTTTATTTTATCCAAATTATTTTCTTTTCTTTTTCTTTTTAATTTAAGAGCACACTGACCACGCATAACCAGATCTTGGATTTTTAAATGAGATCAGTTGCAGCTTAAATATAAGTAATCTCGTAACCATGCATAACCAGAGCTTGGATTTTTAAATGAGGTTAGAGAAATACTTATTATATTATTATCTTTTTCTGTTTCAAAAAGAAAAACTCCTCGATATATAAAATCAATATTTATGATAGAAAAGTGGTAGGTACAGAAATGGACTGTGAAATAAATTTCTAAATTAATTATATTATGAAATATGCTCAACTGTACTGGGATTATTGAAAATTTTCAACTATCACTAATTCTGAATAAGAACAATAACATAGCCACAATTCCATCATAAATATTTTCACTGTTTATACAAAAAGATTTTAAAAATATTAAACTCTCCACATTAATATAAAAAAAATGTGATGAATGACAGACGGGTGATAGATTAAGGAGATGGTCGTGAAATTAACTGCCAATTCACAGATATTATAATAACTTTTCAACCATCATGAAAATATGAATAAAAACTCCTCTTGTTGTGAAATATATTACAGTCACAGTTCATCACAACTTCAAAAACTGATAATAATTTTGATGAATTATAAATACAGTTCAATTGGATATTGATTTCAATTTCTAAATGAATAATCAACAAATAATTTTAAAGTTGAAAATCAATTACAAGAGGAAATGTGAAAAAGCTATACAGGACAAGAGAAAAAAAATCAGCACTTCTGATACCAATTGTTCTCTCTTCTCGAGGATTTAAAATTGACACTGGAGACGAACAAGGATATCAAAGAGTTTCAAACATAGAGCCCACGCAGACAAGATTTACAAATTTGGCAAGCAACAGACAAATCAAAATAGGCAGTTATTTGAAACAGTATCAGAGCAGCACAAAAATAGTTTCAGAAACAAACTTGTCAGAATGATGGTCACATAAGATGGTTCATGATCCAAGATTAAAAATACCATTTATTTTAAATCATTTGATGAATATGAAATACTCTAGATTCAATGAATCGATTACACCTAATTATTAATGTCAGATTCAAGATATGTGTGTGATTCAATAAATCAATAATTTCAAATGATTTTAAACAAATAAATATTTAAATCAATTAATCATGAAATATCAATGATTTTCAAAGACCATTTTCAAAAAGAACTTTTCAAGAATTTCTCAAAAACTATTTCTTACAAGCCCAATAGAAACACCAGATCATTTACATCAAATCTGAGAGGTATTCATGATACAAGAAATTAAAAAAAATAATTTATTTGAAATCACTTGAATCAATGTTAAGTTTGAGATATAATGAATCAGTCACACAAGGTTGCTTATTTCAAATTTTAAGAGGTGTGTGATATTCAAAATATCAAGAATTTCAGATGATTTCAAACAAACTAATTTCAATCATAATAATCATGAGTAAAGATGAAATTCTAGATGTATCACTGATTCAAACCAAATATTTTTCAAGTCAGAAATAATCAAGCCAATCTAAAAATTAATGAGATTATCACAACTGAGAAGTAACAGTGCTGTAATGAGTATAATACTTTAAGTGTTTCCAAAATGAATTGGAAGGGACTCAAAACAGTATAAGTGTGTGAAGTTTCATTAATTATTCAGATCTTCAAAATTTTTGAATTTATACTAACAGTGTTCAAGATATGATATGAATGCTTCAGCACTATTAGAATTTCAAAAAAAAACTCCAAAACAATTGTAGATATATACAAGTTTAAATTCAGATTCTGGAAGAATTAAAACATGACAGTTTTATACAGATTAAACGAATTCCCAGAAAATCATAAGTACTGCAATCGGAAGTTAATGAAGCGTAGAATAAGAAGAATATGGCAGTTTCAAATCAACTCAGGACAAACAAAAAGAAAGAGAAAAAAAAAATAAAAAGGAAAGGGGTAGAAGAAGAAATAAACAAAAAATATTTACAAAGACAAGTTCAGAGATCATACCTGAAATCATTGTAAACCAGAATCTCTGACTTAGTAAATCTTGGCCAAGGAACTGTAAAGAATACAGAAATATAGAACAGCTTGAAATCAATCTCTTTTCAGCATAGCAGTTCCTCAACCTTCACTGGTACCTAGCAGTTAAGTGGATCAAGTGGTCTAACAAAATTTGTAAAACCACTCTGAAATTTGTTTACCACTTTTGGTACCCAAACCTGTTTGTATAACATCCCATTCGAATCTATCTTTGTGCCTTTAGGAACCCAAACTTGTTTAGTTTTTCCAAAAATCATTTTATTTCCTTTTGGGGTCCACATCTGTTCAACTGGATTGTTATCAAACCAATTCTTGTCTCGTTTGTGATTTAAAAACCTTTTGGAATTGTCAAAATTCAAATTTTCAGAAAGACCCTTTTTAAAGCAATTTAAAGGTTTTTTAAAATCACAAGAATTCAATTTTTCAAAAACACTTGTTTTTCCAAAACCAATACCTTGTTTATGACCAACCGAAAATTGGTTTTGTAACAGCATATTCAACGATTTTTCTCCATTCGAAAATTTATTCAAAGTTGATTCTAATCGTTGAATTTTGGATTTAAGATCAGAGTTTTCTTTTATCAGATTTGAACAACGATTAATGTTGATCTTTCTCCTTTCAGTATCATTTTGTTTCAAAGACAAATTTTCGTTTTCAAGAAGTTTGATTTTGGTCTTGGACCCAAAGATTTCAGATTCAAATTTAACTTGTTTTTCAAATTCAAGTTTCTTGAAATTCTCAATCTCTTTTTCAAGCTCGTTTAAAATTAAATCACTTTTCGACAAGCTTTCTTTCTCAGCAATTTCATGTTTGGAACTTTTGATGGCCTTAAAATTATTAAATTCTTTTTGCAAAGAATTGTTTGAATCTTTTAGCTCAGCCTCGTTATCTTTTAAAATCAAAATTTCCTCTTTAAGTCTTTGAATATTTTTATTGAGATGAACGAGGTCAGTTTTCAATTTCAAACAACTTTCACAGTCAGAATTTTCTAATTTCATGACATTTGTAGATTCTGATTCCAAACAGTTAATTTTGCTATTTAACTCGTGATTTTTAGATTTCAAGTATTTGTTTTTACGATGGAGTTTATCAACGATTTTTGTTAAATCAGTACACATATAAACCAACTCTTCATAAGAGAAGCTTTCAGTCTCATTGTCTGTTGAGTCTCCATCGTCTGATCTACTTGAATTTTCATTTGTTTCTTCTCCTGAGCATAAATCTGAATCTGAGTTGAGCATTTTGGGTTTTGAGCTGCTGTTGTCGATCTTTCCATACTTTGTATTGAGAAAATCCCATATTTCCTGCGCAGTCAAGCAATGAGAAATGAGGTTATATTGGACATCATCAATATAAGAATACAAAGTGTGAATAGCACGAGAATTAAATCCAATATCGTTCCTATTGACCATATCATAACCATTAATAACAGTATCCCAACATTTAATATCAATAGATTTTAAATATAATTCCATTTCTAATTTCCAATTTGAAAAATCTGTACCATTAAAAATAAATGGAGTACGACTGGACTGATTCTCAGAAGACTGACAACTAGAATTCACCATTTCTCTAGAGTTAAAAAAAAATACCTGCTCTGATACCACTTGTTGGATCTAGATTAACCCTAGAGGGCGGGTGAATAGGGTTTATCATAGTTTATTGAATAATTATGATTTATTCCAGCACAGATAAAGCAGAGTAGTAAGTGCAGTAAGAAGATAACACACAGATGTACCCAGCTTCGGCAGACTCTGCCTACTGCTGCATTCACTAAGGTTTCTACTAGGTGTTAATAACAGATCCCGCTTACAGACTCTGTAAACTCGCACTCCCTGCTCCTGTACTAACCCTACGCTCAAATCCCTAGACTGACCGATATCCACTCGATCAGATTTTCCCTGATTACGACCCCGTAAACAGTAATCCAGATTTTACAGACTCTGTCAACTGTCAGTCAACACCCTGACTGAATCCTCTAGAATTTTACAGACTCTAGAAAATGTTTGTTTGTTTACAAAGAAAAAACAGAATTAGAAAACAATACGAAATAAAACAACACAAGTTAAAACCCTAGGAATTAAAAAGATGGGTCATCCCCTTATTCATTGGAAACTTGGCCGGCCCCATTTGAACGTGGTGCACCCATACTTCTATGTCTCGATCCCTTTTTCTCTTGAGATAAAAATGGCGGCTGCTCTGAAAGTAATTCTAGGGTTTTCCTTGTTCTTCCCCAAATCCGAATCGATGTTTGATGAATTGAATTCGCTGATGCTCGAAATTGTTGCTATATGTCTCTTCGATTTGGGATTGCTGTCTATCTCTCTCGATTGCTCGAAAACGTGTGAGTAATTTCTGAATTGATTTCTGCTCTTCGAATTTTTGATTTTGTTTTCGATGGATACTTGCCAGTGATGAATGGTTGTGTTGTATATTGGATTACAAATCCTTTTAATTCCTCTGATTTCACGCCGAACTGATTTGGTCTGATTTTGTGATTTCCCTTTTTTTTTTTGCTTTTCTTGAACGAAATTGATTGCGTGGCTTTTCCCTTTTGACAAAATCGGTTTTTGAAATTCTTTGCTTTGATGGCTCCTGTGTGATCGACTCTGTTCGAATTGCGTGAATGGTTCTGGAAACAGTAAAACAGTTTCCCTTGTGGCCCCTTGAAATTTGCACTGTATATTTTCGGAAATCAATTTGAAACCAGAAAATAATATCTTTCCCAAAATGCTTGCTGAATTCTTCCCGTGCTTGACTAAATCTGGAAATGTATTTAAGCCGAGATGAAGACTGGAAACAAATATAAATCAAATTGTGGTCCCTTGATATTATCTCTTGCGTCACTTTGGCTTTGAATTGATTGTGAGAATTTTGGAAAACAATAAATAATCCTGTGCCATGAATTTGGAAAATTTATTTGCCCCTCTTTTTGATGCCGTGATAAAAACATGTGTATTCTGAAAATTAAATGGAATGATTTCTTGCCTAAAATGTCACTGTGATTTTCATTGTATTCCATAATATTTCTGGAAATAGTTCGAAATATTTTGTCATTCCTGGAAATTGTTTGTTTGCTTTGTCACATTTGCTGATTTAAAACCCTCACCAAAAATGAATGGTCAAAGACAATTCTTGATTGAATCTGCACAAAACTTTCTGACTTGAATATGAATCATTTGATTGTTAATGCTGTTCATATTTGATGTCCCACTCGATCACTTAATTATTGTTGCACTTTGATATACTTGCTGTGTCAAGTATTTAGCAGTTGTACAGCAGCTATACATGTTGCATTTGGATTTCTTATACCTGTGTTTACCATGTCAGTTTGCATGCAAATGTAGCTCCATATTTGATCATTTCTGAAACATTTGCTCGACCACTTTGAAGCCATGTATCCAGCCCTATTTAAGCTGTTGTATATTTATGAACTTGCTTACTGTCCCATTGTTGTGAACACATGAATTGCACCATATTACATCCTACACCATCATTGTAGTTGCACTTGTTCTTTGACTAGTTTGTGATGATTTGCCAACTTGAACCATGCTTTATGTATGAGTTTGCTTATGTGTATATCACCCATGCACATGCAAGTGCTGTATTCTTTTGAAGCTGAGTTGTATTCATTAGTCATTTGTCCACTTGAGCACTCCATTTCACCATACTGTCTCATTGTTGTGTTGCTCGACCATTTATAGCTGAAATGAAATCAGCACCATTTATTTGCACCACACTTGACTTGATGCTTGTACCATTTTGAGAAATCATTCTTGAACCTGTGCTTTAACCTAGCTGCTCCATTGTGTTTGGACTGGTTCCACCATTGTTTACATGTACCTGAAACATTGCAAACGGATTTGCATTGACACACTAACTTGTGGATTTTGTTTTGAGTCTAAATTGAGTTGCTTTGGCCTCGCTCGACTTATATTGCTGCACGTTCATGCTGTATGCATTCTAGATCAGAACTGTGCATGCTTGCATTGATCACTTGAAGTACACATTGAAAATGTATACTGCCTTGAACCACTCTAGTTTGACCAAGATCATCTTCCTGCTTCGAAATTGTTGTAGCTCAACTATGTACTTCCTGCTTGACCATTATGCTGCCATACTGTTGTACTTCATATTTGAGAACCATGCATTTGCTGTTTTGACTTGATGCTGTTTTACAACTTGTGCATGCGCCCATGCTTGACATTTTCTCGAACTTGATACATACCATTTTGAACCTGTTGAACACTGTTTTCTTCATGCTGAGTTGTGCTACCCCTTGTGCTCGTACTCGGCCATTGATGTTGATATGCTGACTTGAATTCATTGATGTTTTTCTTTGCTGTTTGGGCTGAAATTTGTTTGCATTGAGTTGTTTTTCATGAATGCACTGAGTCGAGCAGGTCCAAGTGGCTACTCCTCAGTTGCGCGCTGATTGGCGAGGCAGTGCACACGTGTATATTTGTACACGTGTGTATATGCAGCCATCAGTCAAGTTTTCCTGTCCCTGCACTGTAATATGTGTATATACATACACATGTATGTGTATACATGTATCGTGCTCATGCTATATTCATATAACAGATCAAGTCATGAAAAATGATGAGAAACACACCAGAAATCTGAGGCAAATAAAATTTTAAAATAAAATTTATATTCGCATATATTCAGTTTAAATTCCTGTTGCAGTGTACTGTGTGTTTCTGTTCATGTATATGACAGGTATGAAGACGTGACTGACTGAAGGATGCTGTGAAGACTGAAGCTTGAAGACAGAAGATGAAAACAACAAGACAGTGTTGATTGTGTATATGAATGTATATATGTAACTGAGTATGAGAGGAGCTGTGTACTGTAAATGAAAAGTATATGCAGTGTGATGTATTACTGAGATAAACAAATAGCGGAGTTATCAAATTTTACTGTTTAAATATTGAAATAAAATATTATATTTAAACAAAATATTGTGTAAATATTTGAATTTCTGTATCGTGTATTTTGTTTAAATATAAATATCATACTCCTGTCTGTGATGAGTAAATGAAACAGTACAGCATCAAACACACTAAAATAATATTTATTTGGTTGTTATCATCAAACAAAAATCATATAATTGTGTATACAACACCGTTATATACAACAGACTTGTATGCTTGTTTGTTTGATTTTGATGTGTAGTTGATTGTGTGATGTAATGTGAAATGAAATAAAATATTTATATAGTAAAAATATTTTATAGTTGAAAATAGAATTTTTAACGTGTATTTAAAATGAAATAAATATAAACAAATCAGACGATTTGTTTATATACACACATTTGACTGATATTGATTGGGACGGTAAATTTTACACATCGCCCAACTGCACAAATAAAATCTGTGTTTGATTGTTTGAAACCCCTGATATATACGTAAATGTGTATATTTTATCCGCTTATTTATCTTATTTTCCCTTTAAAATAATTGATACTTTGTATTTATAGCTGTATTTTCAGATTGTTGACAAGAAGCATGGTTTAGAGCATTTGATGGATAAAGCATGAAGAATTTGCTTAAAAAGAGTGAAGTTTAAAATTGCTAAAGCTTGAAGAGTCTGAAGCTTGAAGAACGGTTGCAATTATATTTCAGTTAAGAAGATTTGGCTCAATAAAGACTCAAACCGCATTCACATTAGCTCGTTAGGAAGGCCTCTTACTCATGTTGCGTTCACACTAGCCTATTTGCTAAACCACTCACTCTAAAGCTGCGTTCACACTGGCTTATGTGTTATTTGGGTTATTTCTTTAGTCCCACATTATGTAATTAGCTAGCTAGCCTTTGTCATATCAGCTATAAATACCTTGTATCTCATTCATTGTAAAACACATTAGGTTTTATTCTGTAATTCTCTTCTTGGAATAAAATCATTCTCTCCCTTTCTTTTTACTTTTTGTTTATTTTATTTATGTTCATGTTATTTATTTTCTTTTTCTCTTCTTCTTTAGCTATGTCTAGCTAATCCCCTTTGATTAGGGGGTGATGACGCTGATAGTATGATTTAATATGAATCACATAGCCAAAGGATGAGGAATTCATGTATATAGATCTAGAGCTGAACCAAGGGTTTGATCTGAACCTTAATATCCTGTGTCGTTTAAGAGCTATGCTCCTTCACAGGGTATATTCGTGTTCGATCTAACGTTTATCAGATCTAGATCTAATTTTAGGGTTTTTAGAAATTAATTAGTAAATCTGTCCTGATAGTCTATGGTTGTAGAGCTAAGCTCCTGCATAGGCTATGCTTGTCGTTATTTACATATTTGTTTCTAAAAACCTATTATCGTTGATTCATGTTTGTGACAGAAACATGTATTAGATCTGGTTAATCTTTTGGCTATTGATGATTATGAATCTGATCTATGTCATTATCCCCTAATTGCTTTCACTTATTGTTAAAACTCTCTTTTATTTAATTTCTGCTATTTTCTTTGTTTTCAACCAATCAAAAGTTAGGGATAACTTGATTGGATTTATTAATTAAAATATTTTTGGTCCCAGAGTTCGACACCCTCTACAACAATCCTTGTTGTTTAGGAAAACCGAACGGATTTTACAGTTGTTTACAATTGTATAATTTGTTCGCAAACAACCCCACACGGGTATTGGGATGATATATGACATACACTAATCCCAATAATTAGCTGTATGTCGATTGATTGATTGACAGACTGTTATAGGCGTTAAATATTCATATTTGATGCTTATACAGTTTAGAACGCACTTTGGATGATGGTTGATGATTTATCGTTGTTGTTATATACATGTGGTAGAAAATCCATGTAATTAACATTATATGGTAATTGATTGGGCCTCATTCCTGTTTTGAAATAGAATATTTGAAAAAGAAATATTTGAAAAGAAATATTTGAATAGAAATATTTGAAAAAGAAATATTTGAAATAGAATATTTGAAAATAGAAATATATGAAGCCGTGTTGATTAGATTGATGCCATTTTGACGTGAACGATATTTATATCGATTTTATTCATTTTACAATGAATATCGAAAGTGATTTCAAAATCTGATATTTTAAAAAAAATTGAATTTCGAATTAAATTGAATTGAAACGAATTAGAATTCGAATTGAATTGAAACTGAATAGAAATGAATTCGAATTGAAATTGAAATTGAAATTGAATAGAAATGAATTCAAATTGAAATTGAATAGAAATGAATTCGAATTGAAATTGAATAGAAATGAATTCGAATTAAATTGAATTGGAACGAATTAGAATTCGAATTGAATTGAAATTGAATAGAAATGAATTGAATTGAAATTGAATAGAAATGAATTCGGATTGAAATTGAATAGAAATGAATTCAGATTGAAATTGAATAGAAATGAATTCGAATTGAAATTGAATAGAAATGAATTTGAATAGAAATTGAATAGAAATGAATTTGAATTGAAATTGAATTAAAAATCGATTTGAATTAAAATCAATTTGAAATGAATTTAAAACGAATTTATAAGGAAAAATTCAATTTTGATTTGAATTTGAAATGAAGTTGAAATCGTTTCGAAAACGAATTTAAAACTATTTATAAAGTTTGTTTTAAAAGGTAATCGATGAAATATATAAAATATATGTATCATATATGTATAATGGCCTGAATAGAACGCGCCACGCTGCGACAGTTCGCGAATTTCGACCATTGACTTCGAATGGATATTACGGGAGATCCGACCGTCGGATTCTCCTAAAACCAAAACCGTTGGGTTCGTATCGAAAAGAGCTTTCTAACGAATATCAGAGATTTGAAATCTAACGGTTGGATTTGGAATTATGTCCAAATCAAATTTGGAAAAGGTCGCTGTAAGTGCAGTTCGATGGCCGTTGATGGAAATCGATTGTACGGGCCTTGATAAAATTATTAAAAATAGTAATAATTTGCGTAAAATCATAAGAAATGATTTGGGAAGAATTAGGATGAAGAACTCCATATTTGAAAAGATAAAAATAGATTTTTATCGGAATGAACTAGTTTTGAACTAGAATTATAATTCTATTTATTTTTAAATAAATGAATTGAATTTGAAAAGGGTTTTAAAGGTAACCAGAATTTCCAATAATTGAATTGGAATGGATTTGAATCGAAATTGTCTTTGGAATATTTCAATGTTGGATTTCGTGATGATATAGATATGGTTATGGAAATTTGAAAGATATATATTTATACATCGTTATTTCCAATATGATATTTGTTGGTCGTAGAATTTAATATTAAATATAAGCCGATATATTTTCTATTCAGAGCCTTGTATTTAATATCAAATGTGATTTGGGTTTGTCGTGAATGGTGTCTTCATTAACACTGTTCTTAAACCCAGTTGAGAAAAAGATTAAATCTTTTTATTTAGATTTGATGAAGTGTACCAATTAAATAATATTTAATTGGAATTGAATTGGTATTGATTTTTGGGTTTATCGTGAAACAGTGTTTTAAATAACACTTGTTCTTTAACCCGATAATTAATGAAATGTGATTTTGGGTTGTCGTGAACGGTATCTTCAATAATACTGTTCTTAGACCCAAAGGAATTAAGAAAATCAGAAACTAACTGGAGATTAGTTAAGTTGAATGGTTTCTGGGGTATTGATCTGATGTTGGTTTCGGCCTTCGGGGTTAATACTTAGGGAATTGCTCACTTGCTAATTTACGGTTAGGGACTTATTGAAATGTGATGTGATTTTGGGTTTATCGTGAACCGTGTTTTAAATGACATTGATTCTTTAACCCAGTTAAAGATTAAAACTAAGTGGAGTTTTAATGACTCTTTAATTAGATTGAAAAGATCAAGAATGGAGTATCACCAGTTTTTCTCCAGGCGATAGTTAAATCTTTAATTAGATTTGAACGCGAAATGGTAATCGAATTTACCGATAACACCGTGGTGTTAGATATGAAGTATTACCAGTTTTACTTCGTGGGATAAATAGGTTGGGATTGGGAAATTAAAACCAATGATTACATCGGTAAGGTTCGTTAATCCCGACTAGTTTGAAGTGATATTCAAAGGAAGATTAAAGAATAAATTTAAAAGAATTTATCTTTGATAAAATTAATGGGAACCTTTCCCTAAGAACGTGAAAATTATAAACTAACTGGAGGTTTGCTAAGAAGAATGGTTTCCTGGGTATTGATCTGATGTTGGTTTCGGCCTTCGGGGTTAATATTTAGGGATTTGTTCCCTTACTAGTTTACGGTTAGTGACTGATGAATTGGAATGAGGCGTTTGTGTAACACTTGTTTATTATATACGCGAGTTGTTCAGAAAGACCGGGTTTATCCCATTCTGAACAACTGCTTCGACGATGAGTCGAAGATGAAGACGGTGGTTGAAGACCGGAGGTCTTCACGTCGTTTGGATAATTACTGATGGTCTTGAATGGGCCGTACACCCAAGAGGAGGGAATCAGTTGGTGGTCGTGCAGACGTGCTTGGAGATCGATGGATATGCAGGGTACTAGGTGCCTCCGGTTTCGTTCAGACCCAGAACAGACTTGTAAATGGACTGTGTATCTGACATCGGATTTCATTCTGTGTGACTGATATCGGTTGCATAGAGTGGTTTGCCTGTGTGGCATGCTAAGATGCAAATGATCAAGGCTTCTGTTGAAAAGCAGAGTCTTGTGGTTGATGATCAAAGCACGGCCTGTGTGGCGTAGCTTTGTGTAGCGTTGATTCGCGAGCCTTACACCCCGGTTGTGAACCAAAAATGGGAGAGGACCTCAGGGAGGACATGCGTTTCTTTCTAGTTAGAAGTGGCGTCAGTGGTTTTACACGCCCTGACGAGTTTGACTTATGTGGTTGTTGCTGTTGCGAGGCGCCTCGGATATATCGGTGACTATGTGAAGCCGATGGAGTCATTTGTTGGCTCATTTACGCCCCAAAGGGCGGGGAAACGCAGTGTTCAGGCATTTTAATCCACATCGGTGGACCAGCCCTGTCGCTCCAAGGGTCGATGCGCTCTGACCCTGAGACATGGGCTAGATTGTCTCAAAGACGGTGAGGACGATCCCTTGCCTCGGTTCATAGATGGAAATCCAATTTCCAAATACGTAATTTTGCGGTTTTAAATTGTAGAACTAGTATGGCGACATGATATATGGTACCCATGCCGTCTATGATTGACACTTATGATTTGAAGTTGTTTTATACACTATACGCTTATAATAGTATCAAATGATTTGTTTTAAACGTGCCAAGCATGTTTGGCTATTATAAGGGAAAACCCTATCCTCCCGCTTGCGTTGCATTGTGTGATGGGACCTGGGTCTTATAATAGCTTCATTGTTCTTTATTTAGCATTGCGCTATTTGTTTTATGCACTGGTGTTCTTGGGAGGAAACCCGTTCCGCGTTATATGGCGTGGTCCCTTGATTTACCTAACTTTAAAATAAAGATTAATAACTGTTTTAATTCTCACACCAGTCACATGACTGACCTGGAGTTTATTGTTTTAACCTAAACTCTGGGTGCCCCTACTTTCTACATGGGCAGCTAGTAGTTTTGGTTTTGCAGATTTATATTCATAGGATCCTGATTTACAGCTGGAACAATGCTCGGAAAGCTCTGTATCTGTGTATTACTTTCAGTTGTGTTTTGTGTTGATTTTCCACTGCTATGTAATTTATTGAAATCTCTGATATTTGGTAAATGTATATTATTTGTTTATACTCTGTATATTCTTGTATTATGATGAATTGTTGTAATATATAATGAAATGTTCTTCTGTCGGCGTTCTTTTGTGTGTTGTTCTCGAAGTATCCGCTCTTTCCTTCACGGGGAAGTTACGGGTCCTGACAGTAACAATCAACGCACAAAAAAAACCACTCATTTAAACTGTAGAGGGCCAAGAAGGGAAGAAGGGTTACTCCTTGTATGTCGAGAAGAAGACTTCCTATAATTATTTAAAGGCATAACATTTTCTAGCCCATATTCCATTCCATCATCCAAATCATCAATATCAAATTGCTTTTTCTTATTAGACTTCAGCCTACCACTTTTTGATGATGGTGGAGGAAGAGTAGTATGGGAAGGAGGGGATAGCTGTAAGTATGGTGAAGCAGATAAACTGCTCTTTAGGTTGCTAACAGAAGACGGTGCTTTAAAACTAAAAGATGATGACTAAGACATGTTTGCATTAAATGATAAAACAGTATAGAATGATTTTTTATTAGAATTGCTCAAAGAAGAAGAACTATATGCTACGGCAGAAAGATGATCAACAAATTTTTGATTAGTATCCATATTCTCAATAGTGTCATCAAATAAATTTCCAACAAAAGTATCATCATCAATAACAATATTAGCTTGATCCAGATTACACATATCCCCATTGTTAACCCTTTTATTATGTTCATGTTTTTCTCCAACAAAAGGATCTTGAACAATATAACCATTCATACCAACATTATCTCCAATATAGTTATCATTGTTATCAGTTGCCAAAGCTTCAAATGGATTAACATTACCATTTCCAATGTCACTAACACCACCAACATTCTCCTTATTAATATAGACACCTTTTTCCCTCCAAATTTTCTTTTTCTATGAATTGATAGTTGTCCAATTATCATGACTATCATGGTCATGACCTTTTTTCTTTTGCTGACCAGAATATACATAGTCACTAACATGATTATCCTCTAAACTGCTCATAATTTCTTATGTCCGCCTTAGTACTTAAATCACATATAGAAGTATCATGGACGAACACTTTGCAAATAGTAAAATTCTAGGTTTCCCGTCATATAATAGTTTCACAGAGGGGCATTTATCATCTAAACCAGCAACATCTATTGTTTCAGGAAGCTCGAAATTAGGGGAAACCTCTACCAATGCCTTAGCATATCTAAATTTCTGCATTATCTCAGTACTACTATCAAAACAGATTAATTTTCCAACATGACAAGCAAGCCAATTTTTACCTAAAAGAGTCCAAAGAATAATTGGAATTCCATAGAAATGAATCTATACTGGAACTTTTCTAATATGTGATTGTGAGCTACCTATTGAAGGATCCCAACTTATTATTTCTTTTTCTGATTGCACATTTTCAACTTGAAACTTACAAAATTTTACTAAACCACTTTACTGAAAATACAAAATTATATTTTAGTATATTTTAACAACTCGTATTGTTATTTATTTTTACTTATTTTCACTATAATTTTACGATTTATTCAAAAAATAACATTTCACATTCAATTTGGACAAAATGAACATTTTTGAAGTTTAAAATGTTCAAAACACACTATTATATATATTTTAAATAATATTTATTTCTTTTAAAATTAATTTATACACAAATTTTTACATAGTTTTCACAAAAAAACATCATTTTCTCAATTATTGCAATTTAATACAATAAAATCTTACGGATTGTATAAATTCCTATTTGTCGACAATTTCGCACAATATAAGGTTTTCAAAACTTTTATTTTAACATTTTCTAGCTATATTTGCGCAATATTGAGTATTTAAGCCTAATATATTCCCCGTTTCAAAATTAACACCAAAAATATACCTACACCTTAAATTTTACTCAAAATACACGATTATGATTATTTTCCAAAGCTTACGTCAACTCAACATGATTTTTCACAATATTCCACTTTTAACTACATTCAAATGATCAAATAATCATCCTATTAAATTTTCTCCCAATAAATTCCCAAATTTCATATTTATTTACAATTAGATAATTTTATTCAAATTTATAATTCGAATTAGTATTTAACTCTTAGTTAATAACTTATAATTCCATTATAATTTATTATTATAGTTGAGAGCAGGTAATCACGCAAAGTCGGGTTGTTACATTGGTCACCATGAGTATTGTGACTTCGGTCACCATGAGTTTTCACTCGGTCAGACCGAGTTTGTTTCACATGTTAGCCTCACTTTTGGATGTAGCAGTTCATGATGCTTTCTTATGAGATCGTGTAACACCCTTAGTTTGGAGTGGAATTCAGAGTCCCATATCATGGAATTTTGGTATGAAGTAGGAACTTATATAGTAAAGCTCCAATAGTGCCAAGGCCTAGTAGTTGGAAAATCCCAAACCCTAGAGGTGGAAAAGTATCGACAATATCGGCATTGTTAGAGAAGTGTGTGATGTGGGCATAAGCCACTGCATGTGGTATAAGCCAAGTGTTAGCGAACGTCATAAACTTGTCGAGGCCTTTTAAGGAACAAAACCCACTCCTATATAGGGTCTATTAGGGACAATATCTTGCTTGTACGAAGAAACAGACTATTACAGTGGTATCAAAGCCAATACCCAGCTGGAATTGTGGATCGTGTGTCAACCACAATGCCTAGGTGGCGAGAGATGATGAGCGAACGAGGACATTGGCTGTAAAGGAGGGGAGATTGTAACACCCCTTCGTTTTTAGTGGAATTAATAGTCCTACATCACGGAATTTCAGTACGAAGCGGTTACTTATATAGTAAAGTTTTTCCTCCTAATAGTGCTAATACCTAGTAGTCGAGAAACCTCACACACTAGAGGTGGAAAAGTGGTGAAAATATCGCACTGTTAGAGAGGAGTGTAATGTAGTATAAGCTGCTGCATGTGGCAAATATTGGCGAATCTCATAACTTTGCCGAGGCTTTTTGAGGAACAAAACCCCAATTCTATATAAGAGCTAAGTTAGGGACACTAACTTGCACATATGGAGGAGCGGGCTATTACAGATCTGGTCTTCTCCTTGGGATTGCTAGCATTATTTCGAGATGTATTCGAATTGTTTATTCTTTCCCTCTTGTATATTAAGTGGTCGTCATACCACATCGTTGTGGTATATGTGATGTATTAAGACGTTTCATTGTACAGTATGTATATGTATATCTACTGCTGTTTTGTGATGAGTTATTCATTTAGTTATGGTGTTTTGTTCTGATAGGTCCACAGACATCTATTGGTTTGTATTGATTACTTATTGAATATGTCAGTCCATTCGATTTGAATATATATATAATATTTGTCGGTACATTCAGTAGATAGTAAAGACAAGTTATATTTGGTCGCCCTTAAACGACCATATTCTCCACATTAGTAGTCATAATTACTATGTGATTCTCTTTGTGGTGTGGGTCTCGGGGTGGGGCATCACAATGAGTCTGGTGACTTTAGTCACCATGAGTTTAACCATTAGGTCCACGAGTTAGGTACCTAAATTATGATAGCACTAGGCAAGAGTTTAGCATGTGCCACATTGTTTTGTCACTGCAATCAAAGATCTTGCCAACTTGGGTTTTCCGAGTTTTATAATTTTTCGAGTCCCATTCCATTCGCTGTTTTTGAGATATTTGGTGCATTGATAGCCTATGCTCTATATTAGACACATATATATATATACATACATACACACACACACACACACACACATATATATATATATATATCGATATCAACTTTATGAGTTTTGTAGCGCTTTTGAATTCCTTGAGATTTATATTTGAGAATTTATGAGTTAATGTTTATAACCATTAATTGAGTGATTCTAAGATAAAGGCTTTGAGATGGAATCATCATATTGTATTTAGCATATAAATATGATGACCCTTTATGCCTCCATACTTAAACCCAATGTTCATACCATACTTGTACATTCTTTAAATTTAAAAGAAAGAACTCCTCATACAGTCATGTTAATCTTATCTCATTATAATGTTAAGGTCTAGCTATCCTAGGTCATGTGTTGACATAGGTACATCCTGTGTCAGCATAGGTTCTTCCTGTGTCGACACAGGTCACGAATTCGCCCACGTTAACCATAAACCCTCTCGGATTTGATTTCTACATCATAAATGGAGGTGAGAACAACCTTGTATTCACTTTAAATTTAACATGCATACAATAGATGTCATTGACTTTCAGTTGAAACAAAAATCTCTGAAATCCATCAAGGATTGGAAAAGGTACAGTAGTTCAAATATGGACACAAACCATGTTTGCACTGCATTCACAAAACCAATATACATTAAAATGATTTCATCAAATTACTATTTTAAATCAATGATAAAAACAAGGAACTCAAGCAATGAAGCATGAGGGAACCCTCACCTTGCGTGGATTTGACTGAATGCATCTTCCAACTGTTAAATTTGGTGATACAAAATCACAAATTGATTGGAACAAATTTGCAAAGAATGGAAAGTAAATATTTTTATAATGTGAATGCATTGATTGCATTTGATGAGGTGGTAGAGAAATAAATGAAGGGATTAATTTCTTCCATCTATGCTAAAGAAATGGATTGATTTACTTCCTATGTTTGCACATTTGTTGTTATTGTAATTTGCCTCCATTATATTATTACCATATGTTGGTAATTTAATTGATGACTCACATAGATTTGCACTGGCTATATATTGAGGGGTATACTTTAGTGTAAACCCATCCTGGCTTGGAGCCAATGATCCCCAATGGTGTCTCTTCTTGTTAAACCTGATTGAGGTTTGGATATGTAAACTCTTATTTTGTAATCTCTTGTAATTCTCTCATATGGAATAAAATCTCTCTCTGTTGGACTGGACGTACACTATCTCGAGGATAGTGGAACCAGTATAAATATTGTGTCTCGTTGTTTCTCTGCTATAGTTATTTACTATGTTGTTGATGTAATAGAATAATTGCTATCAAATAAGATTGGTGTTCAATTGGCTAATCTAGATCCTGCTTATTGTTCTTCCGCATATGCTCAATTTTCATAACAGATTGGTATCAGAGCCAGGTCAAGTGTTAAACGGGTGTCAATGTTATTACAAGCATTTTTTAGACCATTGGTTTATGTGTGGTGCAACTCATGGTGGTAGATGCGTCTTTTACAGGCGGTGGGTAAAGCTTGTAATGGTTTTGATTAAGTTATAGGAGAGAGGTTTTTTGGCGATTGAGAGAATTATTTTTTGGTCTTGGTGGTGTTGAGATTACTTTGGTGTCTGCCTTTTTTGTTATTTTGGATATTTGCAACAGTTTGTTGGCGGGCGGGGACGTTGTCTGAGCTCGTTAACAATGGTGTGATGGGGGGTAGCTTTGCTGGAACCCATTTGGTAAATATTCATTTTTTTGTGTATCTCGTTGTGAAATTTTGATTGAAGGTGGAGTTCTGTTGAAGAGATTTATGTTGTGAAGAGAATTTGATTGGAGATGGGGTATTGCAGATATGTGATTTTGCATCAAGGTGGAGTGTTAAATTTGGTGATAAAATCACAAATTGATTGGAACAAATTTGCAAAGAATGGAAGGTAAATATTTTTATAATGTGAATGCATTGATTGCATTTGATGAGGTGGTAGAGAAATAAATGAAGGGATTAATTTCTTCCATCTATGCTAAAGAAATGGATTGATTTACTTCCTATGTTTGCACATTTGTTGTTATGGTAATTTGCCTCCATTATATTATTACCATATGTTGGTAATTGTATTGATGACTCGCATAGATTTGCACTGGCTATATATTGAGGGGTAGACTTCAGTGTAAACCCATCCTGGCTTGGAGCCAGTGATCCCCAATGGTGTCTCTTCTTGTTAAACCTGATTGAGGTTTGGATATGTAAACTCTTATTTTGTAATCTCTTGTAATTCTCTCATATGGAATAAAATCTCTCTCTGTTGGAATGGACGTACACTATCTCGAGTATAGTGGAACCAGTATAAATATTGTGTCTCTTTGTTTCTCTGTTATAGTTATTTACTATGTTGTTGATGTAATAGAATAATTGCTATCAAATAAGATTGATGTTCAATTGGCAAATCTAGATCCTGCTTATTGTTCTTCCGCATATGCTCAATTTTCATAACAGATAGCTTGCAGCAATGAGAATTTGAAGCATGCTTGGCCTCTAAACCTTATTATAACTTTCTTCTTTCCCAAACCTTGAATTTACTAAGAAATGCTCCTGTTGGAGGTTTGATTTGCTGAAGAATAAAGATAATCCACAAACCCCTCTTACTTCTTGTTTTAATAATGCTTCGACGAAGGGGTTTTGAGAAAGGTAGCCATTAATTTAAGTTACAGCTTTCTCTCCTATGAGAAAATGAGAATGGAGAGGAGCGAGAAAAATACATACTGCACATTCTTCCAAATCCCCTCCCCCCTTTATTTTTCAAATGGGGATTGTTAAAGTACTCCAATTTTGGTTAAGGGGGGGGGGCACAAATTTTAAATTATTGTTCAATTGTGAAGGGGGGACTAAATAGATGAGCCTCCCCTTAACCATTTAATTAGAAATTCCTATATTAACCCATCATCTTATTTAATGTAAACCTTAACACCAAAACCATAATTAATGAGCACAATTTAATGAATTTATGTACCAATGCATCTGCTTGTTTAAATGAACACGTAGCCAAATGATCAATGTTGTTGAAGCTTCATCAAATCAAATCTCAAATAAGTGTCAGCTTATTGAAAACCGCTCATTTAAATTTTGTTATCATCGATTAAAAGCCTCCCTACACTAGGGCTGTCAATGGATACTTTCAGATACAGATAGTGCCATATCTGTATTCGCATCCGAAATCATTTTCTGATATCGGATATCTGCATCCGCGGATACGAACGGATATCAGATAATTACCCGCTCCGCCAATGCTCGATAAATCAATATGCATAAATGGTTTTTTAAAGAAAAATATTAATCTTTTTCAACCCAATTGGTTACAAAAGTGTTAAACATAAATAAATATGATGATAATATATAATTTTGAGCAATTAACATGCTTTTAATAGACTTTCAATTTTGTAAAATAATAAACTAGTATATTTAACTATGTTAAAATACACTTAATTTAAGCTATAATTGTAAAAAAAACAGACAGATAATTTTCAGATGTGGATATGCCTGCATAAGCTTTCTCGGGTATCAGATATTTATCCGCTTTTCGGATACGGAATGCAGATGGATTTCGGAATTTTCGGGTATCCATTGACAGCCCTACCCTACACATTTCTAACTGCAAACCAACCATCTCATCCTTCTTAAATACTTCATAAATCCAGTTTCAACTACTACATGTTCCTGGAATCTTGTATGTCCAAGTAAATATTTCTTTAACTCCTACTATATCATTATACATTTGTCCAAATTTTACAAAATAACAGCAAAATTTTGAAAAGTATATATTTGGATGTGCTTGCAATAATTTAAAAAGTATATTTTTTATCATTATACATTCGTTCAAATATTCTTTACGATGCTTTTTTAACTTGTAAGATTATAATTACCTGTTGATATATTTTTTGGTGCCAATTTAATTTGTAAGCTCACTTATATTCTTCAATGTTATGGCTGCAGTTTCTTTTGTCATGAATATGCACTCCTACATTAGCAGTAGTTGATCTTCACACTCATTTGAGTGAAAACATTTTAATTGATTAGTGCTCAAAATGCTACGTTGGTCTAACATGCAATAAAAAAAAAAAGTAGAGCGAGGGAAAAAACAAAAACAAAACAAAAAAGCTAGGAAGTAAAAAAAAGTACATTAACTTTACACCAACAACATAATACATAAATATGATAGATTGTGCTAATTTTTTTACACAAACCAAAGAATGGTTTAGAGAAACATGCATTGCAAACAATACTGACAAATTTAATCTACATTAAGCAACCAAAAATAATCCTTACATAAATACATCGGAATCAATTTGTTGGAGATTTGGGAATATCCTCTTCGTTCGAACCATCATGGTAATCCAAGGATTCGGTTTTGGATAATAATAAAAAATTAAATAGCAAGGTCTGTTTTGATTAAAATAGAAGAGAAAGATAGTGAAAGGGGGAGCAGATGTTGTTTTTAAAAGGGGCAGTTTAGTTCATGCTTATTTTAAAATAAAAAAACCAAACCCTCCCTTAATATATTTTTTTAAAACGTGGAGTCCCCTTAAAATTGTCCCTCCCTTAACCAAAAGTGGAGTCCCTTTAACAATCCCCTTTCAAATGGCCTTCACTCAAGCCCAATTTTCTCATATTAATTAAATTAGGCCTAACACGCAAATCGAAACACTTCTAACACATTTTGAACCCATTTTAACCCCCTAACACACACTCTAAGTTGTGTTCAACTCGTAAAATACTAGCATACACTTTTAAACATTTAAAAAATATTTTTAGTGTAACATCCATCAAAGTTTCACATTTATATTAAACACACTTTTTTAGCCATGAACATCAAAACTTGCATTTGCTTGTGCCTATTCTACACAAATTTCATTTTTCTCATTACAATAATTTCACAAACCAAATTACTTTGACGCAAAATTATATGACACATACATACTGGTTGCAAACCAATATTACATATTTCCTATTTTGAAAATAACACAAAATTCTTATTGTTATTATCAAAATTTACTCTAACTATAATTTTACAATTATTCCTTCTTAACACAATTCGACACTACGTTATTACTTTATAAATTTACTCAATTGTCTCCAACATGGTTTCAAACATAACTTCTATTCTATTTTATAATTTCTGCAACTTAAATTTCACATTAAAAATATAATACTACTTAAATATTGATTACAATTAATACTTTATATTTTCGATGTTCATTCAAGCCATCAAAAATATAATTTACAAACACGGTTTGGAATAAATTTTCTTATAATTCTAATTGAATTTAATGTATTCTAATACACATCATTTTTTTTTAAATCTCAAATTCTTTGTTTCCTTATTCTAAATTATTATATGAGACATGCTCCTATATTCGAATTCTTACTACATGGGGTTAAAATCAAAAAACATGTTATAATCTGTTAACCCTGGAAAACCGAAAACCTGGATTGTTACAAAAATGAAATATTTTCCAATTTTGTAAGTGGGAGAACTTTGTAGATGAGTAGTCGAAGAAGCATTTAAAGTTTCTCAAAGTAAGAAATAGTAATGAACGTTTATCATAAGAATTTACTAACTATTTTGAGTCTGAGCACAGTCACATTGTATGAAGTGGCGAAAAGCACGTGTCAGATATTATGAGAGAGATATATGAGCTTGAGATTGTATGCTGGTCTTAAAGAGGGATTTCAAGCAAAAGCAATATCAAAAGCAGTATCTCTCATTAACCACACACCTAATATTGCCGTAAATATGAAAACCGTGAAAGAAGTATGGAAAGTATAGCTTGAAATTTATTCATTTTTAAAGTGTTTAATTGTCCAACTTATATGGATGGAGAAAGACATAATAAGTTAAACCCTTGGGGAAGAAAGCACATTTTTTAGGCTATAGAGAAAGAGTGAATAATATAGATTGCGTTGTAAAAGAACAAGAGCAATTATGACTAGTAAACTTGTGATTTTTTATCAGAGATCTTTATTAAAGATGGAGCCTCTATCAAGTAAGAACATCTAAAATATGCAAAATCTCTAATTAGATTCATCACATTGTTTCCATGTTCAGAGAGATGCTAATATTTTTGATGATACCATGGTTGATGAAAAGATTACAACGGTTCAAACTTTAACTGGAGCATGACTGCAGTTAATGCATTTTGGTCTAGTTGGCTCTATTTGTAAGTATACTTGTAGCTATGATTCTTCTTCTTATGCTTTAAATGTTGTAGAGCTTGTTGACGTCGACTTAGGAAAAATTTCCAAATTCTCGTGGAGAATATTAAAGCAGATGATGTTGAGTACTTCCTCATTTGTTCTCAAATAGAAAAGTGGAGTGTGCCATTATATCTCCATTTGTCTCTTGAAGTTTTGCATCTATAAGGTCGTCTCTTACATTGAATTTGTTGAAGAATTTTGGTGTATTCTCATATGCATTTTATTCATTCATATGCATGTTCCTTATGTTTGTGGAAGATTTGGAAGTTTTTCTTAGGCAACAATGCACAAACTCGCCCATCTTGAGTTTTGACATCATGTGGCATAGACCCAATAATTTTTTAAGATGTGATGGTAAGGAAATAATTTATATTTAAATCAAGGTAGAGTGTTGAAATTGGGTAATATTTTTCAAAGAAGAAAATAATAGCTAATTGATCTTACCATTTAATTAAGCAATACATAGAATAAAGAAAAAGGAAAGATTTAAAAGGAATTATTTTACAAGGAAATAATCGATTACTAAATTAATTAATTAATGGATTTATGAATGATGCAAGAAGTCTATTATAAAATCATTGATTATGCAATATGATAAAAGAAAAGATTGCTGATGGAGATTGATGTAGGAATTTTTTTATGGAAATAAAAATCACCATTATTTGATATTTGGAATGGTTTCATGATAAGTCAACGACTAATTTTCTTAATCTCCAGATAATTCCTTCATTCAATGTCTATTTAAATAAAGAATTCCATCTTCATATTTGTGTGTGAGTGAGAAAAAGCATCCTCCATTATCCACTTCTTATGTCAACCATAATTGCTGATTTCAGCACTCAAATCAAGCTAGTGGTTTTGAGCAAAAATAAGTTTTTGGAAAAATTCATTTGTAATTATAAGTTATCTTTCCACTATACAACCTATAATTTTGTAATCTTTCTCTTGTACTCTCCTTCTTACCCTCGTTCTTCGGTGAAATAAAGAATAGTTATTGGACTTGTAAACATAGACATAATCAGATCAAGTTAAATATATATGTTACGTACTCTTCTGGTTTTTTCTTTTATGATTATTTTTCAGTAAATTTCCAGTTGATAGTTAATCTGAAAGCTATATCCTTCTTTTAAAGTGTAACGACCCGTATTCTACGCATCATGGGATCGTAGAATATTTATTTCTTTCACATATGAAGTCGTATGGTCATGTAACTTTGGGAGACGACTATTGGGGTCATTTCCCATGTTCTTGATTTTTGTCGATTTTTAAATGACCGTTTTGCCCCTAGTTGGTACTGTTTTGGCCATAACTTTTGACTGGAAAGGAATTTTGACCTGAAACCACTTCCATTGGATTCGAATGATGGTTTCTCTTTCCGTAGAGTGGTCATAATAGCCAAACGGACTTACCGTTTGGGAGATATGGCTGAATTAAGGTTTAAAGGGTTAATTTCAGCTAATTGGGCTTAACCGGGTGATTATCAGCTAGGCCCATTGGGTAATTTCGGGTTTGGGGGGTATTTAAGGGCTGCTAGGGTTTGGATTTCGGTTTTAGACTCATTTTTCCAGCCGCCACTTAGTTTCTTCAACCCTAGTAATGGCCTCCACCTTCTAATTTCATCCCAAATCGTCTCTAATCACTTTCTAATCAAGCTTTGGCCTAATCTACATCAAATCAAAGAAGATCTTCACCAAATTAGCAAGAGAGCTGCTGGAACACATAGGGATTGGATCCAAATCAGAGGACATTTCAGATCTATAGTTTAATTTGTGGCAAAGGTGAGTGATTTGCATAGTTCCTCACTAATTATGGCTAATTATGGTAATTAGCGAAGATTAGCGAAATTATGGCTCAGAAAAATCTAGAAAAATTTCCAAAATTCTAAAACATCATTTTATGCCTCTGATATGAATTTGGGTTAATTTCGACTAATTTTGCGAATCCCGGAATTTGAGGGATTAAGGGGTAATTAGTGATAATTAGCGAATTTATGCATGTTAAAAATCTGGAAAAATATTCAGAAATTCTGAAATATTGTTTTAGGCCTCTGTTAGAAGTTTGGTTCGATTTGATTGAGTTTTGCTAAGTATATCACTTGATTTTCTTAAAACATGCTTAAGGGAAAATTTGGGGTTTTGACCATGTTTGATCCACTTTACATGCTATGATTTGTGCTATGGTGTTTGTGGTCGATACTATATGTTGCTATGACTGTATGAGATGTTTTGTGATTGTTTAGAAGTGTTAGTTTGGTCAAAAACGCCGTCGAATGGCGAAAGACTGTCGCTGGAACGAAGTACAGGAATTTACCCGGATCGGATCGCCCCCCTATGAGCACGATCTGATTGAAGCTCACGCCACTATGCGCCACGATCCGCTCCACTTCGAAGGCCACGAACCGATGCAGCGCCGTGTCCAAACTGAAGTACCTCGATCCGAACCGCTCCAGCTTGGTGGACCATGAATCAATCAGAAGGTGCGATCCGAGATGAGGCGCGACGATCCAGACAAGGTAGCACGACCCGAACCCAATGGGTTGCCAGCGCCACGAGCTGATGAGGCGCGATCCGTATGCAGATGACCACGATCCGAGCTAAAGGAGCTTGTCACGAATCGATCTGGAGGGGAGCGCACGATCCGAAACAGAGGGTGACCACGAGCTAGTGACTGCGAACCGAACCAGAGTGGTGCGACCCGAACCGTTGGAGGGCGGAGCACGATCCGAACCTGAAGGAAGACCACGACCTGAAGCAAAGTGAAGTGAAGAAAGGAAGACCGATCTGGATGGAGATGACGACCAAAACCCGAGATGCAAAGGTAGTCCAAATGGAAGATAGAGCTCAGGATCCCGGACCCAGTTGGGAACCAATGAGTTCACTTCATGGTTGGGCTTTGCTGCGGGACGTGTGCAAAGGGGTTGTCGGTATTCATAACTTTGGTCCACCACTGAGAGATGGATAGTGGGCTTGTAGTGATAGTTACACGGGATTGGATTCCGTCATGGTCCAAAGTATCAGGTGACCAAAGTAGTGGATATCGTATGCTTTACGCACTGAGTGAGGGATGTGAGGATGATTGTTATGCTTGATTGTTTGACATCACTATGACATGCACACCCCCACCCCCGTTATCTTTACACCATTTGAAAGGGCACCTTAGAGTGTTGTACAGTATGTAGTGCTAACTCTTTGGTTGCAGGTCCAGGTTCAGGTATGATTGGATTATACCTGTTATTATTCTGTTTAGATGCTTATCGCTCATACCAGGCTTTATGTCTGACCCAGAGTTTTATGTCTCTTCTTATTACTCTGGGTGCTCACACGAGCAGACTAGAGACAGGTTATGGTTAGCTGGTGATGCGCGAGTAGCTGATTCGGAGGCGAGCAGGAGGCTTCCACGTATGATATAGATATTCTCCCTGTGTCGTTGGTGGTCGCTACTTGGGCATTAGTAGTGTACCTCCTTTATCTTGCTTTTGCTTTAAGACAGTTTGAAAAGTTGTAATAAGCTATATTTTGGATTTCCGCTGCTATGATGCTCAGTGCTGATTTTTAGCTTATGCACTGTCTCTTCTGTTTTATGTCAAGTATGTTATTATTATATTTTGTTCTATGCGCTGTGAGACATATTACAGGTTCCTTGATTAGTCCATTCTCTTCTTTCTTTTTCTTCTGGCGACCGTCCCGTGCTAACTGGACATGTGTACAGCGCACCTTTGGAGGAAATGTCGGTTGGTGCGGGGCGGGCCGTCACATAATGTTTTGGCCCCTTATTATTTCATTGCAGTTTTGGTATTGCATAAATTAACTATATTTTTGCAAATTAGATTGCTATTTGGATCAGTAGATTTTTCAAAATAATACAATACTTTAATTTATCAAAATATTTTAGTGTTTACTTTGTTTTTATTGTATAAATGGATCTAATTTATTTACTCTGGTTAAAAATCAAAATCAAAATAGAATTTCACTATTTGATTGTGCATTTGGATTAAGTCTTGATTATTAAGAAATTTTATACTTTAGTTTTTGCAACATGGGCAAGTGATTCAATTTCAGTATAAGGGAACATTGGTATGTTTTTTGTTCTAGAAAACAATTGTATTTCATATGCTATCTTATGTTATGGTTGATCACTCTGACCTTGGCCTTTCATATGGCAAACTGTGCCTTTCTTTCTACAATACATGTTCATAGGTGTTGTGCTATAGTTTTTGTATCAAAGCTTGCGATCGTCTTAGGCACAGATGATTAAAATCCATTTTAAGCTCTAAATTCCTCGTTCATAAGATCTATAGATTTATTAGCACCTAACTTGAACTTATGATTTCAAGTATTGAAGGACACTATGCATTCCATTATGGCTTTAAATATTTTTTCCAGTTGCATCTTTGTAAACTCTACCTAATAAAACGAAGGATTTATTTGATAGAGTCTTTGTTATCATCTTACATTGCGAGATACTAGAAAACAAGAGAGAAGATTTATAATTTTTAATCACTTCGACCACTAATGGATAATAGAGGAGTTAGATTAGGAGCCCCTATTATTTTTCAAAATACAAAAAACAAATAAATTTATTTTTTGTTTATATGTTAATTCCATTTTTCAAAATTGTTTTTTTTTACAAAAATCATAAGACAAGAGCATTTTTGTTTTGATGAAAACACAAGACTAATATCAACAAATCTAGTGAGACCTAAGTTTTGAAAGGGCAATTTCAGGTTTTTTATAAGAATTAAAGAGGAAATTATTTGTTATTTTTGTTAATACTTAACGTTGCTTTATATAAAGGCTGATTTGAGAGCTTATAACAATATGTATGTGTGTTGTAATTAAAGCTTCATAACTATGTATACTCTTTGTTGTACATTTACAATACTGCAGGCATAATTCGATGCTGACATAGACCGAGTTCAGTATGCACTTTTTTTGTCTTATTGCATATTTTCTTTTAAAATAGGACAAAATTTCAAAATAGCCTTTTTTAAAAAACTAATAGCGGATTTAGGCTAGTTTTAAAAGTATTTGCAGAAATAGGCTTGTTTTGTCCACCTCAGCGCTGAGGTGGCCAGTTGTTTAAAAAAAACACATGACCAGACTTATGAAGTGCACCCCTTATAAAAATATATGGGACAAATTTTCAAAATAGGGTTGTTTTTAAAACTAATAGCAGATTTGGGCTAGCTTTGAAACTATAGACATAAATAGGCTTGTTTTTGAACAACTATTGCCAAAAACAAGCTTATTTTTGCAAATAGTTTCAAAACTAGCCTAAATCTGCTATTAGTTTTAAAAACAAGCTTATTTTGAAAATTTGTCCTTTAAAATATAAAGTCGGTCCAAGGACTTTGTTTTAGTGAATTTTCATATTTTTCATTTGAAATGCTAAAAATCTTCACTTCATTAAATGAAATATAAGCCACAATGCAAGGGGTCCATACTTAGAGCCATGTTAGCTTACCCATTCCCGTTCCTTTAAATGTTTGCTAGGATTTTGTAGATAATATGCAGAAGAAAAGAACGAGGAGATTGAGGAAGAAGAGGTTGGGTATTGCTGGAGAATTACAAAGGAAACAAAGTCCCACATTGGGAAATTTTTGTTTCCATCTCTCTATGTAAACTAAAGGTCAACATGGTCTATCAAACAACCAAAGTGAGTACATGAAGACATAGGGCTACAGAGGCATTGAACCTTCATATAAACATTAAAATGTCAAAGATAGGGCCTTTGGTCTTCAGGTTCTTGGGGTCTCATGATTGGATAGGCCATAAACTTCTTGTTGCGCTAAAACGATTATTTTTTAGGAAAGTGTCTATTCGCCTGAACGGTCACTGGATGCAACCGTTTCCCACCAACGCACCCGCACAGACAGTTGTGTCTACCTAGTTAGGCTCCCTCTTTTACTATATTAGGACTCACTACCAGAACCAAGTCACTCACTGAAATTTCATCCCTCTTCTACTTCTTCTCTACAGCCTGCTCTTAAAAAACCACCTCGAGTTCGTTGTTGCTCTGCAATTGTAAGCGCTCCATTGCAGAGACTGGTATGTTTTATCTTGGGAAACAATTGCTCAACTTTTTTTAGTGTTGCAGAGGAAGCAATATTATTTCAACGAAATAGCTATCGCTAGACTCGTACAATTTAATAGGTTAATTTGTTAAAGTGTTCTCATTGATGTCGATTGCGTATGTTTGTAACGGTATTACAAACGTTTTTGAAACGTTCTTGTTTGCTACAAAAAATTTATAATGGATTTTAACATATATGTGGCTACGTTGCTAACAATCATGAAACAATATTATTGTCTTTTTGACGAAAATGACAATGTTTAAGAGTACTGATAACGCAGCACCAACACAAATCGTAATCAACGTTCTACATGCATCTGTGGTTCCACCAATGACAATATCTCATGTGTAAAGGCCTAAAAACTTCACCGGAATGGACTTTAAACGTTGGCAGTAAAAGATGTTATTCTACTTGACAACATGGGGCCTTGCAAAGTATCTTATAGAAGATGCTCCCGTCTTTGCAGAATTGGAATCTGATCCAATCAAAGTTGAAGCCCTGAATACTAGGGAAAAAAAATCTGATTTCATGTGAAAAAATTACATCCTAAATGGTCTCCACAGCAGTCTATACAACGCGTACTGCACGGTTTCAACATCCAAACAACTCTAGTTGGCTTCGGAAAAGAAGTACAAAACTGAAGATGTAGGCATGAAAAGTTCATCGTTAGCAAATTTCTCGACTTCCAAATGATGGATACAAAGACTGCGATCAACTGGTTCAAGAAATTCAACTTATTATCTGTCAAGTTGAAGATGAACGGATGACTCTTAGCGAGTCCTTTCAGGTTGTTGCTACCATTGAGAAACTTCCTCCATCATGGAAGAACTTCAAGAATTATCTAAAGCACAAGCGTAAGGAAATGACAATGCAGGAACATGTGGTTCGATTGAGAATTGAGGAAGATAATAGGAATTGTGAGAAAAATATTTCTCGGAAATGTTTGCCAAAGCAAATGTTATCGAGACAAACAAGTTCAACAAAAGAAAACGTGACAACCACCCTAAAAGGTCAAAGAAGTTTCAGGGTTCCCGCCATAATTATGGAAAGAAAGGTCATAAAGCAACAGAATGTCGCGTCTCACCCAAAAAGAAGAAATCACAATCAAATGTGGTAGACATTTTAGATGGTGTTTCTGAAATGGATTTGTGTGTGGTTACTTCGAATGCAACCTTGTTGGTAACAATAAGGAGTGGTTTATAGACACCGAAGCCACTAGGTATATATTCTCAAAAAAGTGGATGTTCACAAACTACAAAAATAATACTAATGATGAACAGCTGTTTATGAGTAACTCGTCCACATCAAAGGTCGAAGGCAAGGGAAAAATTGTTTTGAAATTGACATTTGGAAAAGAACTCACTCTACATGATGTTCTGCATGTTCCAGAAGTTCGCAAAAATATAATTTTAGGATCAATGCTTGACTTTTGTGGCTGATTATTTGTATTGTCTAAGAATGGTGTGTATCTAGGAAAGAGTTCTGTGTGCAATGTCATATTTAAGGAAAATATAACCATTATTTTACCAAATAATGATATGAATAAAATTGAATCTTTTGCTTACATAGCTGACCCTCCTATTCTATGGCATTCTAGACAAGGTCATGTAAATTTTAATACTTTACAACAACTGATCAATCTAGAATTCATACCTAAGTGTAGAATTGATTCAAATTACAAATGCCAAATTTGTGCTGAAGTCAAATTACCAAGAACCTCATTTCATCATGCTAAAAGGGAAATCGAACCTCTAAATCTAATACATACTGATGTATGTGACTTGAAAATGTGTCAAACTAGAGGAGGAAAAAGGTACTTCGTCACTTTTGTTGATGATTGTGTAAATGTTATGTATATCTCCTTATAAATAAGGATGAGGCATTCGATATGTTCAAGTAATATAAAGCTAAAATTGAGAATCAACTTAATAGGAAAATTAAAGCTTTAAGAAGTGATAGAGGAGGAAAATATGATTTTCTGTTTGAGGAATTCTGCGTTGAGCATGGTATAATACACCAAACTACAACACTATATTCACCTCAATCCAACGGTGCAACCGAACGAAAAAATAGAACTCTTAAAGAAATGATGAATGCCTTACTTATTAGCTCTGGATTACCAGATAATTTTCGAGGAGAAGCTATTCTTTCGGCAAACCACCTTCTAAATAAAATACCACGAAAGAAAACGTCTATGACTCCCCATGAACTTTGGAAAAACGGACCACCTTCCTATAAATACTTTAAAAAGTGGGGGAGTCTTGCCAATGGAGATACCAAAATAAAGAAGGTTAAAATTGGACCAAAAACTATATATTGCATAATCATTGGATATGCTCATAATAGTAGTGCATGTCGATTTTTGGTGTACAAATCTGAAATTGATGACATTCATGAAAACACCATTATCGAGTCTCAAAATACTAGATTCTTTGAGCACATTTAACCTCTAAAACCTCTATTGAAACTATTATTCAAAAGAGATCAAGAGATTCAGATACTCCAGAGGATAATGCTGATCAAAGCATGAATAAAACGAATGTCGAAACTGAGATAGAGGGAGAAAGGAGCAAACAACAAAGGACCTCTAAAACCTTTGGACCCGATTCTATGCATATATGATAGAAAATGAACTTCTAACTTACCAACAAGAAATATCATCACCCGATGCTCCTTACTGGAAGGAAGCCGTCAATAATGAAATAGAATCCATTTTACAAAACCATACGTGGGAACTAGTGGATCTCCCTAAAGGATCAAAACCACTAGGATATAAATAGATATTTAAGAAAAAAACTAAAGGCTGTTGGCTCAATAGTCAAGTATAAAGCACGACAAGAATTTAGAAAAAAGAAAGATCTACTTTGATACATGCTCACCAGCCATTAGAATAACATCAATTAGGATGCTTATTGCAATCGCGTCCATAATGAATTTGGAAATGCACCAAATGGTTGTGAAAACTGCATTTCTAAATGGTGAACTGGAAGAAAAAAATATGCAGCAACCTGAAGGGTTTCTAAGCCTAGGAATTGAAAATGAGGTGTGCAAGTTAGTAAAATCGCTTTATGGCCTTAAACAAGCACTGAAGAAATGGCATGAGAAATTTGATGAAGTTATGCTATCACATGGATTCAAAATAAATGAATCGATAAGCGTGTCTGTATAAAATTTATAGATGTTGGATATGTCATTGTTTTTCTTTATGTCGATGAGTTGTTAATCTTAGGAAATAAAAAGGCCATAATAAAATCTACAAAGGATATGTTATCCGCTAAATTTAACATGAAAGACCAAGGAGTGACATATGTAATCGTGGGTGTAAAAATTATAAAAACATCACCAGGATATGCATTATCTCAGTCACATTACATTGCTACACCACTAAAAAAAGGGCATATTCGATACTAGTTTTATGTGGCCGTAGCACAAAAAAGCGTTACCATAGGCAATTTTTTCAAATAGGCAACACTAGAGGGGCGTGGCATCTACGGCCGTTGCCTTAGCCCTCTAAGGCAACACTTTTGCCCATCTACTGCCATGGAAAGAAAGTGTTGCATTATAACCATATTACAATAGTATATGCAAGTAATGTAACAACATATAGCGTTGCCTAAAGCAGAAGCCAGGGCCTGGCTTCTTGGTCATGGTAGTGTGGCCCACATGAACTTTCCATGTAACGACTCGAATTTTCAGCCGTTGAATTCTGAATATTTAAATTGGTTTAAATATTTTATTTGAATTATATATAGGAATTTATAACGAATTTGTTTAATAAAATTATATTTAAACGTATAAATTATAATATAATTTAAAATGAGCTCGTAAAGTCGTGACAGTTCGTAAATTAACGTTTTGAACTTCAATTAGATATACAGGATTCAAAATAAGTTGGATTTCTTTGAAATAAGAAATGTCCAGAACTGTTTGATTATATTTTTCTAACGGAAGAGAAAATTCGAGATTTCGTCTTATATATTGGGAATTATGTCCAAATCAAATTTTCAAAAGGTCATTGTGGAATCGTATATAGGCCATAACGGTTTATTTAATATAATTAAATATTGGATGTGAATTTGGACAAGATTCTTTTGAGGCGTAGTTATAATTTAATTTTTAGAATTTTACTGAAAATTTTAATTAATTAAATATGCAACTTTTTACTTGGAGTATTTTGCACCCTATGTCAATATTTTGGGGTTTCATAATATAAGTTAAACTACCGATATTATTATATTTTTGGGGTCGTGGTACCTTGCTGGACACGACCGCATTCTTACTTCTATGCTTTGCTAAACCGTATTTCTACTAAAGCCAAAAACCTGAAAGACATGCATCCTCAAATCAAATATCACCCACATGCCGACCACTGCCAAAATATATATCTCACACATGCCTAGCTAAAAATTTCCATGCCTAGTCTGAAAACAGAAGGATATGCTGTGCCATTACGAAATCTTTTTATGGTCTGTCAAAATCTTCATTGCTGGATATGTTGTTTCATTTCGAAATCTCCACAATACAGCAGGTATTTGAAGTCAGAAATCTCATTGCATATTTGGTCCATGTTCAACAAAATCTGGCATATACGTGGAGTCAAGAATGCTAGGCTTTGTTTTCTATTCAAACACGAACCCCTGTACATATAATAAATAATCTCGATTAGTCAAGGATCACTGTCAAAGCAAATCAGAAGAAAATATCAGAAAGGCAAGTAAACAGTTCCTATGACGCAACATTTCGTCTTTGCAAAATCTTTACAGTATTTAAACAAATCAAAATCCCGTACGACACCTGGGAAAAACATATGCATATATTGTTTGCATGCCTGTCCTAAAATCTTATTTAGTCTCCGGTTTAATGCCTCGCACATGTAGTAAATCAATCCAAAACAGGCCTACCCTATCTCCTGCAAACCTGTAACCGTGGCCACCAAGCTTCCTTGTACTATAAATATCCGGCTTCACTGATCCTCAGCAAGCTTAAATGAAAACAAAATCTCCTCTTTCAAAATAAAATAAAAATACGAAACAAAACCGTTTAATCTTGGATTCCTTTTATTTGTTGAGCCTCAAACTTCAGTTCGATATCAAAAAGGGGGGTTTCGAATTCTCTGTTCTGATGCCAGGGAGGAGGTTGTCGATTGGATCGTTCTGGTGAGGGAAGAAAGGAAGCATGAAGTCGTTGTAATGGTGCTTTTCTGGGTGCACGAGTTGCTGCTTGGCAACACAATTTGGAAAGAAGAGATGATTGTTGTGTAGTGACTGGGCGTTGAAATAGGAGGGGAGTATTGATGGTTGTATTCATGTGAGTATGGGGGATGACTTGGTAAGTGGTTTACCAAAGTGATTAAGTAATGACGTGGTGATATTTTTATGTACAGATGTTGGGTATTTTAGGTACGGAAATAGATGGATACGCATGGATATTGGAGTGTGTTTCGGTAAAGAAGAAAGGGTGGTGTGTGGGTTTAGTTGAAGGAGGGAACAATGAAGGGAATAAAAGGAAAGGGATTGTGATGAGCAAACATAAATATGGTATTATAACTGCTGCAGTGGGAAGTTGGTTATGAAAACTAATAGCAGATTTATGATGTTTGGTTTGGTTATTTCCTGTAGTGTGATGTGAAGTCTGGTGACGCATTTTAAATGGTTGGTGCAAGCGTGGTGGCAAGGTGATCACTGAATGGAGTATTGGACAGTGAAACAAATGGTGGTGTTGGTTGTGGAAATAATCGAGAAAGAGAGTATCAGGGTCTGAGCAAGGAATTAAAATGGGAAAGTTTGGTAAAGGTCATGACAATGGTGAGTGAAGGCATGGGCTCGGACCTGAACCAGAGAAAAGAACGAAAGTAAATCCTCAATCACGACTTATAACCGATGATAACGGTAATTATAAGTTTAGTTATAATAATAATAATAATTTGATTATTTAATAACGTGTTATTTCAATTTAAAAACTTATATCAAGCATGTATATATTTCCTATGCTAACAGAATCCGATGAAAACGCCTTTTTGATTTTAAACGAAACAAAGCAGAATCGTCGACTGCAAAACAAGGTGAGTAAACTCACTAAACTCTGACTCAGTTATATTTTTATATAAACGAGTTTTAAATTTGTTTTATACTGTGTGATAGTTGTTTGGATGAATGGTTGATTGATTGGTTGAAATAATTATGTCGTTGATCGATCATTGGTTCTGTTTACTATGATATTTCACATTTACGTGATAAAAATGTTGATTAACATCTGTGGATGAAGGAAAATAGGTTGGAGGGGCCCAACTGGGTTCCTCAACAATTATATTATTGTTTACATATATTTGCGTTATATGATGTGATATGTATTCTATGCTTTATTTTGTTATAACTGGCTCTATAAATTTTAGTATTTAAATACTATAAAATATTTTCGAATATGGGAAAAGGAGTTTGGGATTTAAAAAGAAAATTTATTTCCAAAAATAGAAGTTTACTTTCAAATAAAATTGAAAGTAGAAATCGGTTTAAATGAATAAAACATGATTTTAAACAAATATTTGAAAACAGTGATTTTAGCATTGTATTTAGAATAAATGTTTTGTAAATCCTAAACAGCGACTTTAACGCTGCTGGTATAATAAACGTTTTGAAATTCTAAACAGCGATTTTAACGCTATTGATATAATAAATGTTATATAATTCTAGATAGCGATTGTAATGATGTTGTTAAAAGCAATGTTTTATAAATCAAATATTTGGAAATAGCGATTATAACGCTACCGTTATAATCAATATTTTTCTGTAAAGGAAGTGTGTTCTTAGATCAAATCCGAGAGTCACGTAAGCGACGGGTTAAAGTTGTGAGCTTTGACTATTTCAAAGTTGAGAATATGGTTCAATTAAGGTCTGAGAGGTAATTATACCCCAACTAGATTGACTTCATGATCGATGGAGGAATGGTTAAGGTTCGATGGTGAAACTTGGTTAAGCAATATGGTTAGCTAATAAATGATTAGTGGGTTGAGTTATAATAACAATGTTTTATAACATCACATTAAATTTGAAATGAGTTCCCAAATAAAATGAGAGATAATTTCTACATATAGAAAATGAAATAAATTGTCAACGAGGAATTAAGAGACAGGAATTGGAAATAGTAATTTAATAAGAAACTAAATAAAAAGGGGGCCCAGTTTTGTTTGAGGCTTGATCGGTAGGATTTCTAATTGGAAATAGGACCGTTGATTTTATGGGTGTTTCTTTAATAGTTAAATCACCGACTATCAAAGTTTTATTTTATTTTATACCTCCGTTGTCAGTATGGAGAGACCGAGATCAGATTTAATATCTAAAAACCACTCTGTATTGGTATAAGGGTTATGAATCAACTTATTGAAGACGGAGTAAAGTGCAAGGGCTGTTCGGTTAATCCTAGGTAGAAATTGCCTAAGATAGATTAACAGAACAGTGCTTTCGGTTTGTCCAGACCCAGGACAACTTGTAAGGACGAGTGTCTGACAGAGCATTTCCAAAGGGATTACGTACGTTGATTCCTTCAAACATACGAAGTTGGTGGCACAGAAGGGAAACTTCTTTAGCCTAACAAACTAAGTATTTTTGTGGGAATCAATTAGTGATTTCCGATAGATCTGATGATGTGGCATTCAAAGTTAATGGTGGCCAGATGACCTGGAATTAAAACTCTAGCCTCACAACCCGGAATTTGACAAAAATCGGGCAGGCAGCATGGCTATGTGGGTCTTTCCCATGAGGATGTATAATCACCTATCTAGAGAAATTTTACTTTGCTTCTTTAATCTATCAATGCTGTCCCTTTTGGGAAACGGTTGCTGATCCCAACCGTTGGTGATATACATTCGATACACTCTAGCGAAATGAGTGGTTGGTCATGTGTGGGCCGGGTTGCAAGAAGTTCTTGTTGAACCAGGTGTATTTGCCTCTAGAGATATACTATCGGCAGGTGGTCCCATACCTTGTCATGTTGGAAATCCAATCTCCAATAAGCGCCCTGCGGTTTTTGATTTTATATTATATATGGAGCGTGAGATGCAAGCGTTCCGCTAGATTCTATATATTTGATGTAGACACTATTATTATATCACCAGATTTGATATCAAAAATAATTTAGGTTATCTTAAGGTAAAAACCATCCGTGTTTATGTGTGGATCGGTCTTACGATTATCATTTCTTTTGAAAGGATTTTGAAAGTTAAACAAATGGTTGGAGTTTACTCACACCAGTCCCATGACTGACCCAGAGTTTATTTTGTTTGTTTTCCCTAAACTCTTGGGTGCCCAAATTTGTATGGGCAGTCAAGTAGTCGGGATTTTTCAGATTCACTTAGAGGAGCTCGAAGCAGGAGGCTTCACCAGTCAGTATAGACTATCGTATTTTCCGCTATGTACTATGTTGTATCTGGAAACAGGTGTTTATAACTGTTCCAGGGATAACCGTTGTGCTTTGATAATGGTATGTATATACAGTTACTGATTTGTATTTCAAAGTTTATGTTATCTAATATAATTTATTTATTCCGCTGTGAGTTTGTGATCTTCGTTTTCTTCTATTCTAATATTTCTTTCTTTCTATTTCTCATCCTCTAACTTCTTTCTAATAATGATTCGTATTTCTATGCAATTTGGGTTGGACATGTGGTGTAACTAGTCAGCTCAAAGGGTATGGAAATGTGGGCCATTACAGTTGGTATCAGACCTGAAGGTTGAGTAGTGACCTTGGCTCTGTGGCGTGACTCAATAGAGATGGGGTTAGTAATACCCTAGATTGAGTTTGAGTGTATATATATGAGAGCGTATTTGTAGATTTGATATAAAATTGTTCTATATTGTGTTGATTGGTTTGTTGAGTGGTTTCTGAATTTTGAACAGGATGTACAACTGTACTTATAGGTGTTTCTAAACTCTCGAACAAAGCAATTCGACACAGTATTGTTTTAAAAATGGATGAATAAAATAATTTCCCCAAAGATTATTTTGGTATAAAAGGATTAATTTCTGAAATATTATAATATAGGGTTGTGTTGGTTGTTATTATAACCCAATGGAACAATGAAATATTGAAATTATTATATAATTTATATAAGAATAATGTATACAAATGAGATATACCAAGATTAAGTTCAAATCAGAAATGGGAATTTAAATTCCGGGTGTTTAGAAAATATTTTCTCAAATATTATAAATGAATATATCATTGTTTTAAAGGAATTTTTGAGTAAGGATGATTTTGGATGGATTTTAAAAGTGATTAAGCACTGAAATCACTTCAGGGCCGAGAAAATGGTACTGACAATAGGTCGCGACATTATTGGTATTCATTTTCGAGTTTCTAAGTGATGGATTGCTACCATAATAGATTTATTAACGGATATTATTTGAGAAAAAAATAAAGTTGTTTTAGAAATTCAAATGTTTTGAATTGATTTGATGTATAAATATATATGATTTCAAACTAATTTGAAATAAAACCCGGGAATTTGAATTCTGGAATTAAAATTTAACTTAAATAAAATTGGATTGGATTAGAAATAATTCAGAATAAAATTAAACAAAGTGTAATGCTTAAAATTGGAATTAATAAAGTGAATTTGACTTATGTAAAAACAAGTTGAATATATATTGGAAGTTGTTGTTTAGAATTATACTGTGATGAAATTGAACTCAAGCAGAATAAGAGGATTGATTTTTGAAAACAGAACTCAGTTGGTATTAGTGCATAGAAGTGAACTAATCAGAAAGTTAAAGACCGAAGGTTGGATTGATTTAGTACCGATTGGAAATATATATGTATGTTGAGCAGATATTGAATGGAAGCAAATGCAAATGCCCGACAAAAAGGTACATGTTTACCATATTACTTGGGTTTGATGATTTTATGAGCCTATAAGGCAAGCCGCTTGGATTTTTGATTTTCTTTTGGATTGGAGAAGGCCTAGAAAGGTGAGTTGTGGTTGTACCGATTGAGACGTGCAGAGGAGATGCTGCCGAAATTTTTCAGAATTTAAAGTGTTAGAAAATTTTCAGAATTTTTGAAAATTTTAGTTGATAAGAAAAATTAATATTTTAATCGAAATAAATTGGTCTAGTTAAACTGAAGTTAAGAAGAGAACAAAAAGAATTTTTGGACCAAGTTAGTAGGGTATGTAGCATCTTTTTCTACCTTAGCAATTTCGAGGACGAAATTATTTTAAGGGGGAAGGAATGAATAAACCCGGATTTTCAGCCGTTGAATTCTGAATATTTAAATTGGTTTAAATATTTTATTTGAATTATATACAGGAATTTATAACGAATTTGTTTAATAAAACGATATTTAAACGTATAAATTATAATATAATTTAAAATGAGCTCGTAAAGTCGTGACAGTTCGTAAATTAACGTTTTAAACTTCAATTAGCTATACAGGATTCAAAATAAGTTGGATTTCTTTTAAACAAGAAACGACCGGAACTATTTGGTTATATTTTTCTAACGGAAGAGAAAATTCGATATTTCGTCTTATATATTGGGAATTATGTCCAAATCAAATTTTCAAAAGGTCGCTGTGGAATCGTATATAGGCCATAACGGTTTATTTAATATTATTAAATATTGGTTGTGAATTTGAATAAGATTCTTTTGAGGCGTATAATTTAATTTTAGAATTTTTTAATTAATTAAATATGCAACTTTTTACTTGGAGTATTTTGAACCCTATGTCAATATTTTGGGGTTTCATAATATAAGTTAAACTACCGATATTATTATATTTTTGGGGTCGTGGTACCTCGCTGGACACGACCGCATTCTTACTTCTGTGCTTTGCTAAACCGTATTTCTACTAAAGCCAAAAACCTGAAAGATGTGCATCCTCAAATCAAATATCACCCACATGCCGACCACTGCCAAAATATATATCTCACACATGCCTAGCTAAAATTTTCCATGCCTAGTCTAAAAACAGTAGGACAAGCTGTGTCATTTCGAAATCTTTTTACGGTCTGTCAAAATCTTCGTTGTTGGATATGCTGTGTCATTTCGAAATCTCCACAATACAGCATGTATTTCAAGTCAGAAATCTCATTGCGGATTTGGTCTGTGTTCAACAAATGCTGGCATATACGTGGAGTCAAGAATGCTAGGCTTTGTTTTCTATTCAAACACGAACCCCTGTACATATAATAAATAATCTCGATTAGTCAAGGATCATGGCCAAAGCAAATCAGAAGAAAATACCAGCAAGACAACGAAATAGTTCCTGTGACGCAACATTTTGGCTTTGCAAAATCTTTACTGTATTTAAACAAATCAAAATCCCGTACGACACCTGGGAAAAACATATGCATATATTGTTTGCATGCCTGCCCCAAAATCTTATTTAGTCTCTGGTTTAATGCCTCGCACATGTAGTAAATCATTCCAAAACAGGTCTACCCTATCTCCTACAAACCTGTAACCGTTGCCACCAAGCTTCCTTATACTATAAATATCCGGCTTCTGTGACGGCAAGGAATCTCGCTCGGTCCGAACCAGTCGCTAAACCGACCCAGACCGCTCGAAACGCCCTATCGTTCGAGAACAGGACACAGCAGAACGCATACAGAAGAACATTTCATTGTATTTACAACAATGCATCAGATTACAAGAATATACAGAGTATAAACAAATAAATATTACACAGAAATATCAGAGATTTAAATTACATTTAAATACATAGCAGCGGAAAATAATACAATACACAACTAGAAGTAGATATACGGATACAAAGCTTTCCGGATATCGTTCCAGCTGTAAACCAAGATCCTGTGAATAAAAATCTGCAAAACCAAAACTACTAGCTGCCCGTGTCAAAATAAGGGCACCCAGAGTTTAGGTTAAAACAATAAACTCCAGGTCAGTCATGTGACTGGTGTGAGAACTAAAACAGTTAATCTTTATTTTTAAAGCTAGGTAAATCAAGGGACCACGCCGTATAACACGGAACGGGTTTCCTCCCAAGAATACCAGTGCATAAAACAAACAGCGCAATGCTAAATAAAGAAAAATGAAGCTGTTATAAGACCCAGGTCCTATCACACAATGCAAACGCAAGCCGGGGGATAGGGTTTTCCCTTATAACAGCCAAAGAATGCTGGATATGTTTAAAACAAATCATTTGATACTATTATAAGTGCATAGTGTATAAAACAACTTCAAATCATAAGTATCAATCATAGGCGGCATGAGCGCCCCATCCCACTATGTCGCCATATATAGGATTACAACAAAAACCGCAAATGTCACGTATTTGGAAATTGGATTTCCGTCTATGAACCGAGGCAAAAGATAGTCCTCAACCGTTTTCGTGACTCTCTAGCCCGAGCCACAGGGTCAGAGCGCATCGACCCTTGGATCGTCAGGGCCGGTCCACCGATGTGGATTAAAATGCCTGAACACTACGTTTCCCCGCCCTTTGGGGCGTAAGCGAGCCAACTAAATGACTCCATCGGTTCGAGAACGACCGATCAATCCGAGGCGCCTCGCAACAGCAACAACCACATAAGTCAAACTCGTCAGGGCGTGTAAAACCACTGACGCCACTTCTAACTAGAAAGAAACGCAAGTCCTCCCTGAGGTCCGTCTCCCGTTTTTGGTTCATACCGGGTGTGAAACACGCGAGGTAAACGTTACACAAAGCTACGCCACAAAGGCCGTGCTTTGATCATCACCACAAGACTTTGCTTTTCAACAGAAGCCTCGATCAATTGCCACTTAGGCATGCCACACAGGCAAACCATCCTATGCAACCGATATCAGTCACACAGAATGAAATCCGATGTCAGACACACAGTCCATTTACAAGTCCGTTCTGGGTCTGAACGAAGCCGGAGGCACCTAGTACCCCGCATATCCATCGATCTCCAAGTACGTCTGGACGATCACTAACTGTTTCCATCTTCTTGGGTGTACAGCCCAATCAAGATCATCAGTTATCACCCAAACGACGTGAAGACCTCCGGTCTTCGACCATCGTCTTCATCTTCGACTTATCGTCGTATCAGTTATTCAGAATGGGATAAACCCGGTCTTTCCGAATAACTTGCGTATATATTATAAAAGTGTTACACAAACACAACATCCGCCTCATTCCAATTCATTAGTCACTAACCGTAAATTAATCAAGAGAATAATTTCCCAAACATTAACCCCGAAGGCCGAAACCAACATCAGATCAATATCCAGGAAACCCTTCTGCTTAGCTAACCGACAGTTAGTTTCTAAATTTCACATTCATAGGGAAAGGTTCCCATAAATTTTATCAAAGATAAATTCTTGAATTTATTCTTTAATCTACTTTTGAATATCAATTCAAACTAGTCGGGATTAGCGAACCTTAGCGAAGTAATCATTTGTTTTAATTTCCCAATCCCAACCTATTCATCCCATGAAGTAAAACTGGTAATACTTCATATCTAACACCACAGTGTTATCGGTAAATTCAATTACCATTTCACGTTCAAATCTAATTAAAGATTTAACTATCGCCTGGAGCAAAACTGGTGATACTCCATTTTCGATCATTTCAATCTAATTAAAGATTCATTAAAACTCCACTTAGTTTTAATCTTCGACTGGGTTAAAGAATCAGTGTCATTTAAAACACGGTTCACGATAAACCCAAAATCCCATTCATTAATTATCGGGTTAAAGAACAAGTGCTATTTAAAAACACTGTTCACGATAAACCCAAAAATCAATACCAATTCAATTCCAATTAAATATTATTTAATTGGTACACTTCATTAAATCTAAATAAAAAGATTTAATCTTTTCTCAACTGGGTTCAAGAACAGTGTTAGTGAAGACACCATTCACGACAAACCCAAATCACATTCATTAATTATCGGGTTAAAGAACAAGTGTTATTTAAAACATTGTTCACGATAAACCCAAAAATCAATATCAATTCAATTCCAATTAAATATTATTTAATTGGTACACTTCATTAAATCTAAATAAAAAGATTTAATCTTTTCTCAACTGGGTTCAAGAACAGTGTTAGTGAAGACACCATTCACGACAAACCCAAATCACATTTGATATTCAATATAAGGCTCTGAATAGAAAATATATCGGCTTATATTCAATATCAAATTCTACGATTAACAAATGTCGTATTGAAAATAACGATATAAATATATATCTTTCAAATTTCCGTAACAACATCCGTATAATCCCGAAATCCAACATCGAAATATTCCGAAGACAATTTCGATTCAAATCCACTCCAATGCAATCATTGGAAATTTTGGTTATTTTCAAAACCCTTTTCGAATTCAATTTATTTATTTAAAAATAAATAGAATTATATTTCTAGTTCAAAACTAGTTCATTTCGATAAAAATCTATTTTTATCTTTTCAAATATGGAGTTTTTCATCCCAAATCTTCACAAATCATTTCTTATGATTTTACACAAATTATTACTATTTTTAATAATTTTATCAAGGCCCGTACAGTCGATTTCCATCAATGGTCATCGAACTGCACTTACATCGACCTTTTTCGAATTTGATTTGGACGTATCTCCAAATCCAACCGTTAGATTTCAAATTTCTAATATTCGTTAGAAAGCTCTTTTCGATACGAACCCAACGGTTCCGATTTTAGGAGAATCCGACGGTCGGATCTCCCGTAATGTCCGTTTGAAATAAATGGTCGAAATTCGCGAACTGCCGCGGCGCGGCGCGTTCTATTCAGGCCATTATATTATATATATAATATATATAATATATATTTCGTCGATTTCTATTTAAAAACGAATTATATAAATAGTTTTAAAATTCGTTTCAAAATCTATTTCAGCTTCCATTTCAATTCAAAGCAAAATTGAATTCTTCTTTATAAATTCGTTTCAAAGTTCATTTCTATTCAATTCAAATTTCAATTCAATTTGAATTCATTTCAATCCACTTCATTTCGACATCGTTTTCAATTCAATTCATTTCGAAATCGTTTTCAATTCAATTCATTTCGAAATCGTTTTCAATTCAATTCATTTCGAAATCGTTTTAAAATTCAATTCATTTCGAAATCGTTTTAAAATCGATATAAATATCGTTTACGTCAAAATGGCGTCAATCTAATCAACACGGCTTCATAAATTTCTATTTTCAAATATTCTATTTCAAATATTTCCTTTTTCAAAATAGTTGTTATTATCAAAATATTTCGTTCAACACATGACCAATCTCAATGAATGAGTACTGTCAACACATGAACGTTTATTTTATAATATTCTTTATTTTCTAAACTGGAATGAGGCCCAATCAATTACCATATAAAGTTAATTATATGGATTTTCATACATCACATGTATATAATAGCATTGAAAAATAATCAACCATCAACCAAAGTGCACTACACTGTATAAGCATCAAATATAGATATCTAACGCTTATAACAGCCTGTCAATCAACCGATCGACATATTTAATCTATCAGGATGAGTGAACTTCATATTTCATCCCAACACCCGTGTAGGGTTTCAAACAATCAAACAAATATTTTATTTGTGCAGTTGGGCGATGTGTAAAATTTATCGACCCAATTAATGTCAGTCAAATCAGTGTACATAAACAAACCGTCTGGTTTGTAAATGAATATTTCATTTATTCACTTTCACGTTAAAAATTATATTTTTAACGATAAAACATTTTATTCTAACCTATGAATTTCTATTCAGTTCATTATTTAAATAAAATGATATTTTCATTTTTCTAACATATTTTAGAAAATTTCGGCGGCATAACGGCACGATACTAGAAACGGGACAAGGCCTAGCCTTATCCCCGGTCTAGTGAAGGCCCACGCCATTCACACATCAATCAAATCAATTCGTTATGCAAACCACAAACTTTGGAGTAAGGGTCTAACCTAGCCTTACTCCTTCGCCTTATAACGGCGCACGTCTAATCCTAACCAATTTATCGATTCGATTTTTCACACCACAAACCACATTCAAACCAATATCGCAATCAATCACCAAACAGTCAAACAAACAAGTCCATGGTCTGTGGACGGGTGTCGGGTGCTACTAAGCACCGTCTGCATCCTAGTATATATATAACTAAAAATAAATAAATTGAAAGGTGAGAAATTCTCACATATAGCTATCCAGCTCCACGGCACTTCATCGATAGAAATCTTCGTCGCTATCGCATCTTCGTCACCTAGTTGTCCGCTTTCACTACATATGTAAAAATCGAATTTTTACTTCGCTTTTCAATATATAAAAATCGAATTTTTATTTCAAAGTTCAATATATAAAAATCGAATTTTTATTTCAAAGTTCAATATATAAAAATCCTATTTTTCTATCGAAGTTCAATATATAAAAATCCTATTTTTCTATCGAAGTTCAATATATAAAAATCCTATTTTTCTATCGAAGTTCAATATATAAAAATCCTATTTTTCTATCGAAGTTCAATATATAAAAATCCTATTTTTCTATCGAAGTTCAATATATAAAAATCCTATTTTTCTATCGAAGTTCAATATATAAAAATCCTATTTTCAAACAAGGTATGTTTTTTTCTATTTTCAAACAAGGTATGTTTTTTTCTATTTTCAAACAAGGTATGTTTTTTTTTCTATTTTCAAACAAGGTATGTTTTTTCTATTTTCAAACAAGGTATGTTTTTTTTTCTATTTTCAAACAAGGTATGTTTTTTTCTATTTTCAAACAAGGTATGTTTTTTTTTCTATTTTCAAACAAGGTATGTTTTTTTCTATTTTCAAACAAGGTATGTTTTTTTTCTATTTTCAAACAAGGTATGTTTTTTTTTCTATTTTCAAACAAGGTATGTTTTTTTCTATTTTCAAACAAGGTATGTTTTTTTTCTATTTTCAAACAAGGTATGTTTTTTTCTATTTTCAAACAAGGTATGTTTTTTTTTCTATTTTCAAAACCATATCTTTTTATATTTTTAAAATTCTGAAAAATAAGTTACTGCTTATTTATTTAAAATCAGTTTTAAATCATTTAAAAATCAGTTTTCGAAAACCTAAAAATCAGTTTTTAAACTGTTAAAATAAAATAAAATAAAAACATAAACAGTATTTAATCTGTAAAATGAAAACAGTTTTATACTTTCTAAAATCAGTTTTAAATTCTTAAAAAAAAAGCAGGTTTAAATTCTTATTAAAATCAGTTTTGAAATTAGTAAAAAAAATCAGAAAAAAAATCAGCTTTTTAAATCAAAATAAAAAATAAAATACTTACTTTAATCAGAAGGGGGGGCGCTTATTCCAACGGAGGAGGGGAGGAGATGGCTGCGGTCTTCGATGGAAGAAAGGGGGGTCGGGTTGTTCGTCGTCATCGAGACGAGGTGGGGGGGGGGGGCGGCGGATCGATCGGTCTTCGTCGGCGTCAGCTTCGAGGTGGCGGCTGCTTCGCGAGGGGGAGGGCTGGATCGGCGCAAGGGTTTTTTTCTCTTTTTTTTTTTTTTTTTTAACTGAATCGGGGGGGGGGGGGGGGGCCAAAGGTTATAGGGAGAGAGGGGTTTTTTTTTTTTTTAATTTATTTAAATTTATTATTTTATTATTATTAAAAGTTGACTTTTACATACGACCTCGAAACGAGGTCCACCGCCTGTCGCCCATAGCGTTTTACCCCCATTCCGAACACAATGGGATATGTATCGTAGGCTGATTCGGCTGTTACAATCAGTTTCCGTTGAATTTACATTTAAATCACTATATTGAATTTTAAACGTGCATTTCAAATTACCGGGGTCACATACTAACTAGAAAAATTCCAGAAAAATATTTTCTAGCTTCGTATTGACGATACGGTCCTAACAAAACTAGTTTCGTCGAATTCTGAGACCGTTTGAAAAATGGCCAATTTCCAGTCGATTAAAATCAACTGAAACTGGTCAAACGCGTTTTCCTTTGCCACGCTCACATATTGATTCGGAAAATTATGAAATTTGGAATCTAGCAATAACTTGACATCACGGACCCAACAAAACTGGTTTCGTCGAAATCCGAGGTCGTTTGCAAAATGTCCATTTTTAAGGGCCTGAATTCCATAGCGACTATTCAGAATTTTCAACTGGACATATCTTTTGATTCCCACTATGAAATTTTGATTATTCGGATTCGTTCGAAAGATATTATCAATTAGATCCCATCATTTCTGGTTTCACTAAAATCCGAATTGTTTTTCACCCGGTACATTCAATTGAAGTTTGAAATCGAATTATCGAACTACCGCGCCATTTTCAATTCTATTTATAATTATATATAAATATTTATATTCTAACGACGACGTGTATAATATATACGTCGAATTATATTCAAAATAAATTTCACGTCGATTCTATTTAAAATAATCTATTTTAAATGATCAAAATTCGCTATAATCGCCAAAATAAAAATTTTAAACTGGCCCAGATTTTCCGGGTTGTTACAATCTCCCCCACTTAAAACTTTTCGTCCCCGAAAAGGAACAAAGTCGAAAGTGGTTTGATTAATCAACTCTACGCTCGATCTGGCTTCCATTCTCCAACTTTTCAGTTTCTGAGAATTTTCAAAATTTCAAAAATTTGGCTAACACCCTAAATTTTTGAAAAATTTCGCCATAACCTCCCCTGCACCGGGAGCATCGGGGAATTTCAAATAGCTTCCCCGGTCCTTCAGATCTCAAAAAGAAAAAGAAAAAGCCAAGCGGCTAGCCAATAGGCTCACAAAATCATCATCACCCAAACAAAACAGGAAATTATGTAGTAAACATGTACCTATTTGTCGGGCAAACAAATTTTATTCTCTGCTCTAGCCTCCTTGCTATGACCTGTTCAATGATATACATGTATATGCAAGCGAATGCGACTAATTTTCAATACAATTCAATATTTGATCAAATTAGGCATAATGGTTCAAAATTATCAAACAATTAAACAAGCAATACAACCATCAATCAATTAGTGAATTAGATTATCAAATTCATAACTTTGATATATATAAAGAAAATCATGTTTTGATGCCAAATCACAACAATGTATTCTAACTATACTAGTTTTGGTTCTCACACCAGTCTAATGGAAATATATAGAAAATCACACCTTCGAAACTCGAATACCAATTCTGATGATGTCTAGACTATCATCAGAATCGTCTCCGGGCGACTAGAGTGTGACTCTATATCTATCCAATATATTAAAACTTCAAATACACGTGGATCAGACGTATACGCAAAGTCTATATATACTGGACTGTCCAAAATCAATATAAACAAATTATCAAATACGAATAGTTGATTTAAATTTTCAAAACAAAAATTGTTTTCATTTGAAAAAAATATACTTTTCACACTCGTTCTAGGATACTACTGATCCCATCTCTAACGAGTCATTCTCATTGGATATTGCTAATCCAATATCTGATGAATTCTTTCGTACGGTGCTAATGTGCCTTGTTCTCTGCTTTGTAAACCAAAGCTCTGATACCAACTGTGACGGCAAGGAATCTCGCTCGGTCCGAACCAGTCGCTAAACCGACCCAGACCGCTCGAAACGCCCTATCGTTCGAGAACAGGACACAGCAGAACGCATACAGAAGAACATTTCATTGTATTTACAACAATGCATCAGATTACAAGAATATACAGAGTATAAACAAATAAATATTACACAGAAATATCAGAGATTTAAATTACATTTAAATACATAGCAGCGGAAAATAATACAATACACAACTAGAAGTAGATATACGGATACAAAGCTTTCCGGATATCGTTCCAGCTGTAAACCAAGATCCTGTGAATAAAAATCTGCAAAACCAAAACTACTAGCTGCCCGTGTCAAAATAAGGGCACCCAGAGTTTAGGTTAAAACAATAAACTCCAGGTCAGTCATGTGACTGGTGTGAGAACTAAAACAGTTAATCTTTATTTTTAAAGCTAGGTAAATCAAGGGACCACGCCGTATAACACGGAACGGGTTTCCTCCCAAGAATACCAGTGCATAAAACAAACAGCGCAATGCTAAATAAAGAAAAATGAAGCTGTTATAAGACCCAGGTCCTATCACACAATGCAAACGCAAGCCGGGGGATAGGGTTTTCCCTTATAACAGCCAAAGAATGCTGGATACGTTTAAAACAAATCATTTGATACTATTATAAGTGCATAGTGTGTAAAACAACTTCAAATCATAAGTATCAATCATAGGCGGCATGAGCGCCCCATCCCACTATGTCGCCATATATAGGATTACAACAAAAACCGCAAATGTCACGTATTTGGAAATTGGATTTCCGTCTATGAACCGAGGCAAAAGATAGTCCTCAACCGTTTTCGTGACTCTCTAGCCCGAGCCACAGGGTCAGAGCGCATCGACCCTTGGATCGTCAGGGCCGGTCCACCGATGTGGATTAAAATGCCTGAACACTACGTTTCCCCGCCCTTTGGGGCGTAAGCGAGCCAACTAAATGACTCCATCGGTTCGAGAACGACCGATCAATCCGAGGCGCCTCGCAACAGCAACAACCACATAAGTCAAACTCGTCAGGGCGTGTAAAACCACTGACGCCACTTCTAACTAGAAAGAAACGCAAGTCCTCCCTGTGGTCCGTCTCCCGTTTTTGGTTCATACCGGGTGTGAAACACGCGAGGTAAACGTTACACAAAGCTACGCCACAAAGGCCGTGCTTTGATCATCACCACAAGACTTTGCTTTTCAACAGAAGCCTCGATCAATTGCCACTTAGGCATGCCACACAGGCAAACCATCCTATGCAACCGATATCAGTCACACAGAATGAAATCCGATGTCAGACACACAGTCCATTTACAAGTCCGTTCTGGGTCTGAACGAAGCCGGAGGCACCTAGTACCCCGCATATCCATCGATCTCCAAGTACGTCTGGACGATCACTAACTGTTTCCATCTTCTTGGGTGTACAGCCCAATCAAGATCATCAGTTATCACCCAAACGACGTGAAGACCTCCGGTCTTCGACCATCGTCTTCATCTTCGACTTATCGTCGTATCAGTTATTCAGAATGGGATAAACCCGGTCTTTCCGAATAACTTGCGTATATATTATAAAAGTGTTACACAAACACAACATCCGCCTCATTCCAATTCATTAGTCACTAACCGTAAATTAATCAAGAGAATAATTTCCCAAACATTAACCCCGAAGGCCGAAACCAACATCAGATCAATATCCAGGAAACCCTTCTGCTTAGCTAACCGACAGTTAGTTTCTAAATTTCACATTCATAGGGAAAGGTTCCCATAAATTTTATCAAAGATAAATTCTTGAATTTATTCTTTAATCTACTTTTGAATATCAATTCAAACTAGTCGGGATTAGCGAACCTTAGCGAAGTAATCATTTGTTTTAATTTCCCAATCCCAACCTATTCATCCCATGAGGTAAAACTGGTAATACTTCATATCTAACACCACAGTGTTATCGGTAAATTCAATTACCATTTCACGTTCAAATCTAATTAAAGATTTAACTATCGCCTGGAGCAAAACTGGTGATACTCCATTTTCGATCATTTCAATCTAATTAAAGATTCATTAAAACTCCACTTAGTTTTAATCTTCGACTGGGTTAAAGAATCAGTGTCATTTAAAACACGGTTCACGATAAACCCAAAATCCCATTCATTAATTATCGGGTTAAAGAACAAGTGCTATTTAAAAACACTGTTCACGATAAACCCAAAAATCAATACCAATTCAATTCCAATTAAATATTATTTAATTGGTACACTTCATTAAATCTAAATAAAAAGATTTAATCTTTTCTCAACTGGGTTCAAGAACAGTGTTAGTGAAGACACCATTCACGACAAACCCAAATCACATTCATTAATTATCGGGTTAAAGAACAAGTGTTATTTAAAACACTGTTCACGATAAACCCAAAAATCAATATCAATTCAATTCCAATTAAATATTATTTAATTGGTACACTTCATTAAATCTAAATAAAAAGATTTAATCTTTTCTCAACTGGGTTCAAGAACAGTGTTAGTGAAGACACCATTCACGACAAACCCAAATCACATTTGATATTCAATATAAGGCTCTGAATAGAAAATATATCGGCTTATATTCAATATCAAATTCTACGATTAACAAATGTCGTATTGGAAATAACGATATAAATATATATCTTTCAAATTTCCGTAACAACATCCGTATAATCCCGAAATCCAACATCGAAATATTCCGAAGACAATTTCGATTCAAATCCACTCCAATGCAATCATTGGAAATTTTGGTTATTTTCAAAACCCTTTTCGAATTCAATTTATTTATTTAAAAATAAATAGAATTATATTTCTAGTTCAAAACTAGTTCATTTCGATAAAAATCTATTTTTATCTTTTCAAATATGGAGTTTTTCATCCCAAATCTTCACAAATCATTTCTTATGATTTTACACAAATTATTACTATTTTTAATAATTTTATCAAGGCCCGTACAGTCGATTTCCATCAACGGTCATCGAACTGCACTTACAGCGACCTTTTTCGAATTTGATTTGGACGTATCTCCAAATCCAACCGTTAGATTTCAAATTTCTAATATTCGTTAGAAAGCTCTTTTCGATACGAACCCAACGGTTCCGATTTTAGGAGAATCCGACGGTCGGATCTCCCGTAATGTCCGTTTGAAATAAATGGTCGAAATTCGCGAACTGCCGCGGCGCGGCGCGTTCTATTCAGGCCATTATATTATATATATAATATATATAATATATATTTCGTCGATTTCTATTTAAAAACGAATTATATAAATAGTTTTAAAATTCGTTTCAAAATCTATTTCAGCTTCCATTTCAATTCAAAGCAAAATTGAATTCTTCTTTATAAATTCGTTTCAAAGTTCATTTCTATTCAATTCAAATTTCAATTCAATTTGAATTCATTTCAATCCACTTCATTTCGACATCGTTTTCAATTCAATTCATTTCGAAATCGTTTTCAATTCAATTCATTTCGAAATCGTTTTCAATTCAATTCATTTCGAAATCGTTTTAAAATTCAATTCATTTCGAAATCGTTTTAAAATCGATATAAATATCGTTTACGTCAAAATGGCGTCAATCTAATCAACACGGCTTCATAAATTTCTATTTTCAAATATTCTATTTCAAATATTTCCTTTTTCAAAATAGTTGTTATTATCAAAATATTTCGTTCAACACATGACCAATCTCAATGAATGAGTACTGTCAACACATGAACGTTTATTTTATAATATTCTTTATTTTCTAAACTGGAATGAGGCCCAATCAATTACCATATAAAGTTAATTATATGGATTTTCATACATCACATGTATATAATAGCATTGAAAAATAATCAACCATCAACCAAAGTGCACTACACTGTATAAGCATCAAATATAGATATCTAACGCTTATAACAGCCTGTCAATCAACCGATCGACATATTTAATCTATCAGGATGAGTGAACTTCATATTTCATCCCAACACCCGTGTAGGGTTTCAAACAATCAAACAAATATTTTATTTGTGCAGTTGGGCGATGTGTAAAATTTATCGACCCAATCAATGTCAGTCAAATCAGTGTACATAAACAAACCGTCTGGTTTGTAAATGAATATTTCATTTATTCACTTTCACGTTAAAAATTATATTTTTAACGATAAAACATTTTATTCTAACCTATGAATTTCTATTCAGTTCATTATTTAAATAAAATGATATTTTCATTTTTCTAACATATTTTAGAAAATTTCGGCGGCATAACGGCACGATACTAGAAACGGGACAAGGCCTAGCCTTATCCCCGGTCTAGTGAAGGCCCACGCCATTCACACATCAATCAAATCAATTCGTAATGCAAACCACAAACTTTGGAGTAAGGGTCTAACCTAGCCTTACTCCTTCGCCTTATAACGGCGCACGTCTAATCCTAACCAATTTATCGATTCGATTTTTCACACCACAAACCACATTCAAACCAATATCGCAATCAATCACCAAACAGTCAAACAAACAAGTCCATGGTCTGTGGACGGGTGTCGGGTGCTACTAAGCACCGTCTGCATCCTAGTATATATATAACTAAAAATAAATAAATTGAAAGGTGAGAAATTCTCACATATAGCTATCCAGCTCCACGGCACTTCATCGATAGAAATCTTCGTCGCTATCGCATCTTCGTCACCTTCGTTGTCCGCTTTCACTACATATGTAAAAATCGAATTTTTACTTCGCTTTTCAATATATAAAAATCGAATTTTTATTTCAAAGTTCAATATATAAAAATCGAATTTTTATTTCAAAGTTCAATATATAAAAATCCTATTTTTCTATCGAAGTTCAATATATAAAAATCCTATTTTTCTATCGAAGTTCAATATATAAAAATCCTATTTTTCTATCGAAGTTCAATATATAAAAATCCTATTTTTCTATCGAAGTTCAATATATAAAAATCCTATTTTTCTATCGAAGTTCAATATATAAAAATCCTATTTTTCTATCGAAGTTCAATATATAAAAATCCTATTTTCAAACAAGGTATGTTTTTTTCTATTTTCAAACAAGGTATGTTTTTTTCTATTTTCAAACAAGGTATGTTTTTTTTCTATTTTCAAACAAGGTATGTTTTTTCTATTTTCAAACAAGGTATGTTTTTTTTTCTATTTTCAAACAAGGTATGTTTTTTTCTATTTTCAAACAAGGTATGTTTTTTTTTCTATTTTCAAACAAGGTATGTTTTTTTCTATTTTCAAACAAGGTATGTTTTTTTTCTATTTTCAAACAAGGTATGTTTTTTTTTCTATTTTCAAACAAGGTATGTTTTTTTCTATTTTCAAACAAGGTATGTTTTTTTTCTATTTTCAAACAAGGTATGTTTTTTTCTATTTTCAAACAAGGTATGTTTTTTTTTCTATTTTCAAAACCATATCTTTTTATATTTTTAAAATTCTGAAAAATAAGTTACTGCTTATTTATTTAAAATCAGTTTTAAATCATTTAAAAATCAGTTTTCGAAAACCTAAAAATCAGTTTTTAAACTGTTAAAATAAAATAAAATAAAAACATAAACAGTATTTAATCTGTAAAATGAAAACAGTTTTATACTTTCTAAAATCAGTTTTAAATTCTTAAAAAAAAAGCAGGTTTAAATTCTTATTAAAATCAGTTTTGAAATTAGTAAAAAAAATCAGAAAAAAAATCAGCTTTTTAAATCAAAATAAAAAATAAAATACTTACTTTAATCAGAAGGGGGGGCGCTTATTCCAACGGAGGAGGGGAGGAGATGGCTGCGGTCTTCGATGGAAGAAAGGGGGGTCGGGTTGTTCGTCGTCATCGAGACGAGGTGGGGGGGGGGGGGGGGCGGATCGATCGGTCTTCGTCGGCGTCAGCTTCGAGGTGGCGGCTGCTTCGCGAGGGGGAGGGCTGGATCGGCGCAAGGGTTTTTTTCTCTTTTTTTTTTTAACTGAATCGGGGGGGGGGGGGGGGCAAAGGTTATAGGGAGAGAGGGGTTTTCTTTTTTTTTTTAATTTATTTAAATTTATTATTTTATTATTATTAAAAGTTGACTTTTACATACGACCTCGAAACGAGGTCCACCGCCTGTCGCCCATAGCGTTTTACCCCCATTCCGAACACAATGGGATATGTATCGTAGGCTGATTCGGCTGTTACAATCAGTTTCCGTTGAATTTACATTTAAATCACTATATTGAATTTTAAACGTGCATTTCAAATTACCGGGGTCACATACTAACTAGAAAAATTCCAGAAAAATATTTTCTAGCTTCGTATTGACGATACGGTCCTAACAAAACTAGTTTCGTCGAATTCTGAGACCGTTTGATAAATGGCCAATTTCCAGTCGATTAAAATCAACTGAAACTGGTCAAACGCGTTTTCCTTTGCCACGCTCACATATTGATTCGGAAAATTATGAAATTTGGAATCTAGCAATAACTTGACATCACGGACCCAACAAAACTGGTTTCGTCGAAATCCGAGGTCGTTTGCAAAAATGTCCATTTTTAAGGGCCTGAATTCCATAGCGACTATTCAGAATTTTCAACTGGACATATCTTTTGATTCCCACTATGAAATTTTGATTATTCGGATTCGTTCGAAAGATATTATCAATTAGATCCCATCATTTCTGGTTTCACTAAAATCCGAATTGTTTTTCACCCGGTACATTCAATTGAAGTTTGAAATCGAATTATCGAACTACCGCGCCATTTTCAATTCTATTTATAATTATATATAAATATTTATATTCTAACGACGACGCGTATAATATATACGTCGAATTATATTCAAAATAAATTTCACGTCGATTCTATTTAAAATAATCTATTTTAAATGATCAAAATTCGCTATAATCGCCAAAATAAAAATTTTAAACTGGCCCAGATTTTCCGGGTTGTTACAGCTTCACTGATCCTCAGCAAGCTTAAATGAAAACAAAATCTCCTCTTTCAAAGTAAAATAAAAATATGAAACAGAAGCGTATAATCTTGGATTCCTTTTATTTGTTGAGCCTCAAACTTCAGTTCGATATCAAAAGGGGGGTTCGAATTCTCTGTTCGGATGCCAGGGAGGAGGCTGTCAATTGGATCGTTCTGGTGAGGGAAGAAAGGGAGCATGAAGTTGTTGTAATGGTGCTTTTCTGGGTGCGCGAGTTGCTGCTTGGCAACACGACTTGGAATGAAGAGATGAGTTGTTGTGTAGTGACTAGGCGCTGGAATAGGAGGGGAGTATTGATGGCTGTATTCACGTGAGTATGGGGGATGACTTGGTAAGTGGTTATACTAAAGTGATTAAGTAATGACATGGTGATGTTTTTATGTACTGATGTTGGGTATTTGAGGTGGGGAAATAGATGGATACGCGTGGATATTGGAGTGTGTTTCGGTAAATACGAAAGGGTGGTGTGTGGGTTTAGTTGAAGGAGGCAACAGTGAAGGGAATAAAAGGAAAGGGATTGTGGTGAGCAAACATGAATATGGTATTATAACTGCTGCGTTTAAGTGGGAAGTTGGTTATGAAAACTAATAGCAGATTTATGATGTTTGGTTTGGTTATTTCCTGTAGTGTGATGTGAAGTCTAGTGACGCATTTTAAATGGTTGGTGCAAGCGTGGTGGCAAGGTGATCACTGAATGGAGTATTGGACAGTGAAACAAATGGTGGTGTTAGTTATGGAAATAATCGAGAAAGAGAGTATCTGGGTCGGAGCAAGGAATTGAAATGGGAAAGTTTGGTAAAGGTCATGACAATGGTGAGTGAAGGCATGGGCTCGGACATGAACCAGAGAAAAGAACGAAAGTAGATCCTTAATCACGGCTTATAACTGATGATAACGATAATTATAAATTTAGTTATAATAATAATTATTATTAAATTATTTAATAACGTGTTATTTCAATTTAAAAACTTATATCAAGCATGTATATATTTCCTATGCTAACTGAATCCAACGAAAACAATCACATTGGGATCGTAACGGAGAAATCTATGTATGGAATTGTTGTGGCGGAGATCAGAACTAAAGGAATTTCGTAATAAAATCAAATGCCTATTTGATTTTAAACGAAACAAAGCAAAATCGTCGACTGCAAAACAAGGTGAGTAAACTCACTAAACTCTGACTCGTTTATATTTTTATATAAACGAGTTTTAAATTTGTTTTATACTATGTGATAGTTGTTTGGATGAATGGTTGATTGATTGGTTGAAATAGTTATGTCGTTGATCGATCACTGGTTCTGTTTACTATGATATTTCACATTTACATGATAAAAATGTTGATTAACATCTGTGGATGCAGGAAAACAGGTTGGAGGGACCCAACTGGGTTCCTCAACAATTACATTATTGTTTTCATATTGCGTTATATGATGTGATATGTATTCTATGATTTATTTTGTTGTCACTGGCTCTATAAATTTTAGTATTTAAATACTATAAAAAAAATTCGAATATGGGAAAAGCAGATTGGGATTTAAAAAGAAAATTTATTTCCAAAAATAGAAGTTTACTTTCAAATAAAATTGAAAGTAGAAATCTGTTTAAATGAATAAATCATGAAGTTTTTTATAAATGAGTTTGTAATTTAAGTGAATTATTTATCATTGGATAAATTGAAAGATAAACTCAAATTTGAATTTATATAAAAAGTGGAAAATCTGTTTTTTAACAAATATTTGAAAACATCGATTTTAGCGTTGTAGTTATAATAAATGTTTTGTAAATCCTAACCAGCGATTTTAACGCTGCTGGTATAATAAACGTTTTGAAAATTTAAACAGCGATTTTAACGCTATTGATTTAATAAATGTTCTATAATTTTAGACAGCGAAGCAATGTTTTATAAATCAAATATTTGGAAACAGCGATTATAATGCTACCGTTACAATCAATATTTTTCTGTAAAGGAAGTGTGTTCTTAGATCGAATCCGAGAGTCACATAAGCGACGGTTTGTTAAAGTTGTGAGCTTTGACAATTTCAAAGTTGAGAATATGGTTCAATTATGGTCTGAGAGGTCATTATACCCCAACTTGATTGACTTCATGATAGATGGAGGAATGGTTAAGGTTCGATGGTGAAACTTGGTTAAGCAATATGGTCAGCTAATAAATGATTAGTGGGTTGAGTTATAATAATGATGTTTTATAACATCGCGTTAAATTTGAAATGTTTTCCAAAATAAAATGAGAGATATTTTCTACACATAGAAAATGAAATAAATTGTCAACGAGGAATTAAGTGACAGGAATTGGAAATAATAATTTAATAAGGAACTAAATAAAAAGGGGGCTGAGTTTTGTTTGAGGCTTGATCGGTAGGATTTTTAATTGGAAATAGGACCGTTGATTTTATGGGTGTTTCTTTGATAATTAAATCACCGACTATCAAAGTTTTATTTTATTTTATACCTCCATTGTCAGTATGGAGAGACCGCGATCAGATTTAATATCTGAAAACCACTCTGTATTGGTATAAGGGTTATGAATCAACTTATTGAAGACGGAGTAAAGTGCAAGGGCTGTTCGGTTAATCCTAGGTAGAAATTGCCTAAGATGGATTAATAGAACAGTGCCTTCGGTTTGTCCAGACCCCGGATAACTTATAAGGATGAGTGTCTGACAGAGCATTTCCAAAGGGATTACGTTCGTTGATTCCTTCAAACATACGAAGTTGGTGGAACAGAAGGGAAACTTCTTTAGCCTAACAAATTGAGTATTTTTGTGGGAATCAATTAGTGATTTCCGATGGATCTAACGATGTGGCATTCAAAGTGAATGGTGGCCAGATGTCCTGGAATTAAACCTCTAGCCTCACAACCCGGAATTTGACAAAAATCGGGCAGGCAGCATGGCTATGTGGGTCGCTCCCATGAGGATGTATAATCACCCATCTAGAGAAATTTTACTTTGCTTCTTTAATCTATCGATGTTGTCCATTTTGGGAAACGGTTGCTGGTCCCAATAGTTGGTGATATACATTCGATACACTCAAGCGAAATAAGTGTCGGTCATGTGTGGGCCGGGTTGCAAGAAGTTCTTGTTGAACCCAGTGTATTCGCCTCTAGAGATACATTATCGGCAGGTGGTCCCATACCTTATCATGTTGGAAATCCAATCTCCAATAAGCGCCCTGCGGTTTTTGATTTTATATTATATATGGAGCTTGAGATGCAAGCGTTCCTCTAGATTCTATTTATTTGATGTAGACACTATTATAATATCACCAGATTTGATATCAAAATATTTTTGGTTATCGTAAGGTAAAAACCATCCGTGTTTATGTGTGGATCGGTCTTACGATTATCATTTCTTTTGAAAGGATTTTGAAAGTTAAACAAATGGTTGGAGTTTACTCACGCCAGTCCCATGACTGACCCAAAATTTATTTTGTTTGTTTTCCTTAAACTCTTGGGTGCCCAAATTTTTATGGGCAGTCAAATTGTCAGGATTTTTCAGATTCACTTGGAGGAGCTCAAAGCAGGAGGCTTCACCAGTCAGCTATAGATTATCATATTTTCCGCTGTGTACTATGTTGTATCTAGAAGCAGATGTTTATAACTATTCCAGGGATAACCGTTGTGCTTTGATAATGGTATGTATATGCAGTTACTGATTTGTATTTCAAAGTTTATGTTATCTAATATAATTTATTTATTCCGCTGTGAGTTTGTGATCTTCGTTTTCTTCTATTCTAATATTTCTTTCTTTCTATTTCTCATCCTCTAACTTCTTTCTAATAATGATTCGTATTTCTATGCAATTTGGGTTAGACATGTGGTGTAACTAGTCAACTCAAAGGGTATGGATATTTGGGCCATTACATTCCACGTCAACTGCCAAAATGTCACATGTCACGTTAGCTGCACATGTGTTACATGCCACATCAACTGTCTATGTTGCACCACTTAAGCTGTGGGCCCCAAGTGTCGTACCATTGTAGAATTAATAATATTGCACTTGATGCAACACCACAATACCATCTAATGCAACACCATAACACTGTAATGCAACACCACAACACCATCTAATGAGACACCACAGCACTGTAATGCAACAACTGAAAAAAATCAATTGCAACACCAGAAAAAATCAGCTGCAACTGTAATACAACCCTATAATTACAAATTTTGCAGTACATATATACAATCCAAAACATTGTACTACATTCGTACATACATAGCAAAATATTCATACAATAAATCCTCCCAAAACATTCATCACCAGACTCAGACCAGCCAATTATACATTCCAACTCACTAAGTGTCATCACCAACACATACCATAAGTGCCGTTACCAAAACATAACATAAGTGCCATCACGAACACATACCACAAGTGCCATAATTTAAAAGTACAATTCAAATATTTCACAAGTGCTAACACATACCATCCAAATACTTCATTCAGTTGCCAAGGTTGCAGGAGTACCAATGTCATCTTCATCACTTGTTGTGGTGACACAAAGGTCTCCGACATCTACATTAAGATCTGGATAAGCTTCACCTAGCTTTTTTAATACCCATGACACGTTCTCTTTCACTTTGATGTTCACCTTTTCCAAATCCACCTCAAGCTCTTGCCATTTTTTTGGTCAGCTCTTACACATAACTGTCTGAAGAACCAGGACTTGTTGGAGACTTTTCAGCCATTTTACCTCGCCTTCCTACAAGCCAGTTCCGTGTATGGCTCTTCCCACCAAAGACAAGTGCATCTGGCTCAGAAATGTTTCTTGCATCCATCATTGCTTGAATTTTTGCCTACAAAATGAAAACCAGGCAAGCATATAAACAGACAGCTGGCAGGAACGAATTTGTTAATACAGCTGGTTTTCTTTCAAACCAACTATGTGTTCGATTTAATAAGCAGCTCCAACAAACGTACAATGTGTCAATTATACTGACACAAGTATTGATTCATTATTGATCTTGGGTCAAATACTTTATATAAGATACTCAATAAAATTTATTAACAAAAGTGGTTATCATTAAAACATATAAATGAAAATATGGAAGTTTCATCTGCAATGTGGTCATCTTTAAAACTAACTATTAAGTTGCTATTTCAATATCTAATGTACTTACGTACTTGGCCTTTAGTTCATCCATGTTAGTCTTGTAAGTTCTTCCTGGTTCTCGTTTATACATTTCCAAATAGACCAAGGCAGCAGATGGGGTGGCCTTTCCCGGGTCCTTCTTTCTCTGTCAGTATTAGGATTATCAAAAATTAAACAGAATTGTAAACATTCAATGTTAAGAATTTACAAATCTAGCTGCTGCCTATGAGCATTGTGACAATGATATAAAATATAATTCAATGATATAACAAATTAAAATTATCATGTGGCCAATTCAACTCAATCATAAAAAAAAAAACTTAAGTTCAGAAAACACATACTATCTGTTCTTTGGATACTTCATGAGTTTTGGGACCCATGGTATATGTCTTACTTAATAAATTAAATGCGCAGAATTAGTCTCAGCTAGGGCCTGAAAATCCAAAAAAAAAAAATAGCACTAAAAAGGATAATGCAAACTACTAATGGAAAGTTTAATACTAAACAAGATAATGCGAACTACTAATGAAAAGATTAGCAATAAACAAGATAATGTGAACTACTAAACATTATACAAATGTGCATATCATTAATTTATTTTATTTATTTATTCCATCTGTTGCATGATTATTAAACTAGCACTGAACAAGAAAAGATTAGCATTAAACAAGAAAATGTGAATATCATTAATTTATTTTATTTATTTATTCCATCTGTTGCATGATTATTTATTTAGCATTATACAAATTAACTTTCTTTTGTGGTCGCATTAAAGCCGTACCTGAACTGCTTCATCCCCCCAGTATTCCAAGAGCATTTTAAAAATCCTCCAACGGAATTGTATTGGGCCTATTCACAAGCTTTTTCTCATCAGTTGAATATTTTTTATAATACCTTGCTTTCATACGAGACTTGTACTGCCTCTAAGAGTCATTAAGTGTGTTCAAGACCTGCTTTTGTCCCTCTTCCGGAATGACATACCTAGCCTACAAAATATCAAACATAAAATTCATAAAACAAACTAATTAATTAAAACCAAACATTTAGGAAGTCGGTTGAACTATGGTTTAGGGTGACAGATATTACCAGAGCATATTTCAACATTTGTCGCTTTAATTGATCAGGAACAACATGCCAATTGATAAGAGACACATTATCATATGCTATTGTCCCAAGAAAATTGCTTAACTACATAATATTATCAAATACAAGCTGACCATCCTCATTCAACTCAATGACTACTTTATCATCGGGGGTTTAAGCATGCACCTTGGTCATTTTTGACTTCCCTCTAGGGTTTTTTTGGACCTTGTACTTTAATACCAGGTTCGAAAAAATGAATATAAAATTAATGTATGGCATTATAGAAACATAATATGCATGCAAAACTTAAAATAGATACACTCAACAGTGCTGTGCAGTGCGGTGCACGTACAAAGAAACATTGTACTTGTACCTGCTTTGTAATATCCCTGATTTTAACTATTTTATAATGAACATTTAAATTTATTTAAATGTTGAATTAGAAATATAAATTAATTTTTATATAGAATTTATTGATTCAGTAATCGATATGCGATTAAATTTAGAAATAATGAATTATCGTAATACGAGAACGATGAACAATTGAATTCAGAGTTAAAACTGAATAGAAACGATTCAATCGATTAATATAGATTCTATTAGAATTAGAACGATAATAATTATTTATTAATTTAAATTATTTGAAACCAATTTGTATTTTATATCGATTTAATATTGTTATTTCATATTGAAATTCAGAATATGTACCGTTGAGTTCAGATGAGCGTATGACATTGGAAAACGTCGGTCGTTATTAATAAGGATTCAGAACCGCAAAATATAGAATTAAATAGGATAGGATCAAGATCAATTCAAAATAAAAATAAAAATAATAATATAATGTACATCATCCACCCTACATTCTAAACGAAGCCGTCCTATCTTTTTAAAACCCATGCCTATATTGTCCCTCTCCTTCCAGGCAAAGAAAACAGCACCCTAAACTGTTGGAAACGCAGACCTACGGCTTCGAGCTGCAAAAATTGTTTTCCATCTTCAAAATCAAGGAGACAACGATTTAACGGAGGAGTACTTTTGTCTCCTCTTCACCATTATAAAACCATGTTTTCCATTTTCATTTTGCTCATCTCAGAGAAAACCGAAGCCTCCATCGTTTATTCCTTCAAACAAGAAAATCGAAAGCAGTCCACTATATATAAAAAAAAGGATTTTGAAATTGAAAATCGCGAATCAATCGGAATCGCGATAGGGGTCATGTAGTTTCTCTAAAGTTCGATTTTTGGCCGCGGCTTAGGGTTCGAAAGCACGATTCAATTCAGAGGCATCGGAGTCCTTGTGGTTGGTCTGAGGAGGTACCCGATCCCCTATAGAAGTCGACAGTGATAGATGGTCGGGGTTCGATCACCTCAGGTGGCGTTGGTGGCAAATTGGGACATCCTGGTTCGTCCGAAGTTGAGGTATGCGATGGGGTCCTCGCGATTTCGTGCGATGCGATGACCGATGAAGGCGTATTGCAGGTCGGAGGGGGTCATGAGGCGCTCGCGTATGGGAAAATGGGTTGCTGATCGATCCGTTGCCTCGATAAGGGGTTCTGACCTAGATGAAGGGTTCGACAGAGGGTTCGAAGGCGAGTATGAGCTGCGATAAATTTCTGGTAAGGCTGATGTCGGTTCTGGTGGCGGTTCACTTGGATTCAAGGAGGTGATTGATGTTTGTAAAGCATTGGGTGAAACATCAAAGAAGGATAAGGCAATTTGCGTTGATGGAAGTCTATGATTCTTGAAGAGTTTCACAGTTGGTCGACATCAGTAAGGTATTCGTTTTTCCAAGATTTAAATTACATAGAAAAGTTATTTATTTATTTTAGAAGTTAATTTAAAATTTATAAGATGTTTAATCGATAATTAAAAATTAAATCATCGTTAGGTTCAAAAACAATTTATTCGAAATGATTCGAGATGACTGGTAGCTAAGACGATATGGGAATTAATTGGATATTCAACAACTGCAATTTCGGTGAGTAAATCTCACTCACCTTTAGAATTATTTTTATTTCATTAAAAATAATTGTTTGTTGCTTGTGTGAATGCTTTCTGGTTGTTATATATATATTAGTTATTTAGGCTATATATATATATTGGGTTGATTGATTGGTTGGATTCCCGCAGTCTCATTAGCGGATGCCCGCGGTACCATAGCGGATGATTACCCTATACGCCCCACGCTATGATTAGTGGATGACCTTCTATACCGCGATATTCTGCCACGAAGCAGAATGGGTATTATTTATGTGCTAACGTCTGTGGATGCAGGGAAACAGGTTGGAGGAATCCAACAGGATTCCTCAAAAATATATTATGTTTTTGCTGTTTGTTTGATTTCATATATATTCATATATGATGTGTTAAAAATCAAATGAATGAAAATTGGTTGATTTGATTGTTTAAAATATCACTAGGGCTTGAATATTGATTTATAAAAATATCGCGGAAGGGATATTTGAGATTTAAAAGAGAAAATTCTATTTTTCTAAAATAGAATTTGAATTTAAAATGGAATAAAAATAATTAACTTGTTTTAAAAGGAATAAAACAAGTAGTTCATTTATACACAAAGTTTTAAATGAAGTGAAAGAATTATCATTGGACAATTCAAAAGTAAATTATAAGTGTGAATTTGTTAAGAGGAAATCTATTTTTCCAAAGTAGAAAATATTTATTTCAAAGGAAATTGGAAGTGATACTTTGTTTAAAAATATAAACAAGTAAAATAAAAGGGAATTTGAATAAAGAGAAATTTGGAAAGAAGTTCGAATATTTGAATTCAAATAAAATTTAAAAGAAGTTTTGAATATTTGGATTTCAAATAGAAACCCAAATGGAGTTAAATATTTAAATTCAAGTATGAATTTCAAATATAGGTATTCATAAAAAAAAAAGGATTTGAATATAGAAATTAAAGTGGAATTTAAATCAAGAAAATAAAGTATGGTATTTGAATTCAACGAGGTATAAATATGGTATTTAAATTCAAAAAGAATTTAAATATGGCATTTGAATTCAAGGAAAATTTAAATATGGAATTTGAGTCCAAGGAGAATCAATATGGAATTTGAGTTAAAAGGAGTTTTAAATACTTGGAATTCAAAAAGAGTTGGAATATTTGGGAATTCAAATAAAAGTAGAAATAAGGTTTGAATAATAGAAATTGGAAGAGAATTTCAGAATTTGAATTATATAATTCAAATGGAATTTAAAACATAGAATTTGAAATAGAATTCAAATATGGGATTTGAATATAGCAATTCAAATAGAATTTGAATAAATGAATTTGAATATAGAATTTCAAGGTAGAATTGTAATGAAATTTGAAATATCGAATTCAAGAAAATTGAATATGGTTTTGAATTTAGAATTCAAAGAAGAATTGAATATAAACTTCAAATATAATCGAAATAGAGTTTGAATATATAACTCAAATAGAATTGAATATGAAGTTTGAATAGAGATTTGAAATAGAAATTCAAGTATTGAATTTGAATATCAAATAGAAAAGGAATTGGGATTTGAAAATAGAATTCAAAAGTGAGATTGGAATTTGAATCAAGAAATTCAAATAGAGGAAAATGGAGTTTGAATATTAGAAATTCAAATGGAGTTAAAATGGAGTTGGATTCATTTTAACGAAAGTTTAAAAGTTTATATATATAAATATAAATAAAACGAACTCGCCGCAGCGCTGCAGTTCGTAAATTGGCGATTCGAACTTCAATTGAATATACAGAACTCAATTGAAGTCGAAATTCTTTGAAATAAGAAACGTCAGGACCGATTTGATAATAGCTTTCTAATGAAGGAGAAAAATCTGGATTTCATCGAATAGATTTTGAGTTATGTCAAAAATCAAATTTTCAGAAAAGCAGCGCCAGAACCATTATAAAACCATAACGGTTTGTTTAAATAAACTAAAGGATTTTAAAGAAATAAAATCCGAATTTGCCATGAGAAAAATCCAGACTTGAGTGTAAATTAAATACGAACTCAAGTGGTGTAAATGAGATGATTGTTGAAACAAAAATCATATTTTTAATTATTGATTAGAATTGACTAATTTAAAGAAATTAGTTAATGGAATTTTAGAATCGAAATTTGGGTTTTGAATCAGACAAGGGGTGTGTAAATTCATATTCGAAATCGAATATGAAACTTGAATTAGAAATGACATTCGATTGTTGTATCAACAAATTAATATATATTTGAACGTGATATGTTCAAATAACAAGTGAAATAGGCTAAGAAGCTAATTAAAGAATAAATGGGCGGAACTGAATTCAAACGATTGGTTTGAGTTGAATTGAATTGCAAACAGGTGAACATGTGTAACCAGGTTTGATATGAAGTATATGAAGATTTAAATTTATGTGCTTGACAAAAAGGTACATGTTTAATTCATATATGAGATTTTATGCGCCGTATCGGCAAGCCGCTTGGCTTTTTATTTTTATTTTTGAGATTAGAAGGACCGGGGAAGCTATTTAAAATTTCCCGATGCTCCCGATACAGGGGAGGTTATGGCAAATTTTTCCGGAAATTTAAGGAGTTAGAATATTTTTAAGAAAATTTGATAATTAGAATCAGTGTATCGATATATATAGAATTCAATAAGGAAATGAACTTAAAAATAAAACAGTATAAACAAAATGGGAAATATATATACATTTTAGAAATGGAAAATTTGTTTAATATGGTATTGATTATTCGAGTAGCAGTCTGGCCAGTTTTGAAGTTAATAATATTTTCAGTCAAGGTCTGAGTGGTAATTATACCCCAACTTGATTGATTATTATTATTGGCTGATAAATGGCAAGACTCGGTCTCGAAGATCAATGTTTAAAGAGATTCAGTCGAAGGAAGTATTTTGGGTTGTTGTAACGATGTTTTACATAACATTCGTTTTAACCCGAATAAGTGAAATTTTGGAAATAGAATAATAAATATTTCCTGAGTAGAATTAAATGAGTCGGGAAAGAGAGAAGTAATTGGAATCTTTTCCAATTATAAATAGAATATATTTTCTAAGTTTAGAAAATAAAAGAGAGCGATATATGGAAATGTTTTCCAAATAACGTATAAGGCCAATATGGTTATTGAAAATATTTGGTTAACAAATATTGATAAAGAAATGGAGAAGCAATATAATTAATGAAATATTAATTAAAGGGCTCAGTGATTTGTTTGATATGTTTGGATGAACACTTCTTTTTATTCGATAGTTAAATCACAGACTATCGAAGTTTTGACCATCGTTGTCAATATGGAGAGACCGGTTGGATTATTATCCGTGAACCACTCTGTATTGGCAGTAGCGTTGCGAATCAGATTATATCAAGATAATCGAAGATGGAGTGAAGTGCAAGGGCTTTTTCTATAAATAGAAATTGTGCCTTCGGTTTCTTTCAATCCCAGAACGAACGTAAATGGACGAATGTCTGACAGAGTATTTCCAATGATCAAATGGGTTGGTCTGTATAAATAGATATGGTTGCAACGGATTTTTTCCCTTAGCATAACATCCAGAATATTTGTGCAAACTCAACTAGTGATTAACGGATCTGACAATGTGGCATTCTAAGTGATTGTGCTATCAATGAATGGTAAGTATTCGTAGCCTCAGGCCTCAACAACCGGGAAAGGACAAAAATCGGGCAGGCAGCATGGCTATGTGGGTCGCACCCATTAGGATGTATAATCACCTATCTAGAGGTTCATTTAATTTCTTATTCTATTTGATGTTGTCCCAGTCGGGAGGCGGTTGCTGATCCCAACCGCTGGTGATATACATTCGATACACTCAAGCGAAATGAGTGGTCGGTCATGTGTGGGCCGGGTTACAAGATGTTCTTGTTGAACCCAGTGTATTCCTCTCTAGAGATACACTAGCGGAAGGTGGTTCCATACCTTGTCATATTGGAAATCCAATCTCCAATAAGTGCCATGCGGTTTATGATTTTATAATATATATGTGGAGCGTGAGATGCAAGCGTTCTGCTATTTGGTTATTTACTTGATGTAGACATTATTATAATATCACTGGATTTTCGTATCAAAGTGTTTTGGGTTATAGTAAGGTAAAAACCGTCCATGTTTATGTGTGGGCTGGTCTTACTATTATCTTTTCTTTCGAAAAGGGTTTTGAAAGTTAAACAAGTGGTTGGAGTTTACTCACACCAGTCCCATGACTGACCCAGAGTTTATTTTGTTTGTTTCCCTAAACTCTTGGGTGCCCAAATTTGTACGGGCAGTCAAGTAGTTGGGATTTTTCAGATTCACTTGGAAGAGCTGGAAGCAGGAGGCTTCACCAGTTAGATATAGACTATCATATATTCCGCTGTGTACTATGGTTGTATCTGGAAACAGGTGTTTATAACTGTTCCAGAATGGCTGTTGTGCTCTGATGATGGTATGTATGTAAAGTCACTGATTTGTATTTCAAAAGTTATGTTATAAAATATATTTTTATTCGATCCGCTGTGAGTTTTTGATCTTCGTTTTCTTCTATTCTAATATTTCTTTCTTTCTATTTCTCATCCTCTAACTTCTTTCTAATAATGATTCGTTTTTCTGTGCAATTTGGGTTGGACGTGTGGTGTTATTAGTTAATTCAGATAGCACGGATTTGCGGGTCGTTACAGTTGGTATCAGAGCTTAGGTTGAGCGAATACCTAGGCTTTGGTGGAGTTGTGCTCATTAGAGATAGGGTCAGCAGTGCCCTAGAATGAGTTGAGTGTATAGATACGAGAGAGCGTATTTGTTAGTTGATATAAAAGTTGTTTTATATTGTGTTGGCTAATCTGTTGAGTGGTTTATGAATTCTGATCGAATCGTGGGACGCCACGGAGTCGATAGGAATTTCTAAACACTTGAACAGAAGATTGAACACGATATTGTTTTAAAATGGGTGAATGAAATTATTTTACCCAAAATTTTATTTTGATATAGAAAGAATAATTTTTGAAATTATTATATTATATGGATGTGTTGATTGATATCATTATAATCAGATAAGATTATAAAAATTGAAATGGTTATTTATAACCAAACTGAATTTGTATATGAATAAAATAAACAAATGAGGTGAATCAAAATGGAACTCAGAACCAGGAGTTGAAATTTAAATCCTGGGAAGTTTGAAAATATTTCCGAAGTACATTAAAAGAATATAGCTTTGTTTTGAAAAGACCGTTTGTATAAAAATCATATTTCAATGGATTTTGAAATAGATAAAGCACTGAACTCACTTTAGTGGCTGGAAAATAATTCTGATGATGACTGCAGCTTCATCAGTATTCATTTTCGAGTTCTAAGTGACGGATTGCTACCTTAGAAAAGTTTTTGATGAAATTTGTTTGAAAGAAAACAACTTGGTTTAAAAATTCAAATGTTTTGAATTTGGGATGGTTCTAAATATATGTGTGGATATATTTATGTGATTTCAAAAAGGATTTGAATTAAAAACCCGGGAATTTCAATTCTGGAATTTAACTTAAGAAAGTTAAACAAATCGAAATGATGGAAACCAGTTAAATGAACTGAAATTGAGTATCCCCATGAAAACTGGAAGTTGTATCAGACTTGAGTTATAAAATTTGAAATACTGAGTTATAACAAAGTGAGTTTTTGAAAAGTTAACGGGTCTGTAGCATTTCTTCTGCCTTAGTAATTTCGGGGACGAAATTCTTTTAAGGGGGAAGGAATGTAATATCCCTGATTTTAACTATTTTATAATGAACATTTAAATTTATTTAAATGTTGAATTAGAAATATAAATTAATTTTTATATAGAATTTATTGATTCAGTAATCGATATGCGATTAAATTTAGAAATAATGAATTATCGTAATACGAGAACGATGAACAATTGAATTCAGAGTTAAAACTGAATAGAAACGATTCAATTGATTAATATAGATTCTATTAGAATTAGAACGATAATAATTATTTATTAATTTAAATTATTTGAAACCGATTTGTATTTTATATCGATTTAATATTGTTATTTCATATTAAAATTCTAAATATGTACCGTTGAGTTCAGATGAGCGTATGACATTGGAAAACGTCGGTCGTTATTAATAAGGATTCAGAACCGCAAAATATAGAATTAAACAGGATAGGATCAAGATCAATTCAAAATAAAAATAAAAATAATAATATAATGTACATCATCCACCCTACATTCTAAACGAAGCCGTCCTATCTTTTTAAAACCCATGCCTATATTGTCCCTCTCCTTCCAGGCAAAGAAAACAGCACCCTAAACTGTTGGAAACGCAGACCTATGGCTTCGAGCTGCAAAAATTGTTTTCCATCTTCAAAATCAAGGAGACAACGATTTAACGGAGGAGTACTTTTGTCTCCTCTTCACCATTATAAAACCATGTTTTCCATTTTCATTTTGCTCATCTCAGAGAAAACCGAAGCCTCCATCGTTTATTCCTTCAAACAAGAAAATCGAAAGCAGTCCACTATATATATAAAAAAAGGATTTTGAAATTGAAAATCGCGAATCAATCGGAATCGCGATAGGGGTCATGTAGTTTCTCTAAAGTTCGATTTTTGGCCGCGGCTTAGGGTTCGAAAGCACGATTCAATTCAGAGGCATCGGAGTCCTTGTGGTTGGTCTGAGGAGGTACCCGATCCCCTATAGAAGTCGACAGTGATAGATGGTCGGGGTTCGATCACCTCAGGTGGCGTTGGTGGCAAATTGGGACATCCTGGTTCGTCCGAAGTTGAGGTATGCGATGGGGTCCTCGCGATTTCGTGCGGTGCGATGACCGATGAAGGCGTATTGCAGGTCGGAGGGGGTCATGAGCGCTCGCGTATGGGAAAATGGGTTGCTGATCGATCCGTTGCCTCGATAAGGGGTTCTGACCTAGATGAAGGGTTCGACAGAGGGTTCGAAGGCGAGTATGAGCTGCGATAAATTTCTGGTAAGGCTGATGTCGGTTCTGGTGGCGGTTCACTGGGATTCAAGGAGGTGATTGATGTTTGTAAAGCATTGGGTGAAATATCAAAGAAGGATAAGGCAATTTTGCGTTGATGGAAGTCTATGATTCTTGAAGGGTTTCACAGTTGGTCGACATCAGTAAGGTATTCGTTTTTCCAAGATTTAAATTACATAGAAAAGTTATTTATTTATTTTAGAAGTTAATTTAAAATTTATAAGATGTTTAATCGATAATTAAAAATTAAATCATCGTTAGGTTCAAAAACAATTTATTCGAAATGATTCGAGATGACTGTTAGCTAAGACGATATGGGAATTAATTGGATATTTGACAACTGCAATTTCGGTGAGTAAATCTCACTCACCTTTAGAATTATTTTTATTTCATTAAAAATAATTGTTTGTTGCTTGTGTGAATGCTTTCTGGTTGTTATATATATATTAGTTATTTAGGCTATATATATATATTGGGTTGATTGATTGGTTGGATTCCCGCAGTCTCATTAGCGGATGCCCGCGGTACCATAGCGGATGATTACCCTATACGCCCCACGCTATGATTAGTGGATGACCTTCTATACCGCGATATTCTGCCACGAAGCAGAATGGGTATTATTTATGTGCTAACGTCTGTGGATGCAGGGAAACAGGTTGGAGGAATCCAACAGGATTCCTCAAAAATATATTATCTGTTTGCTGTTTGTTTGATTTCATATATATTCATATATGATGTGTTAAAAATCAAATGAATGAAAATTGGTTGATTTGATTGTTTAAAATATCACTGGGGCTTGAATATTGATTTATAAAAATATCGCGGAAGGGATATTTGAGATTTAAAAGAGAAAATTCTATTTTTCTAAAATAGAATTTGAATTTAAAATGGAATAAAAATACTTAACTTGTTTTAAAAGGAATAAAACAAGTAGTTCATTTATACACAAAGTTTTAAATGAAGTGAAAGAATTATCATTGGACAATTCAAAAGTAAATTATAAGTGTGAATTTGTTAAGGGGAAATCTATTTTTTCAAAGTAGAAAATATTTATTTCAAAGGAAATTGGAAGTGATACTTTGTTTAAAAATATAAACAAGTAAAATCAAACGGAATTTGAATAAAGAGAAATTTGGAAAGAAGTTCGAATATTTGAATTCAAATAAAATTTAAAAGAAGTTTTGAATATTTGGATTTCAAATAGAAACCCAAATGGAGTTAAATATTTAAATTCAAGTATGAATTTCAAATATAGGTATTCATAAAAAAAAGGATTTGAATATAGAAATTAAAGTGGAATTTAAATCAAGAAAATAAAGTATGGTATTTGAATTCAACGAGGTATAAATATGGTATTTAAATTCAAAAAGAATCTAAATATGGCATTTGAAATCAAGGAAAATTTAAATATGGAATTTGAGTCCAAGGAGAATCAATATGGAATTTGAGTTAAAAGGAGTTTTAAATACTTGGAATTCATAAAGAGTTGGAATATTTGGGAATTCAAATAAAAGTAGAAATAAGGTTTGAATAATAGAAATTGGAAGAGAATTTCAGAATTTGAATTATATAATTCAAATGGAATTTAAAACATAGAATTTGAAATAGAATTCAAATAGAATTCAAATATGGGATTTGAATATAGCAATTCAAATAGAATTTGAATAAATGAATTTGAATATAGAATTTCAAGGTAGAATTGTAATGAAATTTGAAATATCGAATTCAAGAAAATTGAATATGGTTTTGAATTTAGAATTCAAAGAAGAATTGAATATAAACTTCAAATATAATCGAAATAGAGTTTGAATATATAACTCAAATAGAATTGAATATGAAGTTTGAATAGAGATTTGAAATAGAAATTCAAGTATTGAATTTGAATATCAAATAGAAAAGGAATTGGGATTTGAAAATAGAATTCAAAAGTGAGATTGGAATCTGAATCAAGAAATTCAAATAGAGGAAAATGGAGTTTGAATATTAGAAATTCAAATGGAGTTAAAATGGAGTTGGATTCATTTTAACGAAAGTTTAAAAGTTTATATATATAAATATAAATAAAACGAACTCGCCGCAGCGCTGCAGTTCGTAAATTGGCGATTCAAACTTCAATTGAATATACAGAACTCAATTGAAGTCAAAATTCTTTGAAACAAGAAACGTCAGGACCGATTTGATAATAGCTTTCTAATGAAGGAGAAAAATCTGGATTTCATCGAATAGATTTTGAGTTATGTCAAAAATCAAATTTTCAGAAAAGCAGCGCCAGAACCATTATAAAACCATAACGGTTTGTTTAAATAAACTAAAGGATTTTAAAGAAATAAAATCCGAATTTGCCATGAGAAAAATCCAGACTTGAGTGTAAATTAAATACGAACTCAAGCGGTGTAAATGAGATGATTGTTGAAACAAAAATCAGATTTTTAATTATTGATTAGAATTGACTAATTTAAAGAAATTAGTTAATGGAATTTTAGAATCGAAATTTGGGTTTTGAATCAGACAAGGGGTGTGTAAATTCATATTCGAAATCGAATATGAAACTTGAATTAGAAATGACATTCGATTGTTGTATCAACAAATTAATATATATTTGAACGTGATATGTTCAAATAACAAGTGAAATAGGCTAAGAAGCTAATTAAAGAATAAATGGGCGGAACTGAATTCAAACGATTGGTTTGAGTTGAATTGAATTGCAAACAGGTGAACATGTGTAAGCAGGTTTGATATGAAGTATATGAAGATTTAAATTTATGTGCTCGACAAAAAGGTACATGTTTAATTCATATATGAGATTTTATGCGCCGTATCGGCAAGCCGCTTGGCTTTTTATTTTTATTTTTGAGATTAGAAGGACCGGGGAAGCTATTTAAAATTTCCCGATGCTCCCGATACAGGGGAGGTTATGGAAAATTTTTCCGGAAATTTAAGGAGTTAGAATATTTTTAAGAAAATTTGATAATTAGAATCAGTGTATCGATATATATAGAATTCAATAAGGAAATGAACTTAAAAATAAAACAATATAAACAAAATGGGAAATATATATACATTTTAGAAATGGAAAATTTGTTTAATATGGTATTGATTATTCGAGTAGCAGTCTGGCCTGTTTTGAAGTTAATAATATTTTCAGTCAAGGTCTAAGAGGTAATTATACCCCAACTTGATTGATTATTATTATTGGCTGATAAATGGCAAGACTCGGTCTCGAAGATCAATGTTTAAAGAGATTCAGTCGAAGGAAGTATTTTGGGTTGTTGTAACGATGTTTTACATAACATTCGTTTTAACCCGAATAAGTGAAATTTTGGAAATAGAATAATAAATATTTACTGAGTAGAATTAAATGAGTCGGGAAAGAGAGAAGTAATTGGAATCTTTTCCAATTATAAATAGAATATATTTTCTAAGTTTAGAAAACAAAAGAGGGCGATATATGGAAATGTTTTCCAAATAACGTATAAGGCCAATATGGTTATTGAAAATATTTGGTTAACAAATATTGATAAAGAAATGGAGAAGCAATATAATTAATGAAATATTAATTAAAGGGCTCAGTGATTTGTTTGATATGTTTGGATGAACACTTCTTTTTATTCGATAGTTAAATCACAGACTATCGAAGTTTTGACCATCGTTGTCAATATGGAGAGACCGGTTGGATTATTATCCGTGAACCACTCTGTATTGGCAGTAGCGTTGCGAATCAGATTATATCAAGATAATCGAAGATGGAGTGAAGTGCAAGGGCTTTTTCTATAAATAGAAATTGTGCCTTCGGTTTCTTTCAATCCCAGAACGAACGTAAATGGACGAATGTCTGACAGAGTATTTGCAATGATCAAATGGGTTGGTCTGTATAAATAGATATGGTTGCAACGGATTTATTCCCTTAGCATAACATCCAGAATATTTGTGCAAACTCAACTAGTGATTAACGGATCTGACAATGTGGCATTCTAAGTGATTGTGCTATCAATGAATGGTAAGTATTCGTAGCCTCAGGCCTCAACAACCGGGAAAGGACAAAAATCGGGCAGGCAGCATGGCTATGTGGGTCGCACCCATTAGGATGTATAATCACCTATCTAGAGGTTCATTTAATTTCTTATTCTATTCGATGCTGTCCCAGTCGGGAGGCGGTTGCTGATCCCAACCGCTGGTGATATAAATTCGATACACTCAAGCGAAATGAGTGGTCGGTCATGTGTGGGCCGGGTTACAAGATGTTCTTGTTGAACCCAGTGTATTCCTCTCTAGAGATACACTAGCGGAAGGTGGTTCCATACCTTGTCATATTGGAAATCCAATCTCCAATAAGCGCCATGCGGTTTATGATTTTATAATATATATGTGGAGCGTGAGATGCAAGCGTTCTGCTATTTGGTTATTTACTTGATGTAGACATTATTATAATATCACTGGATTTTCGTATCAAAGTGTTTTGGGTTATAGTAAGGTAAAAACCGTCCATGTTTATGTGTGGGCTGGTCTTACTATTATCTTTTCTTTCGAAAAGGGTTTTGAAAGTTAAACAAGTGGTTGGAGTTTACTCACACCAGTCCCATGACTGACCCAGAGTTTATTTTGTTTGTTTCCCTAAACTCTTGGGTGCCCAAATTTGTACGGGCAGTCAAGTAGTTGGGATTTTTCAGATTCACTTGGAAGAGCTGGAAGCAGGAGGCTTCACCAGTTAGATATAGACTATCATATATTCCGCTGTGTACTATGGTTGTATCTGGAAACAGGTGTTTATAACTGTTCCAGAATGGCTGTTGTGCTCTGATGATGGTATGTATGTAAAGTCACTGATTTGTATTTCAAAAGTTATGTTATAAAATATATTTTTATTCGATCCGCTGTGAGTTTTTGATCTTCGTTTTCTTCTATTCTAATATTTCTTTCTTTCTATTTCTCATCCTCTAACTTCTTTCTAATAATGATTCGTTTTTCTGTGCAATTTGGGTTGGACGTGTGGTGTTATTAGTTAATTCAGATAGCACGGATTTGCGGGTCGTTACATGCTTCATCTTCTTGTGCAATCCATTCCTGCTCTAATCGATCAGTAAGATATTCCATTGTTGGACGTGCTTTAAAAATCTGCTTTTGACGTTTTTGCATTGCTAAATAAGCAGCAACTGAACTAGCAACTCCACCTGAATTGGTTGATTTTGTACATTTTGCTACATGTAGGTTTTAACACTGGTGGACGAGACGTTGTAGATTTTAAAAATCCTGAATAAGACAGTGTAATTTTTGTCAATTTCTTTAATGTTTCGGCAAATTTCTCCTGGTTAATGAGTTTCTTTGGAGTGGGAGTGTGTGTCATCAATTCCTTGTTGGAGCCAGATTTCTTTGTAAGGGGTGCGGGTTATCGCTTCCATCTCAATTTCAATGGTTGCACTGAAGGAGTTCTCAATCTAGGTAAAAGATCCTTTGACTTAACAACTTTGATTCTCTACAATTAAGTCGAAGTTCAAGATTTTTTACATTTATAAAGGCAAAGACAATAAGTAGTAAACAAATAACCTTTTTATACCTCCGAATCCGATGAATCATCACTGACATCTTCACCATCATTTTCTGGGATGTATTCATCACGCACATCAATATCTTTACCTTTTTCTTTCCTATTTCATATGGCAGCCTCTTGCATACTACTAACCCATGAAGGTAACCCAAGTGATCTACTAATTGCATTATTTTTTTGCATTTGCGTGATTCACTCTTGTTCATACTTTGTCAAAACTGATGGTTGTGAGAACTGCAAGCAGATTAGCATTATTACTCACCATCGATGATAAATTTAAGCAAGTTAACCGAATAGAGTCAACATAAAAATAGTTCTTGCTATTTCGATGGAATGCATGCACAAAGAACCAATAGTTACCTGAATTAGTCGCAGCCTTCATGGTCGGAATAGGAAGTCGACACAGTAATAGAAAACACTAAAATGCAGTTCTTTATTTTACGTGCAGAATTTCAATAAAAAGTAGTTTGAAATACAATATTTCATCCTGATTAATAAAACTAAAATGAAAATTGCAAAATACCTGAATATCAGTTTCATTCTCTAGGGTATAATCATCATTATCTGTTTCATTTTCTACATTTAATTTCCTCTTGGTTCCTTTATCCGTCACAGTAACATCTTCTTCACCATTAATCATATCAGGCTCCGGTTATAGTTTCTTCTAACCCACTTGAGTTGGATTGTTTTTCATCATTTTGCATTGCTGATGAAGACTATGTGCAGTAATTTACTTGCGCTTTGCAACCGGTTTCTCAACAGAACCTGTAGCAATAAAATAATAACGATGGCCTCCTTCATAGTTCTTTACACATACACACACACACATAAATTATGTTTTTCCTTGGCTTTATGATTATATGTGGCTATAGTTGAATCAACGGCTCGTTGTCTTTGTCGACGGTGTTATCAATGTAAAAAACCACTTCTTCTCCCTTATTGCTGCCATGTATGTATTCATTTACTTCCTTATCATTCAATATCAGCAGCCAGCCACCCCTCTTTCCTTTGCTTACATAGACTCCTCCTATTTCAGTGTAATAGAGGCAATCTTTAACAAAGTCCATAAGCAACTGTAAGAAAAGCGGTCTACATCATATTTTGTTACTAAGATGGACTATCCACCCATGTAATATGTCCTTCGAAACCCTCCTCCGATGTGCAGCCGGGTATTTATAAGTTCATCCATCCTGTAAAATGAATACATTAGAATAAGGTACATGCATGTTAAAGTGGACAAAAAACAAAAATTAACATTTTGGTCTATAACAAATTATGATGACAGTAAAGAAAGACATTAAATCATAAAACATGTGAATAGTATGGATTACATTATGAGAAAAGAGTGCCAAATAAATTCATCAAAGATAATAATTTACAGCTAAAACAGAAAGTGCCAAATATATCATAAATTAGACAACAGATTAGACCAAAATAAAGCAATAAGAAAGAGGAATTTTTTTTGTCCTAACGAGACGGAACAGGATTAGGAACTTCTGCTTCTAGTTCTATTTCTAGTTCTGTTATGGGGACATCATCCCTAATCCAACCCTCATCAACAACTTTTGGTTCTAGTTCATCACATATGCCCATATCATGTGAATGCAGATTGCTCATGTTTTCTTCCATTGCATTCCGATTTTCAGTATCACACCAATCTCTTGGCAATTTTTTAATAACGTAATGACTGTTCTTTTCAACTGCATCTTCCACATAAAATACTTGTTGCACTTGCGAAGATAGGAAATAAGGATCAGTTTTATGGCACTTACCAAAATATACTCGAGTAAGACCATATGAATCTTTTTCCTCTTCGTACGAGCAACACTTAAAAAGAACCACTGTGAATGCTCCCCAATAATCAAGCTTAAAAATTTCCTTGATTGATCCATAGTAATTGACATCACCCACTATTGGGTTATGGTCTTTCGAACTTGCAAAGCTGGTGGTTTTGGTAGTCAAAAATACACCACTATTTTGTGTGGAACATCGAGAATCTCTAAATTTTGTGTGGAATCTATATCCATTTACTATATAACTGGTAAACTACTTAGCTGATTAGGACCTCATGCATAAACCTCTAAATCTCTTGAAATGTTGTCCTTTTTCAGAACCTCTTCTTTTAGCCAATTCCAAAACTCTTCGAAATGTTCTCAATCCCTTTTGTAACTTCTTGATTTGCAAGACCATCCACAAAAGCTCAATGAACCCTAAATAATAATTCAGTTCAAAAACTACGAAATGTAGATATTTATTTATAGTTAAGGAAAATGATATAGGAACTTAAGAACTTACTCGATCAAACTCTAAATTTCTTTATTACCGGAATAACAGAATATAGCGATGTGTTGCCTTCCAATCTACTTCTTTCAACTTGAACATCTTTCCATCTTTATTCTTCTTTGTTCCAATATAATATTCCAAATCTGTTGGACATCTTCCAAAATCAATCGACATGTTTTCTATTCCTCCGTCAACGCTTAAAAATCTGGAACAGAAGGTCATACACTCTTCTTCCAAATAGCCTTCTACAATCGAACCTTCCGGACTGTTTCTATTTTGCACATAAGATTTCAACTTTCCTAGATATCGCTCAATTGGATACATGCATCTAATGTGTTTAGGCACGCCATATTTGATTTCTTTGCATAAATGAATAGGAAAGTGTACCCTTATATCGAAAAAGAATATGGAAAAATCATTTCAAAATGACAAAGTATCTCGAAATTTCTTTTTGCATCCTCTTGATATCATCCACTTCGATAACCTTGCTCCATAGTCCTTTAAGGAATGCACTAAAAATGATCATTTATAATGCAACCTCGGGTTTTAAAGCTTTCTTCATGGAAAACTGTAGCAAAAAGTAGAGTATGAATGAGCATCCTGGCTCTTATATCCCATAACCATTCTCCCTTTTATGTGCAAGTACCGACTAACATTCGAGGCACAACGGTAGGGCAGTTTGGCATTCTTCAATACAAAGCAAAAGATTTCTTTTTCCTTATTTATCATGTCAAATATTGCAGCTCTAATTTCAACATGTTTTCCATCACCACATTCAACAGGATGAAGGGCCTACCTTATGCGAAATTCCTGTAAATCCAAATGAGCGTTAAGGTGATCCTTTGACATGCGACCTGTAACACCCCACACCCGCTATGGTCACTCTCTAAGGGAATGCCATAACATCGGCGGAGTATTTTAGTGAATATAGAACAGAGAAATTACAGCAAGACAGATATAAGTAATACTTGAAATTTGAAACATCATCTCATAACAGCGGAAATAAACATGTCTGGTTACATCACAAAACCATAATAAGAGTTAAGTACAAATATCCATTCTTGCTAAATAAAAATACATAATCCCAATACATGAACTGATAGCCATAAAAGAAAAGGGAAGCTGAGCTCTACATCTACGGTCCAAACTCCAAGAGGTAGATAAAGCAAACTGATCAAGGCCCGCTAGCACTAGGCCCAACCTGAGGACCTGAGGGGAAAAAGATAAAAACAACGGGGTCAGACATAAGCCTGAGTGAGCCCTATAACCTTAACAATACAATTATTAAAGTAATTAGGGTATGACATGAACTCGGTACGGTACCTTTGGGGATAATGACTACACTAAGTAGCCAACAAACCTAGGGTGAACTAAGATAACCGTAAAGACGCATCTACCCACCCAAGGATAATTACTAACTGCACCACACCAGTCATTCCTACTTAAAGGTTGATCCCACCCAAGGACTTAAAGAAAGATATAACTAGTAGTTTCATGTACTCCTAGCTGACCACATAGGTGCCGTCTGCCCCTATCTCCACTAGGTGTACCCCACTACCCCAAGCGATCGGCTCCCTAACGTAGATACCCGTGCTGGACCCACAGTGGGGTGTATCACTCCCCCTAAAGTGGCAACCCAATATTATCCACGGTGCACGGCTTATACCTACACGATGCAACAACGACTTATCTACCAGCCCGGGTCCACACACGCATATGAAACCCATTGGACTCGCGTTGCCACCGCTAACCCGTTTTGGCCTCTTATAGTCAAGCCCAATATGCGTGTCCCGTCACCCGACTAGAGTCGAGCCCACAAAGATACGTTTGGGATATTGGTTGAAATGGGCCCCCACAAGCTACCCACCTAAGCTTGTTACTTATCTAGTGTATCCGACTTAACCCTTTAATCATGTTTAATTACATGTTTCCACTTGGTTAAGTATTCTAATCGTATTTTCTATTGCCACCCAAGGCAACCCACTAGATTTCCACATGCCACCCAAGGCACCCACTTAACCCCTCATGCTCTACTACATGCTTATCTGGTTAAGTGTTTCTTAATTAATTAAGACCGTGATCCTCATAAAGACCTCTCACATTAGACTATCTTTTATGACCGCTGGTTAAGCCGGTTGGGTCCGGGCAGCCTTATGTCATAACCGAGTCTAACCTCGTGTCTTTACATTAATCACGTATTTAGTTTGTGCCTAAGACCTCTCACATTGGGCTAACATTTGTAGCAACTGGTTAAGCCGGTTGGGTCCGGGCAGTTTTACGCTACAACTGAGTCCAACCTCGTGTCTTAGTCGATTAATTACACCTAATTAATCACCCCATATTAATTATCCCTAATTAATATCAAGTTTTTCATAACATGGGTAGACCTAACTCAATAGGTAAATTCCCATGGGGTAGACCTAACTCAATAGGTAAATTCCCACTTATGTTAATTTATTTTTATGGTATGCTTAATCATACCCAACCATACTTTTAATTAACATATTTATTAACCCCATCGTTCCCCACGTAAATCGTTCTCATAAAGGGAAGATCCATCACAAATATCATGGGTTAAACCAAATATTAGCATATACTTTGTCATGGGTTAAGAGGATGTCAACTTGCATATATGAGCATATATTAACCCAACTTGCATTTAAGCATACACATAACTTGCATAATTATTCACATAACTTCATAAGCATGCATAACATGTTAATCTTGCATTTAAGCATACACATAACTTGCATATTCATTCACATAACTCCATAAGCATGCATAACATGTTAATCTTGTATTTGAGCATACACATAACTTGCATATTCATTCACATAACTTCATAAGCATGCATAACATGTTAATCTTGCATTTGAGCATACACATAACTTGCATATTCATTCACATAACTTCATAAGCATGCATAACATGTTAATCTTGCATTTGAGCATACACATAACTTCATAAGCATGCATAACATGTTACATAATAGATCAATGTCCAACTTAGTGTTTTGCATCATAATCATCATGAAACATAGCACCAAACTTGCATAAAGATATAACATTAACTTGCATAAAAATGTCATGACCACATACACTAAACTTGCATGACATAGAGCATATAACTTGCAAAACACATAACATATACAATATTAAGCTTGCATAAACACATTGATCCACAAACATAACCAGACATCATCATATCCTATCTTAATCAATTTAACAATTGATTATTAAGGGGATAGAAGCTCACCAAAACAAAATTAGCAAACTAATGAAGAAGATTAAGAGGCTAGAAGTTGATTTGGAATGCTATCCCTTCTCTAATTTTTGATGGAGGCTCTCTCAAGTTTCAATTTGCCATAGTTTAGTTACTAGATTTAATTATGAATGAATTAGGGTAGGGTTAGGGTGTTATTTATAGGATTAGGTGAGTGTTTTAGGCCCTTAGATTAACCCTAGATTAGATTAGGACCCTTAGATTTCGGAACTCTCTAGAACCAGCCCTCCAAGCCAGCCTAGAACCCAACCTGGTGCAACCTGGTGCACCCAGGTTCACTGGACGCCGCGACCCTGTCGACAGGCAAGTCGACACCCCTGTCGACAGGCCTGTCGACAGCCCTGTCGACATGGGTAGGGCGGGAATTTTTCCCGCCTGGCCCCGCCTGCTCTATACTAAATTCTGAGATTTAAATTTTAAATCTGTTTTTAGTTTCAAATTTTCTGCAAACTTCATCGGGCCATAACTGGGCCATACGGACTCCGATTTTCGAAAACTCGGACTCTATTTTGCGTATTTTTCCGAGACGAACACAATGACGCAGCCCGTTTCCCCCAATTCTCACATCTGAGATTATTTATTCTGTAATTAGTGAATTTTAGTATTAACCAAAATACGGGGTGTTACATTCTCCCCTCCTTAAAGGATTTCGTCCCCGAAATCTCTAAGCTAAGGAGAACGCATATCCTACCATCCAAACAACCATCTACTCAAACCATCAACCACGACATCCATTGTCCTTAAACAGTTTCTAATGATGTATGAGCATATGCAAAAAGTGTGTGTATATGTTCCCTATCTAATGTATGAACATATGCAAACCATGATAGTGCCATGCATCCATTATGTATGCGAGAGAACCCTATCGACACATACAATATCTACATGAGTGCACAATCATTCACCAAAATGCATCATCCATATGATAACACAATCATTATACATCCATATATAGCTTCCTACACACAATTTTTATGCAATATGCAATATGAAGTGATTGAGCCGATCTAGTGCCTAGAGTGTGTGTATATGCATCCACGAGCAACCACTAGCAAGCACTTGCATCCACTTGCATCCATCAATCATAACATGTCTCAAACACATGTTTCAACCATAGGTTTACCCTGTCTAAAGGTCAAAGATACAAATGAGAGGACATACTAAAGATAAGATAAGTACTAGATAACGATAGAGGAGAAAGTAAAGACATACCCTCAAAAAGAAATGGGTATAATGAACGCATCTTCGCTTCCGTCTCCCAAGTTGCGTTGCTTTCATCTTCTCCCCATTGCACTTTGACTAGTTGAACCTCTCTGTTTCTCAACTTCCTAGTCTCTGACCCAAGGATGCAGGTAGGAGCTCGTCGAATAGTCATATCACGCTCTACTTCCACTTCTTTAAGCAAGCTCGGCTCTACCACCTCTGCGGTCTCATGTAAGCACTTCCTCAAATGGGACACATGAAATACATCATGTACTCCACTAAGTCTGTCAGGCAACTCCACTCTATACGCCATCCGTCCAATTCTTTCCTTAATGGGAAATGGCCCTACGAACCTTGGTGCTAACTTCCCAACAGATCCAAAGCGAACCACATTTCGTAATGGAGACACTTTGACAAAGACCATGTCCCCAACTTCAAACTCAAGATCCGTCCTTCTCTTGTCCGCATAAGATTTTTGCCTATTTTGCGCAGCTTTCATCCTTCTTCGAATCAAGTCAATTTTCTCAGAAGTCTCTCTAACCATATCAGGCCCAAGCAAGATCTTATCCGTAGATTCCCACCAACATGCAGGTGATCGACAAGGCCTTCCATAAAGAGCTTCGAAAGGAGCCATACCAATACTGGACTGAAAGCTGTTATTATATGCGAACTCCACCAATGGAAGATGCTCTTCCCATGTACCTCCAAAATCTAAGATACAAAGCCTCAAAAGGTCTTCTAGAACACGATTCACCCTCTCAGTCTGGCCGTCCGTCTGAGGATGATATGCAGTGCTCAGACACAATTGAGTCCCCACTGCTTCTTGCAAGCTTCTCCAGAACTCGCTAGTGAAGATAGGATCTCGATCACTCACTATGCTAGAGGGTACCCCATGCAAACGAACTATCTCTCGAAGATATACAAAAGCTAACCATGGAGCGGTCCTCTTGCTCTTCACAGGTATGAAATGGGCGCTCTTAGTAAGTCTGTCTACCACCACCCAAATTCCCGTATTACCCTTTCTTGATCTGGGTAACCCGTCAATAAAATCCATCGAGACGCTATCCCACTTCCATTGCGGAACTTCCAATGGGTGAAGCAACCCACCTGGTTTCTTTTGTTCCGCCTTCACTTGTTGGCACACCAAGCATCGAGCAACATACTCGGCCACATCTTTCTTCATACCGGCCCAGAAGAAAACCCTCTTCATGTCTTGGTACATCTTGTCCCCACCGGGATGAATGGTCATCCTAGAACGGTGTGCATCATCAAGAATAACCTTCCTCAAACCCTCGTCTTTCGGTACACAAAGTCTACCTTCTCTACGTAAGCACCCCCTATCGTCTAGGGTGTACCTACTCAAATGGCTGGACCACTCCCCCTTTATGAGCTTCCCCACCAACTCAACCAACTGTGGGTCGTCCCTCTGTGCTTCTCCAATCCGCCCCAAAAGAGTAGGTCTAACTTCCAAGGAAGCTAGCAAACCGGGTACATAATCAATGGAAGGTCTGAAATCAAACATCGAGATAAATTCCAAGCTTCGCTGTTCCACAAACAATGGACTCAAGGATAACCTTTTTCTGCTCAAGGCGTCCGCCACCACGTTACCCTTGCCAGGGGTATATGTTATCTCGAAATCATAGGATGCTAAGAACTCCATCCATCTTTGCTGTCTCAAGTTCAAATCCTTCTGAGAAAACAAGTACTTCAATGATTTGTGGTCAGTGAACAATTCGAATCTCTCACCAAGAAGATAATGGCGCCAAATCTTAAGAGCAAAAACAATAGCGGCCAACTCTAGATCATGGGTAGGGTAATTTTTCTCATGTACTCTCAACTGCCTTCCACCATAGGCTATCACCCTTCCCTCTTGCATTAAGACTGCGCCTAGTCCTGTCCCACAAGCATCGGTATAGACAACAAATGGCTTGCTCCCATCTGGCAACACTAAAACTGGAGCAGTGGTTAAAGCTCTCTTTAACCGTTGGAACGCATCATCACAATCTACGTCCCATGCAAAAACAAGATTCTTCTTCGTTAAGCGGGTTAATGGGGCTGATATCTTCGCGAAGTCTTTGATAAACTTCCTATAGTAACCCGCCAACCCCAAGAAACTTCTTACTTCGGTAGCATTCTTTGGAACCTTCCAATCCTGAATCGATACTACCTTCGCGGGATCCACAGCTATCCCCTCCTTGGAGACCACGTGCCCCAAGAACCGCACTTCCTTCCTCCAGAAGTGACATTTAGAGAATTTAGCCTTAAGGCTATGCGCTCGAAGAGTCTTCAACACCTCCCCAAGATGTAGGGCATGCTCTTCTTCACTCTTAGAAAATACTAAGATATCATCCACAAAGACCACCACGAATTTATTAAGGAACTCCCTGAACACCCTACTCATCAAATCCACAAAGTATGCAGGGGCGTTCGTCAACCCAAATGGCATCACCAGCCACTCATAGAAACCATCCGGAGTCCTAAAGGCAGTCTTGTCTATGCTATCCTCCGCCACCCTCAACTGATGAAACCCCGTGGCTAAGTCCAACTGAGAAAATACTGAAGCGCCAACCAACTGATCGAAAAGATCATCAATCCTAGGCAATGGGTGTCTATTCTTCTTTGTGAGCTTGTTAAGTTCTCTATAGTCTACACAAAGTCTGAGGGACCCATCCGCCTTCGTAGCAAATACTACTGGAGCACCCCACTCCGATATACTTCGTCTTATGAACCCCTTCTCAAGCAACTCCCCTACTTGCTTATGGAGTTCCCTCCTCTCACGAGGAGCCATGTGGCGCACTGGTAAAGATACAGGTTTAGCATTATCCACCAGATATATTCGGAAGTCAATCTCCCGCTTCGGAGGTAAGCCCCTCACCTCCTCAAACACATCCGGATATTCCCGGACCACTCTAACAGAATGCAAACTCTCGACTGAAGCATCGAGCGATTCAAGATAACTTAGCAAAACAGATTCCATGGGATTACAAGAGATCTCGAGAGTGTTACCCAAACGGGTCAGAAGCCTAACAACTCTCCTTTCACAATCAAGAACGGCACCATTACTGGATAACCAGTCCATGCCCAAAATCAACCCATAGCCCGTGAAGCCCAACACAAAAGCATCACATCTAAACTCAATGCTAAGTATAGAAATCTTCAAACCCAAACATATCATGGACAAATAAGTGGAGCCCCCAATTGGGTTTGAAACAACCAAGGGATCATCTACAAGACTGGTGTCTAAGTGCAGTGACTCAACTAATGATGATGAGATAAACGAATGCGATGCGCCTGAATCAAACAATGTACGGACAGGATGATCAAATAGAAAAACCAGACTTTCAACGGAAATAGTTCTACCTCTCTGCTGAACCGGTGGAACTGAGAGAGCCTGAACTTGCCCCCCTGCCTGAGCTGGTGCCATTAGAACTTGCACCTGACCTCCTGAGGTAGATCCCGTCCTTTGCCCCTTCTTAGGACAATCTTTTATTAAATGCCCTGCTTCGCCACAGTGGAAGCAGCCAGTCTTCTTCTTCTTGCGACAATCCTTGCTTAGGTGACCAGGTGTCCCACAATTGAAACACTTCTTCTTCTTGTCCTTGCCACCGTTGCCTTTCCCACCTTTGTTTTGTTGTTGTTGCTGAGGTCTCTTGTGATCTCCCTTCTTCTCGGGTGCCTTATTAGCATTGGGACCCTTCTCTTCTTCGTGCATGAGTGCCATGTCAACTAACTTCTCAAAGGTGGCCCCCATCGGGATATGAGTCATAGCCAACCCATGCATTGGTTCATTCAAGCCTTTCACAAACCTCAAATCCTTCTTCTCCGGTGTATTCACCATATCTAGGCCAAACCTTGCCAATTGATTAAACTTGTTGACATATTCCTTCACCGAGAGATTTCCTTGCTTTAGAGTCAAGAATCTTTCCATATACAAGTTTTCCTCCGCCCTTGAGAGAAACTTGGCCACAAATCTTTGCTTGAAATCCGCCCAAGAGTCAACGGGGCGTTCTCCATTAGTGACCTCCCACCAGAATGAGGCCTCTCCCTTCATTAACCAAGCAGCCAACTTGACTTTCTTTCCTTCTTCCATCTCAAAGATATCTATCAACTCTTCCACCTCCTTAAGCCAATCTCTAGCCTCCACAAAAGTTTCAGATCCTTGAAAAGGTTTCCCTCCCATAGCTTTGAATTCCTTACAAGTCTTAGCAAAAGTATCCGTGCAAGGAGGAGGGGGAGGAGGAAGATCGGGTGCTACGGTTGGTGGAGGAACATTTGCTGGACCCGCAGTGGTGGCCCTAGCCTCCATCAATCTCCTATACCATACTGGTACCGTCACACCCTCTGGAAAGTTAAGATCCTCAGCCATGCTGAAACGAAAAAGGAAAGATTCAAAACGGAGAATTCGAAAGACAAAGATATGGCTATTGGGATTATGTTTTTCTTTCAAAAACTTTTCTCTTTAAAGACATGTTTTTGAAAATATCTCTTCCAAAAATGTTTTTAGAAAAATAGTTTTCTAAAAATTTTATCTGTTCCGGTAACCTTTGCTCTGATACCACGTGTAACACCCCACGCCCGCTATGGTCACTCTCTAAGGGAATGCCATAACATCGGCGGAGTATTTTAGTGAATATAGAACAGAGAAATTACAGCAAGACAGATATAAGTAATACTTGAAATTTGAAACATCATCTCATAACAGCGGAAATAAACATGTCTGGTTACATCACAAAACCATAATAAGAGTTAAGTACAAATATCCATTCTTGCTAAATAAAAATAAATAATCCCAATACATGAACTGATAGCCATAAAAGAAAAGGGAAGCTGAGCTCTACATCTACGGTCCAAACTCCAAGAGGTAGATAAAGCAAACTGATCAAGGCCCGCTAGCACTAGGCCCAACCTGAGGACCTGAGGGGAAAAAGATAAAAACAACGGGGTCAGACATAAGCCTGAGTGAGCCCTATAACCTTAACAATACAAGTATTAAAGTAATTAGGGTATGACATGAACTCGGTACGGTACCTTTGGGGATAATGACTACACTAAGTAGCCAACAAACCTAGGGTGAACTAAGATAACCGTAAAGACGCATCTACCCACCCAAGGATAATTACTAACTGCACCACACCAGTCATTCCTACTTAAAGGTTGATCCCACCCAAGGACTTAAAGAAAGATATAACTAGTAGTTTCATGTACTCCTAGCTGACCACATAGGTGCCGTCTGCCCCTATCTCCACTAGGTGTACCCCACTACCCCAAGCGATCGGCTCCCTAACGTAGATACCCGTGCTGGACCCACAGTGGGGTGTATCACTCCCCCTAAAGTGGCAACCCAATATTATCCACGGTGCACGGCTTATACCTACACGATGCAACAACGACTTATCTACCAGCCCGGGTCCACACACGCATATGAAACCCGTTGGACTCGCGTTGCCACCGCTAACCCGTTTTGGCCTCTTATAGTCAAGCCCAATATGCGTGTCCCGTCACCCGACTAGAGTCGAGCCCACAAAGATACGTTTGGGATATTGGTTGAAATGGGCCCCCACAAGCTACCCACCTAAGCTTGTTACTTATCTAGTGTATCCGACTTAACCCTTTAATCATGTTTAATTACATGTTTCCACTTGGTTAAGTATTCTAATCGTATTTTCTATTGCCACCCAAGGCAACCCACTAGATTTCCACATGCCACCCAAGGCACCCACTTAACCCCTCATGCTCTACTACATGCTTATCTGGTTAAGTGTTTCTTAATTAATTAAGACCGTGATCCTCATAAAGACCTCTCACATTAGACTATCTTTTATGACCGCTGGTTAAGCCGGTTGGGTCCGGGCAGCCTTATGTCATAACCGAGTCTAACCTCGTGTCTTTACATTAATCACGTATTTAGTTTGTGCCTAAGACCTCTCACATTGGGCTAACATTTGTAGCAACTGGTTAAGCCGGTTGGGTCCGGGCAGTTTTACGCTACAACTGAGTCCAACCTCGTGTCTTAGTCGATTAATTACACCTAATTAATCACCCCATATTAATTATCCCTAATTAATATCAAGTTTTTCATAACATGGGTAGACCTAACTCAATAGGTAAATTCCCATGGGGTAGACCTAACTCAATAGGTAAATTCCCACTTATGTTAATTTATTTTTATGGTATGCTTAATCATACCCAACCATACTTTTAATTAACATATTTATTAACCCCATCGTTCCCCACGTAAATCGTTCTCATAAAGGGAAGATCCATCACAAATATCATGGGTTAAACCAAATATTAGCATATACTTTGTCATGGGTTAAGAGGATGTCAACTTGCATATATGAGCATATATTAACCCAACTTGCATTTAAGCATACACATAACTTGCATAATTATTCACATAACTTCATAAGCATGCATAACATGTTAATCTTGCATTTAAGCATACACATAACTTGCATATTCATTCACATAACTCCATAAGCATGCATAACATGTTAATCTTGTATTTGAGCATACACATAACTTGCATATTCATTCACATAACTTCATAAGCATGCATAACATGTTAATCTTGCATTTGAGCATACACATAACTTGCATATTCATTCACATAACTTCATAAGCATGCATAACATGTTAATCTTGCATTTTAGCATACACATAACTTCATAAGCATGCATAACATGTTACATAATAGACCAATGTCCAACTTAGTGTTTTGCATCATAATCATCATGAAACATAGCACCAAACTTGCATAAAGATATAACATTAACTTGCATAAAAATGTCATGACCACATACACTAAACTTGCATGACATAGAGCATATAACTTGCAAAACACATAACATATACAATATTAAGCTTGCATAAACACATTGATCCACAAACATAACCATACATCATCATATCCTATCTTAATCAATTTAACAATTGATTATTAAGGGGATAGAAGCTCACCAAAACAAAATTAGCAAACTAATGAAGAAGATTAAGAGGCTAGAAGTTGATTTGGAATGCTATCCCTTCTCTAATTTTTGATGGAGGCTCTCTCAAGTTTCAATTTGCCATAGTTTAGTTACTAGATTTAATTATGAATGAATTAGGGTAGGGTTAGGGTCTTATTTATAGGATTAGGTGAGTGTTTTAGGCCCTTAGATTAACCCTAGATTAGATTAGGACCCTTAGATTTCGGAACTCTCTAGAACCAGCCCTCCAAGCCAGCCTAGAACCCAACCTGGTGCAACCTGGTGCACCCAGGTTCACTGGACGCCGCGACCCTGTCGACAGGCAAGTCGACAGGCAAGTCGACACCCCTGTCGACAGGCCTGTCGACAGCCCTGTCGACATGGGTAGGGCGGGAATTTTTCCCGCCTGGCCCCGCCTGCTCTATACTAAATTCTGAGATTTAAATTTTAAATCTGTTTTTAGTTTCAAATTTTCTGCAAACTTCATCGGGCCATAACTGGGCCATACGGACTCCGATTTTCGAAAACTCGGACTCTATTTTGTGTATTTTTCCGAGACGAACACAATAACGCAGCCCGTTTCCCCCAATTCTCACATCTGAGATTATTTATTCTGTAATTAGTGAATTTTAGTATTAACCAAAATACGGGGTGTTACACGACCTATATTAAGTAAAGTACCTAATATTTTGTTGCATATGTTCTTCTCTATGTGCATGGCATCCAGGTTATGTTGAAGGGGATTATAACACCAATATAGTAAGTCAAACAGTATTGACTTTTTTTTAAAAAGGGTCATCACTTTTACTTGGTTTCTTGGTCTTATCCCCAAGCTGATTTTTGAACCCTCGCGATAACTCTTCAATATCTGTTCCTGATATTATTTTTGCATGCTCCCTATTTCAGTTTCGCCATTAAATCTCCTCTTATCCAGACTCCACTTATGTGTCAAATCAAGAAACTTTTTATGGTGCGTATAACACATTATTTTGCTATGCTTCAAATAACTTGAAAAACTTTCATAATGGCATAATAGACATGCTAGTTTCCCCTTCGTGCTCCAACCTGACAACATGGCATATCCCGGAAAGTCTCTAATGGTCCATAAGACGCTTGAACGTAAAATAAAATTCCCATCAGTCAAGGAATCATAAGTTTCGACGCCAACATTCCATAACGCTTTCAATTCCGTAATTAAAGGCTGCATATATACGTCAGTACTATTCTTTAGAGAATCTGGACCAGATATTAATGATAAAAGAATCAAATTCTCTTATTACATAAATAGCCAAGGCGAAAAATTGTAGTTTACCAACACAATTGGCCATGTACTATAACTTGAAATCATTGAACGATATGGATTAAATCAATAGATGCTAGACCCAATCTAACAATATGATTTTCTGATGAAAAATAAGGATAGTGAGCATCCATCATCTTCCACGCCACACCGTCAGCCGGATGTCTTAGTTTTCCATCTTCTTTTAGTTTCAATTGGTGCCACCTCGTAAGTTAGGAAAATTCTTTCCACATAAACATCCTTTGTAACCTTGGTCATAGTGGAAAGTACAGCATAACATTTGTCGACACTTTGGGAATCGACTTTGGTGGATCATTATTATCAACGATGTCTTCTTTTTCTTTTACAGTCCACCTCAATAAACTGCAAATATCATAAGCCTCTCTATCTTTATTCTATGCCCAATATAACCCGCAATAGTTTGGGAAGGCATGTATTTTATGGTAATCAAGACCTAAATCCTTAATGACATTCTTTGTAGCGTAGGAAGACAAATGCAGCTGGGCATTAGTAAAGAATTCTTCTATAAGCTTTAATAATTCCCCAAACGCAGACTCGTTAATTCCATAAGAACACTTCAAAGGATAAAGCCTGATCAAGAAACTTTCTTGAGAAAATTTAGTGCAGTTAGGATATAACGGTTTTTTTCCTTCTTTAACATGCCGATAAAATTTCTCAGCCTCTGGATTTGGTTATACTTCAAAGTCCCCAGGATTTTGATCAAATTTGTAACCCACACATTTGAACATCACATCTAAATTATCCTCAAAATCAGTCTCCGTTGCACAATCCATATGGTCATCAACACCTCTTAATTTCATATGTGAAACTTCACAAATCCACCCTGTATGTACTAGAGAAGGGCCATTAATAATAAGATGGTCATATATGATATTTTCACAATGCCAATTACGTTCTGTACATTCTTTGCAGGGGCACTTCATCTCATCACCTACTTTATAAATGGGAAATGCATTTCTTAGAAAAGCTTTTAACTCTCTTACATATTCTGCACTCAATCTCGAAAGTCCTATCCATATGTAATACTCACTATCCATTGCCACAATCTAACTGCGGCCTAGTAAAACTAAATTAGATACCACTAACAGTTTCAAGACATGAGCAGGGGCTACCCTGTAAGGTTTGATTAATTTATAAATAAAAACAAAAAAAGTTAATAATTTAAAAATATACATAATCAGTGTGTGACCAAATCAACTAATGTTTTGATATAAATTATCACTAACTTTTGGAACTAAATTATCAGGAGAATACATAAAACAAGCAATTAAGGATACTGAACACAAATTCATAACATTACATGGCTGCACCAAAACAAAATAGTATAGATACAAAGACTATACAGGTGGTATAAAGATGATACAATTGTACCTAATACAAAGAACGACGCAATAATTTAATTTTGTCCTATAATGGTTAGCCCTTGAAGCTGGTCTTTAAGTCTAGTAATGTCAGTTCGAAAACCAATAACTCAATTTTGCAGCGTTGTAAGTTGATGCTGTAATTCATTAGCGTACTCAGCGGCTCGACTTAGAAACTAATGGTCAATCCACTGCCAAAAGGTACACCCTGTGGGATAAACACGACATCTAAAATAACGACGACCAATGTTGAATCCAATCGAAATAACATCTTCTACAACGGCATACCCACACTCACACATTATGATTAGTGAGTCAACTTGTTGTTCATTAACCACTTGGTTTTTTTGATGCTGACGACACAAGGCTGCACGACTATGCCATCGCATTGCCCTTTCTTCACGTCGTTCTTCTTCTCGCCTTTGTCTTCGGAGTTCTTCTTGCTCTAGTTCATACTTACGCAAATCATCATAGTGCCTTTCTTTCATCTCTATATAGAAATCAACAGGAGTTTCTGGTGATGATGGGTTTAACAGTCGTAGATCACCCATGCCCAGGGTATCTTCATAGTCATACAATGTAGAAAGAGAAATAAGCATTATTTAACTACAAACAGAAACGGATATTTAAACATCAAATTGGATTTCTTTTGTCCACTAAATTTTGTTTCCACTTTTCGAAATATGCATTATTTACCAATACATCAATGGTTTGGCAAACATAGAAATACATAACTTGCACAATTTCAACACATGCAAATATATAAACACAACACTTCAAGTATAAAAAACTCTAATTTAAGCAATCGGTATACCCAAATCACACAAAGACTTTAAATGTAGACCAAAATAAGTTAGAGATGAAATCACCAAAATAAAACCGAAATGATGAAGACCTAACTACGTGTAATTGTCCTAAATAATCCAAATTGTAGATGTAGAGTTTGTAAAATAGGAGCAATCGAAGGTTTATAGTTTGTAATTGGAGGTAGAGTAGCAATCAGAGGTGTTTTTGGACGGATTTCGTGGAGAGAGAAGAGTATAGAAGGAAGATTAGGGGAGAATTTTTTTTTTGGGGGAAGTATTTCGTGAATGGGAAAAGCATTGCGCCAAATTTTCATTAAACTGAAGCAGGGATTGGTTTGAACCGTTGGATTAATCAACATCTATGATTATTTATTTGTTTAAACTGATAACGTGGATTGCTGACCTGGCTTGTATTTATGTAAAACTATGCTTTGAACTGGTGTTGCACTTCACAACACAAGAATTCCAACCACAATAGTGCATTCACGTCTAATGCAATAGCATATGAATATTGTTATAGGAGATCAAAGAAAGCATAGCTTTCGCCGCACTTTTCATGCAACGCACACAAATTAGTGTCGAATATACCCAGTTTTGTAGTAGTGTAAAATACTTGAAAGATTCAAGCAACATAATACTACTACTGCGAAGTCACCAGTAGATATGAACCAAAATTGGGTAACAAAAAAAACCCTGGTGATGGTATATATCAGCTTGAATACTCTCGTATTCTAGGAAGCATTTATGTGTCATGAACTGCACTAGGTCTGATATTGCTTACGCTATAAGCAAGCTAAGTAGATATACCAACAATCCTATTAAAAATCATATAAAAGCAATAATCAGAGTTCTAGAAAATCTAAAATATACATGAAACTATGTGAGAAGTATCCTTCAGTGTAGAAGGAAATAGTGATCCCAATTGGATAACTAGCTCAAATGACACAAAATCCACAACTAGATATGTGTTTACATTAGGAAGTGGAGCAATTTCATGGAAATCATACAAACAGACTTGCATAGCAAGGTCAACAATGGAATTAAAGTTCTAGATAAAGTCGCAGAAGAGGCAGACTAGCTTAGAAATTTTTTGGAAGACATTCCAGATTGGGAAAAACTAGTATCTCCAAAATGTATACGTTTGATAGTCAATCTGCTATAGGAAGGGCGAATAGTACATTGTATAATGGTAAATCTAGACATATTCATTGTATATATAAAACTATAAGACAACTTCTCTCTAATGGAGTTATCACTATAAACTATGTAAGGTCAAATGAGAACATTGTGGATCACTAACTAAAGGCTTGCCTAGAAAGAAAGTTCAAATCTTATCGATGGGAATGGGCTTAAGACCTATAAACTAAAGGTTTTCTAAAACGGAAACCCCACCTAGTGATTGGAGATCCCAAAATATAGGTTCAAAGGGGCAACTAAGTTTAAGATAAACTTGACAACACTGTTAAATACAAATCATTCCTACGATAAGTCAGTGCACAACCCATCGGAGAATAGGATAAGCTTAGCTTTTAATGATGTCTATATCGCGGTGTTGTAAAAGACCTAAGTGGAGTATTGTGGGATACTCTTTATAGAATCACCTATGTGAGTGTGAAGGTTCCGCTTCAAGAAGAATTGTAAGGTCGAATTATTCAAACACTCATGATACCATGCAGGTGTTTATGGCAAAAACGAACACAAATAGAGAACCAAGCAGTTTAGCGATACTTAACGTGTGTTATCTTTATAGACTTACACAAGAGGCTTACAGTTCAAGGACATTCTAGTCCACTGATTCGCTAGTAGGTTATAATGATAAAACACTAGTAAAACTTCAAGGTCATTGTGCTACTTTTACCGATATGATAAATATTTCGGAAAATTTAAGAAAAAAGTTAAGTAATCTCTCATTCCTGTAGGAGATTATTAGAAATGAATGAAGAGATTGAGGAAGAAGAGGTTGGGTATTGTTGGATTACAAAGGAAACAAAGTCCCACATCGGGGAAATTTTTGTTTCCATCTCTCCATATAAACTAAATCCCAACATGCTCTATAAAGCAACCAAAGTGAGTACATAAAGATGTGGGCTATATTGGCATTGAGCCATTATATAAATATTAAAATGCCAAAGATAGGGTCTTGGGCCTTCGGGCCCTTGGGCTCTCATGATTGGATAGGTCATCGACTGCTTGTTGCGCCGAAACATATTTTTTTGAGCGGAAGTGTTTGTTCGCCTGAACAGTCACTGAATGCGACCTTTTCCCATCAGCGCATCCGTACGGACAGTCGCGTCTACCTGTATAGGCATCCCCGCTACTATATAAGGATTGGCTACCAGAACCAAGTCGCTCACTACAATTTTATTCCCTCTTCTACCTCTTCTCTACAACATGTTCTTAAAAATCCACCTTGAGTTCGTTGTTGCTCTGCAATTATAAGCGTTCGATTGTAGAGATTGGTCCGTTTTATCTTGGAAAACAATTTCCTTCAACACTGAAGAGGGAACAATATTGTTTCAAGAAAACAGCAACTGCTGCACTTAGACAATATAATACAGTAATTTGTCACCGTGTTCACTTTGCTGTCGATTGCTTATGCTTGCAACAGTACTACTAACATTTTTGAAATGTTCTTGTTTGCTACAAATAATTTACAACGGATATAATGTGACGCCATATATTAATAAAACATGTTTAAATGTAAAGTGATGTTCATTTTTCACCAAATATAGGAGTCTTATTCTCCCTCTTTTTTCTCTTTACATAAAAATGATCAAACAACGATATCTACCTCATATTTTAATGAAATTACAGGTGCGGTGCAGGCTATCCATCTATACCAAACTGAGGCGAAATTCTGAAGCAAGGGGACATATCGAGAGCATATTGGTAGTGACAAGCATTTTTTGTGACTTATTCATGCTTTCTTCTTTATACAATACAAATTTATTTTTATGAATATGAAATATAGGCTATACTAGAGTTAATACACATTTATGAACAATAAAATTCACATATTAAATTGGATTCTAAAGGAAATGTGGTAAATTTAACAAGTAGAAACTAAGTGTACACTAAATTCTTGAAATTGGATGCTTTTTCATGTTTATTGATGAACTAAAATAAAAATTCAGACCTAAAAATATAGGAATATGTGCTAGGGACATTCTTGAGCAGTCGGAGGTAGAGTGAAAGTGATTGGAGGCAAAAGGCCAAAAGCGAGATAAATACCCTAAATCACCAATTTGAAATTTCAAACTTTTTACGTACACTAATTCATTGAGAGATGCAACTAGGGTTGTATTTTGAGGCAGGATGAAAATGGATCTGTACAATGATGAAACTAGACCAGCTTACAACGTGAAAAAGTGAGTAAGTTCCAATTTTTTTAGCTATTTTTTATGATTATTAGGGCTAAAAAATCAACATTATATAGAAATTTTCTATATTTTACGTAAATAAAATCCTTATTTTATTGTATTATACAAATTAAATTAAATTTTGTATTATGTTTGAATATGTGTATCATATACACATATCTGTATGCACGTGTAATAATATAATGTGCATGATTTTACACGGTATTGTATAGACATTGGGATTTACAATGTTATATAGATATGTTAGCTCTAGAGTATTCTATGTGTTGCCTAAGTTCATATACATGTAAGTGTGAGCATATATACAAGTAAAAATTAAGGTTGCATTTGGTTTATATTTTTTAATTTTTGGTTTTCACATATACAAAAGCACCAACGGCGCACACAAATCGTGATAAACGACCATTTTACAAAATGAAGTTAAAACACAAAACAAAAAAAAACTTTTTATTATTTTCCATATTTTGAGAAACATTAGAATGACGATAACAAATTCATCTATTTTTAAGGAACAAAATTCCATAGCGACTATTTTGAATTTTCAATTGGGCATAACTTTTTATTTCCGCTATGAAATTTTGATTTTTGGGATTCGTTGGAAAGATATTCTCAAACAGATTCTAATATTTTTGGTTTTGCTAAAATCCGATTTATTTTGAATCCTGTACATTCATTTGAAATTTGAAATCGAATTTTCTAACTACCGCGTCATTTTCAATTCCTTTTATAATTAAAAATAAATATTTATATTCTAACATCGATTCAAATAAATATATACATTCTAATTCTACTCAAAATAAATTTCTCGTTGTTGTTATTTAAAATAATTCATTTTAAATATTCAAAATGCCTCAAAATTGCCAAAATAAAAATTTTAAATTGGCTCAGATTTTCCGGATTGTTACATAATTTATTATTGTCATTCACATTCAAACAGAATTATACATAAACTTTGAAATCGGTTAAATTTCATATCAAATTTTAGATTCACTTATTCGAGTAATTTCAAATTCAAATTACTATTTCTAACATTCGGTGGTTATATTAAATAACTGATATATTCTAATTTCAAGTCGTTTGACTTCTAAAATAATCAATTTCGTATTTAAATAAATTAAATATTCTAGTGCTGGAAATCTTGATTATTACAAAAAATAAATATTTGGAAAAATTCTTTTCTATTTGAAACTTATCTCTCCATTATGCAACCTATAATTTTGTAATCTCTCTTGCACTATCTTCCGTACTCTCTTTCTTCGATGAAATAAAGAATATTTATTTTATTTGTAAACGTAGACATAATCGGACCACGTTAAAATCTCTTTGTTATCCATTCTTCCATTTTTTTCTCTTTCTTGATCTTTTTTAATTAAATTTTCAGTTGATAGTTGATGGAAAAGCAAGATCCTTCTTTTAGGGTATACTTTGTTTTTTATGGTATAAGTGGATCTAATTTATTTGCTCTGGTTAAAAACCAAAATCAAAATAGAATTTCACTGTTTTATTTGTGCATTTTTATTAAGTTTTGATCGAAATTCATTGGTATATTTTTACATTTCCAATATTTGAAACGTTACTAAAGCATGCAATTTTATCTGGATAGCTTTGTCCTTTTTCTTGATGTATAAATTAGTATGAAAACATTTACTTTGGCTTTTGCAACATGGGCAAGTGATTCAATTTCAGTATGAAGGTACATTGGTATGTTTTTGTGTTATAGTCTTGATTCCAGTCAACCCACTTAAGCTATTCGCTTTCTTCCTAGAAATAAAGAATAAATGGGGAAATTAATGTGGCCACTTTCAGCCATTATCATTCAAAACTATACCCCATTGACGAAGCAGTTCAAAATTTCAAGAATTCTCCGTTGGGCTTCCACTATTTCTCACCAGGTAAGCTGTCCCGTCTTCAATTTGTCTACTTTTATGCGGTTTATCAATCATCCTGTGTTTAAATTTTTGATTAATTCACTCTTGCCAGATGTAGTGAACCACTGCAGTGATTGCGACAAAAGCTAAGCCCTTCTTGTTGAAAGTGAATAGCAGCAGATTTATCTCGTCTGTTGACGTCGGAAAAATGGCAGGTATTTTCTTCAGCTTAAGTTTTAGCAATCTCTTCACTCTGCGTTCAGATTTACAGGCTTATTTTTTTATTTTTTATTTTTTTCAATTTTTTTTTTCTTTTTTTTTATCGTTCGTGTAAGCAAAAAAGAGATTCCAGAACTAGTTTGAGCAGAGGATAGGGTGCAAGTCCGTTGCGTAATCATCTAGATTTATGTACAAAAATATATAAAACCAGTGGAGGGAGCATATACAGGAAACACTAACACAATACAATATCTATTTTTATATATAAACAAGGAACACTTTAAGATTATATATATACACATTTGGAGAGAGCGCACATATACACAGAAGCAAGCAAGCAAGCAATAAAATCACATCAAGCAGTGGGATAAGAAGCTTCCATTGCAATGCCACAAAGTCCTTCTTTGGCCGATACATCCCTTTCCATTCTTATATATCCATTCTCTCCCCATGATGATCCCCACGAATTCTTCACCAACCAAAACTTAGTACCATCCGTATCCGTTCCATAACCGACTGCGGTGACACCATGATCAAGCGAAGTCCCACATTCCCCGGTGAATACTCCACTTGAATATAGCTGGAAAGCAAAGTCACCTGCATCTATAGCAACAGATATCGGTTGATTCGCTACTGCTTTAAGGAGTGAGGATTCACTGTTTGCTGGAACATCTTCGAAACCAGTAATAGCGGCTGCATGGGATGCTGCTTCTTGGGAGTTGCAGGTGTCGTCTGTTCCTTTGTATGGGTACTTTGTTTCCGTTGTGAGGCCTTTGTTTTTCATTATGAATTTGAATGCATCGTCCATTAAACCTCCATTGCATCCTTGGTCTTCGCCTTTTACGTCACAGTCTACGAGCTCTTGTTCCGAGAGGGAGACGAGCTTACCTGTGCTTAGCTTGTTCACTCCTTCTGTTGCTGCTACTGCCGAGAATGCCCAGCAACATCCTGTAGTTTACATACATACTTCAGTGTGTTATATACTTGTCTCTAACTTAAAATTAATTATGAGCTGTATTATATATTATGTCTTTAAATACCATCTAATTAAATGTTTAATTTGTTGTTCACTTACCACATTGACCTTGGTCCTTAACAGGGGTAACCGCGCCTTTCTTTCTCCAGTCCATGCTTGCGGGTGCTGCGGTATAGTTTTCGTACCTAAAGCTTGTGATCGTCTTTGTCCCCGACGATTTAAAGCCATTGCGAGCTCTAAATTCCTCATTGGTAAGATCCGCAAATTTGTTAGCGCCTAGCTTGAACTTGTGATTTCCAGCATTATTGAAGGACTCTATGAGCTCTACATTGGACTTGAATATCATGAAACGCTGTGCCTTCTCTGCTGCATCTTTGTAAATTCTCCCATGCGTTGCCATCCATTGCTCGTGTCTCTGCTCCATTGACATTTTGCTTAAATTAATACGAGCTTCCGAGACTGATGTAGCCCAAATTGTTAAAACAATCAAGGCTAATGCCAGAAAACTGAGTTTCGAAGTGGCCATTTTAATTATAGTTTATATCTGTATGTTGTTAATAGATGATTCTAAAGAGGAAGCCAGATGAGTTGTATATTTTGTTAACAGTCATTACTGCTTTATATATGTAGGCGGGTATGAGGGCTTATAAATTAACAGTATGTATGCGTGCCGTAATTAGAGCTTTATGTTGATTAGGACATAGTATTCATCATATTGTAATATTTTCTTTATAACTGCGTGTACTCTGTATATGTTGTATTTGTATCTAGTGTAGGCAGTAGGCATAATTAAGCTGATGGCGCTGATATATAGACTGAGTTCGATTTGCATTTTGTCTTGCTGCATGTTTTGTTCTTTTATCGAAGATGAACGCTTCTTTGCTTTGATGGCCAAAAGTCCAGGGTGGAATTCCGTAATAGATCAATAGAACTGGAGAAATAAGACATTAAAAAAAGGTAAAAGTCTGAAATGAAATGCAAATTTACTAAAAATAAATATACAAATAAATGCAAAAACTTTGGCAACCACATCACTTTTATTTTATGCAAACTGACGGTGAGAATCCGTTAAGAAAATTATGTTAAAGTTTACAAATGGGTGATGAAATCTGGTTGATGGGTATGAGGCATTTTCAAAATCTAATTACTTTCTGTAATAAAGAAATTTTAAATATTGGTTTTTATAATCATTTTTGAAAGAAATAGTTTTAAAAGGCAGTTTCTCTAATAAATTCTTCATATATATGAAACACACACGTTTGTACTATTCGAACGTATGAGAAAGGTAATTAAATGATTTACTAAAACACGTGGTATGGGACATGCGATTATTTTATTCGTCAATTTCAGACTTTTACGATCGAAACGTTTTTGAGTTTTGAGTTTTGAGTTTTGAGTGACGTTTGAGATTTATAATTCTTATTATAAGTAGGAATTATCTAAACTAGCTAATACTTGGCAATTTGAGAGGTGCGAGAGCTCCTAATATAAAAGAATAATTGATGAGAACCATTTATTTGAGTTGTTTACTCGTCGATGAGACGAGTTTTCCCTTTTTGAGAACTATGGTTTACGAGTAACCGTATTGAGATTTATTTCCACTTGCTGATGATACGAGGCAAGGTATGAGTATTCTAACATTTCTTTGATTTTATTTACTGATGTGGAATTTACTAATGGTTAATGAATCGTTTAATGTGAACATGCGATATGAGACACATGTTAACATTTTTCGGGTTTCTTTCCGTGAGTTGGTTACACATCCACGAGTTGCCAGTGCTATCGACCTTCGAGTCGTCTGAGTTTTGTGACTTCGGTCACCACGAGTATTGTGACTTCGATCACCACGAGTGTTGTGACTTTGGTCACCATCAGTTTTGAGACTTTGGTCACCATGAGTTTGACCTTCGGGTCCACGAGTTAGATACCTAAATTATGATAAAACTGGATAAGAGATTAACACATGCAACATTGCTTCGGCATTGCAATCGGGGATATGACCAATCCTGGTTTCACAGTTTTATGATTTTCTGAGTTCCATTTGATTTCGCCATTTTTGAGATATTTGGTGTAATGATAGTCTAAGCGTTATATGAGATGCGCGCGCGCGCGCGCGCACACACACACACACAGATATATATATATGTATATGTGTGTGTGTAGCGATCTCGAATTTATGAGTTTTGAAGTGCTTTTGAATTCCAGGAGATTTAGACTTGAGAATTTATGAGTTTTTCCCTTGTAACCTTTAATTGAGTGCTTAATTTGAGATGAATGCTTTTAGATTGGAACCATCATATTGTATTTAACATATAAATATGATGACCCTTTATGCTCCCATTCTTAAACCCAATGCTCCTACCATACTTGTGCGTTCCTTTATATTTAGAGGAAGAACTCATCATGCAATAATATTCATTTTATCTCATTCGAGTTATAAGTCCTAGCTGGCCTGACCCGTGTATTCGTTACTTGGGTCAGACCGAGTTGCAGGTCAGGTTTGGACTTAGTTCGCTTGTATTATGGACCTATTTTGAAAGAATTTTTGTGACATTTCTTTTGGTGTGGACTTAATATGGTTTTGAGTATATATCTTTTGTGCTAGAACTTGGTGATGTATATTCTTTTTTGACATCTCCTTTGTTTATCCCTACCGAACCCAATCTTGCATCGTTGTCAAAATCAAACTCTCCGATCCCATTACCGGCTCAAACTCCACCATACCCTCGATTCGAACATCACCAACTATCACCCACACTCCAACTCGCAGGGTGGATTTTTATCTTTTAGTTGTTTCTGCGTGCGTAGAGATCCATGACCGGATCTCGTGTGGCCAACTACGATGGAGATGGATGTCGAGGAGAGGTGACATGGCGGCGAAGGTTAGCTTCAAGGTCGAGGCGTGGAGATAGGAGCGACTAAAAGAGGAAAATGGAGGAGAGAATTGGGATGAAACTGTTACATAGAGAAGATGAAAGAAAGAGATTAGCGCGGATCGGGTTGGACGATTGGAAGGGAGAAGTTACGAGGAGAAGGATGGTAAAGAAAAGGGGATAAAAAAATGTATGAAGGAAAAGGGAAGTGTGGCTGATTCAGATCGAGGAGATTCAGATCGGTGAGGAACTTAGCTGATCCATAAGGACGGATCCCAATCGATGAAGGACTTGGTCGATCCGTATATGTGTTCTAATCCCAATCATGAGCTATGTTTTAGACATTGTAATTCTATGAGGGACGACGACGCATATTCGCATATGGACTGTGGACTTTGACATCTAGGATTAGAGTATATATGGATTGGCATATGAACATAACAATGGACTTGCACATGACTATGGACATCCCAAATACCTAAGCGTTGTCCCCTGCTAGATTTCCATCCTTCAACTACTCGTGATCAGAACTTAGTGAGACAGTCAGAAATGACGGTTGATTCATTTATTGCTCGGAGCGTGTCTCCAACATTCTATTTTTGCAAATGTTGTTGTACATATCTTTGCACCGCGATACACAAACCGTACTAATCCACGCATGGAGGGTGCAGGTCAATCACTCTAACTGGTGATGTCTGTTGAGTAGTACAACAAGATAAGTAGGAGTTATTACACCAGATCTGCTGATGTAGGAGCCAAGAAAACGTAATGTACAAAGATCCAAATTTAGAATCCAGCTCGGCTAGCTAGTAAAATAGTGATGCATTGAGATACCACATGTAGGTACGCTCTGAGCAACAAGTGGTTCTGCCAATCCAGGAGAAAATCATTGTTGAAGGGGGAGCTGGTGAAGGCAAAGTCGCAAAATTCACTCCCGCTCCCGAAACTCTGGTAGGATCTATCTTCTTAGACAATCCTACTGATCCATGGCCTTCGACAATGGACGAACCAATGGTTATGTGCTAAGCAGGGGATTCCCGTTGACCATATTTGGGTGCTTTCTCTATTAAAAACAACTCACAACCCCTCAAAGGGATATACATCGTGCACTTGGCACATGAATACAGTTGGATGCATTCCTCCCTTTAGTCCTTATGCTAAGAGGTTCTATATCACATGATGTTAGCGCCAACGCAACTGTACCCCAACTTCTTATACCTATCTTCTTGCCACACCATCTTGTATTCCGAGCAAGCCCATCGGGCATCCATACGACATAAGATTTCTTTGATTTTATTTACTGATGTGGAGTTTACTAATGGTAAATGAATCGTTCAATGTGAACATGTGATATGAGACACACGTTAACATTTTTCGGGTTTCTTTCCATGAGTTGGTTACACATCCAAGAGTTGCCAGTGCTATCGACCTTCGGATCGTCTGAGTTTTGTGACTTCGGTCACCACGAGTATTGTGACTTCGATCACCACAAGTGTTATGACTTTGGTCACCATCAGTTTTTAGACTTTGGTCGCCATGAGTTTGACCTTCAGGTCCACGAGTTAGGTACCTAAATTATGATAAAACTGGATAAGAGATTAACACATGCAACATTGCTTCGGCATTGCAATCGGGGATATGACCAATCTTGGTTTCACAGTTTTATGATTTTCCGAGTTCCATTTGATTTCGCCATTTTTGAGATATTTGGTGCAATGATAGTCTAAGCGTTATATGAGATGCGCGTGGGCGCGCGCGCGCGCGCGCACACACACACACACACACACACACACATATATATATATATAAATAAGTATTTTAAATGAGTATTAAAACCTTTGTAAAATAAGTATTTTAAATTTCAAACTTTGTTATTCCATCTGTGATAAATTGGTAAAAGAGATATTGAAGTCTCGACTGTTGAGTGCTAAATAGCTTAAACTAAAATTTTCCAGTTGAATAATATCTGGGATGAGTTATTAAAAATGGAAAACATAAGTGTGTTAACTTAAATAAATTGCAAGGACACAATTTCTTTAAGGGGGGTCTGTAACAACCTAGGTTTTTGAGTATCCAGGGTAAACAAATTATAACTTGTTTTGTAAATTGTAAAACCAAAAGAAATAAAATACGAGTTCTAAAGTATACTAGTATAATAATCTAAGATGGAATAAGTGTTTAATAAATTATTTTCTCAAAGTGAAAAGTAGGCTCACATCCTTAAAACTAAACTTAATTAGGGTCACATCCTCCCCTTTTGAAACGTATAAATTTCATCCCTATTTTCAAATAGCGGCTAATTTTTTTTTCAGAACTGCCCTTTTACGTTAATTAGCACCGTAATTAATGTAATACGAAACACGTATTAGGGTTTTATTTTTTTCAGAATTATATAGTTCTGTGTCATGGCGGCGCCATCATCGTTCTCATTTTTTGCATTCCGTCGATCTAAAATTTACAGTGCTCGGGATTCTTTCAGTGATTTAATTAGATCCATCCTTGATTTATATAATGGGTGCGTTATTCTTCCAGGTAATTTATACTTTTTATTAAAAAAATTATACGGGTATCATTTTTTGCTCGACCTTTGTTAATTGATTAGTCTGATGTTCTTTAATTGTATAGACTTGTCGATGGACAATTTAATTATTGTATATAGTTTTAATGTTATTACAGATCGTACAGATTTATTTGTTAAGTTTGGAAATACATTTATTCTTATATTCTGAATATGTATATATAAATATGCATAAGTTGTTAATATTTGCACAAAAATATGTAACTATTGTTGTAACCGATGTATAGGGCTTTGCATATATTCAGGAAATTTGCGTATATGTATTCATATATTCTGTATAAATGCATTAGAATATAAAACTATTTTGTATTATTTGTTTATGTAGTTTATTTTATTCTTTTAATATTATTTATTATTATTTTTATAGGTTTTTTCCCTGTAGCAATTGCTACTGTGTCTGGAGAAGATGAAGACAATTGGATTTGGTATTGTCAACAACTCAAAAACTTTCTGAAAGATGATCATAGAAGATGACGTGTTCTTCAAAAGACTGTTAGATGTTTTTTTGTATATTTTTTTTAACAAAGTTATAATGTATATTGTTGTGAACATTTACATTCTGCTTTAAATTTAGTTCAGTATTTTAATGTTAAATTCTATGATTTTTATGGTTATTTTTTAGGCTTATATATATATATATATATATATGCAGTTATTTAGCATAGTTTCATACATATATGCAATTATACTGAATATTTATTTCATTTTTTCCTATATTTTGCATTGATGCATAAATGTATGAAACAGTTCGTAGTAGTTACATACAAGTACGAAAGTATCTTCATAGCTGACTAATGAGTATTCTCAATTGTTGCATACAGGTATGGAATTATTCTTATTATGTGCATGCAAGTATTCAACTGTTCTGCATGTATGCATATCCTCTTTTAACTTTGAAGTTTAGTTCCCTTTTTTTAATCTTGAAATTATCCTGAGTATTTTATCAATTCACATATGCATAACATATAACAATATTTGCATTTAAGCATTCACGTATTATGAATAAATGTATACAAGAAAGCAACAATTCATAATATCGTTTAAGAATAGAAGAACTAAATTCAGTACATAAAATTCCACGGTGATTCAGTACAGAAAAAACATAATCATGTCATAGTAGTTTAAATACAGAAAATCGATCAACATATTTGTACAGAAATCTAAACACCATTTTTAATAATTTTCATCAGAAGGTTATTTTTCGTTTGATACTAGGAACGCCAGTGTTAGGTCATCATCTACAGTCAAACTGTAAGATTTGTAATTTAGAATTTGAGCAACAAGCAAAGCTCGTTGTAGATTTACAGAATCAGGCTTGTATATTTCATCATCTTTGTGACTTGTTTGTCCTCATTTCTCTGTTTCATTATATTTGTTACAAACGTTTCACAATTGACGCTGCAGAAATTGTAAAAAATTTATCAATTTGTTAGAATTATTCTATTTAGTATGAAAACATGCATAGAAATATGCAAACATTCTCAATATCTGCATTAATATGATAACATTTACGAAATCAGCATAAAAGTATGCAAGTCATCATATTTTATGCATACAAGTTTGCAAATATTATGAATTCATGCGTACAAGTATGCACTTATTATGTGTGTACATGCAGATTCTACTATTCTAAATATGTGTATATAAGTAAGCAACTTTTTTTTATTATCTGCATCCAAATATGCAAATATTATCAGTATTTGAATATAGGTATGCCAATGTTCTGAATATTGGCATAGTTGTATGCAAATATTCTGACTATTTATATACGTGTATACATGTATTTTGAATTTATTTACTTACGTATAGCCTTGTTGTGGGCAATTAGCCAACTCAAGTTGCTCGTGTTTATGATGATTCGTCTTTTCCAACCTTTTCACCACTTCACTGATGTAAATTCTCTATATAAAAACATATATGGATAAATTATGTAAACCGTTTACATACCAAATTGCATAAAAACAAACTTTAATTTACATACCAAATCTCTTGCTGATCTTTCTAATTAAATGGATACAATTATGCAACATTCAGATGATAGTTACACATTTGCATGCAACAATTATGCTAAAACCCATATAAATATGCAATAATGTGTTGATATTTTTAGAATTGCATGCAACATTTTTAATTAAATGCATAGAATTATGCAACTATTATGTAATAAAATCACAATTGCATGCTACAGTTTTGGATAAATGCATATAATTATTCAAAACTCAGTTAATAGTTGCACAATTACATGCAACAATTGTGATTAAATGCATACATTTACGCATGAATCTGCTGCTAGTTGCACACTTGCATGCAACAGCTCTAAATAAATGCATATTTTCATTCAGAATTTCTTTATATACTCATTTATCCAAATCAAATAATTTTTCAACATTCATGATAGAAATCACATCATCAACAAACATTTCCGACTAAAAAAATTCAACAATGTTACTATTTTGGCATTTTTCATAATAAAGTCTTTCAACGATGTTTCAAATTTGAAAAAAACGACAGTATGGATTTTATTGGCAACCGAAAACATTTTTTTCAACCCAATTTGCATGAATATTTGTATTTAATTATATAATCATGCAACAATTCCAAGTTAATCCCTATTTTAATATAAAATATGACAACATTATTTGTTGTTTGACAGAAAAATTAGAAAACCAAATTTTTACCTTCGTTCTCGCCATATCGATGAAATTTTCTGATCAAGTCAGCAATGATTTTAGGCTTTTTCACTCGATCGAGATACAGAAAATGAAAATCGGCTAAAAAATTTAATTTTTTCTTCGATCGTCTGCCCTAATCGTGCGACGATAAGTGAAATGATACTTTGTGGAATGAGGGAAATACAGGGATGTAATTCATATTCTTTTTATGGCCGGACTTTTTTTACATTTTAAAAGTTAATAGGGACCTTAAAAAACGCACTCTTTCTCAAATGTGATTGTTTTGGGAAAGTATTTAGGGCTGTAAATGGAAACTTTCAGATACAGATAATGATATATCTGTATCCGCATCCGAAATCATTTTTTGATATTAGGTATCCATATCTGCGGATACGGACGGATATCGAATAACTATCCTATTCGCCAGCGATTGATAAATCAACAAATATAAATGAAAAATTTTCATTTAACATAAATGTTTTTCAACCCCGTTAATCAAATAAACATATATGATGAAAATAAATAGATTTGAGTAGTTAATATGCATTTATGTGCATATGGTATAAACCTTCGACTTAATAATGCAATAAATAAATCTCATTCATTGTACTAAAATACATATAATTTTGAACATAATGTTAAAAAAAAATCAAATGGACAATTTTCGAATGCGGATATCTACATATCCGTATCCGCATCCGCATCCATTTTTCCGGCTATCGAATATTTATCCATTTGTCGGATATGGATGCGGATGGATTTTGAATTTCTCGGATATCCATTGACATCCGTAATTAATAAATAAAATTTTGGTGGATCTAACGAATATTGAAAATATAAAATATTGGCCAGAAATCATCATTTAAGTGAAAATTTATATTTTCGATATGAAGAGTTAAGTTAGTTTAACAGGATAAATAATAATTCGTAAATTTGGGTATGCGAAATGTAAGCTGTAGGAATTATAAAATAAAATAATAATTGTGTTTCAAACCTTTCTTGGAAATGGTTAGGTAAATTTATAGAATAATAATATAATGCTGAATTATGTTAAGATGGAATAAATTGTAAAATTATTGTTGAAGTGAATTTGTAATGAAATATAATGATTAATGAATTAAAATGAGAATTATAATTTATTAATCGAATTATAAATGCCAATAAAAAGTTGTAATTAGATTTAGTTGCTAAGTTAGGGCTTAAATTGGAGTTTTGGAATTTCTTTGTGAAAACTTGGAGAAAGAAGTTATTTAATCATTCTAAATGATTGAAAAAGGAGTTTTGCCAAAATAAATTATTTGTGATGACCTGTATTTTGGTCAATAATGGAATTTTAAATAGGAAATGTTGATTTTGGACTTGATAAAATGTGAATTAAATTTAAAATTTGGTTTTATATTTTATTTGACTTAAAATAGGCCCAGTAATTTTTTTTAATATATTTAAAAGATAAGATTTTGAAAATCGGTATTTTAATGCTATCTAGATGACCTCTATAAGGACGATTTTTGAGACAATCTTGGAATCCAACGAAACCAGAATGACAAAATATGTCAGAAATCAAAATTTCAAATCAAAAGGATCATATAAGTGAGAGAATGATATATAAACATATTTTGAAAATTCAATTGATTTTCAATTTAAGCTAAAAATAAGGTGATTTTCAAAAAGTCTCCACATTTGACGAGACTTGATTCGTTGAAAGTGTAATTCCATAACGTAGCAAGATCTCAAATTTCATAATTTTTGGAGATCGTATGTGGTCGGACCAGAACGAAGTTTGAGTATTATAATTAACACGTGGATTAGTCAAATCATTAAGCACTAATTCCTACAATCAATAGGATTTAGTAAACTCACCACCTTTCATGACATGTGTCAGTTTCTTCCATAACATGTCATTGCAAGAGCTTAAGGCTTAAGTATGATTTTTAATTTATTTTTAATTCCATTATCATTCCTAAACTCCATTTTCTAAAAGCTTTACACCATTTTAATGGCACCCTCCTCTTTTGGTTCCCACACCACCACCTAGGGCCTCACCACCGCACCTCCTCCGCCCACGCCACCTGCCGCAGACCTCCACTAGCCACCATCGATGTAGGCGCCCCCTTCCCTTGTCCAAAAACACCATCTTCCCTTCCTAATTTCCAAAGTTAGCACCTTTACGCCCTTAAACTGAAGTTAATCTCAACCATTCTCCTTCTATAGTCCCCAGATGACCACACAAGCACCCCACCTAGCCACGTCATCCTTATGCCACCGTTAATTGCCAATACTGCAACTCCCATGCCCTCTTCATGACCTTACACTACTAAAAATCCAAGCTTTCTTACTTAAAACCCCGAGTGTGAGTGAAATCGTGTGTGTTCGAGTGTTCCTTAGCAAGTTTGAGGTGAAAAAGGCGACAACTTTAGTTTGTTGCAAGCTCGTTAATTCCTACATTGAACTTTCTTGATGTTAGGACGGTTGGGGTGAGAACTTCTCACTCGAAATGTTTAATTTGCTTTGTTAAATTATAAATAAGTTGCTAAGTACTTGGTTTAATATGCAAGTTAGTTAGAATTGACTCGTGAAGTAATTTGTTAGGTGAGTGTATTTAATTAATAAGTTAAAACATTGCTAATATGTTAGTGATAGCATATGTGAGAACTCTGGATTTAATATGGTTAATTATCACAAATTATGGCTGGGTATATGTTAGCTCACATTATGAATTGTTTGAAAACCAGATGGATGGATGGATGAATGGTTGATTGTGTTATGATTTGAATATGATTTAGAGTTAATTAACTTTTAAAAAAGATGCTAGAATATTTGTGGTAGTTGAGATTGGGTTAAACATCTATTTAAAGTCAAACAACTTGTTTATGTTCACCTATTTAAGAGATATCAATTGGGTTGAATAATAACATGAATAAGCTATGACTAATTTCATGGATTTTTAACTGATTTGGATTGATTAAATAATTTATTAATTAAATATTTATTGGTTGAAAACCCCATACGGGTATTGGAATGATATCTGACGTACAAAACCCTAAGTATGTAGTTAGTAGGTCAATTGGTTGATTAACAGACCGATATAAGCGTTAAAGAATAATTTAAACCTTATATGGGTGTAAGTGCACTCTAGATGGTAATTGGATGCTTGATAGTTGTTTACAACTATTATTAGATGTATAAAATCCATATAAATTGAATTATATGGTGTTTGGTTGAATTTCATTCCATTCCGGAATAAATATGAATATTTTAATAATATAATATTTGAGGAAAAATTAAAGGTTGATTGTGATGTCCAATTTTGGATGGATATGTAGAAATTGAAATATCGATAATATTCGTGATTGTAGCGAATGGTTTTGAAGTAAATTTAATGTACTTAAGGCACATTGAAGTTTTAATTCGAAATGAATAATAACTTTTCAAAGTGAAGTTCAGTTAGGCCATTCGAAAAATGTTTTAAAAGAAGTTTTGTTTCGAAAGTTTCTCGTTTATTCTTATAACGACTGTCAGGAAAATTTAAGCGTAAAATAATGACTTTTGAAAATAATATTATTTAATTTTTATGACTAAAATAATATTAAAATGGCTTAATAATTGAAATATTGGATTTTGAAGAGAAATGATTGAAATAGAGTTTTCGAAGATGATTATATACATTTTATGTAATTTACAAAATTGGTTTGGAAATTATTTCGATTTAGTTTTAAACTATAAATCGATTCGGGCTTGAATAGAACGTGTCGCGCAGCGACAAATCGTGAACGTCAACCCATATGTTCGAATTGACATACCGGGAGATCCGACTATGGGATTCTCCTGAAATTGAAAGCATTAGACCCATTATGAATAGATCTTTCAAATGGAAAGGGTAGTTTTGAAATCCAATGGTTTTATTTTTAATATATGTTCAAATATATGTTGGAAAATGTCGCTATGGATGTAGTTTGGTGGCCGATATTGGAAATCGACTGTAAGGGCCTTAATAAAATTATTAAAAATATGAATAAATTATGTTAAATCATGATAAATTATTTAGAAAGATTTATAAATGAAATACTCCATATTTGCAAAAGATAAAAGAAATTTTTATTTGAATGAGCTAGCTAACAACTAGAATAAAGAACCAAGTGGAGTATGCGATAATTCCTGGGAGTATAGTTTGGTATCATCCGTGAGATTTAATTGGAAATTATTCCGTTAGGCGAGGGGTGAGAAGAACTTAAAGGACATCGGATATTCGACTAAGATCAGATGATGTTTTCTGGAGTTAAGTAATTGGATGTTTTAATATGACTCATTGGATGGTAAATGGTTTTAATATAACTAGAGTTTTCCAGCGTATAAATTGGAAAGGATTTGGATGGAAATTATCTTTGGATATTTTGATATTGGATTCCGCGATTATACAGATATCGTTGAGGAGTTTAACAGATATAGATATTGTTATTCCCAAAACGGTATCTGTTGGTTTAAAAATTTGGTATTGAATATAAGTTGATATGATTTTCATTCAAAGTCGTATATTTAATATCAAATTGGATTTTGGGTTTGTCGTAGATGGTATCTTTAATAATACTATTCTTAAACCCGATTGAGAATGAAATAAATCTTTCAATTAAGATTTAGTGAAGTTTTCAGTTAATTAATTAAATTGGAGTTAAATGGAATTCAAATTAATAATAATTGAGACGAGCTTTTATGGGGGAAGACTTTTACTATTTATGGGTTTATCATGAACAATGTGTAGATGACATTTGTTCTTTAACCCATTTAAATACATGATTAATTTTCTGAAGTTGGATAATCATTAAGTAATGATTTTTGAGATTAAAATTAAGTTGGAGATTTAATGAATCTTTACATAGATTGAAAAGCAAATGGGGTAATTAAATTAACCGAAGCCAAGAAGTGTTCGAGATGGAGTACCACTAGTTTTACTCCAGGCGATGAATGAATCTTTAATTAAATTTGAATGTTAAATGGTAATTAAATTTTCCGTAACGCGATGGGTGTTAGATATGGAGTGCTACAAGTTTTACTCCATGGGATGAATAGGTTGAGATTGGGATAATAAAATGAATGATTACTTCGATAACGCTCGATAATACCGATCAGTTTTATAAACCTTAATTTGGTTTATGTTTGCAAAAAGATATTATAAAATCTTTTGAAATGATTTCCAAGAAAATATTTAAACAAATAGTTTAAATGGATAATCTTTGATAAAATTAACGTGAATAATTCCCAGTATAAAGAATATTTGGATAAAAGAATATTCTGGATTGGAATGAGATGTGTGTTATCTTTAATTATATATCACATGATTTTAAAGATGTGTGAGTCATTCGGAAAGATCGGGTTTGAACCATTTTGAATAACTGTTACAACGATTAAAAGTCAAAGATCGAAGATGGTGGTTGAAGACCAGAGATCTTCACATCGTTTGGGCTTTTGCTAATGTCTAGATTGGGCCATACACCCAAGAGAAGTAATAATTGGTGGTCGTCCAGACGTACTTGGAGATCGACCGGATATGCGAGGACCTCTCTTCTGTATTGGACATATGGGACAAGGAATAAGGTGCCTCCGTTTTCATTCAGGTCCAAAATGAACTTGCAAATGAATTGTAAATCTGACATTGTAGTTCATGCTATATCCAGTGATCTCTTCTATGTATATATCTGTTTGGTGGTGGATAATTTATTCTATTAGCTTAACACCTTCTCTAAGACGTACGAGTTAAAGGTTATATATTAGTACATATCAATGGTATGGTATTGGTTAACAATGTGGCATGCTGAGATGCATGGATCAAAGCTTTTGTTGAAAAGAAGAGCTTTGTGGATGATGATCGAAGCATATCTTATATAGCTTAGTTTTGTGTATAGCGTTAATTCACGAACTTCACACCCCGGTATGAGTCAAAAATGGGATGAAGGACAACAGGGAGGACATGTGTTTCTTTCTAACTAGAAGTGATGTCATGATGTGGATCCCATACATTTTACTTATGTAGATGTTGGAATCGAGGGCCCTCAGATATGGCTGCACAAGGCCGTGGTGGTTGATCGACGCACTGATCAAGAGGTCCAATAGGACCAGAAAACGTACTATTCAGGAAATTCTAATGAGCGATGTACTGCTGACCGGCCCTGCCGCTCCAATGGGATAAATAGTTCCCTAGGACATTTTGCTAGAGATATTCCGAAATTTGGACAAGGAAGATCCCTTTCCTCGACTTATGATGGAAACCGAATTTCCAATACAAACCTTGCGTTTTCAATTGTAAACCTATATGGCGACATAATATGATGGGGTATTATGCCATCTAACATTGATACATTTATTTTCAAATTAGTTTTCTGCACTATGGACTTATAATATTATAAGAAAAATTTCATGTATCAAGCATGTTTGACTATTATAAAGTAAAACTCTATCCTCCGTCTAACGCTTGCATTGTGTGATGAGACCTGAGTCTTAAAATAGCTTCATTTTTCAAAAGCAGTGCTAGTTTTGTTTTTATGGGATTCATATGGAGAAAACATGTTCCATCTCATACGGCGTGGTCCCACGATCTACCCAACTTTTAAAAGTCAAGTTTTTATAATTTTTTTAGTTCTCACACAAATTCCATGTCTGATATAGAGTTTATTGTTTTTTACCAAAACTCTGCGTGCCCATATTTTCCACACGGGGAGCTAGTAGTGTTGGTTTCGCAAATCTTTTCTTTCCACAGATCCTGGATTATGGATGGAGCTGCACTCTGGATTTCCTTGTATGGTTCTCCGATGTGTTAGTTTATGTTTTCCACTGCCCATTATACTTATGTATTTTAAATTTCAGTTGTTTTGTAATTTATTCTTTTATATTTGTTTTTACGCTGTGTATCTTTTTTTCCGCATTCTGATATTCTTGTATTCTGATGTATTATTGTTTTAATAGCAATGAAAAGTCTCTCGTTCTATGTTCCGATGCGTTGTGTTCTCATGACAATCCGCCTTCTTGTTCGGTTTAGGTCGGTCTAACGATCGATTCAGACTGACCGGGAAAGTGGATCATTATAGGTGGTATCAGAGCTTTTGTTTACAAAGATTTGAGAACAAGACACGTTAGAACCAGATGAAAGAACTCATCAGTGGTAGGATTAGTAATATCCTATGAAAGAATGCTTATTAGGGCTAGGATCAGTAATATCCTAGAATGGGTGACTCATTAGAGATGGGGTTAGTAATGCCCTATGATGAGTTGAGAATTATATGTTTATAAGAAATGTATTTGTGCTTATTATATATATAATCCAATTTTGAAAGTATGCTTTAGGTATATCAAAGATTTATGTTTTGATAACATATATGATTTTAAAGTTAATAAATCCATTGGTTGTTGGATATGATGTTTGATTTCTTGTTTAATTACTTAAGATGTCTAGTTAGGGTAAGTAAAGGGAATCTTCGACGATTTTGGACAGTTGATGAATTCTAATACACCTTAGGGTTTAAAATTATAAAGGAGTTGTGGTTACAATTTTGGACAGCGAATATACATGAAACCACTTGTTATATACTTTTGAAAAAAGTTAGTTCAAACTTATGTTCTAATTTGAAATTCTTTATTCCAAATTGTAGAGAGGTAAGTCTATGGCTGTCAGACAGTACGTAGCTCATTTTGTGCAGTCTTCATCTTCTTCTTCATCTAACAATAGTTCATCTAGTAGTTCGGATGACATCGCTTCCGCCCCTCTGTCTGATGACAATATTTTTGGTTATGGGAGTGACAGTTGTTACATGTCAGATGCTACTTCTGCTTACAGACCTATTGAGAACATAGATACGGACTCTGATTCATATTTTGATGATGCCCCCATGGATTTGGACTCTCATGAGTTTGAGGATTCTGGAGATTACGATGATTGATTTTATAGGATGACGATGGATTTATATTTGATGAGTATGACCACGTAGTTATAAGGGATTCGGTTCCTGTACCACCTTTAGTTATAGAGGATCAGCCACCCCTAGTTATAGAGTATTAACAATCCCTATTTATTGAGGATCGGCCAGCCACCTCCGACATTAGAGATTATTACTGATTATGTTCCTGATGCACCCCTAGATATAGTTTTTCATGATGTTGGTCATGCTTTTCCTATTTTCCACATCCCGAGTTGGATGCGTTTATATGGGAGGACACGATGTTAGCACCAAAGATAGATGCCATAATGGAGGATTTGGCACAATATATGACACGTGAGCAGCCATTTGTCTGACATTTAGCCCTATAGCTGTAGGATCCTGTTGAGCCAATTATTTCTCCAGCAGTACTTGATGTAGCAGAGCCACAACTTGCTTTGAAATGGCACGATCCCAAGGATTTACAGATGCAGGATATAGTTGAGCCGCCAGTAGAGACTGAGATTGAGCAGGTAGGTATAAGGCAGACAGTGAGGAGGAGGACGACGACGATGTGGTGATTTATTGGTCAGACCACGACAGTGACGACGACGAGCCCGATGATTTTTGGGTCGAGAAGGAGATAGCTCCGAACTGGGCTGATATTCCCCTTGATATAGATGACGAGTTCTGTGACACCCCACGTCCGTTAATGTCACTCACAAAGGGAATGCATTAAGTTTCGTGAAGCGTTGTAGGTAAACAAACACAGAATACAAGACATACATAATTAAGATAGCAGCGGAAATTCAAATTTTTATTTCAAACACAAATCATACATCGTGGTCCAAAATACTATAAGTCACAAAAACCATTAAAACAATGTAACTTCTGTCTTTTACCATCAGAGAACATAAATACTTAAAAGAAAACATAATTCCCCAAAAAAAAAGAGACAAAGCCATAGTAGAGATAAGAACTTGAGCCATACTTCGAAAGAAGCTATAACAAGATGATATCTGAGTTCTGACTAAGCCTGAGTGTTTCTTTTCTGAGAACCTGGGGGGGAAATGGAAGAAAGAAGAGGAAACAAAAGGATCAGACATAAAGTCCGGCGAGTCTAGTTACTTTTAGCAAGTAAATAAATAAAAGTAGCACGACAGACATATAAAGTGGATAAGAGAGATCACTACATAAATGGAAGGTGTGACAAGGTAGACATGATAAGGTGTCCCACACAATATGATACAAGCTCTCCCCTTTGTCTTATATCCCCCACTAGGTTTTATTTGGCCATGGATACATTAGGTGTCTTTAATTGTATAACCCTATCATTTCTACAAGTTATGCTTACCCTAAAAGGTGTCTTTAATTACATAACTTTATTATTCCAACTGGTCATATATACCACTAGGTGTCTTTAATTACATAACCTTATCGGGCTAAGTTTGTGGGCCTATATGCAAACATTACCCACCCCTCCAGATTTGCTTAACCGATCCACTATCCAATAGATTTTACTTAACCCTAACTTTAGTTCACAATCATAAAATCCCTATGGATTAGATTTGGTTAAGTAGTCCAATTTATTACCATGTCCATTTATGGTTTATAATGGGCTAGACCTCCCACATTAGGCCTACAACTTGTGGATGTTGGATATGCCGGTCGGGTCCGAGCAGTCTTATTCAACAAGTTAGGCCTAACCTCATGTCATAGCCCATCTCGTATTTGCACACTTAGACCTCTCACATTAGGTTCAACATTAGTGGCCACTGGATATGCCGGTCGGGTCTGGGCAGACTTCCACCACTAAGGCAACCTAACCTCGTGTCATAAGTGCAATTAATTATAATTACTAGACATTCCATTCTTATCCACTTCTTACCTATGACTTTGTAGGTGATTATGTCCCCACTTCCCCAATTTGAATTATATGTCCAATTCATATAAACATTATTTAAATTATGTCAATTCTAACCCTTTTTCCCCTATTCCTTAACTAAGGCATTCGCATATACTTGGCGGCATCTAGTCTATAAAGTAGCCTAGTCATACACAATAAAAAGGAAAAGTTATGGGAATATTACAATGGTGATTGTTTTGGCATAAACATAAACAAGCATGGTAATAAGGTGGACATATAAGCATAAATCGGATGAACTTGTGGCAGTTAATTGATTCTAACCTAACTACGATGTCACAATAAGCATAATAAGATCTAAATTAACAATTTAGATGTCCAACTGGTTTAGGTCTAATATGATAGGCACAAGGTGATAAACTAGATCTAATTAGCAATTTAGATGTCCACATGATTCAGATCCAATGGTTAAAACTAGATCTAACACTAATAAGGTCAAGATCCACAGTATGGAATGTCATAATAGATCCAACAAGATAGAGATTTAGATCAATAATTAAAAATAGATCTAGCACAAATAAGGTCAAGATCCACATCATAGAATGCCACAAAAGTTACAACAGATCCAACAAGATAGAGATTTAGACCCAAGTCATACTCAATTTAGAATGTCATATGTTCGCAATTCACAATGGATCCAATATAATATAGGCAAATGAACAAATCCAAACTATTGACGTATCATGTTTACTTTTATATATTTAAATCTAAAAGCAATTGGGAACTCACAAAGTTCGGATTAGAAAAAAGAGAAAGAATGGATCTTGAATCTCTAACTGATTTGCTTAGGTTGATAGTTGTAGGAGAATAATGGATCCAATTCAGTTCAGACACCGGCAGAGTTTAGCCCCCATGGATTCTCAATGAACAAAATAGAAAAAATGGACATGTATCTTTAGTTGTCAGCCTCACTGAAACCACCTGCCACGTCATCCCTAGGGGTGTCGACACCCCTATCTTCTACGCATATATAAACTTAAAAACCCTCATAACTTCTTTATACGATGTCCGTTTTATGCAAACCAAATGTCTATCTTGACCAGAATTTTGAGATTGACGCAATGGCGTAGTTCGTTTTCCCTTAATTCCAAATACTAAATTAATTATAATTTAATTTATCCTCTTTTAGTGTCGTTAAAAATACGGGGTGTTACATTCTCCCCTACTCAAAGGATTTCGTCCCTGAAATCTCTAAGTTGAGAAGAATGCATATCCTACCATCCATCATCCATCTATCATTCGCATCCATTATCCTTAAAGATTTCTAATGCTTATATGAATATATGCCAGGGTGTGTGTATATGTCCCAACACTAATGCAGGAATTAGGCGGTCTTCAATTGGCCTCCTTAATGAAATGTATATTAGTGCCATTAATTCAATATGTATGCAAATAATCCTATTATAACATGTGAGTTCTATATGTGTGCACACTCATTCGTCCAAATGCAACATCCATATGGTAATACATTCATTTCCATCCATAAAAGAAAAGAAAATGCACACACATCCATATGGAGTATGAGAGTGATTGAGCCAATCTAGTGCCTAATGTGTGTGTATATGCATCCACGGGCAACCACTAGCAAATACTTGCATCCATGAAATATAACATGTCTCAAACACATGTTTACATCCATAGTATTCCTATATAAAGGTCAAGAATACTATGGATAGGATATATTCAACTGATAGAAACAAGCACAGATAAAACTTAGGAAAAGGAGCTAAGGACATACCCTCGAAAAGAAAAGGGTATGAAGCAGGAATCTTGGCTTCGGTCTCCCAAGTCGCATCCTCTGGGTTATTTCCCCATTGAACCTTTAGCAACTTGATCTCTTTATTATGTAGCTTCTTAACATCTGATCTAAGAATACGGGAAGGAACTATTCTGACTGTCGCCTCCTGTTCCACTTCTACCTCTTCCAATACACTCGGCTCAACTACTTCTACGGTGTCAATAAGCACTTCCGCAAATGAGAAACGTGGAAAACATCATGAACGCCAGATAGATTTTCTGGGAGCTTTACTCTATAGGCCATTTTGCTAATCCTCTCGGTTATGGGAAATTTTCCCACAAACCTAGGTGCCAACTTCCCTACCGATCCGAAGCAAACCACATTCCTCAAAGGTGATACTTTGATAAAAACTAAGTCTCCACTTCAAATTCGATGTTAGTCCTTCTCTTGTCTGCATAGGACTTCTGCCTATCTTGAGCTGTCTTCATCCGCCGCGGAATAAGGTCAATCTTTTCGGATGTTTCACTAACCATATCTGGTCCAAGTAATAATCTTTCTGTAGATTCCCTCCAACAAGTTGATGATCTACAGGGTCGTCCATACAATGATTTGAAGGGTGCCAAGTCGATGCTAGCTTGATAATTGTTGTTATAGGCAAACTCTACTAAAGGAAGGTGCTCTTCCCAAGTCCCTCCGAAATCTAGGATGCACAGCCTTAAAAGATCCTCTAGAATTATGTTCACCCTCCCACTGATTCAAGCATGTTTATTTAATGGTTAAGTTTGTGGGCCTATATTTACTAATATTACCCACCAACCCAATATGTACTTAACCCTCCCACACATTATGTCATATTGGTTAAGTGTTGTCCATTCATGTTAACTTAACCCACCCACTCATCATGTCATGTTGGTTAAGTGTTTCTTATTGACCCTTCTCACTTGTCATGTTAGATTGGTTAAGTGTTTCCTATTAACTTAACCCCATTCATTCATCATGTTATATTGGTTAAGTATTTCCCATTAACTTAACCCCATTCGTTCATCAAGTTACATTGGTTAAGTGTTTCTTATTACTTAACCCCACGCGTTCATCATGGTTTATTGGTTAAGTATCATCAATCAATGCAAGTTAACTTAACCCACCCACTCATCATGTTACATTGGTTAAGTGTTGCATTCTTGTGTTAACTTAACCCTTCCACGCATCCTGCTATATTGGTTAAGTGTTGCTCTCTTGTTTTAACTTAACCCTACCCATTCATCATGTCATATTGGTTAAGTGTTTCTTATTAATTTAACCCTTCTCATTCATCATGTTGTACTGGTTAACTTAACACAGCTCACTTGTCTAATTAACATGTTATAACAGTTAAGTGTTCTAAATTTACTTAACCCCACCTTCTTGTCTAATTAACATGTTATAATGGTTAAGTGTTCTAAATTTACTTAACCCCACCTTCTTGTCTAATTAACATGTTATAATGGTTAAGTGTTCTAAATTTACTTAATCCCACCTTCTTGTCTAATTAACATGTTATAACGGTTAAGTGTTCTGAATTTTACTTAACCTCACCATCCTTAGCATGTCTGTTTATTGGCATTAATTAATTTATTAATGTCCCAACCTCTCACATTAGAACTATTGTTTGCGGTTGCTGGATGTGCCGGGCGGTTCCGGGCAGACTTCTACCGCAAACTCATTCTAACCTCGGGTTTTGGGCTAAATGCACTAACCTCTCACATTAGATCTGTGTTGTTGCGGTTACTGGATGTGTCGGGCGGTTCCGGACAGTTTTCACTACAACAAAAACACCATATTACAACTTTAATTTTACAACGGTGATAAAAGCACTATTGTGATAAATGTTTTTTACAACTTTTTTTCTAGAAAAGTTGTAATAAACTTATTTTTAACAACTGTGTTATTTTGACAGTTGTAATAAAAGCACATCGCAACTTTTAACTTTTGACTGTTGTAATATACCACTACACTACAACAAAAATACCATATTAATAGTTAATAAAAATTTGATAATTAATAAAAATATTAATACTCAATAACTATTGTTCAATAATAATAAATAGTTTATTTGAAATATGTAATAACTAATATTAATAATTTATTTTCGCTATATAATAATTAATAAATAATAATTATGTATTGTTATTAGAAATTAAAAATAAATAAATAAAAATTAGTTTTTAGTAATGAACAATTAATTTTAGTAATCAATAAATAAGAAGTAAGAATCACTAATTAAGAAGTAATAATTAAATAATTACTTTTAAATATTTTAATAAAAATTTCAAATTTTAATTTTAATAAATATTTTAATAAATATTAAGAATCACTAATTAAAAAGTAATATTAATATTTAAGAATAATTAATAAATAGTAATTATGCTTTGCCGAAAAAAAGTAATTACTCCATTTTTAAATAATTAAGTTAAGTGTTTAATAAGTAATAATTAGTAACATATACGTAATAAACTTTAGGTTGGAAGTGACGTCCTTTCTAAATTCAGGCTTCTATTAGTGACATATAACACATAATAAGCTTTAGGGGAAAAAACGAAAAATTGATTCGAAACTCACGTTCTTTCAAAATGGAAATTCAAGTGGGAAACGTGAAAATTAGGCGGGCCGCCTCTCAGTTACTGTACGCTAAATTAAAATCATCTGGTCAAATCTAAACAAAATCAATATCCCCATTTTTGATTTGACACCCGCCTTTCCTGAAATTTTTCCTTCCCCAAATCAAAGATAATAAAAATATCGACATCTCGCCCAAACTGATTGATCCGAAGTCTGATAATTTCACAAGGGGATACGGTGAAGACGGTATAACAGATGATGGATCCAGGAAGATAATTACAAAATAAATCAATTTTGGCCCTAAATAATAATTGATTTGAGTTTGAAGAAGAAGACCGCATAACGGGATAATGGATCCAGAACTGATGAGACTCGTTCAGGAGTAGATGAGTCGAATTTCTCCTTATGAGCTCGCCAAACTCCAGCAGCAGGTTTATTTTAATTTTTGCTAAACCTTTTTTCTAGTTAATTCGATTAATTAAATTGTTTTCTAGATCTTAAGTCGCTTGCCAATTCATTGTGATTTTTGATGCTGGTATCGATCAAATTTAAGTATAAACATTGGATGATTGGGTCTGTTGTATGGCTACATGATCGGTTTTCGCCTGATACCTAATTCGCTTATCTGTTCCCTTGATACCTAATTCGCTTATTTGTTCAGACCCAATAACGCAAACTTGAATCTACCATAAATCGACAATTTTGATGATTCAGTGGCTTTCAGATCTAGCGCGAAGTCATGTTTTTTGGTTTAGATCTGTTTCCGTTTTTCTTGGTATTCACGAGTTTACTATTCATGGTGTGCTTATAATGGTTGCTCACATTGCTCTTTAGTTCGCTCAATTCTCCAAAGTTTTGAATGTGCACTCTTATATTTAATTAAAAAACAATTATGAGTATATTGAATGCTGGTAATTAAATGTTGGATATTAAAATTGTTTGCTTGCAATTCTTATAAAATATGTGAAAGAATTGCATAAGTTAGGAAGAGCCTTCTTGGCTAGAATTGAGAACTGTGAATACAAACATGTTGAAAGTGACCAAGTGATAGCAAATTGTCATTTCTGGAATGAAGGTGTTGTTTATACATTGAACAATCCTTGTGATTATAAAATAAATGAACCATGCCATTAGTTTCTTATGTTGTAACGGTAACTTACATACCCGGAACTGGCATGTATCTTTGATATTTTGATTCGGTTTACACATATATGTAGTCAGACTAGCCATGATTTTGATGTGAAACTATTTTTAACCCTACTTCAAGATTGATAATTATCATCTTTATCATCTGCAAGTGACCAAGTGGTTGTATTTTATTTCATCTTGATAAAATACTCACTGTTTGACATCTTACTATAAATTTCAAAAGCCTTATTTGGAAGGTGGTAATGGAGAAATGATTCGACCAAATCTTGATCTTGGATAAATCAAGTCTTAAACATTCAGTGAAATTTCTTCATGCTATAAAGTAAAATGAAAAGGGCAACAATATTTGATAAATCTTTTTCTTGCAATTTCACTCTTCTACTCTTACAGTTCTTCTCGTAGTATAAGTTTTGCAGCAGGTTAACAAGCACAGGCCCTGTCATACCCATTTTCTATCTATCAGGTGTCAGCATGCACATATATTACATCAAACAATTTGATTTTGCAATGCACATAGGTTGCTCTTACACATATCGTGTCTTTTCTGTGCTATATTCTATACTACCAAACTCCTTCAAGGTCTGCACTTTTTACCTCATATCATGATACTTTTGAACGACATTGCCAATGAATGTAATACTATCTAAACGGATGCAAGTTTCACGCAAACTAACATGCAACATATACATTACACAATATTTTAACTGCATGATAAATACATGCTGGCATATGTTATCAATTTCAAAGCATTATACCTTCAAAGTCCTTACCATTGTCAGTAAAGAAATGTTTAAAAAGGTCTAAGAATTGCAGGGAAAATCTCCTGTGGTACCTCCAACATATCAGAATAATAGTTTCCATATTGGTGGTGTATGGGTGCCGAAGGAGAGTTTCACTGTATGTTCCTAACCCTATCATAGCTCTACTTCTTAAGATATTTTGATAGCTCAATCTTTGTATTTATAACAATTAAATTAATGTGGATATGCTATTTAGATATGCACAGGTATTATGCTCAAGCAGTAAAAGAATGTCCCTGGCCTGGTATATATTCTTAATGCCCTTTACTTTTTTCTCTCTCCTGCGCCTTGTTCTATGATTTCTGCTGCTTCCTATATACCTGAATGTCCTCATTATTTCGCCATCCCTATATCTTCTGCATATGTTTTTTTTTCTTTTTTTTTGCACCCCAATTATTATATTGTGGTGTTCTATATATATAACTTTATTGAATAATTATACATAACTTGATAGCATTTTTATACAGACTAAAGTGTTCACATATTCATGTCAAAAGGTGTAAACGATACCAAGTCTCCACATACAGGAATAAATTTCTTCATATTCTCGTCTTTAATCCAATAAGGACTTCCAGTCACCATATATTAAATTCACTACAATATAAGGGAATATAATTTATAATTTAAAGCATTGAACTGTTCCCTTTTGGTTGTTGTATACTATTATTTATTCTCATCTTTAGTGATTTAGGAGAACTCATGCTAAGCACACGGTCATTTCACTAAATAGTTGTGTATAAAAGTTGAACATCATTATTACATGCTATATTCATTATGTACATTTAACTTGTTTCATATTTGACACTCCAATTACACACACAATAATAACTTGATGTTTTTTCATGATTTGTTCTCAGGTTATCTGAAGCACCTTCTTCTATTGGGAATTGTTCATCTTTGGTTGAGGTACTTGTCACAATTTGTATTGTTTGTTAATACTTGATTACTATTGTATCTTCATTATGTTTTGATAAAAAGGTATAGAAGTTCAGATTATAGGGTAAAGAAGGTAGGAGAGAGTATCTTCATTATGTTTTCATGCCTAATGTTGCTGATCACAAAAACAATTCATTATACTTAATCTGAGAACCATTGCATTTAGCTTTGTAGGTTCCTAAGTGTATTATTGAATCATTAATTTTAGATGATGAGGATACAAGCTTTAATCCTTTATGTGATAAGGTTAGCTTCCATATTAGCTTTTAGTTATTGTTGTAGCTAGATTTTATAGCCATGAATTTACTCAAAAATAGCCTTTTCCTTTGTGATTTATATTTTTATGTTGTTAAGCTGCCTTTGCAAGGCCGTCGCAATTCAGAGGAGTTTGGACGATAAGACTGCTCAGAACTCGAGCCTGTACTCATGTAAATCCTGTAACCATAAGATTAAACTCGATCGTGGACTCATGTAAATCCTGGAATCGTAGGACTGCTCAGAACTCGAGCATGGAAAATTGCTAATTTTATATACATGCTGCACTTCTTTAAAGTAATGGGCACTTCTGTAGGGTATGCAATCTTGTGGGCAAATTTTTTATCTTTTATATGCACTTTTGTATTGTATCGATGTATATATTTTAGAACGACTATGTTTTTGGTAATGATTTAGTTGGTGATGTGAATGACTACTTTAGGTTGTTTTGTTGGGTATGTATTGTACTTTGATCGAATACTCTGACTATTAATATATATATGAAATATAATTTATTGTTGCATATATAATATGTATAGATTTGTATGTATATAATTTGTGGATATATTACAATTGTAAAATAATAGTTGTAATAAAATATATCACAACAGTTATAAATAGTTGTAAAAATTACAACAACAACGGTGTATAACAGTTGTAATAAAGTTTATTACAATGGTGGAGAAAAGTTGTGAAATATACATATCACAACAGTGTTGCAACAGTGCAAAAAATTTGTAAAATATACATATCACAACAGTGCTGCAACAGTGCAAAAAAGTTGTAAAAGATTTTAGTCTATTACAACTTCTTAATACACGACGGTTGCCCCACCGTTGTAAAATGTATTTTACAACGGTGTTTCACCGTTGTAATAGGGTCTTTTTGTTGTAGTGTAGTACAACGCAACTCAATCTAACCTCGGGTTAGGCATGTTTATCTTTTAGCATATTTACCATACATGTCCAAGTCAAGATTTTATATGCTAATCATCCCAATTTCACAAAACTAGTCATGTTCCAATTCTCAAGTTATACCCCAACAAAGCTGATTGCAAGTTATGCCCCACAAATTAAAATTCAAGTTATTACTCAACATAGGTTACACCCAATCTTCCCAAATTTGCAATAATAATCATGCCCAAAATTACAATATTCATTATACTTGGCGTCCCAGCCAATAGTTAGGCCCAATCTAGGTTTAATATTACAATTTACATTTTCCCCCTAATCTAGGTTTAATATTTCAAGTTACCCCAAATTCGAAACAATAACAATCATGCCCAAAACATGATTTTTATGCCAATTAACTCATCTTGCAGTTATAACCATAATAATGCCCAATATCAATTACAAGTTATACCCAATCTCAGTTACAAGTTACGCCCAATAGTACATAAAATGGATTTGTCCCAATTTCCCCGTATTCCAATCATATACATAACAAGATTTTGTCTAGGTTCGAGACAACCTAGATCCAAAATAAAAGAGGAAGAAGAGGAAACATCAAAGATTAGGCATAAAATAGCCATACGACGCTAGATTTGATAATAGTAATATCACGAACAGAAAAGAAATATAGATCTAAATTACATCGCAGGCATTAATCTGATAGATTACATTTGAATAACATCGCAGGCACTATTCTGATAAAATAGATTTGAATAACATCGCAGGCACAAATCCGATAAAATAGATTTGAATAACATCGCAGGCACAAATCTGATAAAATAGATTGGATAAATCTGAAAAGGATTATCTCACAATCAGGTATAGCTTGGATTCAGATGATTACATGCTAAGAAATTAAATTAAGAATTCACATCTGAAAGTAACTTGAACTTACGAAACAAAGGACAAATCTTGTTTTCTGGGATCTATTTTCTGAAACTGAAAAGCTACCCCTTGACGAAGACTATCGATTCTCTAATTTAGATTTGATTCGTAGCTTCTAACTTGCTTTCTAGTTTGCTTCCTAGTTGTAGAAGAATGGTGGCTATGTTAGGTTGACCATGGACAGCATGGTGGCTCCTTGGAATGAGATTGTGTGATTTAGGATTGAGGTTGCTTTTATAGAGGTTTAGACTTATGTGAGCCGTTAGATCAACCTAGGAGCAATCAGAACCGTCCAGACTAGATAGAGCTATCCAGAAATCGCCACCTATTCCCTAGTGACTCAGCAACAAGTCATAAAATCATCACTGTTTGGATCTGGGCGAGGGGGTCGACACCCCAGTCGACACCCCTCTTGGGGGGTCGACACCTATGTCGACCCCCGTGGGGAGAGTCGACCCCTATGGATGGGAATTTTCCCGCTTACCTGATTTACATGATTTTGAAATTTGAACTGTTTTGTTTATTTAATTATTTAATTTTCTGTTTAAACATTAAATCTTCTGAACTCCATAACTTCTACATACGGAGTCCGATTCACGCAAACTCGGACTCTATCTTAAGCATAATTCCAAGACGAACGCAATGGCATAACCCGTTTCCCTTAATTCTCACTTTTACAATTAAGTATTCTTTAATTCGTTACTATAGTATCCACAGGAAATACGGGGTGTTACATTCTCCCCTCCTTTAAAGGATTTCGTCCTCGAAATCTCCAAGTCAAGGAGAATGTATCCTAACATCCAACATCCATCTACTCAACCATTCAATCATAGGCGTCCATTGTCCTGAAAAGGATTTCTAATGCTTTCATGATCATATGCATAGTGTGTGTACATGTCCTTATCTAATGCAAAATCAGACGGTCTACTGATTCAGTTGACCTCCTTAATGTGAATTTATGTTAGTGTCATGAGTCCATCATGTATGTGGTCATTCCTAATCGTAATTTATAACTTCTACATGAGTGCACAATCATTCATACAAATGCAACATCCATATGATAACACATCATGTTTCAATCCATATATATAAAAATTCACTCATGCATATGCAATATGGAAGTGATGGAGCCGATCTAGTGCCTAATGTGTGTATATGTATCCACGAGAAACCACTAGCAAACACTTACATCGACTTGCATCCACTAAACATAACATGTCTCAAATGCATGTTTACATCCATTGGCATCTAACTAAGGATCGAGGATAGGACCAAGAGGATATACTTAAAAGATAATGACTAAAAAATAAACTTTACAGAAAAAGAGAGATCAAGGATATACCCTCAAAAAGGGTATGATGCACGTATCTAGTCTTCAGTCTTCTAAGTCGCAACTTCTTGAGCTTCATTCCATATTGCTCTAACTGTCTTAACTTCATGATTGTGTAGCTTCTTAATTTCTGTTTCCAGAATATGCATTGGAAATCATTTCACTGTCACCTCTCATTCCACCTTTTCTTCTCATTGTATACTTGGCACTACAACGTCTGCCGTGTCGTGCTAACATTTACAGAACTATCTCTTGAAAATAAACAGATGCTAACCATGTTACCAAGTGTATATACTAAGATGATCAGATTCTTCTTTGTCAATCTAGTAAGTGGGGCCGATACCTTCATAAAGTCCTTAATTAACTTCCTATATTAGCCTGCTAGTCCAAGAAAGCTTCTTACTTTTGTTGCATTCCTTGGGACCTTTCAGTCTTGCACCGCAACTATTTATGCAGGATCTACTGCTATCCCTTCTTTGGGTGCCACATGTCCCAGAAACCTTACTTCTTCTTCTCTCCAAAAATGACATTTTTGGAGAACTTCGCCTTAAGTTGATGCGCTTGGAGGGTATCCGAGAGCTCCCTTAGATGCAAAGCATGTTCTTCCTCATTCGAAAATATCATCTATGCACAAGCGAAGTGAACCATCCGCCTTTGTAAGGAAAACGACCGGAGCACCCATTCAGAAATACTTCGCCTTATGGACCCTTTTTCAAGTAACTCTTGTACATGTTTACTGAGCCCTTCCTTTCCCTTGGATTCATGTGTCGTATAGGTAATGCAACTGGTTTTGCATTATCAACTAGACATATGCGGAAGTCTATCTCACGTTTTATGGGACAAACCCCTAACTTGATTAAAAACATCTGCGTAATCATGGACTATTCTAACGGATCACAAATCATCGATTGATGCATCAAGTGATTCTAGGTAGCTAAGCCAAACTGATCCCTTAGGATCGCACAAAATCTCGAGGGTAATCCCAAGGCAAGTCGAAAGTCTAAGTACCCTCCTTTCACAATAACTAGCTAACTAATCCATGCCTAGAATTAACCCATAGCCCATGAAACCAAAAGCATATACTTGAACTCAATACTTAATATAGCTATTCTCAAATCCTTACAAACCAAAGATAAATGAGCCGAACCACCAATTGGATTTGATACAATAATGGGATCCTCTACTATACAAGCTCTTGGGTGTAGAGACTCAACTATGGAAGCATATATAAACGAATGTGAAGCGCTAAAATCAAAAAGAGTACTAGCAGGTTGATCAAAAAGAAAAACTAGACTTTTCAACAGAAACTCTACTACCTCTCTCCCAGGTACGCTGGCGGTGAGAGCGTGCACTTGCCCTCCTCAGAATCTTGTCCTTTGTTCTTTCCCTTGTCATTAATTATATGACCTCTTATACCATAATAACGACACTTCCTCTTGTCTTAGATTTTCCTATTCTTTCTTCCCTTCTTATCCAGTGATTCTTCCACTTACACCTCTTTTCTTTTTACCTCCTTTGTGAACCAAGTCTATATTGATGAGTTCCTCATCCTTGGGTTGTGCTCCTTAGCCAAACTCCCTCCTTCTCATCTTTTCCATCGTGGTGGGACTTATTGACAAGTCTCTTGAAAGCTACCTCCATCGCATGGAAATCCCTATAAAGCTTGAAAGAAAATTAGCCGCAGGTGAAACTATTGCGGCTATAGATGGAAGTTGGGCACTTCTTTGCCCTTTGACAGATGTCGTAGTCTCATCAAGCCTACGGAACCATGTCGCAATGAGGTTACCTCCCAGAAAGCCAGGAGCCTTGAAGACTCAGTAAAGAAGGAAAGCAAGGATTAAACAGAGGATCAATAGATAATGCATATGGCTTTGGGGAATGTGCCTTTAAAACAAAACATTTCTTTTGAAAATGCTTCTTTCAAAACCGTCTTAAAAATAATTTTTCAAATCTTTTATCTGATCTAGTAACCTTCAGCTCTGATACCAAGTGAAACGCCCCACCTCCGTTAAGGTCACTCACAAAGGGAATGCCTTAACTTCAGTGGAGGGTTTTAGGTAAAAGATGCAGATAAATTACATGATAGACAAATGAAAAAGTGGAAAATATAGTCATTTTATAAACAAGGTGGTTCAGTCAAACTTTTACACCAATTGTCTCGATCATACATAAAAACAATACATGGAACTTCTGCCTCGATTCAAAAACTTCCAAGTATAAAAGAAGCACAAAAATTACAGTGATATCCCCCAATAAATCATGAACCAGCCATAGCAGTGGAAGAGAGATTCCAAATCAATACATCGACAATCTTCGAGCTTGGAAAGAAAACTGAGCTAAGTGGTAACATTTCCTCACTATGAACCTAGGGGGGAACGGAAGAAAAGAGGTGAGACAAACTAGGTCAGACATAAGTCTGGTAAGTCCAGTGACTTCCAGTATGTAAATAGGGAAAAGCATCATGACATGAATAAACTGAATATAAGATAATACCGTGATAATAAGGATAACAAGATAACATACGATTAGCATAGAAGTGACGGCCGGGAATTTCGCTCGATCTGAATCAGTCGTTAAACCGATCTGGATCGTTCGAAACCCCTGATCGTTGAGAACAGGACAAATTAGAACGCAGACGGAAGAACATTTCATTGCTATTACAACAATTCCATCAGATACAAGAATATACAGAGTATAAATGAATAAATTACATTCGATAAATATCAGAGATTACAATAAATTACATAGCAGCGGAAAAACAATATAAAACACGACTGAAAGTAATGCACGGATACAGAGCTTTCCGAGCATCGTTCCAGCTGTAAATCAGGATCCTGTGAATATAAATCTTCAAAACCAAAACTACTAGCTGCCCGTGTAGAAAATAAGGGCACGAGAGTTTAGGTTAAAACAATAAACTCCAGGTCAGTCATGTGACTGGTGTGAGAACTAAAACAGTTATTTAAAACTTTACTTTAAAAGAGAGTAATTCAAGGGACCACGCCGTATAACACGGAACGGGTTTCCTCCCAAGAATACCAGTGCATAGAATAAACAGCGCAATGCTTTTTCAAAAAATGAAGCTATTATAAGAACCAGGTCCCATCACACAATGCAACGCAAGCCGGAGGATAGGGTTTTCCCTTATAATAGCCAAACATGCTTGGTACGTTTAAAACAAATCATTTGATACTATAATAAGTGTATAGTGTCAAAACATTTTCAATCATAAATATCAATCCTAGGCGGCATGGGTACCATCTATCATGTCGCCATACTAGGCTCTACAAATAAAACCGAAATACACGTATTGGAAATTGGATTTCCGTCATGAGTCGAGGCAAGGGGCAAGCTCCTCTCCGCTTTCGAGACACTCTAGCAAATGCCTCAGGACTACACACTCTGGGTAACCCCTGGATCTTCAGGGCCGGTCCTCTCTTACGTTTGAGGATTAATTATGCCTGAACACACGTTTCCCGGTCCTTACAGACCTAAAATCGAGGCGCCTCATCCAACAACCACATAGGTGAAAAATATATAAATGTTAGGGCTGGTAAGTCACTGACACCACCAAAGCTAGAAAGAAACGTCGTGCTCTCCCCGCAGTCCTTATTCCGTTTTTAACTCATACCGAGGTGTGAGGCTCGCGAATTCACGTTATACACAAAGCTTCCACGTAGGCCGTGCTTTGATCATCAACCACAAGACTTTGCTTTTCAACAGAAGCCTTGATCCATGCAACTCAGCGTGCCACACAGGCAATTCATGCCATGCGATTGATATCTATCGATATATAACCTCTAAGCTCGTACGTCTCAGAGAAGGGCGTTAAGCAAGAGTATAAATTCTCCACCGCCAAATAGATATATATTTAACAGAAATCAATCAACACAGAATAAAATCCAATGTCAGACACACAATCCATTTACAAGTTCGTTCTGGGTCTGAACGAAACCGGAGGCACTTTCCTCGCATATCCATCGATCTCCAAGTACGTCTGGACGACCACCGATTATTTCCATCCTCTTGGGTGTACAACCCAATCAGGATCATCAGTAATTATCCAAACGATGTGAAGACTTCCGGTCTTCAACCACCGTCTTCATCTTCGACTTATCGTCGAATCGGTTATTCAGAATGGGTGTAAACCCGACCTTTCCGAACAACCCGCGTATATTAAAACAAATGTAACACAAACACAACATACGCCTCATTCCAATTCATTAGTCACTAACCGTAAATCAGTAAGAGAGCAATCCCCCAAATATTAACCCCTAAGGCCGAAACCAACATCAGATCAATACCCAGGAAACCATTCTTCTTAACTAACCTTCAGCTAGTTTCTAAATTTCAATTCTAAGGGAAAGGTTCCCATTAATTTTATCCAAGATAAATTCTTTGAATTTATTCTTTAATCTTCCTTTGGATGTCATTTCAAACCAAATTATGGTTTTTCCAAACTAGTCGAGATTAGCGAACCGTACCGAAGTAATTATTTATTTTATTTCCCAATCCCAACCTATTCATCCCATGAAGCAAAACTGGTAATACTCCATATCTAATACCACGGTGTTATCGGTAAAATTTATTACCATTTCACGTTCAAATCTAATTAAAGATTTAACTACCGCTTGGAGCAAAACTGGTGATACTCCATTCTCGCTCATTTTCCAAATTTGATAATTTAAATTATCAATTCACATTTCAATCTAATTTTGATTCATTAAAACTCCCTTTTCTGGATTAAAGAACTAATGTCGTTTAAAACACAGTTCAAGATAAACCCAAATCACATTCCATTTATTATCGGGTTAAAGAACAAGTGTTATTTAAAACACTGTTCACGGTAAACCCACAGATCAATTCTATTTAAAACCCATTTCAAATTCAATTTATTTATTTAAAATAAATGGGTTTTTACTTTAGTTCTAAACTAGTTCATTTCGATAAAAATCTATTTTTATCTTTTCAAATATGGAGTTTTTCATCCCAATTTTTCCCAAATCATTTCTTATGATTTTACGCAAATTATTACTATTTTTAATAATTTTATCAAGGCCCGTACAGTCGATTTCCATCAACGGCCATCGAACTGCACTTACAGCGACCTTTTCCAAATTTGATTTGGACGTATCTCCAAATCCAACCGTTAGATTTCAAATTTCTAATATTGGTTAGAAAGCTCTTTTCGATACGAACCCAACGGTTCCGGTTTTAGGAGAATCCGACGGTCGGATCTCCCGTGATATCCGTTCGAAGTCAATGGTCGAAATTCGCGAACTGCCGCGGCGCGGCGCGTTCTATTCAGGCCATTATATTATATATATAATATATATATATAATACATATTTCGTCGATTTCTATTTAAAACGTATTTTATGAATCGTTTTAAATTTGTTTTCAAAACATTTCAATTCTATGTTCAATTTCAAATCAAAATTGAATATTCCCTATCATTACTATATAAATGATAATATTTTCAAAACGTTATATTTTGAAATCACTTCCTTTCCAATATTCATTATAAAACGAATATAATCGATATAAACATCGTTCACATCAAAATAGCGCAACTCTAATCAACACGGCTTTATATATTTCAATAAATTCGTTATTCTATTCAACAAATGAATAATTATTCTATTCAATATGTGAATCTATATTTTTGTCAACACACGACTAATCTCAACGAATGAGTACTGTCCACGTGTGACTATTTTTGTTATTTAATATATTTTATGAAAATTAAGGAATCTATCGTTTGATATTAAATCAGACTCCAACCGTAAATTAGTAAGAGAACGATTCCCTGAATATTAACCCCGAAGGCCGAAACCAACATCAGATCAATATCCAGGAGACCACTCATCTTATCTATTTTCCAATTAGTTTCTAATTTTATATATGATAAAGATGTAAATTTTATTGTTAAAATATTTCGTTCAACACATGACTAATCTCAACGGATGAGTACGGTCAACACATGAACCTTTATTTTATAATATTAAAGAGGTAAATTTTATTGTTTAAGTATTTCGTTCAACACATGACTAATCTCAACGGATGAGTACGGTCAACACATGAACCTTTATTTTATAATCTTCTTTAATTTCTAAATTGAAATGAGGCCCAATCAATTACCATATAAAGTTAATTATATGGATTCCATACAACACATGTATATAATAGCAATGATACATAATCAACCATCATCCAAAGTGCACTACACTGTATAAGCATCAAATATAGATATCTAACGCTTATAACAGTCTGTCAATCAATCGATCGACATACAACTAATTATTGGGATTAGTGTATGCCGTATTTTATCCCAATACACGTGTGGGGTTTCAAATCAACAAACATAGATTTTTATTTGTGCAATTGAGCGATGTGTAAAATTTATCGTCCCAATCAATGTCAGTCAAATCAGTGTACATAAACAAACCGTCCGATTTGTAAATGAATATTTATTTATTCACATTCACGTTAAAAATTATATCTTCAACGACCAAATTATTTTATTCAACCTATGAATATTCTATTCGGTTCATTTATTAAATAAAATGCTATCTTTATTTTTCTAACTTATTTTAGAAAATTTCGGCGGCATAACGGCACGATACTAGAAACGGGACAAGGCCTAGCCTTATCCCCGATCTAATAATGGCCCACGCCATACACATATCAATCAAATCAAATTCAATTCACCAAACAATTCAATTCAAACCAAATAATCTAACCAACTACACAACCAAACAAATAAGTCCATGGTCTGTGGACGATGGTGTCGGGTGCTACTAAACACCGTCTGCATCCTAGTATATATATAACTAGAAAAAGAGATTTTGAGTGAGAAGTTCTCACCAATTAGCTAATCCAATACCATGACTCTTCTTATGTAGAAAATCTTTTCGTTCTCGCCTTTTTTCACTTTCGTTGTCCGTAGCCACTACATATATAAAAATCACATTTTTATATTCTTGCTATGTATATAAAAAATCATATTTTTAATATCTACATTATATAAAAATCTTATTTTTATATCTTCTATATGTTAAAAATCGGATTTTTATTCTCTCTATAATATAAAAATCAGATTTTTATTTACTTCATATGTCTAAAACAGTAGAAGCTTTAAAGCGGAGAAAATTCACTTTTTTTCTAACGCCTTTTCTGAACTGCTGAATTGTTGTTCGAGCTCCAGACTTCGCATATAAGTCCAAATCTTCAATCCATTTTTTTATCTAGCACAAGCACGGCATTCTGAACAACTTTTGCCTAAGGGACTTTTTGCCGAAAACGCTCCAATTCGCCAGAATTCGCGAAAGTACACGAATTTTACCGCTTTTGAACAGCAGACTTCGAACTCGTTTTCCGAGCAGCTCCGAACTCCAAAACATGACTTCCATATAGTCAAATCGAAGAGAATTTCGTGCTCTACAACTTTGGTCTAGAGGGACTTTGGCCAAAAATGCTCTGTTTGGGAGTTATTTGCGAAATAAGGACAGGGTGTAATTTGCAAAACGGGCGATTAGTGTAAAATGGGTTTTTGGTGACCGGGGGGCCCACGGCCAGAGGGATGGCCTGAGGGGGGGCGCCGGACCTGATTGAGGTGGGGGAGTCCGCTGGTGGGTGGTGGCGGTGGTGGTGGGGCCCGGAGTGGTGGTTGCTTAGGGTTTTGCAAAACAAAGAGGGAATGAGGAGGAGAGAGAGAGGAGGAAGAGGAGGAGGAGAGGGAGGAGGGGCGGCGGCGGTGGGTGGTGGCAGCGGGAGGAGGGGCGGCAGCGGCAAGGAGGAGGCGGTGGTCATTAATGAGTTTTTTTGAAGAAAGAGGAAGAGGAAGAAAGTGAAGAAGAAAAGGAAGTAAAAGGGTTTATATGCTAGTTTCTCGCGTATCGCCTGAACGCTAGCGATCTCCGATGGGCGCGGATTTCTGACACGAGATAGTAGACGTGAAGACGAGTCCAACGAAATAAGTTTCGTCGAATTCCGAGTTCGTTTGACCATTCAAAAAAAATCACAAAAACGCTCAGATAAACTCTGAATATGCGATTTTGGCGCACCTTTTCTTCTCTCACGCTCACATGCTAACTTCAAAAATCATGCCCTTTTGGATTTAACCATTTTTAGACGATACTAATCCAGAAAAAAAACGAAATCGAATTCTGAGGTCGTATCAATAATGTTCCTTTGTAAAATGACTGCTCGCTTTACCCTGAACTGTTTCAGCTCGCACGGCCACATACTAACTCCGTTCGACGCACCATTTGGAACTCAACAATGATTTGTCATTGTGAATCCATAAAAATTTATCTCGTCGAATTCTGAGCTCGTATGCAAAATTTCACTTTTTAAGGGCTATGTTTTGTTAACCGAAAAGCTCCTGTCCATAGCTACTATTCCGGATATCGGAATATATCGAAGCTTATACTTTTCGGAGTTCTAAATGGCATTTTGAACTCAATGGAAGTGGTTTCGAGTTCAAATTCATTCGCATGCAAAATTTGACTTTTTGGGCCATGTATAATTTACATAGCGACTATTCTGAATTTTCAACTGGGCATAACTTTTGATTCCCGCTATGAAATTTCGATTTTTCAGATTCGTTGGAAAGATATCCCCAATTAGATCCTATTATTTTTGGTTTCACTAAAATCCGGATTGTTTTGCACCCGGTACATTCAATTGAAGTTTGAAATCGAATTATCGAACTACCGTGCCATTTTCAATTCCTTTTATAATTTAAAATAAATATTTATATTCTAACGACGATGTATATAAATATATTCGTTCGAATTATATTCAAAATAAATTTCTCGTCGATATTATTTAAAATAATTCATTTTAAATCTTCAAAATACGTCGAAGTTGCCAAAACAAAAATTTTAAACTGGCTCAGAATTTCCGGGTTATTACAATAGATATGATAAGGCAAGATAAACTGAATGCACTTCTACTCTTTCTTCGCTTCGCTACTACCCTGTTATTCTGATTTCTACATCTCTACACCGCCTAACTAGTGTCCCAACTAGTAATCTATGTAAAATGATAATATGATAACGTGATCCCAATCCCCGCAATTGTATTAGCCTTCAGATGTACATCTAGTATGAGGATCTTACCTCAATCAGCCTAATTGCCATAAAGATGTTAGATGTACCCTTACTACCCTATCGATCGGCTCCTTACTCATATTAATTTTCCTTGTGTCTATGTCAATCGGCCCTCTCTTGCATGTAGTTTCCTTGTGCTAGTCCCACCTTAAGGTGCATCAATCCTTATGATAGTGACCCGACATGATTCAAGATGCACAGTGTATAACTACTAGTACCCAGTGCCTGCTTTTTCCCACTCCGGAGTACGTGCACGCCCGTAATCCGTCGGAACCTACACTGACGTACCCCCTGCTGATATTTTGACCGCTTATAATTAGCCCAGTAATCGTGCACTACCCTGCCTAGTTTCAGGGTACTAGATACATCTATGTGGGTTACAACTGAAATGGGTCCCTGATACTAGGGTTTCCAATTGGTTAAGTTTTGTGGGCCTATATACAAGAATATTACCCACTAACCCATTATGTACTTAACCTCCAACTGATTCAAGCATGTTTATTTAATGGTTAAGTTTGTGGGCCTATATTTACTAATATTACCCACCAACCCAATATGTACTTAACCCTCCCACACATTATGTCATATTGGTTAAGTGTTGTCCATTCATGTTAACTTAAACCACCCACTCATCATGTCATGTTGGTTAAGTGTTTCTTATTAACCCTTCTCACTCGTCATGTTGGATTGGTTAAGTGTTTCCTATTAACTTAACCCCATTCATTCATCATGTTATATTGGTTAAGTATTTCCCATTAACTTAACCCCATTCGTTCATCAAGTTACATTGGTTAAGTGTTTCTTATTACTTAGCCCCACGTGTTCATCATGCTGTATTGGTTAAGTGTCATCAATCAATTCAAGTTAACTTAACCCACCCACTTATCATGTTACATTGGTTAAGTGTTGCCTTCTTGTGTTAATTTAACCCTTCCACGCATCCTGTTATATTGGTTAAGTGTTGCTATCTTGTTTTAACTTAACCCTACCCATTCATCATGTCATATTGGTTAAGTGTTTCTTATTAACATAACCCTTCTCATTCATCATGTTGTACTGGTTAACTTAACCATGCTCACTTGTCTAGTTAATATGTTATAACGGTTAAGTGTTCTAAATTTACTTAACCCCACCTTCTTGTCTAATTAACATGTTATAACGGTTAAGTGTTCTAAATTTACTTAACCTTACCTTCTTGTCTAATTAACATGTTATAAAGGTTAAGTGTTCTAAATTTACTTAGCCCCACCTTCTTGTTTAATTAACATGTTATAACAGTTAAGTGTTCTAATTTTACTTAACCTTACCACTCTTAGCATATCTGTTTGTTGGCATTAATTAATTTATTAATGCCCCAACCTCTTGCATTGGAAATGTTGTTTGCGGTTGCTGGATGTGTCGGGCGGTTTCAGGCAGACTTCTACCGCAAACTCATTCTAACCTCGGGTTTTGGGCTAAATGTGCTAACCTCTCACATTAGATATGTGTTGTTGCGGTTACTGGATGTGCCGGGTGGTTCCGTGCAGTTTTACACCGCAACTCAATCTAACCTCAGGTTAGGCATGTTTATCTTTTTGCATATTTACCATATATGTCCAAGTCTAGATTTTATATACTAATCATCCCAATTTCACAAAACTAGTCATGTTCCAATTCTCAATTTATGCCCCAACAAAGCTGATTGCAAGTTATGCCCCACAAATTAAAATTCAAGTTATTACTCAACATAGGTTACACCCAATCTTACAAATTTGCAATAATAATCATGCCAAAAATTACAATATTCATTATACTTGGCATCCCAGCCAATAGTTAGGCCCAATCTAGGTTTAATATTCCAATTTACATTTATCCCCTAATCTAGGTTTAATATTTCAAGTTACCCCAAATTCGGAACAATAACAATCATGCCCGAAACTTGATTTTTATGCCAATTAACCCATCTTGTAGTTATAACCATAATAAATGCCCAATATCAATTACAAATTATACCCAAATCTCAGTTATAAGTTACGCCCAATAGTACATAAAATGGATTAGGCCCAATTCCCCCGTATTCCAATCGTATACATAACAAGATTTCGTCTAGGATCGAGACAACCTAGATCCAATATAAAAGGGGAAGAAGAGGAAACATCAAAGATTAGGAATAAAATAGCCATACGACGTAGATTTGATAATAGTAATATCAGGAACAGAAAAGAAATATAGATCTGAATTACATCGCAGGCATAAATCTGATAGATTACATTTGAATAGCATCGCAGGCACTATTCTGATAAAATAGATTTAAATAACATCGCAGGTACAAATCTAATAAAATAGATTTGAATAACATCGCAGGAACAAATCTGATAAAATAGATTGGATAAATCTGAAAATGAATATCTCACAATCGGGTATAGCTTGGATTCAGATGATTACATGCCAAGAAATTAAATTAAGAATCACATCTGAAAGTAACCTGAACTTACGAACCAAAGGACAAATCTTGTTTTCTGGGATCCGTTTTCTGAAACTGAAAAGCTATCCCTTGATGAAGACTATCGATTCTCTAATTTAGATTTGATTCGCAGCTTCTAACTAGCTTTCTAGTTTGCTTCCTAGTTGGAGAAGAATGGTGGCTATGATAGGTTGACCATGGACAGCATGGTGGCTTCTTGGAATGAGATTGTGTGATTTAAGGTTGAGCGTTGGGGTTGCTTTTATAGAGGTTTAGACTTATGTGAGCCGTTAGATCAACCTAGGACCAATCAGAACCATCCAGACTAGATAGACTATCCAGAATTCGCCACCTATGCCCTAGTGACTCAGCAACAAGTCAGAAAATCGCCACTGCTTGGATCTGGGCGAGGGGGTCAACCCCTATAGGGGGGTCGACACCCCAGTCGACACCCCTCTTGGGGGGTTGACACCTATGTCGACCCCCCCCGGGGGCAGTCGACCCCTATGGGCGGGAATTTTCCCACCCAGCTAATTTACGTGATTTTGAAATTTGAACTGTTTTGTTTATTTAATTATTTAATTTTCTGTTTAAATATGAAATCTTCTGAACTCCATAACTTCTTCATACGGAGTCCGATTCACGCAAACTCGGACTCTATCTCAAGCAGAATTCCGAGACGAACACAATGGCGTAATTCATTTCCCTTAATTCTTACTTTTAAAATTAAGTATTCTTTAATTCATTACTAAAATATCCGCAGGAAATATGAGGTGTTACAGTATCTCCAAGGATGCAAACAAATCGGGAAAATTCTCGATGGAGGGTCTAAAATCAAAAGCTGATATGAACTCCAAGCTTTTCCTCTCCACAAACAGAGGACTCAAGGCCATCCTCTACCTACTTAGTGCGTCTTCCACTACATTACCCTTGCTAGGGATATAAGCAATCTCAAAATCATAAGAAGCTAGGAACTCCATCCACCGTTGTTGCCTTAAGGTAAGATCCTTTTATGAGAACATATACTTGAGAGATTTATGATCGGTGTATAACTCGAACTTCTCTCCAAGAATAATGGTGCCACGTCTTAAGCGTGAATAATATGGCAGCTAGCTCTAGATCATGGGTGGGGTAGTTCTTCTCATAAACTCTCAACTGTCTACCCCCATAACACACCACTTTCCCTTCTTACATTGGAACCGCACCAAGCCCTGTAGCACATGCATCAGTGTAAACGGTAAACACGTTACTCCCATCAGGCAAGGTCAGGACTGGGCTGTTGTCAGAGCGCTCTTCAGTCGTTGGAAAGCAACATCACAATCTATATCCCATGAAAATGCCAAGTTCTTCTTCGTCAGCCGGGTAAGTGGGGCATATATCTTTGTGAAATCCTTAATGAACTTCCTATAATAACCTGCCAACCCAAGAAAGCTTCTCACCTTGGTTGCATTTTTAGGAATCTGCCAATTTTGCACTGCAACCACCTTTGTGGGATCTACAGCTATCCCTTCTTTTGGAAACCACATGCCCTAAGAATCTCACATCTTTTCTCCAAAAATGGCATTTGGAGAACTTTGCCTTAAGCTGATGCGCACGGAGAGTTTTCAAAAACTACTCTCAAATGCTAGGCATGCTCTTTTTTGCACTTGGAGAAGATCAAAATATCGTCAATAAAGACTACGCCAAATTTATTTAGGTACTCCCGAAACACCCTACTCATCATATAAACAAAATAGGCGGGCGCATTCATCAGCCCAAAAGGCATTACTAGCAATTCAAAGAACCATCTGAATTCCTAAAACCAGTCTTATTTATGCTGTCCTCAGCCATCCTCAACTGATGAAACCCCATGGCCAAGTCTAACAAGAAAAATACCGAGGCACCAACAAGCTGATCAAATAAATCATCAATCCTCGGGAGCGGGTGCCTATTCTTCTTAGTGAGTTTATTCTACTCTCTATAGTCAACACACAAATGAAGCGAACCATCCGCCTTAGTTGTGAATACAACTGGAGCACCCCATTCAGATATGCTTCGTCTGATAAATCCTTTCTCAAGTAGCTCCCCTACTTGCTTACTTAGCTCCCTTCTTTCCCTTGGAGCTATATGGCGCATCGATAATCCAACTGGCTTTGCATTGTCCACCAGGCATATACGAAAATCGATCTCGCATCTCAAAGGTAAACAGCGTACCTCATCAAAAACATTTGAATAATCTTGGACTACTGGAACAAATTGCAAGTCATCGATAGATGCATCAAGAGATTTTAGGAAACTAAACCGACCCTTGTGGGTCACAAGAAATCTCGAGGTTCCTCCCATGACAAGTCAGAAGCCTAACAACCCTCTTCTCACAATCTAGAATGGCACCATAGTGGTAAGCCAATCCATTCCTAGAATCAACCCATAGCCCATAAACCCGAGCACATATGCGTCACATTCAAACTCCATGCCTAAAACAGATATCCTCAAACCCCGACAAATCATAAATAAATGAGCCAGACCACTAGTGGGGTTTGAGAAAACTACGGGATCCACTACCATACTAGTAATTAAGTGCAGAGATTCAACCATAGAACTAGATATACATAAATGTGAAGCGCCAGAATCAAAAAAGTGTTCTAATAGGATGGTTTGAAAGAGAAATTAAGCCTTCGACAAAAAAGTTTCTACCTCTATCAGGAGCACTGGTCGCGAGAGCATGCACCTGCCCTCCAGAAGTTCCTGCCCTTTGACCTTGTCCCTGCGATCTCTGTTTTTTAGGCACTCTCTAGCAAAGTGTCCGACTTCTCCACAATTAAGGCAAGTGTTCTTCCTTCTTTTACATTCTTTGATCAAGTGACCTTCTTTCCCACAATTGTGACATTTTCTCTTATCCTTGCCCATGTCATTCTTTGCACCTTTCTTTTGTTGTTGTTCTTATTGCTTCTGTTGTTGCCCCTTCTTGGGCCACACCTTCTTATTTTGTGATGTTTCCTCAGCCTTTACTTCCTTCTTTTCTCCCTTGTCTTCTTCATGCATTAGGGCCATATCGAAAAGTTTTTCAAAAGTGGCTCCCATTGGAGTATGGGACATGGCTAACCCATGAAGGGGTTCATTTAGCCCTTTAGCAAACCGCAACGCCTTCTTGTGCGGGGTATCCACCAATACTAACCCGAACCTTGCTAGCTGGTTGAATTTGTTCACATACTCTTTCACCGTCAAGTTCCCTTGTTTGAGTGCCAAGAACCTCTCCATCTACATGCTTTTCTCGGCTTGGGAAAGAAACTTTATTTCAAATCTTTGTCTAAAATCTCCTCAAATTTCCACCAGACGTTCAGCTTGGGTAACTTTCCACCAAAATGAGGCTTCGTCTTTCAGTAGCCAGGCGGCTAACTGAACCTTCCTTCTGTCCTCTACTTCAAAGATTACGAACAAGTCCTCGGTCTCCTTAAGCCAATTACGCGCTTCTACGAATGTCTCATTCCCATGGAATGGCTTCCCTCCCATAGCACAGAAGTCTTTGTAGATCTTAGCGAAATTATTAGCTTTTGGAGGGGGGGGAGGAGGAAAGACTGGTACAGCTGGGGGAGGAACGTTTCCTTGGCCCTCGGCAGGTGTCGTAGCATCAAAATACCTATGGAACCATCCGGGTATTGTAACGCCCTCCGGTTTGTTAGGGATGTTTGGTTCCCCAGACATGCTGAAAAGAAAATGGAAGAGATTTAGACAAAGGACCGAAGGATATTACATATGGCTTCTTGGGGAATGTCTTTCAAAATAGACTTTTCTTTTTGAAAATGCTTTCTTTTAAAACCTTTTTGAAAATAATTTTCAAAAACTTTATTCAATATAGTAACCTTTAACTCTGATACCAAGTGTGACATCGCACGTCCGTTAATGTCACTCACAAAGGGAATGCATTAAGTTTCGTGAAGCGTTATAGGTAAACAGACACAGAATATTACAAGACAAATATAATTAAGATAGCAGCGGAAATTCAAATTTTTATTTCAAACACAAATCGTACATCATGGTCCAAAATACCATAAGTCACAAAAACCATTACAACAACATAACTTCTGTCTTTTACCATCAGAGTACATAAATACTTAAAAGAAAACATAATTTCCCAAATAAAAGAGACAATGCCGTAGTAGAGATAAGAACTTGAGCCATACTTCGAAAGCAGCTCTAGCAAGATGATATCTGAGTCCTGACTAAGCCTGAGTGTTTCCTCCCTGAGAACCTGGTAGGAAACGAAAGAAAGAAGAGGAAACAAAAGGGTCAAACATAAAGTCTGGCGAGTCTAGTTACTTTTAGCAAGTAAATAAATAAAAGTAGCATGACAGGCATATAAAGTGGATAAGAGAGATCACTACATAAATGGTAGGTGTGACAAGGTAGGTGTGACAAGGTAGGCATGATAAGGTGTATACGCTTCTCTAATGATTGCTCTGCACTATTACTAGTATAACCATAATGAGATGATCCCATCCACTATAAGGTGGTAGACTTAGGCATATGTCCAAATGTACCCTACTACTACCCTGATCGATCGGCTCCCTACTCCGTAGATACTTTATGTCGGCCCCACAGTAGGATGTATCATGTCCTAAAGCGGCAACCCCTCATTGATATGCATAGCCCTATATCTACAGGTGTCATGGTCGTCTTATCCCCTTCTGCTCGGCTCATGCACGCATATGGCGCAGTCAGTTTGTGCCACCTACACCGTGCTCCATGTTTGGATCTCTTACAATCAGTCCAATAAGCATGCCCCTTCTTCGGCCTAGTACGGAGTACATGTTTTGATACCTACTCCAGGTTACTGGATGAAACGGGTCCCACATTATATGACACAAGCTATCCCCTTTGTCTTGTATCCCCCACTAGGTTTTCTTTGGCTATGTATACCATTAGGTGTCTTTAATTACATAACCCAATCATTTCTACAAGTTATGCTTACCCTAAAAGGTGTCTTTAATTACATAACTTTATTATTCCAACTGGTCAAGTATACCACTAGGTGTCTTTATTTACATAACCTTATCGGGCTAAGTTTGTGGGCCTATATGTAAATATCACCCACCCGCTCTAGATATGCTTAACCCATCAACTATCCAATCAATTTTACTTAACCCTAACTTTAGTTCACCATCATACAATCCCTTTGGATTAGATATGGTTAAGTACACTACACCAAAAATGGCAATTTGACAATGCTCATGACCGTATCAAAATCAATTTGGCAGTGTTCTGGGCCGTATCAAAAAATGGCGTCTCTGTTGCTTTGATACGGTTTTAAGCCGTATCAATTTCTTAATTTGATGCGGTTTTAAACCGTATCAATTTATTAGTTTGATACGGTTTTAAGCCGTATCAATTTATTTATTTGATACGGTGTTAAACCGTTCAAACTGATAAATTGATGCGGTTTAAAACCGTATCAAGGTATGAATCAGATACGGCTTAAAACCGTGTTTAAATCATCACTCCCACAATGATAACACTGAATTAGATACGGCTTAAAACCGTGTTTAAATCCTCACTCCCACAATGGTAACACTGAATTAGATACGGCTTTTAACCGTATCAAAATGGATATATCATACATGCAATATACAAAATCATTGCACCCGTTGATATATATATGCACAATAAAGAAGATACGCTACACCCATATAACAGTATAAAGAAGATACGCTATGCATAATTCAATTAATACATAAACCATAACTTCAGTTGATACAAACCACATAACAAAATATATACAAAGCATAATGTTCACAGTTCTTTCTCAAAAAAAAAGGCAACAAAACTGCACTTGTCGAGCCCATACAAGTCATGCTTGTTCCAAAGCCTGAAAAGAAATTAAAATAACAAACATCAGTTTAGTTTCGCCTCCACAACAAGAAGTCCTGATTTCACAACTAACACTAAATATGCAAAGCAAAATATAATATTTTGTATAGATGACCATACAAGTCGTGCTTGTTTCACAGCTTTTTCTTTGTAACATCCCTACCTGTGATCAATATGGAAACCACTTCATAATATTTTGTATAAAAATATCGACAAATTCATTGTATCTTATGCTGTAACATTAAATTATCAATTTATCATCCATATTTATCATTTCATTATAGTGTGAATAGGATTTGATCAGACACAGGATTACATATCAACAACACACATTAACATAAAGGTATACTATAGCTAGAACAATAACACAATGTACGTCTGATGTGAAATTAATATAGATGACCCTGTTAGGGACTTTATTACAGGGAAAACCACCACTATAATTATTGTTGCTTTAGCATGGGCTCAGTTTCGCTGAGCGCGAGGCTCAGCAAAACTAAGCCGTAAGGCTCAGTAGAAACTGAGCCTTACGGCTCAGTTTTGCTGAGCACAAGGCTCGGTTGCGATGAGCCCCCGCTCAGCAAAACTGAGCCGTAAGGCTCAGTTTCGCAGAGCCGAAGGGCTCAGTTTTGCTGAGCCTCGCGCTCAGCGAAACTGAGCCGTAAAGGCTTAGCAAAACTGAGCCATAAAGGCTCAGCAAAACTGAGCCTTACGGCTCAGTTTCGCTGAGCACAAGGCTCAGCAAAACTGAGCCGTAAAGGCTCGGTTTCGCTGAGCCTCGCGGCTCGGTTGTGATGAGCCTCCTGCTCAGCGAAACTGAGCCGTAAGGCTCAGTTTTGCAGAGCCAAAGGGCTCAGTTTCGCAGAGCCTCGCGCTCAGCGAAACTGAGCCTTACGGCTCAGTTTCACTGAGCACAAGGCTCGGTTGCGATGAGCCTCCTGCTCAGCAAAACTGAGCCGTAAGGCTCAGTTTCGCAGAGCCGAAGGGCTCAGTTTTGCTGAGCGCGAGGCTCAGCAAAACTGAGCCTTACGGCTCAGTTTCGCTGAGCACAAGGCTCAGCAAAACTGAGCCGTAAAGGCTCGGTTTCGCTGAGCCTCGCGGCTCGGTTGCGATGAGCCTCCTGCTCAGCGAAACTGAGCCGTAAGGCTTAGTTTCGATGAGCCTCCTGCTCAGCGAAACTGAGCCGTAAGGCTTAGTTTCGCAGAGCCGAAGGGCTCAGTTTTTCTGAGCCTCGCGCTCAGCGAAACTCAGCCGTAAGGCTCAGTTTCTACTGAGCCTTACAGCTCAGTTTTGCTGAGCCTCGCGGCTCAGTTGAAACTAAAATGGATGATGTAACCTCTCATATAACTATTGGATGATGTAACCATATCACTATTGGATGATGTAACCTCTCATATAACTAACTTAAGTGATCAAGTTTAATTGCAACTACCTCTCATATAACTAACAAAACATAAAAACATATCTAAAGGCCAAAAAATGATGAAGAAAAATGTGGCAAAAACAAAATTTAAGCAACTAAATTTTATAAGAGCGAAATCATACCTGAAATAGCTCTGAAAGAAGAATTGCTTTGGTAACGCCACTCAATACCTGAAATAAGCAATGCAAGCAATGTATAAGTGAGTCAACGGATAAAATATAAAAGCAGTTAACCTATGATACACATACCCACTTAAAAGCAATGTATAAGTGACTTGATAGCACATAATGTAAAATTATATATACCTGCTCCAATGTCTAAAGATATCGAATTAGGTTCTTCGGATGACACACATACCCACCTACGCCGACTTCATCAAAGGTCTCTGCAAATTGATGATTTATTTTGGTGGTTTTCTCATCCGGCAGCAGTATATCGTCCAAAACCAATTTTTCATGTGTAGATGGTACATATTTCCCCTGAATTCTGGACAATGTAGAATCTCGACATACAGTACCTGTTGCTACTATGTCTAGATCAGAGTTGAGAATTTCACATTTTTGATTGTTCGAAACATTGGTTGTATCTTGAGAAGCAACGACTTTAGAAGAACCGAGTTGTATGTTGCGTGCTCCATCAGGGTGATCTACCGATGCGGAGATTCCTTTAGAAGCAGCGATGTCTCCCACCATTTGAATCAGAAGCTCCATTCGCCCCGCCATATTTCCCATTGTACCCTCCAAACATCCCACCCTCGTTTTCAAGTCATCGTTGTCTTGACTAACACATTTGAATCGTTTCTGTGCAATAGCACAAGCCTTAGCATTAGTCATTGGTATGACGGTCCCAACACCGCGGCTCCTACCCTTCGTATCCTTACCAAACACTTGTGATAAGATATCATCATCCACTGTCAAATTTTCTTCATCACTATCGGTGATTTTTTCCTTCATTTTCGCAATTTTATCCTAAGATATGATAATTCTTAAATGAATAATGAAATTTCAAATAATACGCAAGTTAATATTTGGTTAACTTACGAAGTACACAGAAGCGGCATCTGATATGCTACCATCTTTTTTCGTGTGCGTCTTCTCCCATACTTGACGACGGTTGATATTTGCAGATGGATCTGCAACGGTCTGCAATATATTCCAGTTTATGTATATTTTTTATCATAATTGGGGGGGGGGTTACTATTTTTAAAATAAAATGAATATAAATTACCAATTCGTATTCTATTCTAGCATGACTTTTACGTCCTGCATTGTGACCATAATTGAGCAATAATCTATTTCTTTTGCCTGACTTCCTTCTTCCGCTCGCTTCAGGCGTTGCTTCATTTTTTATGAACTCATTCCAATCTTCTTGAGCAACTGTAGGTGGACAATTTTTCAATCGTTCTTCGTCATTGTCGAAAATATCATAAAAACTTGCTCTCAAGTTTTTCTTGTGTCTTCTAAAAGCCTCGGCCATTCTTTTTATAAATATTTCCTTTGAAAGCGGCTCAAGCGCATACATTTTCTGCAAAAATTAAGAGTCAAACTGTAAAAATAGACTAGATATTTAAATGTTATATTACCAAATTGCTCAAGTAAAAACTTACCACCAACTTGTTCCAAACGTCGTCCTTATATGTTTTGGGTATTTTATTCCAACTTACGTATGATATCGGCACATGAGCTCTTACTAGTTTACCAAGCATAGTAGCAACTTTTGAAGCATTTTCTGAAATTGGGATACCAAGTAGGTTTTGATCAACTTTCTGCTCTTTTGAACATGATGCATGTGATGATATTGGATTTTGTGACATAATTTCCTGCAAAATATAGTATAACTAATACATGTGATCATCACCACCATGCTCAATAGGTTATCCACAATTCACAAGTTAACATATGGTTTTGGTAAAAAAAGCATTCAACAGTTCATGACATTCCAAATACATATGATTTCCTTGAGAAGAAAAAGCATTTAACAATTCATTACATTCCAAATACATGTGATAAAAAAAACAGTCAACAATTCATGACTTTCCGAATACATTTTCTAATTTTTCATTGTCTTCAAAAGCTGATTGGTAGACGGTAGGAAACTCAATGTCATCCGCATTTGTTGTCAACCGTTTCGGTGTATGCAAAACCACAGACCATCCGTTATTTTTTAAATCTTTTGAGTAGAACACTTGACTCGCTTCTGATGCAAGAATAAATGGTTCATCATTCATGTTGTCTTTGTTCTTTATTTTTCCTAAATTGACCATGATTAAGTTTGAAACGGGATCTATTTTGCAACCATTGATCTTATCCTCGACTTTTACCCAATCACAATAAAAAACCGTTTGTTTGAAGTCGGTGTAATCCAACTCAAGTATTTGTTGAATGACTCTGTAATACGTTGTTTCTGCTTCCTTATAATTTTTATCTTTACCACTCGCTCTAAATTTTGTAATTGCTTTCATGCATACACCGCTATCCTGTGTGACCATACGATCTTCGTACATTTTCGTGGAAAATAAAAACCCATTCACTTGGTACTTCGTATAACTAAGCGCCATGAACCTCGGCCCGTGTGCTAGCCGCCAAAGAGTTGGATCAGCATCGCTGCAATTCACCAACTACATAAAACACAATAAATAAATAAATGCATGGTTTGTATTATCAACTTATAAACACGTGAAATACTTATGATGATGTAATACCTCATTACGTAACCATAGGGTAAAATTTTGAATGACTTCGACGGTTGTACCTTTTCGTCGTGGTTGAAATCTAGTGCTTTTCGCATAGGAGTTATACCTTCTATAGAAAACACATCGAAATTAATATATAAATTGAACTGAAAAAATGAAAATTTCAAACAAATTCATGAACTTACTTCTTCCATTCATCCAATCCATCATACTTATTAAGGACCCATCTACGCACTTGTTCAAACTGCACTTGGGTTAACATTATATTTTTACCATTATCTAAAGGTATCTCACCAGCAAACTCATCATCCTCATCTAAAAATGCTTCGCGGGTATGTTTATGATTGCCACGACCTCCGTTTGGCATATATTCCATGCAGTAAAGGCTAGCTTCTTGTACGATATATCCTTCTGCAATACACCCTTCAATGTATCTTTTGTTGCGTACATATCCTTTATATGTTTTCATTAATCTGTGAATGTGATCAATTATATATTATACATGATAGCTATTTACACCGAATAATAATGTACATAACTGAAATTAGTTACATACCGTTCAAAAGGATACATCCATCTATATCTGACAGGGCCACCAATCAATGCCTGATCGGCTAAATGAACCATAAGATGGATACTAATATCAAAAAATGCAGGTGGAAAATGTTTTTCAAAAACACACATTGCTTCTATCAAACCAGCCTTTGCTTTTATAAGGTGTTCCCTATTGATCACCTTTGAGCATAAAATGTTAAAGAATAAACTAATACGATGAACAGCATTTTGCAGATCCTTGTGTTGTGCATAAGAATGTTGAAGCAATATCGGAAGCAAATGCTGCATTATGACGTGATAATCATGTGACTTCATATTTCTTAGTTCGGGAGGATTGATGGTCACATTATTGCGGAAGTTAGAAGAGAATTTATTAGGTACTTTCAGATTTTTCAATATAGTGAAAAACCGTATCTTTTCTTCTTTCCTCAAAGTAAAAGTTGCCTTTGGTATGATTATTTTATTTGTTTCAGGATCTTTCATCACCCACAACTTTTGTTTTATAGCCATGATTTTCAAATCCTTGCGTGCATTGATGCCATCTTTTGACTTATCTTTATGGTCTATAATGATGCTTATGAGATGCTCTGTGACATTCTTCTCTGTATGCATAACATCAATATTATGTCGAATCATATTGGCTTTCCAATATGGTAAATCAAAAAAGATAGACCTCCTATACCATCCAGAAACATCATCAACTTCTTCAATAGCTGGCTTTTTCCGTTTTCGACCATTTTCTTCTTTCTGTTTACCGACTTTCATTTTGATATTCGATACTTTTTTCTCAACTTCAAAACCAGTCAACGGTCGTTTAGGACGACGAAGTTCTTGTTCGTTATTGAAATTTATCTTGTCGTATCGAAACTTGTGTCCGTTAGGAAGAAACATTCGATGTCCCATAAAACACATCTTTTTACTTTCAGGGAGATGATAAGAACAAGTGTTTTCCCCACAAACGGGACATGCAAAGTAACCGTGAGTTATACATCCCGATAAAGTACCAAGAGCAGGGTGATCATGGATTGCCCACAGTACCCTAGCTCTCATTGTAAACTCGGATTTATTTAATGAATCATATGTAACGACTCCTTCCCATAACTGTTTTAACTCGTCTATCAACGGCTGTAAATAAATATCAATATCCTTTCCCGGTTGTTTTGGCCCAGAAATCAACAGTGTTAACATTGAAAACTCCCGTTTCATGCACATAGACGGAGGAAGATTATATGGTACTACAATTACTGGCCAACAGCTATAAGGGTTAGATAGAGAAACATGTGGACAGAAACCATCTGTTGCTATTCCTAGTGTGACATTTCGTGACTCGACGAGAAACGTTTTATCAAAAGAATCCGCGGATTTCCATTGAGAAGTGTCACATGGATGACGCATTACTTGTGGATTAGACTTGGCACGACCATGCCATGTCATTGCCTCTGCTATCCATGGTATAGTATATAATCTCTTCAATCTAGAAATTAAAGGAAAATGTCTTAATGTCTTTCGAGGTACTTTGGTGCCTTTTCTCTCTTTGTCAAATGATGTCCTATATCTTGGTTCATTGCAATTTGTACAAGAAACTTTGTTCGCATCATCTTTCCAGTACAATATGCAATCATTGATGCATGCATCATAAGTTTTGTAATTCATTCCAACTTGTTTAATTAACTTCTTAATGTCGGAGTATTTTGTCGGCAGTGTGTTACCTTCGGGGAGTAACTCCTTTATTAGTTCGAGAAGTGCAGTCACCCCATTATCTGAAAAGCTGTATTCGGTCTTCAAGCTATTCAGTTTCACAATGGCATACAGCTTCGTTAACCCTTTTGAACATGAAGGATACAATGGCTCTTTTGCGCTCTCAAAAAGTGGTTTATACTTCTTACTTTCATTGGCCTGCCAATTGCCATCATCCGTAAACTGCTGTCCAACATTAGCATGATCATACAATGGATTTTCAGGTTGAAAATCATGAAATCTATCTGCATCATTGACTAGATCTTCCATTCTAATATGTTCAACCTCATCGGTATTTGTGGCATGACTAACTGGTTGTTTTTCCCCATGTAATTCCCACACGCTATATGATTGGATAAAACCCCATCTAAGCAAATGAAAATGAATGACCTCTAATCTTATCGTCTTCAAATTTTGGCATTTAATGCAAGGGCATAAATACACTCCTTTCTTACCACCGTTTTCTTCAACAAAGCTAATAAACTCCTCCACCCCCTCTCTATAGTGTGTAGTTCTTTGATCAGATTCATATATCCAGTTTCTGTCTATATTGTGGGACATCTTGCCCTCCTATATCGTATATAATATAACAAAAGACGTAAATATAATATATTTGATATGTAATCAACTTAAAGAAATTTATTGCTACTATCTATAGAATAAAATTATTATCTATATAATCCCATCAAACAAATGAACGGGCCCACCCCCTCGGACAATATGCTCTTTTTCAGTTATCCTTTTATCGCTCCTTTGATTGCCCCTTTTCAGTTATCAAACAAATTGCATGCATTTAGTTCCTAAATAATAAACTAAAACCCTATATTTTAGCTTCAACTGAATTATACCTGTCATCGTATATTTTTAATGCTGATACAATTTAAAAATTGCTACTATCTGTAGAATAAAATTATTATCTATATAACCTCATCAAACAAATGAACGGGCCCATCCCCTCGGACAATATGCTCTTTTTCAGTTATCCTTTTATCGCTCCTTTGATTGCTCCATTTCAGTTATCAAACAAATTGCATGCATCTAGTTCCTAAATAATAAACGAAAACCCTATATTTTAACTTCAAATGAATTATACCTGTCATCCTATATTTTTTGTACATTAAACTTATATCTCCAACGAGGTTTTATATGTAAAGAAAAAAAAATTAATATGATTCACATGGTAATCTTGACATTTTTATAGTTAAAATGAAAATATTTTTGATTCGTTATATTAGTCATGGTTATTTTCGTATTTATTCTGAAATACGATAATAACACCACCCGTACTATCAACTTCTCTCTTTTGTTTGTTATGTAATATTTTTTCCTTTTTGTTGAGACAAATGAAGTTATCCTACCATTTATCATCTACTAGTTTCTCTATAAATAAAAATGTGGACAAGTCATACATATGTTTTTCGTTTTTGTCAGCGCTTAAATGTGGACAAATCCTACCATTTTTCGTTTTTGTCAGCGCTTAAATGAATTCTATAGTTTCCTACCACTAAATTGATCAAACTACTAACTCCTAAAAAAAAGGAAAAATTAGTACAGAGGATAGCACCCTAATATCAAGTTTGATTATAACGGAATGCTTTTCCTATTATGATTATCACGGGAAGTGATCGCTCAGCGAAACTGCATTACGGCTCAGCGAAACTGAGCCGTAATGCTCAGCGAAACTGAGCCGTAACGTTTCAGCGAAACTGAGCCGTAACGTTTCAGCTGAGCCGTGCGGCTCAGTTTCGCTGGGAATTACGGCTCAGTTTCATTCATTTGTTGTGGTAAGGGTCATATATACAATCGTGTTCATGGTGTTGATATAAGACTACTTCTTTCATTCACTCACAAATACGGGATTTAATCAAGAATGTACATAGCGGTCAATATACAATGATAACATACATAATTATTATATTATTTAATTGTTAATGTTAGAATAATACTATTAGGTGTATGATTCCAATGATAATGCTCATGCAAACATGACTGAAGCTAAATCGAGATGTTAGTTAATCCTTACGGCTCAGTTTCGACTGAGCCTTACGGCTCAGTTTCGCTGAGCCTTACGCTCAGTGAATCTGAGCCATATAAGAAGTTGAAAAAACCCATAAGCTCTTACATTAGTCTATCAAGTCAAGGGTATTCATCCAATATATCCCAGAAGGCTCAATACCTATACTATGAAGAAGACAACACTATTCGATTCTTATAATAATTGTAGATTTAAAAAGAAAATTTAGTCATAATAAGCTCACTATAGAAGATATGACTATTAATCAAGTATTTGCACTTAACATGACCCCGGATCTATCTTATACATTTATAAAAATTTTGCATAGAAAGACGACGATCGTCACGCAAGTATTTGCATTTCAACAACTGATGATCTGTTTTATATGTATATAATACATAGATGGAAGATGATGATTGTTATGTAAGCATTTGCACTTAATATGTTCATCGATCTGCTTTATGTATTCATAATTTTTGCTACCAAAATTGGGAATGTATCGCTATCCCCACATCAATGGTTGCATCAGGAACATAGGACAATACATGTTCAAGATAGACTGGAATATTTTTTAATAAAATTGACAAAATTATAATATGAGTATGGCAATCCAATTTCAGAAACCAAGCTGCGACTATAAAGGACCATGTTCCCACTATAAATAGAGGCTCCAGACCTTCAGTTAAAAAGAAATCCATCCAGGTAATTTAGTTTTTCTATTCTCCTAGAAGGATTTTGGTGTTTTATCGTACATTGAATCATGAGGTTAATAATCCATGTTAACTCTACCAAAAAAATATTTTTAAAGATGAAATAAAATGTTGTTCTCTTATTTAAGAATTGCAAGACAAATATACAAGCTGACAGTGTTGAGTTGTAACATCCTGGATTTGAATATTATTTTTGGTATTGATTCATGTTGTGCAATTTAATCTCTCTTTATAGTAAGGTGACACTTTGATTACAAAATGAAGTAGTAACATGAAAAATAAATAGAGATATACTAGTTGTTGTGATCTTTATGGAGATTATATTTCCTACCTCACCACAATGCTCACACTACTTATGTTTTGTAACAGCCTAGCTGTATATAACCGGTATAAAAATCTGCTTAAAATACAATATACAACATGGTAAATAATGTTATTGAGAGCATTAGATACCTGTCAGGCAGAGTCTGGTAATTTAGTTGGGTCTGGAACAGGGCAAATGTTAATACAATTGCAATGGTGAACCTGTGATCAGCAAATAAAACATGTATTACTACAAAATGCTGGCACGTGGATGTATTACTACAAAATTATTATGCACAGAGCATTCGGAAAGCACATTTTATATAGCTAAAGCCCCATCAAATATGGTTATGGGTAAAAATGTGCATTGGTAAAAGGTAAAAGATATGTGAAGCTGGCAAGTGCTTTACATCAAATCATTGGTGCTAATATTTCCATAAATAGTTAAATAATGCATTAGTATATCGGTAAGTTATAATGTGGAGTAAATAACATATTCATAATAAGAATTAAAACAAACACGTAATGATTAACTAATAATTAATTAGAAATAACTGAGCCTTACGGCTCAGTTTCGCTGAGCCGTAAGGCTCAGTTTCAACTGAGCATTACGGCTCAGCGAAATTGAGCCTTACGCTCAGTTTCAACTGAGCCGTAAGGCTCAGTTTCAACTGAGCCTCATGGCTCAGTTTCGCTGAGCCAAAAGGCTCAGTTTCAACTGAGCATTGCGTCTCAACAAAACTGAGCCTTATGCTCAGTTTCAACTGAGCCGTAAAGCTCAGTTTCAACTGAGCCTTACGCTCAGTTTCAACTGAGCCTTAAGGCTCAGCGAAACTGAGCCTTACGCTCAGTTTCAACTGAGCCGTGAAGCTCAGTTTCGCATGATCCAAGATTGAATAAAAGCGTTTCTCGTATAAATGGGTTTCTCGTCCATCTGTAAGTGCCATGTTTATAGAATAAAACATTATCATTTAATTTGTGTATGCTTAAACATATCGTAAATGTCGGTTCAAAACATGCAATCTTACATGCAAGGCAAGACCGTATTAAAAAAAAAAACTGAAAAACAAAATGGATCTGTATACAAAAACACGAATACAACAATTTTTATTTATTTATTATTCAGTTGAACTCAAAACGATACAAACTCTAGAAGTATATATAAAAACAAAACAAGACGTGGTGCACTAAATTATAGCATCATGCTTGTGTACATGCTCACAAGCACATTAGTAACATGCGTATTTGACTCAACCCTATGTTCTAAACACACCCACGAACCCCTTTAACTAACTGAAATGAACTTTAAATCCCAAAAGCAAGATATCAAGCCAACTAATGAACGCTCATCTGGATTGCATCCTCCATTCCTCATTTTATGAAATAATTCAAGCCAACTTATTCATAACAATTTCAACCACATATGAATTGAAATCATTTGAAGCTCAGGTTGCATAAACCAAAAGGATCACAGGTAATGCATGAATCTTTATACTGTTAACATTTGTTAGGTCAGTTTTGATGACCAAACTGCAGTATAAAAAGTGCATTTTACAAAAAATGCATTCTATAAACTATATAAAATATGTTTAAAAAACTGCATATTATGCACTGTTTTTATTAAAAAAAAATTGCACCTTCAAAACTGTTTTTAAAAAAATTGCATCTTTTCAAAACTGATTAAAAAAGAAACTGCATTTCATACACTACTGTATATTAAATTTTACATTCAATTTTATAAACGGCATTTCATAATGCTTACCCACAAAAAGTGCATTTCATTTTCATACACTGCATTTTAGGAAAAAAAAAACTGCATATTAAATTTTACATTCAGATTCTATAATTCTTATTCAAATTTTAACTTACATAATTGAAGTAAGCTTAAATTTGCGAATTGCATATTTCAAAAACTGCATATTGAAATTTTGCATTTTTAAAATATTTTAACAACCGCAAATTTTAAAAACTGCATATTAAAAAATCACATATTAAAAACTGCATATAACATAACTTTAAAATCAATTTCACACTTTTAAAAAGCTGCATATTTAAAAAACTATTATAGTTTAAAACTTTTAAAAACTAGATATTTAAAAAAAAAATTAAAACATATAATTGAAAAAACTGCATATAAAAAAATCAACTATAATTTCACACTTATAACTTCGATTTAAAATATACCCGCGCCGCGACAAGGAGGTTCAGAAGCGGCGGCAAAGGAGTTTGGCGGCGGCGGTACAAGTTTTTTTTTAAGTCGAAAATCGAGATCGACGTTGAAACACCCGATAACCCTAAAAAATAATATTGATTGTTTTCTGCGCTGGGTATCGACTTAATTTACAAAGTCGGGTTCGGTTTTGAGGGCTTTAGGGGCCCAAACCCTAAAAACTGTCGATGTTTCATAAATCGAGCTTTTTCACCGCTTCGAGTTTTGCAGTGCCCCGTCGCCTTCAGCGCTTTCCCAGCGCCTCAAGCATCGACGGCGCCTGAAAGGAGTAAAAAGACCTACGTCGGCGCCTAGGGCTTTTTGGCGCCTAGTCGCACCTAGGCGAGCGCCTTGACTACACTGATGTTGATGAAATTTTTGCTATCGTTTTCTCAAAAAAAATCATAATAAAGACACATAAAGGTTGATGTAAATCTACTTTTGGTTCGTTAAAAGTTTAAATATTACATACGGTCACATGAAACATACCTCACTTAAAAAAGAAAAAAGAAAAATGTGTGAAAGAGTGTTAACACATGATTCTATTTCGATTTATGTAAGTACCATTTGTCTCCCAGAATAGTCTATTTGCATTTACACTACACTAAATAATAATAATGACTAATATATCTATTCCAAAACCTGGTCTGATAAACCAGCAATAGGATGTTAGGGAAGTTATAACAAATAGTGACTCCAAAAACATATGCAAAATCTAGTCTATTTGGATTATCAAACCTAAAAATCGCAACTTCATCACAGGCATTGAATCATATGCAAAATCGAGATTAAAACATAATAAATCATATCAAAATCGAAAATAAAAATCATACCGACTTACTTTGTCCTTAGAGGAAGAAGCATCGGTTGATTTAACAAGTGTAAGCTGGTCTACAGATCTGAAGTGATAAAGAATCACGATAAACGTAACCCTAAAGCATGTTATGGAAAGAAATATTCATGGAATAAAATCAAAATTACCTTCGTAAGCTGTTCGAATTGATTGCAGCAGAAATTAGTAAGATTACAGCAAAATTGATTAGGGCACGGGTTGATGAAAATAAGAAAAAGGGGGGAAATAAAAAAAACACGGGGGAAATGAACGTGAGAGGGAAATGAAAAAAAGGGAGGGAGCACGTCTGTTTTGGTGGGAACGAATTACACTACGTCTGACTAAATATGATACGGGTCATAAGTCTATCAAATTTAAAGTAAGTTGTAAGCCCTTTCTAAACAGTTAGGCAGGGCTCTGAACCCTATCTAATTTAATACGGCTTTAGACCGTATCAAATTTAAAGGATAGGGGAGTGACAAAATAAGCTTTGTGGTGTAGTGGTAGTCCAGTTTATTACCATGCCCATTTATGGTTTATAATGGGCTAGACCTCCCACATTAGGCCTACAACTTGTGGATGCTAGATGTGCCAGTTAGGTCTGGGCAGTCTTATTCCACAAGTTGGGCATAACCTCGTGTCATAGTCTGTCTCGTATTTGCGCACTTAGACCTCTCACATTAGGTTCAACATTAGTGGCTGCTGAATATGTTGGTCGGGTCTGGGCAGACTTCCACCACTAAGCACTTCCACCACTAAGGAAACCTAACCTCGTGTCATAAGAACAATTACAATTAATTGTAATTGCTAGACATTCCATTCTTATCCAATTCTTGCCTATGTCCTTATAGGTGATTATGTCCCTACTTCCCCAATTTGAATTATATGTCCAATTCATATAAACATTATTTAAATTATGCCAATTCTAACCCTTTTTCCCCCATTTGCTAAATAACGCATTCGCATATATTTGGTGGCATCTAGGCTAGAAAGTAGCCTAGTCATACACAATAAAAAGGGAAAAGTGATGGGAATATGATAAAGGTGATTGTTTTGGCATAAACATAAAGTAGCATGGCGATAAGGTGGAATATAAGCATAATTTTGATGAACTTGTGGCAGTTAATTGATTCTAACCTAACTATGATGTCATAATAAGCATAATAAGATCTAAATTAACAATTTAGATGTCCAATTGGTTTAGATCTAATATGATAGGCACAAGGTGATAAACTACATCTTATTAGCAATTTAGATGTCCAGATGATTCAGATCCAATGGTTAAAACTAGATCTAACACAAATAAGGTCAAGATCCGCATTATAGATTTCATAATAGATCCAACAAGATAAAGATTTAGATCAATAATTTAAAATAGATCTTGCATAGATAAGGTCAAGATCCACATCATCGAATGCCATAAAAGTTACAATAGATCCAATAAGATAGAGGTTTAGATCCAAGTCATACTCAATTTAGAATGTCATATGTTCGCAATTCACAATGTATCCAATATAATATAGGCATATGTAAAAATCCAAACTACTATCATATCACGTTTACTTTTATATATTTAAATCTAAAAGCAACTAGGAACTCACAGAGTTCTGATTAGAAAATAAAGAAAGAATGGATCTTGAATCTCTAACTGATTTGCTTAGGCTGATTGTTGTAGGAGAATAACGGATCCAATTCAGTTCAGACACCGGCCCCGATGGATTCCCAATGAAGAAAACAGGAGAAATGGACACATATTTATAGCTGCCACCCTCTCTGAAACCGACTGCCACTTCATCCCTAGCAGTGTCGACACCCCTATAGGTAGGTCGACCCTAGTGTCGACACCCCTTAAGGGGGGTCGACCCCGGTGTCGACATCCCTATAGGGGAATCGACCCCGTAGAGCGTGAATTTTGCCACCACACGAAATTTTGAGTTTTGAACACTTTCTGGATGGGTGCTGACTCATATCTGACTCATATGTGTATCATGTGTATATACATATTTCTTCTATGTGTATACAAACTTAAAAAACCTCATAACTTCTTCATACAATGTCCGTATTATGCAAACCAAATATCTATCTTGACCAGAATTTCAAGACAGACGCAGTGGCGCAGTCCGTTTTCCCTTAATTCCAAATATTAAATTAATTATAATTTAATTTATCCTCTTTTAGTGTCGTTAAAAATACAGGTCGTTACAAGTTCACTTAGGAGCCAGAGGAGTTGACGTTGTCGTGAAATTCAGTGCATGGCGCTAGTGATGAGTAGTACCAGGGTGGTGTTGCCAGTTTGTATATATGATGTATATGTAGTAGTCTCGTTTTGGTGTGATATAGGCACAGGTTGTATACTTTGGATATGATATATTTTGGCATGGTATAGGGTGCCTTAAGTACGTAGTTGTACTCGCACTGGCATGGTCAGATGCTTATATGGTTTGTACCTTAGGTGGCACTACACACTAGGGTATATGTTGTGTCTGTGATTATAGTTGTTCTTTTTTGTTGTGATTTAATGATATATGATATATATGACATGGTACTTTTTATTTTCTTTCGTTTACTACACACTACACACTAGCGTTGCTTTTATTTTCTTTCGTTTACTTTGTTCCTTTTCGGGGAAGAAAGGTTTTCAAGTGGGGGAGACTGTTATGATCCATATTTTTGGTCAATTTAAATTTTGAATTTTAATCTATTTTAATGGATTTTTAATCAGTAAATGGTGATTCTGGACTTGATAAAATTTGAGTTAATCACGATTTTTTTTTATGTTTTATTTGACTTAAAACATGGTCAGTAATTTTTTTTAATCAATTTAAAAGTTAAGATTTTGAAAATCGATATTTTAATGTTATTTATATGACCTATAAAAGGACCATTTTTGAGATAGTCTCGGAATCCGATAAAGCCACATTTATTGGATCCGGAATGTCGAAATATATTAGGATTTATAATTTCAAATCAAACGGAGTTCATATGTGGGAGAACGATATATAAACGTATGTTGAAAATTCTATCTATTTTCAATTTAAGCTAAAAATAAGGCAATTTTTCAAACAACTTCCAAATTTGACGAGACTAGAATTGTTGGAAGCGTAATTCTATAACGTAGCGAGATTTCAAATATCATAATTTTTGGAGCTCGTATGCAGTCGTAGGACCAGAACGAAGTTTGAGTAGTATAATTAATACATGAATTAGTCAAATCATTAAGCACTAATTCCTACAACCATGAGGATTTAGTAAACTCACCACCTCTAATGACATGTGTCAATTTCTTCCATAACATGTCTTCCCAAGTGCTTAAGGCTTAAGTATGATTTTCAAATTATTTTTGATTCCGTTATCATTCCTAAACTCCATTTTCTAAAAGCTTTACACAATTTTAATGGCACCCTCCTCTTTTGTTCCCCACGCTGCCACCTAGGGCCCCACCAATGCACCTCCTCTGCATGTGCAACCTGCCGCCGACCTCCACTAGCCATCCCCGACATGGGTCCCCCTCTCCTTGTCCAACAACTCCACCTTATCTTCCTAATTTCCAAAGTTTACACCTTTACACCCTTAAACCTAAGTTAACCTCCACCATTCTCCTCCTATGGGCACCACATAGCCATAAAGCACCCTACCAAGACACATTAGCGCTGCGCCACCTCTAACAACCCATTCCGTGACCCTATGCCTCCTCCATTCCCTTACACCACTAAAATCCAAGCTTTCTTACTTGAAACCAAGTGTGAGCGAAATCGAGTGTGTTCTAGTGTTCGTTAGCAAGTTTGGGTGAAAAAGGCAACATATTTAGTTCGTTGCAAGCTCTTTAAGTCCTAAGTTGAACAGTCTTTGTGTTAGGATGGCTGGAGTGAGAACTTCTCACTCAAAATGTTTAATTTGCTTAGTTAATTTATAATTAAGTTGTTAAGTACCTGGTTTAATGTGTGAGTGAGCTAGAATTGGCTTGTGAAGTAATTTGGTATGTGGGTGAAGTTAATTAACAAGTTAAAACATTGTTAATATGTTAGCGATAACATATGCAAGAACTCTAGATTTAATTGGGTTAATTATCACAAATTATGGTTGGGTATATAGTAGCTCACACTATGAATTATTTGAAAACCAGATGGATGAATGAATGTTTAATTGTGTTATGATTTGAATGTGATTTAGAGTTAATTAACATGTTAGAACGATGTTAAAATATTTGTGAGATTGGGTTAAACATCCATTTAAAAGTCAACCGACTTGTTTATGTTTTCCTATTTAAGTAATATCAATTGGGTTGAATAATAACTAAAGTTGAATAAGTTATGATTAATTTAATGGATTTGTGATTGATTAAATAATTTATTAATTGATTATTTATTGGTTAAAAACCCCCACATGAGAATTGAAATGATATTTGACATACACAAATCCAAAGTATGTGGCTTGTAAGTCAATCGGTTGATTGACATACCAATATAAGTGTTAAAGAATTATTTAAAGCTTATATGGGTTTATGTGCACTCTGGATGTTAATTGTATGTTTGATAGTTGTTTATAACTATTTTTAGATATATAAAATCTATATGAAAGGAATTATATGGTGTTCGGTTGAATATCATTCCATTCCGGAATAAGTATGAATAATTTGATAATATAATATTCGAGGAAAAATCAAAGGTTGATTTTGATATCTGATTTTGGATGTACATATAGAAATCGAAATATCGATGAATATTTGTAGCTGTAGCGAATGGTTTTGAAGTAAATTTAATGTACTTAAGGCATATCGAAGTTTTAATTTGAAATTAGTAGTAACTTTACAAAATGAAGTTCAATTAGGTCATTCGACAAATGTTTTAAAAGAAGTTTTCTTTCGAAAGTTTCTTGTTTATTTTTATAATGACTATCAGGAAAATTTGAGTGTAAAATAATGACTTTCGAAAATAATCTTATTTTTATGATTAAAATAATATTAAAATGGCTTAACAAGTGAAATATTGGATTTTGAAGAGAAACAATCGAAATAGAGTTTTCGAAGATGATTATATTTATATTATGTATTTTTAAAATTGATATGGGAAGTATTTTGATTTATTTTTAAATTATAAATCGATTCGGGTTTAAATATAATGTGTCGTACAGCGATATATCGCGAACGTCAACCCGTATCTTCGAATTGACATATGGGCGTACCGACCATCCGATTCTCTTGAAATTGAGAGCGTTAGATCCATATAAAAGATCTTTCAAATGGAAAAGAAGTTTTTAGATCCAACGATTTTATTTTAATATAAGTTCAAATATATGTTGGAAAAGGTCGCTATAGATGCAGTTCGGTAGCCGATATTGGAAATCGACTGTAAGGGCCTTAATAAAATTATTAAAAATATGAATAAATTTTGTTAAATCATAATAAATGATTTAGAAAGATTTATAAATGAAATACTCCAAGTTTGGAAAACATAAAAGATATTTTTATCTGAATGAGCTAGCTAACAGCTAGAATAAAGATCCAAAAGGAATATGTGATGATTCCTGAGAGTATAGTTTAGTATCACCTATGAGATCTAATTGGAAATTATTCTGTTAGGCGAAGTGTGGGAAGAACCTAAAGGACATCGGATATTCGACTAAGATCAGACAATGTTTTCTGGAGTTAAGTAATCCAATGTTTTAATATAACTTATTGGATTGTAAATGGTTTTAATATAACCAGAGTTTTCCAACGTATGAATAGGAAAGGATTTGGATGGAAATTATCTTCGGATATTTCAATATTCAATTCCGCGATTATACGGATATCGTTGAGGAATTTTAGAGATATAGATATCAAAACGGTATCTATTGGTTTCAGAATTTGGTATTTGAATATAAGTCGATATGATTTTCATTAAAAGCCTTGTATATAATATAAAATTGGATTTTGGGTTTTTGTGGATGGAATCTTGAATAATACTATTCTTAAACCCAGTTGAGAATGAAATAAATCTTTCAATTAAGATTTTGTGAAGTTTTCCAGTTTAATTAATTAAATTGGAATTGAATGTAATAGAATTCGATTTAATAATAATTGAAATGTGCTTATGTGAAAGAAAACCTTTACTATTTATGGAATTTAAAAGGCAATGTTGTTATTCCACTTATAGTATTAGTCGGATACAGAAATTCATATCGATTATGACTGATCTGATTTCCGTGAAGGTTCAATATTAAAGGGGAGATGATTTTGGGTTTATCGTGAACAATGTTTTAAATGACATTTCTTCTTTAACCCAGCTAAATACATGATTAATTTCCTAAAGTTGGATAATCATTAAGTAATTATTTTTGTGATTAAAACTAGGTTGGAGTTTTAATGAATCTTTAATTAGATTGAAGAGTAAATGGGGTAATTAAATTTACTGAAGTCGAGAAGTGTCGAGATGGAGTACCACCAGTTTACTCCATACGATGAATGAATATTTAATTAGATTTGAATGTTAAATGGTAATTAAGTTTATCGTAACACGATGGGTGTTAGATATGGAGTGCTGCTGGTTTTGCTCCATGCGATGAATATGTTGGGATTGCGATAGCAAAATGAATGATTACTTCGGTAAGGCTCAATAATCCCGACCAATTTTATAAATGTTAATTTGGTTAATGTTTACTAAAAGATATTATAAACTCTTTTGAAATGATTTACAAGGAAAGATGATAACAATAAGTTTAAATGAGAAAATCTATGATAAGATTAATGGGAATAATTCCCAATATGAAGAATATTTGAATAAAAGAATATTCTAGATTGGAATGAGATGTGCGTTATCTTTATTTATATATCACATGATTTAAAAGATGCGTAAGTTATTCTTAAAGATTGGTTTTAATCCATTCTGAATATCTGTTACGACGATTAAAAGTCGAAGATTGAAGATGGTGGTTGAAGATCTGAGATCTTCACATCATTTGAGATATTTTTGATGTCTCGATTAGGTCATACACCGAAGATGACGTAATAATTGGTTGTCGTCCGCACGTACTTGTAGATCGACCGAATATGCGAGGACCTCTCTTCTGTATTGGACATGTGGAATGAGGAATAAGGTGCCTTCGGTTTCGTTCAGACCCAGAACGGTCTTGCAAATGGATTATATGTCTAACATTGCATTTTATGTTGTATCCTGTGATCTCTTTTATGTGTATATCTATTTGGTGGCAGAGAATCTATTCTCTTAGCTTAACATCATTTACTAAGACGTACGAGCTTAGTGGTTATATACTGGTAGATATGAATGGTATGGTACGAATTGATAATGTGGCATGCTGAGATGCGTGGATCAATGCTTTTATTGAAAAGCAAAGCTTTGTGGATGAAGATCAAATCATAACTTATATAGCTTAGATTTGTGTATGGTGTTAATTCACGAGCTTCACACCCCGGTATGAGTCAAAAACGGGATGAAGAAAAGCAGGGAGGACATGCGTTTATTTCTAGCTAGAAGTGATGTCATGGTATGGAGCCAAAACATTTTACTTATGTGGATGTTGGATTTGAGGGCCGTCGGATATGGTTGCACAAGGCCTTGGAGATCGACGTACTTACCAAGAGGTCCAATAGGAATGGGAAACGTACTGTTCAGGCAATGCTATTCAGCGACGTACTACTGACCGATGCAGCCGCTCCAAAGGGATAGATAGTTCCCTATTACATTTTGCTAGAGACATTCCGAAATTCGGACGAGGAAGATCGCTTGCATCGGATCATAATAGAAACCCAACTTACAACATGAACCTTGTGTTTTCAGTTGTAAACCTATATGGTGATATAAGAGGATGGGGTATTATGTCATCTAAGATTGATACAATTTTTTCGAAATTGTTTTCTGCATTTGCACTTATATTATTGTAATAAAAATTTCACTTATCAGGCATGTTTGGCTATTAAAAGGTAAAACTTTATCCTCCGGCTTATATTTGCATTGTATGACGGGACCCGAGTCTTATAATAACTTCAATTTTCAAAAAGTATTGTGAGTGTTGTTTTTGTAGGATTCGTGTAGAGAATACGCATTCTGTGTCATATTGCATGGTCTCGTGATCTACCAACTTTTAAAAATCAAGTTTTTATAACTGTTTTAGTTCTCACACCAGTCTCAAAGTTGGCCTGGAGTTTATTATTTTTCACCTAAACTTTGGGTGCCAAAATTTTCCACAAGGGCAGCAAGTAGTTTTGGTTTCACAAATCTTTTCTTTTCACAAATCCTAAATTATGGATGGACCTGAACTCTGGATTTCCTTGTATGCTTCTCCGCAGTGTTAGTTTATGTTTTCCGCTGCACACTATACTTATGTATTTTAAATTTCCATTGTTTTGTAATTTATTCTCTGATATTTGTTTTTCCGCTGTGTATCTTTTTTCTGCACTTTGATATTCTTGTATTCTGATGTAATATTGTTGTGATAACAATGAAAAGTCTATCGTTCTGTCTTCTGATGCGTCGTGTTCTCATGACAATCCGCCTTCTCGTTCGGTTTAGGCCGGTCTAGCGACCGATTTGGACCGGCCAAGAAAGTGGGTCGTTACATTATTATTGTGGTAAAATTGGAAGAAATAAGTCCAAATGATGACTATGTGTACATTTGAGTGAAATTAAGTGAAAGTATAATGTGTTGAGTTTTAAGAAAAATAAATATGTGATATAAAGTTGAATTTTTTCCAAGTAAAAATATTTGGAATGAAATTGATTTCAAAACTCAATATTTGAAAGTAATAAAAATTTAAAATGGAATTTTTTTTTTTGAAACATATCACTATGTGAATTTAAACACAAAACAAATGTTTAAAAGAATTTCTTTTATTTATTGTTACAAATTTCATATGGAAAACAAACAGCAAAATTTTGGAATAAACAGTGTTTTCAGGAAATATTAAGTTAAAATAGACTATAAAATGCTAATTTTGTTTAAAAAGTATAAATATATGTGTCCAAAACAAATTTTATAAGTTCGTAAAATTTGTGTGTCAAAATAGAGTTATTTGGGTAATTTTAAATCTTAAATTTGTAAGAGTTGCACAAAATAATTGGAAAATGTAAACTTTTTTATGTTTGTAAAATTTTGTTGAGAAAAAGATAAAATAAAGTTAAAAAGTTGTGAAAATATTCAAAAACATGTTGTATATATTTTTATTAAGATTGCATGGTATTAAGATCTCAAAACATAAGTTGAAATAATTTAAAGTATCGAAAACATGGCCTATACATGTTTAAGTTTGATACTTGAACTAACATAAGCATAGAATATTCACATATGGCCTAATTAAGGCTTAATAAAGCCCATTAGCATAGGTAATAAGAAAGGAGAGATCTGGAAAAAATATAGTACATATTCTTCTCCCTATAAAACACTTTCTCCCTTCTTTATTAAACTGTTGCAAGAGGAAAATACAAACTCTCTTACAAACCTCCTTCCCCAACCCCAGAACTCCAATTAAAAACTAAAAATAAGTTGCAAAATCATGATATTAATTAGGTAATCGTATTCTAAACCAAAATAGTCCTTCAATTTTTGATTTAGAAAATTATTTTATTCATAATTGGGTTTCCTTTGTTTGTATATTGTATAATTTTTGTTTCTAGATTTTTGAAGCTGGTTTGAAGCATATTCTACCAAAGAACAAACTCTCTTTCCTCTAATTCTTCGCTGCAAATTCGTAGAACTAATTTGAGAGGAGTTCGAACTTACAAAATTGCTAGCTGAATTCATGATCTTGTGAGAAGTTTGCCAAAAATTAATAATCATCTCTATGATTTTCGTCCTGTGTTTGCAACTAAAATGAAATCGACCATATCTTTTTTGTTTCTTGACCGAATTCGAAATTTTGAATGTTCTAAAAAGCCTAGATCGTGCACTACAAGTTTCATGTATTTATTTTTCTAGAATTTTGAGGTTACCTTGCTCAAAATTGTATTTTTCATAACTATTCAGAGAGCAAAACTATCACTTGCTCTATGCTGAAACTGAAACGAACTCGGTCATAATTTTTTCGTTTCTTGATCGAATTTGGCAATTTTTATGGAAATTCTATATCATGTATTATAAGTTCCATATTTTGAGTTTTCTGGAATTTTGATGTTAACCTGCTTAAAATTGTATTTTTCTGTTGCTATCCCGAGAGAAAAATTAACAACTACTCTATGTTAAATCTGAAACAAATTTGATCATAACTCTTTCATTTCTTAACCGAATTGGATCTTGTTCAAAGCTTAAGGTAGTGATTGGTTTATTTTGTATTTTGAGTTTCCAACGTAATTACAAAAGATGCGAAGATATGAAGTATAGCGAATTTGATGGATCGAAGGCAGAAAGGACGGAAGGACGATATATGGATAAATTCACTATCATTCTTCCATTGCTTTTTAAAATACAGAAATAATAAGAAGTGTTTTGTGTTTTGTGTGTTAACTTCACTTTGTAAAACGATTTCTTTTCACGATATGTGTGCATCACTCGTACTTTTGTATATACGAGAACCTAAAATAAAAAATATAAGCTGGACACACCCCAAAATTATGAACTTTTTCATATTTTGAGTTTTATGAAATTTTAACGTTTGCTTGGTCAAAATTTTGTTTATATGTTGCAGTTTGGGAGAAAATAGACATTAATAATAATCATAGTCTTGTGTATTGTATTGGCCTTAACTTGCTCGTTTATTAACCAAATTAAATGATTTTCGATGTTCTGGAAAGCGTATAGTGATACAAGTTATATATTTTGAGTTTTTTAAAATTTTGAAGTCTGCTTGGTCAAAATTATATTTGTTTGTTGTTTTCTTCAAAGCAAAATGATAGCGATGCAACCTTGACCTGAGAATTGTATTAACATGTTTTGCTATCATTCTTGTTTGATTTTGATGATGTGTTGATTTTGATGATGTGTTGAGATGTTTGAGAGCAATGATGCCTTTCAACATTATTGCTATATTTGGACTATTTGAAATTCAATTTTAAACGGAATTTAGATTGATTTTGGGTTAAATTTGAATTGAACTAGTATAAAATTCAAGTTCTTGGTTTTTGAGTTATCTTTCCTATTTTTCATCGTTTTGAGCACGATTACCTAAACCATTCTTGAAATAATTTTTTAAATAAGTGGTCATTTCAAATTATTATTCTAGTTATATAGTGTTTTAAAAATATTTTTATAGAATAAATCTAATTATTTTCTATATCATGGCATTTCAATGGCAACTAAACGTATATCCGTTGCTCAGTGCATCCCATTATATAAAAAAATCACTTCAGTTCTAACTAGGTGGGAAAATAGGTTTTTATCTTAACCAAGTAGGCTAGTGATATTGAATGCTGTAATTTTCTCGATGATAGTGTATTAGTGAAGAACCTTCCTTCTCCCTCTGAAGCTTCTTGCCATGATCAGAATAGCTATGAGGAAATTCCAATGGATAGGATCAATAGACTAAAATAAGCTTTGTGACAACCCGTATTTTCAATAACCTGTTATAATATAAATCGAGGCAGAATTTAATTATAAAATGTGAATCAGGGGAAACGGGCTATGCCATTGCGTTCGTCTCGGAAAAATACGCGAAATAGAGTCCGAGTTTTCGAAGATCGGAGTCCGTATGGCCCAGATATGGCCCGTCAAAGTTTTCAGAAAAATTCAAGGTTTAAAATCAGATTCAAATTTAGAGAATTGGGCCAGCTGGGCCAAGGCGGGAAAAATCCCGCCAGGACCCCATGTCGACAGGCCTGTCGACAGGGGTCTGGGCATGTCGACTTCCCTGTCGACAGCCCTGTCGACAGGGGGTGCCCAGGCAGTCTAGCCTGGTGCACCATTTTTGATTTGGGCTGGGTCTTGGGGCTTGGTTCTAGAGGATTCCGAGATCTGACGGGCCAAAACTATCCTAGGGTTAATCCTAGGGCTAAAAACACTCTAATCTTCTATAAATATACCCCTAATCCTACCCTAAAGCCTCATTAATCAATCTAGCAACTAAACTATGTCAAAATGAATCCTCAAATGGCCTCCACCTTCCTCAAAGTTTAATCCTATGAAGATATGATGATCATACAACCTTTTCTATGTTGTATGAATGCTTAATAACTTGCATACTTCATTAAGTTGCAAGTTTGATTTGCTAAGTTTGTGTTTTTGGGATTTTTGCAAAAGGGTTTTCTTATTTGGAGCTTGGTTTTGAGTTTTCAAAGGGCTTCTTCATCTTATTTTGTAGATTTGTGACTTCATTTTGATTGTAAGCCCTATTCCTTTCATACTTGAACTTTTGAAGTTAAATGTATGAATTGCAAGTTGTTTATGCAAATATGATATGCAAAGTTGTCATAGTTTATGCAAGTTGTTTATGCAAATATGATATGCAAAGTTGTCATAGTTTATGCAAGTTGTTTATGCAAATATGATATGCAAAGTTGTCATAGTTTATGCAAGTTGTTTATGCAAATATGATATGCAAAGTTGTCATAGTTTATGCAAGTTGTTTATGCAAATATGATATGCAAAGTTGTCATAGTTTATGCAAGTTGTTTATGCAAATATGATATGCAAAGTTGTCATAGTTTATGCAAGTTGTTTATGCAAATATGATATGCAAAGTTGTCATAGTTTATGCAAGTTGTTTATGCAAATATGATATGCAAAGTTGTCATAGTTTATGCAAGTTGTTTATGCAAATATGATATGCAAAGTTGTCATAGTTTATGCAAGTTGTTTATGCAAGTATGATATGCAAGTTGACATATGTTACGCAAGTTTGTTTATGCAAGTATGTTATGCAAGTTTGTGATGGACATATGGTTCATGTTATCATGTTATGCGTGCTTTTTGGGCCAAAAATATATTATGCAAGTGTATGAACCCATGAACATTTCATATGCCACCATGTTGAACTTGTGGCTCTAACCCTTTTATGTCATGATTATGCCAAGTTCCCTCTTTAAATCCTTTATGCGCTATTGCGATGTGTAAGCGATGGGATTGCGTTTGGGGTTGGGTAAACTTAAAAGACATAAAAATATGAGCTTGGGAATTTACCTATTAAGTTAGGTCTACCCATTGGGAATTTACCTATTAAGTTAGGTCTACCCAATTGCTTGAAAATGTGTAATATGTTTTGGAAACATGATGGACATGACACTTAGAAAAGATAAGTGTGGCCAACTCGAGGTTGGGTTGAGTTTGTAGCGTAAACCTACCCGGAACCGACCGGCTTAACTAGTTGCTACAGACAATAGGACCCAATGTGAGAAGTTGGTCATATTGTACCTTGAACCCGAGGTTAGACCAAGTTGTGGTGTAAAGCTACCCGGACCCGCCCGGCTTAACTAGTAACCACAATAAGGTCTAATGTGAGAGGTTAAGGCGCATTAATTAATTAATGCCTCGTGATTAGGGTTAAGTCATGGACCGCTGGAATACTTAACCAATTTGGATATGGGGGATTAACGGGGTTAAGTTAACCTACACTTAACCAATCTGAACTCGGTAAATTAACGGGGTTGAGTTGATCTTAACCAATCCAACTCAGTAATTTGATAAGGCTGAGAACCAATTAGATATCTGGTCTGGATAGACTAACTTGATTGATAAATTAAACGAACCTGTTTTGCGGATCTGTAGGACCCACATCAAGTTAGGCAAGTTTGTAATCTGTTATCCGAACCCGTTAATCTGAAGATTGATCGTCTGAACTTTGTATGTCTGAACTCTGTTAATAAGTTAATCTGAATCTGATAGTCTGGGGACACAAGGGGGAATACTTGTGTCATCTGTTGTTTGGGACCCATATTAGTCAGTAACCCTTTCTGGTATCAACACTTTGACCCAACTGTAGGTAGGGTCCGGGCACGCTTACTGAACTGATTATAAGTGGTTCATTCTGATAATGGCGATGGGTGTTGATGGTGCGTTCCAACCGGGTCATGTGCGTGCATGGATCCCGGTCTGCCTCTGAGGATGTAAGACGCCGTGACATCTGTAAATATGCCTGTGCCAATTGGTTGCCACTTTAGGGAGTGATACACCCTGTCGTGGGACCGACACAGGGTATTTATGTATTAGGGAGCCGATCGCTTGGGTAGGGTTTAGGGTACACTTAACTCTGTCTGACTCTGTAGGTACCGTCTGTTTTGTTGGGTGGTAACACCCGTCTGTTTCTGCGTGGTACCGTCTGTTTGGGTGGTAAAGGCCCACTACTAGTGTACACCTAATTGTAGTACTCTGTTTCTGTACTCTGTTCTGTTAGGGTGGTAAAGGCCCATTATGGTTAGCATTCTGTTTCTGTACTCCGTTCTGTTAGGGTGGTAAAGGCCCATTATGGTTAGCATTCTGTTTCTGTACTCCGTTCTATTAGGGTGATAAAGGCCCATTATTGTCAACACTCTGTCTCTGTACTTTACCTGTTAGGAGAGGTAAAAGCCCATTTTTTCCAAACCCTACTTCTGTATGGACCATTCTGTTCCGTTCTGTTTTGGGTAACACCTAATACGGTTATACTAAGTATTGGTACCAAGAGATTGGATCTTGATTTGAGTCAAACACCTGATACTGGGCCAAGTTTAGGCCAAGGGATAAATTCTGGATTATACATGACATGTTAGAATGCTGGTGCACCCGTGGTGAAAAACCTTAAACCTGATTATGCGATGACACCGTTATCTGCCTTGTTAGTCAGTCAGCATATTAGTATGTTTGTTATCCTTATGTTCATACTTGCTGCTCATGTCAGTTAACTTTATCAGTTTACATTGATTGTAGTAGGGCTTACTCAGTCTTTTTGACTGACCTATTTTCTTTCGCCTCTTTTCTTCCGTTCCCCCCCAGGTTCTCAGGGAGGGAATACAGGAGCTTAGCTTGGATCTTTGCTGCTTTTCTGGATAGCTCATGTATGCTTTGGACTTGAGCTCGCTATGGTTTATCACTCTTATTTGGGGATAGTACTTATGTATTTCAGTTTATCAGATGATGTTTTTATCTAGACTTGTAATTTTGGAAAAATGACATTTTGATGTACCAGACTTGTGTTTTGAAATGGTTTAAAATCTTCCGCTGTTTTATCCATGTTATTTACTCTGTTTACATATATACATATGTTCTTGTTCTGCCTTGCTATGTCATTATGCATGTTTACCAATAATGCCCCTCCAAAGCTAGTGCATTCCTTTGCGAGTGACCCTAGTGGAGGTGGGGTGTTACAAGCTTCCTCTTATAGCCTTTCAAAAATTAGAAAAGCCTAAAAGCAAGGGGTCTTGGCATAAAGAACATAAGTCTTTGGAATGTTGATGCCCTTTCCATTCATTTCCAGAATCTTGTCTTAAGAACAAAAACACTATGGGTTGAGTGGAGCATAAAACGCAACTTGAAAAATGAAGAAATATGGACATAAATCTAAAGCCTACTATTAGTTAGGTTTGTAAAACTACGTTGGTAGTAAGAGATAATTTTTTTCCCCAATTAGCGATGCAGTTGGCTAGTGATAGGAAGGAATAATTCTGGATAATCCTTTGGCAACAAAATGGTCCTATCCTAATAAGTACTCTACAACATGCGACTGTGATGCAGAGTGGATTCCCCCTCAATGCCAAAGCTACCGCGTACGTTAGCAATGGTAAATATATCTGCCCAGTACTAGAAACAACACCTTAAATAGTATGTGTGGGAGATACAAACAAATGCATTATGTTCTTGGCCAACATGATAACTATGGTAGGACAAAAGATAGACAAAAGCATTCTACTAGCACAATATACACAGTATTTTCTAGGGAAATGTCGATGGCTAAATTCCCCTGGTATAAAAGGATATTAGAGAACCCAAAATTATCACAAAACCGATTGGCAATGTGAAGGGTGGGCTCGTAATATTTATATAGAATTTATTTTATAAATTCCCTGTTGTGGGGCTTGTCTCAATACGCCTCCGCACATGTGGCATATTCTGAGCCTAACACGTGGATCTTATGGAGTTACGTGGACAAGTGTGGCAATTATGTGCACACGAATTAAACCTTGCTTTGAGACCATGGTATAGAACCTAAAATTATTGCAAAACTGCCATGAAGACTAACCGTAAAATTGCAGTATAGAATAACTTTGAATTGCTGAATAATATTGCAGATAACTACCAAAATGATGATAAGAAAAACAAATAGTGATATTTGTTGCAGATAACAGACTACATCAATCTTGAAGTGCCAAAATGCAATAACCAACATGAAACATATAAACGCTTTCATTAATAACCATCAGACAGTAACAATTAACGCACAAAAAAAACACTCATTTAAACTGTAGAGGGCCAAGAAGGGTTACTCCTTGTATGTCGAGAAGAAGACTTCCTAGAATTATTTAAAGGCATAACATTTTCTAGCCCATATTCCATTCCATCATCCAAATCATCAATATCAAATTGCTTTTTCTTATTAGACTTCAGCCTACCACTTTTTGATGATGGTGGAGGAAGAGTAGTATGGGAAGGAGGGGATAGCTGTGAGTATGGTGAAGCAGATAAACTGCTCTTTAGGTTGCTAATAGAAGACAGTGCTTTAAAACTAAAAGATGATGAGTAAGACATGTTTACATTAAACGATAAAACAGTATAGAATGATTTTTTATTAGAATTGCTCAAAGAAGAAGAACTATACGCTGCGGAAGAAAGATGATCAACAAATTTTTGATTAGTATCCATATTCTCAATAGTGTCATCAAATAAATTTCCAACAAAAGTGTCATCATCAATAACAATATTAGCTTTATCCAGATTAGACGTATCCCCAATGTTAACCCTTTTATTATGTTCATGTTTTTCTCTAACAAAAGGATCTTGAACATTATAACCATTCATACCAACATTATCTCCAATACTGTTATCATTGTTATCAGTTGCCGAAGCTTCAAATGGATTAACATTACCATTTCCAATGTCACTAACGCCACCAACATTCTCCTTATTAATATAGACACCTTTTTTCCTCCAAATTTTCTTTTTCTTAGAATTGACAGTTGTCCAATTATCATGACTATCATGGTCATGAACTTTTTTCTTTTGCTGACCAGAATATACATAGTCACTAACATGATTATCATATAAACTACTCATAATTTCTCATGTCCGCCTTAGTACTTATGTAATGACCCGGGAAAAGACGACCTTGATTATCCGATATACAACACATATCGAACATCAAGGGTCGACAATTACCGAATAGTTAATGAAAGATTTTAGGGGGTGAGGATAGATAAGGTATAACTAATAGAATAGAAGAAGTAGAAGACAACAACAACATCAGAGTAACACGAATCTCACAGCGGAACGAGTAACATATAATATATAACATAACTTTGAAATGAAACAGTATATGTATACAACATTATCAGAGCACAACACTTACACACAGCGGACATAACAATAGCTATATAATCTTGAAGCCTCCTGCTTCCAGCTCCTCCGAGTGTATCTGTAAAGACCTGAACTACTTGACTGCCCGTACAAATTTGGGCACCCAAGAGTTTAGGTAAAAGCAAAACAAAATAAAACTCTGGGTCAGTCATGGGACTGGTGTGAGTAAACTCAAATCATTTGGTTTAACTTTTCAAAAATCCTTTTCAAAAGAAAAGATAATCGTAAGACCGATCCACACATAAACACGGACGGTTTTTACCTTACGATAACCCAAAACACTTGTGGGAATCATATATTATCTGATATTATAATAATGTCTAATCACAAGTAATTAGCCATCTAGCAGAACGCTTGCATCTCACGCTCCACATATATAGTATAAAATCAAAAACCGCGGGCGCTTATTGGAGATTGGATTCCAACTTGACAAGGTATGGGACCACCTTCCGAACGTGTATCTCTAGAGGCAAATACACTGAGTTCAACAAGAACATCTTGCAACCCGGCCCACACATGACCGACCACTCATTTCGCTTGAGTGTATCGAATGTATATCACCGACGGTTGGGATCAGCAACCGCCTCCCGAAATGGGACAGCATCGATAGATTTAAGAACAAAAGGAATTTCTCTAGATAGGTGATCATACATCCTAATGGGTGCGACCCACATAGCCATGCTGCCTGCCCGATTTTTGTCATTCCCTGGTTGTGAGGCTAGAGGTCATAACGTATCTTCTGACAGATCACACCTCCATTACTTTGAATGCCACATCGTCATACCCGCCAAATCACAAATTGATTTCCTCAAAAATACCACGGGTATACAGCTAAGAGAAACGAATTCCTCCGCCACCAAACGTAAGTACGTTTGAAGAGATCAACTCACGCGATCTTTTGAATATACTCTGTCAGACATTCGTCCATTCACGTTTGCCCTGGGACTGGACAAACCGAAGGCACTATTCTGTAAACAGGATAGCCCTTGCATAACTCCGTCTTCAATATATTCAGCATACTTGATTCGCAACGCTTATGTCAATACGGAGTGGTTCTCTGGATAATAATCCCACCGGTCTCTCCATATTAACAACGTAAAATGGTCAAAACTTTGATAGTCGGTGATTTAACTATCAAATGAAAACATGTCTGTGTGCAAACAACGATATTGTTTCCAAAAGGAAATTCTATCGACCAAACATCATTCAACGTTTATCCCTTTTAGTACATTCATATATTCATTTCCCTTTTTCTGTTATTTAACATTTCTTGTTTACTATATTTTAGAAAATATACGTTATTTATATTGGAAAACATTTCCATTATCTGTTCTCTATATTCAGAAACATTTCTGACTCTCATTTGGAAAACATTTCCAAATCTTCTTCATTTGATTTTAAACAGATGTTCGAATAAACATCACTCTGCCAAATCTCCTTAATTGGGTTTCCACTTAAACACCTTTCACTATCGAACCTTAACCATTTCTTAGTTAAAAACGAAGCCAATCAAGTTGGGGTATAATTACCTCTCAGACCTTAACTGAACGACATTTCTAACTTCGAAATAGACAAAGTTCATCTCTTTAAAACATTAACACTTCTTTACAACATTCTCAGATTCTATTTACGAGTCCGCTTCTCGTACAGTAATCACTTGATTATAACAATAGTGTTATAATTCCCTGCATCCGAAATATAATAACTTTAATATGACCTTTACATCTTATCTCAATTAAATACATGGATAACTAATTATTAACACCTATTTGGTTAACTCTAATCTACGACTCTTATTCTATTAACCCTTACTGGATTAATTCTTATTCGGATAACTCAGTTTGATTAACTAATTTTGACTAACTTAACTAAATTCTTTTATCAATTAACTAATATTTTATTTAACACCATTCGCTCGACTCTAGATCACAGCGATCACAATGGTTACGCCTGATTCCCTCAGGAAACATCCGACCGCCTTAGGCTATCTGCGGCCCTGCGAATTTCGCTAGCAGTCGTGCTAACTGGTAACTTATCTTAAATAACTACTGTTTAATTTCTAGTTCGATTTGACTCTAATCGATTTACTCTAACTAATTAACTCTAATTGTTTTACTCTAACGGTTTAACTCCAACTGTTTAACTCCAACGGTTTAATTCCAACTGTTTAACTCTAACGGTTCCACTTCCACTGTTTAACTCCAACAGTTCAACTTCAACTGTTTAACTCTAACAGTTTAACTTCAACTGTTTAACTCTAACAGTTTAACTTCAACTGTTTAACTCTAACAGTTTAACTTCAACTGTTTAACTCTAACAGTTTAACTTCAACTGTTTAACTCTAACAGTTTAACTTCAACTGTTTAACTCTAACAGTTTAACTTCAACTGTTTAACTCTAACAGTTTAACTTCAACTGTTTAACTCTAACAGTTTAACTTCATTGAATTAACCCTATTGGATTAACCCCTTTACGAATAACTAATATTCGATATATTCCCTTTCGAATAAACTGATATTCGATAACTTCGCTTCGAATAGCTCCTATTCGATAACTTCTCTTTCTCTTTATAAATGTTTTCATTAATAAAATATCTATTTTAATCCATTATTCACATCAAATGTGGATAATGTATCAACTCAGTTTGAATTCGTATTTAAAAATATTATCACACTTCCAAATTCTATCTATACTTTTAATTTCAGAATTTTCCTTACAGAGTCTTCTTTTATTTCTAACACTTTACATCTTAATAAATGTTTCTTGTATAACTCTATTTATTTTCTTAAATAAATATTTCCTTTATATAACTTTATTTATTTAACAAATAAATAATTTCTTTTTAATTCTATTTATTTTCTGCATGAATATCTCTTTTATAACATTCTATTTATTCCCGATGAATAAATATTTCCATTCAATCTATTTGTAAATGTTTTACAAATATATTCTTCCCAATTTCATTTGTAAATGTTTTACACATAATTTCCCTTCTCTATTTGTTTTACAAATATTTTTCCTTCATTGCTTTGATTTTATAAAATGATTTCTTTTATAAAACCCTTTTTCTTTTCATAAATAAAATCCGCTGATTTTATATAAATAATCTATTTTCAAAATATACTTTGAAAATCTCCTTTTCATTTTCCTGTATCACTTATGGTATAAAAATACCAAATCAAAAGGTTCGGTTATCATCCAAACACACAGAATCAATAACGGATGATGTAGCACATCATATATCAGAATATATGAAAAATGATAAAATAAATGTTGAGGAACCCAGTTGGGTCCCTCCAACCTGTTTCCCTGCATCCACAGATGTCAGTCAACATAAATAACCCGAGTATAAAATATACTGATAAGCAGAGTCAATATTTCGATACGATTTATATATCGTTATCGGTAATTTCAATCAACTGACTAGCAGTTCAAACAAACAGCCAGCACACAGCAAACAAACATCATTTAGCAGTTCTAAAAATACGTTATAAGAATATGAACTGTTCAGAGTTGGTGAGATTTACTCACATTGGTCGGTTTATCGTTGATCAACGATAATTGATCATTGATTTGGTTCAGGCGTTTATTTTCACCGTAAATCCAAACGAGCTCGAATTCATTTCCGGTCAGTTTCATAGCGTGGCCACCGTCCCTACGATCCTGACGGATCTGACCGTTCGAAATTCTGATAACATATGAGCCAGTTATGATATTAACTAGTTTTGTACGAAATTTAAACTAAAAATAACAAGGATTTTCTATAATGGGCTTTACCCTTTTATAAATCTCTTGGCCCATTACCACCCATAACCAACCGCAATAGTGCATTCTCCCTCTTCAACAATACCGTGACCTGCTCCTCCAATACAACAGCCATAGCCGACCATTTTAACCACGATCTCCATTCCATCTTTCCACAATCATTCAAACAAAAATCACCATAGTTCTTGCTTTCGAAACCTTCCTCTACCAGAACCAAAAACACCTAAATCGACTTTGGTTTCCTCCTTGCGTCGTCCAGGAACTTCCGCCCAGCTACAGTAGCCTGAGCGACGGTTTTCATCACCGATTGCACTAAAAAAAAACAAGCAAGCTCGATTTCCTCTTCTGAATCCAAATATAGCAACTACAACTCGAATCGATGATCCATCCTCCTCGATTTGTCAGCCCTAGCCCACCATACGAAACAGACCTTGGAAAAATTGGTGTTCGATCCACACAAAATGGATATTCAATCGAAGAGAATGAGATAAGGAGCGTGAATATATATGTATGAGGGTTTATAGATTTGTTTTTGATTTTATTATGATTTTTGAAAATGGGATTTTGCTGTAGCTTTTCATACGATGGTGGCGGCGCATTCTTGATCAAAGAGGAAAGGGTTTCTAGGGTTATCAGAAGCAAACAGTATTTATAGGATGGAAAAATATTTTTTTATTCGAGTTTTATATTTATTTTAAGCTATCGCTGTTTCTGGTTGTCATTTAAAAATCACTGTGATCACGTACGATACCCAAAATCATGGAAATGAACATACAGCTACAGTTTGACATTGCGGACCCAACGAAACTGGTTTCGTCGAATTCCGACTCCGTTTGCCCACACAACGTATTTTTAATTGTCGAAATACTGTCTATTTTTCACTCTAAAAATCCGTACGGCCACACACTACTTCTAAAAATCACCAAACTTGGAATCTAACAATAATTTGACGCTGCGGATCCAACAAAATTCGTTTCGTTGAAATCCGACTTCGTTTGCAAAAGTGGCTATTTTTAAAGCCCTAAATAGCCCCTTTAAATAAATAAATATATTTAAAAACATTTAAATTTAATATTTAAAAATAAATACTATCGTATATATCCACAATAATTATCCATACAGCTCCAGAGAAATACATGTGGGTTTTCAATTCGATATTCCACCAACAGAGTTATATCGATATGCGATTTATATTTAAATCCTTATATAAAATTAAATAAACCATTTGGGTTTTAGGGCGCTGTTTTTCTGAAAATTTGATTTGGACGTAACTCAAAATCCACCCGACGAAATCTCGATTTTTCTCTTCCACTAGAAAGATATACTCCACCCGCTCCACACGTTTCTTGTTTCACAGAAATCCGAGTTAAAATGAACCCTGTATATCTAGTTGAAGTTCGAATCGCCAAATAGCGAACTGCAGTGCCATTTCGAGCTCTATTATAATTATAATATAAATTATACGTTCAAATGGCGTTTATAAATATATTCGTCACTATAATTCAATATAACCTGAATTATATATATTTTATATTGCCCATTCACACAATATTGTGAATTCCACTATTTCTGACTATTTCAGAAATAAATATATTATTCCCTTATTTAATTTAATTAAATATTCATTATAATTCAATTCAACGACCCCTTAATTATCTAAATCACTATTCAAATAATTAAATTAATTAATTATTCTGTTGCTGAAAATGTGGGTCGTTACATTCTTCCCCCCTTAAAATAATTTCGTCCTCGAAATTGCTAAGATAGAGACCAACCCTATTAACTAGTTTCAAATTATTCGTTTACTTCTTTAATTTCAGTTTCAACTGAATTTATTTATTTCAATTAAATTATTACTTCATTTCTATAAACGAAAATTTCAAAACCCCTGAAAATTTTCTAACATCCGAAATTTCCAAAAAATTTCGCCAGCACCTCCTTTGTACCGGGAGCATCGGGAAAATCCCCAAACCACCACACAGGCCTCTCCAATCTAAAAGAAAATCAAACAGCCAAGCGGCTTGCCAATTCGGCTCATAAAACTCCAAACTCATATATATAAACGTGTACCTTTTTGTCGGGCATTCAATTCTGCTATCACTTTAGCATATACCAATATCATCCCAATCAATCTCCAATCACTTTTATCTCCAACACAACCATTTGCTTATAACCAAGCCAAATTCCAATCAAACTGCAATCCCAATCTCAATTCGAAATTATTACTCAACAATTCATTTCTATTCCAGATTATCTCTATTCCAGTCCAATTCTACTTGATAGCATTCTAATCCAATTTCAGTTCAATTTCCACTGAGCTGGTTTCAATTCAAATTCAAATTTGCTTTTTACAAATTTCTATTAAATTTGTGTTTATTTTTCAAATAATCTGTTTCTGGGAGTTTCAAATAGTTCAGCCTTTTCCAAAAATCAAATATCCTTTTCTGGAATTTCACAACAACTTGTTTTCTCATAACAATTCAAAAAAAATCTTTTGGTAGCAATCCGTCACTTGCAAACTCGAAAATGAACACCGATGATGTACGGATCATCATCGGAATCTATTTTCCAGCGATCGAAGTGAGTTCAATACTATACCACTTTCAAAACCATTCTAAACACTTTCATTTTGAAATTCATTTCAAATTACAATTCACAATGCTTGTAAACCATTTAATACCTCCCAGGATTTTAAAATTCATATATATTTAACCCAGATTCATTTTCACACACTTTTTCACATTTCCAGAATTTTATTTCATTTCTGATTTAAATTCAGATTTAATTCATCTGATTTCATATATTTCACTTATATGAATTCTGATTGGTTATTTACATAATCATTTCACATTTTATAATCTTATTATATTCCAATAACAACCAACACATCCAATATATGATAATACTTCAAATATCTATACTTTACTTATATATAAATACAATTTGGGTAAAATTATTTCATTTACCCTTTTCAAAACATACTGTGTCGGTCCATCGTATTCAAGCGTTTAGTAACCCCTATCGATACAGTGGATCAAACTGATCGACCAGAATTCATAAACAACTCAACCAATAAATCTCCACAATATAAAACAAATTTTTATATCAAATAACAAATACGTTCCCTCGTATATATACACTCAAACTCAATTTAGGGCATTACTAACCCATCTCTACTGAGTCACGCCACAGAGCCAAGGTAATCACTTAACCTTTGCTCTGATACCACTGTAACGACCCGGGAAAAGACGACCTTGATTATCCGATATACAACACATATCGAACATCAAGGGTCGACAATTACCGAATAGTTAATGAAAGAATTTAGAGGGTGAGGATAGATAAGGTAGAACTAATAGAATAGAAGAAGTAGAAGACAACAACAACATCAGAGTAACACGAATCTCACAGCGGAACGAGTAACATATAATATATAACATAACTTTGAAATGAAACAGTATATGTATACAACATTATCAGAGCACAACACTTACACACAGCGGACATAACAATAGCTATATAATCTTGAAGCCTCCTGCTTCCAGCTCCTCCGAGTGTATCTGTAAAGACCTGAACTACTTGACTGCCCGTACAAATTTGGGCACCCAAGAGTTTAGGTAAAAGCAAAACAAAATAAAACTCTGAGTCAGTCATGGGACTGGTGTGAGTAAACTCAAATCATTTGGTTTAACTTTTCAAAAATCCTTTTCAAAAGAAAAGATAATCGTAAGACCGATCCACACATAAACACGGACGGTTTTTACCTTACGATAACCCAAAACACTTGTGGGAATCATATATTATCTGATATTATAATAATGTCTAATCACAAGTAATTAGCCATCTAGCAGAACGCTTGCATCTCACGCTCCACATATATAGTATAAAATCAAAAACCGCGGGCGCTTATTGGAGATTGGATTCCAACTTGACAAGGTATGGGACCACCTTCCAAACGTGTATCTCTAGAGGCAAATACACTGAGTTCAACAAGAACATCTTGCAACCCGGCCTACACATGACCGACCACTCATTTCGCTTGAGTGTATCGAATGTATATCACCGACGGTTGGGATCAACAACCGCCTCCCGAAATGGGACAGCATCGATAGATTTAAGAACAAAAGGAATTTCTCTAGATAGGTGATCATACATCCTAATGGGTGCGACCCACATAGCCATGCTGCCTGCCCGATTTTTGTCATTCCCTGGTTGTGAGGCTAGAGGTCATAACGTATCTTCTGACAGATCACACCTCCATTACTTTGAATGCCACATCGTCATACCCGCCAAATCACAAATTGATTTCCTCAAAAATACCACGGGTATACAGCTAAGAGAAACGAATTCCTCCGCCACCAAACGTAAGTACGTTTGAAGAGATCAACTCACGCGATCTTTTGAATATACTCTGTCAGACATTCGTCCATTCACGTTTGCCCTGGGACTGGACAAACCGAAGGCACTATTCTGTAAACAGGATAGCCCTTGCATAACTCCGTCTTCAATATATTCAGCATACTTGATTCGCAACGCTTATGTCAATACGGAGTGGTTCTCTGGATAATAATCCCACCGGTCTCTCCATATTAACAACGTAAAATGGTCAAAACTTTGATAGTCGGCGATTTAACTATCAAATGAAAACATGTCTGTGTGCAAACAACGATATTGTTTCCAAAAGGAAATTCTATCGACCAAACATCATTCAACGTTTATCCCTTTTAGTACATTCATATATTCATTTCCCTTTTTCTGTTATTTAACATTTCTTGTTTACTATATTTTAGAAAATATACGTTATTTATATTGGAAAACATTTCCATTATCTGTTCTCTATATTCAGAAACATTTCTGACTCTCATTTGGAAAACATTTCCAAATCTTCTTCATTTGATTTTAAACAGATGTTCGAATAAACATCACTCTGCCAAATCTCCTTAATTTGGTTTCCACTTAAACACCTTTCACTATCGAACCTTAACCATTTCTTAGTTAAAAACGAAGCCAATCAAGTTGGGGTATAATTACCTCTCAGACCTTAACTGAACGACATTTCTAACTTCGAAATAGACAAAGTTCATCTCTTTAAAACATTAACACTTCTTTACAACATTCTCAGATTCTATTTACGAGTCCGCTTCTCGTACAGTAATCACTTGATTATAACAATAGTGTTATAATTCCCTGCATCCGAAATATAACAACTTTAATATGACCTTTACGTCTTATCTCAATTAAATACATGGATAACTAATTATTAACACCTATTTGGTTAACTCTAATCTACGACTCTTATTCTATTAACCCTTACTGGATTAATTCTTATTCGGATAACTCAGTTTGATTAACTAATTTTGACTAACTTAACTAAATTCTTTTATCAATTAACTAATATTTTATTTAACACCATTCGCTCGACTCTAGATCACAGCGATCACAATGGTTACGCCTGATTCCCTCAGGAAACATCCGACCGCCTTAGGCTATCTGCGGCCCTGCGAATTTCGCTAGCAGTCGTGCTAACTGGTAACTTATCTTAAATAACTACTGTTTAATTTCTAGTTCGATTTGAATCTAATCGATTTACTCTAACTAATTAACTCTAATTGTTTTACTCTAACGGTTTAACTCCAACTGTTTAACTCCAACGGTTTAATTCCAACTGTTTAACTCTAACGGTTCCACTTCCACTGTTTAACTCCAACAGTTCAACTTCAACTGTTTAACTCTAACAGTTTAACTTCAACTGTTTAACTCTAACAGTTTAACTTCAACTGTTTAACTCTAACAGTTTAACTTCAACTATTTAACTCTAACAGTTTAACTTCAACTGTTTAACTCTAACAGTTTAACTTCGACTGTTTAACTCTAACAGTTTAACTTCAACTGTTTAACTCTAACAGTTTAACTTCATTGAATTAACCCTATTGGATTAACCCCTTTACGAATAACTAATATTCGATATATTCCCTTTCGAATAAACTGATATTCGATAACTTCGCTTCGAATAGCTCCTATTCGATAACTTCTCTTTCTCTTTATAAATGTTTTCATTAATAAAATATCTATTTTAATCCATTATTCACATCAAATGTGGATAATGTATCAACTCAGTTTGAATTCGTATTTAAAAATATTATCACACTTCCAAATTCTATTTATACTTTTAATTTCAGAATTTTCCTTACAGAGTCTTCTTTTGTTTCTAACACTTTACATCTTAATAAATGTTTCTTGTATAACTCTATTTATTTTCTTAAATAAATATTTCCTTTATATAACTTTATTTATTTAACAAATAAATAATTTCTTTTTAATTCTATTTATTTTCTGCATGAATATCTCTTTTATAACATTCTATTTATTCCCGATGAATAAATATTTCCATTCAATCTATTTGTAAATGTTTTATAAATATATTCTTCCCAATTTCATTTGTAAATGTTTTACACATAATTTCCCTTCTCTATTTGTTTTACAAATATTTTTCCTTCATTGCTTTGATTTTATAAAATGATTTCTTTTATAAAACCCTTTTTCTTTTCATAAATAAAATCCGCTGATTTTATATAAATAATCTATTTTCAAAATATACTTTGAAAATCTCCTTTTCATTTTCCTGTATCACTTATGGTATAAAAATACCAAATTAAAAGGTTCGGTTATCATCCAAACACACAGAATCAATAACGGATGATGTAGCACATCATATATCAGAATATATGAAAAACGATAAAATAAATGTTGAGGAACCCAGTTGGGTCCCTCCAACCTGTTTCCCTGCATCCACAGATGTCAGTCAACATAAATAACCCGAGTATAAAATATACTGATAAGCAGAGTCAATATTTCGATACGATTTATATATCGTTATCGGTAATTTCAATCAACTGACTAGCAGTTCAAACAAACAGCCAGCACACAACAAACAAACATCATTTAGCAGTTCTAAAAATACGTTATAAGAATATGAACTGTTCAGAGTTGGTGAGATTTACTCACATTGGTCGGTTTATCGTTGATCAACGATAATTGATCATTGATTTGGTTCAGGCGTTTATTTTCACCGTAAATCCAAACGAGCTCGAATTCATTTCCGGTCAATTTCATAGCGTGGCCACCGTCCCTACGATCCTGACGGATCTGACCGTTCGAAATTCTGATAACATATGAGCCAGTTATGATATTAACTAGTTTTGTACGAAATTTAAACTAAAAATAACAAGGATTTTCTATAATGGGCTTTACCCTTTTATAAATCTCTTGGCCCATTACCACCCATAACCAACCGCAATAGTGCCTTCTCCCTCTTCAACAATACCGTGACCTGCTCCTCCAATACAACAGCCATAGCCGACCATTTTAACCACGATCTCCATTCCATCTTTCCACAATCATTCAAACAAAAATCACCATAGTTCTTGCTTTCGAAACCTTCCTCTACCAGAACCAAAAACACCTAAATCGACTTTGGTTTCCTCCTTGCGTCGTCCAGGAATTTCCGCCCAGCTACAGTAGCCTGAGCGACGGTTTTCATCACCGATTGCACTAAAAAAAACAAGCAAGCTCGATTTCCTCTTCTGAATCCAAATATAGCAACTACAACTCGAATCGATGATCCATCCTCCTCGATTTGTCAGCCCTAGCCCACCATACGAAACAGACCTTGGAAAAATTGGTGTTCGATCCACACAAAATGGATATACAATCGAAGAGAATGAGATAAGGAGCGTGAATATATATGTATGAGGGTTTATAGATTTGTTTTTTATTTTATTATGATTTTTGAAAATGGGATTTTGCTGTAGCTTTTCATACGATGGTGGCGGCGCATTCTTGATCAGAGAGGAAAGGGTTTCTAGGGTTATCAGAAGCAAACAATATTTATAGGATGGAAAAATATTTTTTTATTCGAGTTTTATATTTATTTTAAGCTATCGCTGTTTCTGGTTGTCGTTTAAAAATCACTGTGATCACGTACGATACCCAAAATCATGGAAATGAACATACAGCTACAGTTTGACATTGCGGACCCAACGAAACTGGTTTCGTCGAATTCCGACTCCGTTTGCCCACACAGCGTATTTTTAACTGTCGAAATACTGTCTATTTTTCACTCTAAAAATCCGTACGGCCACACACTGCTTCTAAAAATCACCAAACTTGGAATCTAACAATAATTTGACGCTGCGGATCCAACAAAATTAGTTTCGTTGAAATCCGACTTCGTTTGCAAAAGTGGCTATTTTTAAAGCCCTAAATAGCCCCTTTAAATAAATAAATATATTTAAAAACATTTAAATTTAATATTTAAAAATAAATACTATCGTATATATCCACAATAATTATCCATACAGCTCCAGAGAAATACATGTGGGTTTTCAATTCGATATTCCACCAACAGAGTTATATCGATATGCGATTTATATTTAAATCCTTATATAAAATTAAATAAACCATTTGGGTTTTAGGGCGCTGTTTTTCTGAAAATTTGATTTGGACGTAACTCAAAATCCACCCGACGAAATCTCGATTTTTCTCTTCCACTAGAAAGATATACTCCACCCGCTCCACACGTTTCTTGTTTCACAGAAATCCGAGTTAAAATGAACCCTGTATATCCAGTTGAAGTTCGAATCGCCAAATAGCGAACTGCAGTGCCATTTCGAGCGCTATTATAATTATAATATAAATTATACGTTCAAATGGCGTTTATAAATATATTCGTCACTATTATTCAATATAACCTGAATTATATATATTTTATATTGCCCATTCACACAATATTGTGAATTCCACTATTTCTGACTATTTCAGAAATAAATATATTATTCCCTTATTTAATTTAATTAAATATTCATTATAATTCAATTCAACGACCCCTTAATTATCTAAATCACTATTCAAATAATTAAATTAATTAATTATTCTGTTGCTGAAAATGTGGGTCGTTACAACTTAAATCACATATAGAAGTATCATGGACAAACACTTTGCAAATAGTAAAATTCTAGGTTTCCAGTCATATGATAGTTTCACAGAGGGGCATTTATCACCTAAACCAGCAACATCTATTGTTTCAGGAAGCTCGAAATTAGGGGAAACCTCTACCAATGCCTTAGCATATCTAAATTTCTGCATTATCTCAGTACTACTATCAAAACAGATTAATTTTCCTACATGACAAGCAAGCCAATTTTTACCTAAAAGAGTCCAAAGAATAATTGGAATTCCATAGAAATGAATCTATACTGGCACTTTTCTAATATGTGACTGTGAGCTACCTATTGAAGGATCCCAACTTATTATTTCTTTTTCTGATTGCACATTTTCAACTTGAAACTTACAAAATTTTACTAAACCACTTTACTGAAAATACAAAATTATATTTTAGTATATTTTAACAACTTGTATTGTTATTTTTTTTACTTATTTTCACTATAATTTTACGATTTATGCAAAAATAACATTTCACATTCATTTTGGACAAAATGAACATTTTTGAAGTTTAAAATGTTTAAAACACACTATTAAATATATTTTAAATAATATTTATTTCTTTTAAAATTAATTTATACACAAATTTTTACATAGTTTTCACAAAAAATCATCATTTTCTCAGTTATTGCAATTTAATACAATAAAATCTTACGGGTTGTATAAATTCCTATTTGTTGACAATTTCACACAATATAAGGTTTTCAAAACTTTTATTTTAACATTTTCTAGTTATACTTACGCAATATTGAGTATTTAAGACTAATACATTCCCATTTCAAAATTAACACCAAAAATATACCTACACCTCAAATTTTACTCAAAATACACGATTATGATTATTTTCCAAAGATTACTTCAACTCAACATGATTTTTCACAATATTCCACTTTTAACTATATTCAAATGATCAAATAATCATCCTATTAAATTTTCTCCCAATAAATTCCCAAATTTCACATTTATTTACAATTAGATAATTTTATTCAAATTTATACTTCGAATTAGTATTTAACTCTTAGTTAATAACTTATAATTCCATTATAATTTATTATTATAGTTGAGAATAGGTAATCACGCAAAGTCGGGTTGTTACATTGGTCACCACGAGTATTGTGACTTCGGTCACCATGAGTTTTCACTCGGTCAGACCGAGTTTGTTTCACATGTTAGCCTCACTTTTAGATGTAGAAGTTCATGATTCTTTCTTATGAGATCGTGTAACACCCCTTAGTTTGGTGTGGAATTCAGAGTCCCATATCTCGGAATTTTGGTACGAAGTAGGAACTTATATAGTAAAGCTCTAATAGTGCCAAGGCCTAGTAGTTGGAAAATCCCACACCCTAGAGGTGGAAAAGTATCGACAATATCGGCATTGTTAGAGAAGTGTTTGATGTGGGTATAAGCCACTGATGTGGTATAAGCCAAGTGTTAGCGAACCTCATAAACTTGTCGAGGCCTTTTAAGGAACAAAACCCACTCCTATATAGGGTCTATTAGGGACAATATCCTGCTTGCACGAAGAAACAGACTATTACAGTGGTGTCAAAGCCATTACCCAGCTGGAATTGTGGATCGTGTGTCAACCACAATGCCTAGGTGGCGAGAGATGATGAGCGAACGAGGACATTGGCTGTAAAGGAGGGGAGATTGTAACACCCCTTCGTTTTTAGTGGAATAAATAGTCCTACATCACGGAATTTCAGTATGAAGTGGTTACTTATATAGTAAAGTTTTTCCTCCTAATAGTGCTAATACCTAGTAGTCGAGAAACCTCACACACTAGAGGTGGAAAAATGGTGAAAATATCGCACTGTTTGAGAGTAGTGTAATGTAGTATAAGCTGATGCATGTGGCATATATTGGCGAATCTCATAACTTTGCCGAGGCTTTTTGAGGAACAAAACCCCAATTCTATATAAGAGCTAAGTTAGGGACACTAACTTGCACATATGGAGGAGCAGGCTATTACAGATCGGGTCTTCTCCTTGGGATTGTTAGCATTATTTCGAGATGTATTCGAGTTGTTTATTCTTTCCCTCTTGTATATTAAGAGGTCGTCATACCACATCGTTGTGGTATATGTGATGTATTAAGACGTTTCATTGTACAGTATGTATATGTATATCTACTACCGTTTTGTGATGAGTTATTCATTTAGTTATGGTGTTTTGTTCTGATAGATCCATAGACATCTATTGGTTTGTATTGATTATTTATTGAATATGTCAGTCCATTCGAGTTGAATATATATATATATAATATTTGTCGATACATTCAGTAGATAGTAAAGACAAGTTATATTTGGTCGCCCTTAAACGACCATATTCTCCACATTAGCAGTCATAATTACTATGTGATTCTCTTTGTTGCGTGGGTCTCGGGGTGGGGCATCACAATGAGTCTGGTGACGTTAGTCACTATGAGTTTAACCATTAGGTACACGAGTTAGGTACCTAAATTATGATAGCACTAGGCAAGAGTTTAGCATGTGCCACATTGTTTTGTCACTGCAATCAAAGATCTTGCCAATTTGTGTTTTCTGAGTTTTATAATTTTTCGAGTCCCATTCCATTCGCTGTTTTTGAGATATTTGGCGCATTGATAGCCTATGCTCTATATTAGACACATGCATATATATATATATATATATATATATATATATATATATATGTATATCGATATCAACTTTATGAGTTTTGTAGTGCTTTTGAATTCCTTGAGATTTATATTTGAGAATTTATGAGTTTATGTTTATAACCATTAATTGAGTGCTTCTAAGATAAAGGCTTTGAGATGGAATCATCATATTGTATTTAGCATATAAATATGATGACCCTTTATGCCTCCATACTTAAACCCAATGTTCATACCATACTTGTACCTTCTTTAAATTTAAAAGAAAGAACTCCTCATACAGTCATGTTAATCTTATCTCATTATAATGTTAAGGTCTAGCTATCCTGGGTCATGTGTTGATATAGGTACATCGTGTGTCAGCATAGGTTCTTCCTGTGTCGACATAGGTCACGAATTCGCCCACGTTAACCATAAACCCTCTCGGATTTGATTTCTACATCATAAACGGAGGTGAAAACAACCTCGTATTCACTTTAAATTTAACATGCATACAATAGATGTCATTGACTTTCAGTTGAAACAAAAATCTTTGAAATCCATCAAGGATTGGAAAAGGTACAATAGTTCAAACATGGACACGGACCATGTTTGCACTGCATTCACAAAACCAATATACATTAAAATGATTTCATTAAATTACTATTTTAAATCAATGATAAAAACAAGGAACTCAAGCAATAAAGCATGAGGGAACCCTCACCTTGCGTGGATTTGACTGAATGCATCTTCCTACAGCTTGCAGCAATGAGAATTTGAAACATGCTTGGCCTCTAAACCTTATTATAACTTTCTTCTTTCCCAAACCTTGAATTTACTAAGAAATGCTCCTGTTGGAGGTTTGATTTACTGAAGAATAAAGATAATCCACAAACCCCTTTTACTTTTTATTTTAATAATGCTTCGACAAAGGGGTTTTGAGAGAGGTAGCCATTAATTTAAGTTACAGCTTTCTCTCCTATGAGAAAATGAGAATGGAGAGGAGCGAGAAAATACATACTGCACATTCTTCCAAATCCCACCTTTATTTTTCAAATGGGGATTGTTGAAGGTACTCCAATTTTGGTTAAGGGGGGTACAAATTTTAAATTATTGTTCAATTGTTAAGGGGGGACTAAATAGATGAGCCTCCCCTTAACCATTTAATTAAAAATTCCTATATTAACCCATCATCTTATTTAATGTAAACCTTAACAACTAAACCATAATTAATGAGCACAATTTAATGAAATTATGCACCAATGTATCTGCTTGTTTATTCTAAATGAACATGTAGCCAAATGATCAATGTTGTTGAAGCTTCATCAAATCAAATCTCAAATAAGTGTCAGCCTATTGAAAACCGCTCATTTAAATTTTGTTATCATCGATTAAAAGCCTCCCTACACTAGGGCTGTCAACGGATACTTTCAGATATGGATAGTTTCATATCTGTATCTGCATCCGAAACCATTTTCGGATATCGGATATCTGCATCCGCGGATACGGACGGATATCGGATAATTACCCGCTCCGCCAATGCTCGATAAATCAATAAACGTAAATGGTTTTTTAAAGAAAAATATTAAGCTTTTTCAACCCAGTTGGTTACAAAAGTGTTAAAAATAAATAAATGTGATGATAATATATAATTTTGAGCAATTAACATGCTTTCAGTAGACTTTCAATTTTGTAAAATAATAAACTAGTATATTTAACTATGTTAAAATACACTTAATTTAAGCTATAATTGTAAAAAAACGGATAGATGATTTTCGGATGTGGATATGCCCATATTCGCTTCTGCATAAGCTTTCCCGGGTAACGGATATTTATCCTCTTTTCGGATATGGATGCAGACGGATTTCGGATTTTTCGGGTATCCATTGACAGCCCTACCCTACACATTTCTAGCTGCAAACCAACCATCTCATCCTTCTTAAACACTTCATAAATCCAGTTTCAACTACTACATGTTCCTGGAATCTTGTATGTCCAAGTAAATATTTCTTTAACTCCTACTATATCATTATACATTTGTTCAAATTTTACAAAATAACAGCAAAATTTTAAAAAGTATATATTTGGATGTGCTTGCAATAATTTAAAAAGTATATTTTTTTTATCATTATACATTCGATCAAATATTCTTTATGATGCTTTTTTAACTTGTAAGATTATAATTACCTGTTGATATATTTGTTGGTGCCAATTTAATTTGTAAGCTCACTTATATTCTTCAATGTTGTGGCTGCAGTTTCTTTTGTCATGAATATGCACTCCTACATTAGCAGTAGTTGATCTTCACACTTATTTGAGTGAAAACGTTGTAATTGATTAGTGCTCAAAATGCTACGCTGGCCTAACATGCAAAAAAAAAAAAAAAAAAAATTAGGGCGAGGGAAAAAACAAAACAAAAAAGCTAGGAAGTAAGAAAAAGTACATTAACTTTGCACCAACAACATAATACATAAATATGATAGATTATGCTATTTTTTTTACACAAACCAAAGAATGGTTTAGAGAAACATGCATTGCAAACAATATTGACAAATTTAATCTACATTAAGCAACCAAAAATAATCCTTACATAAATACATTGGAATCAATTTGTTGGAGATTTGGAAATATCCTCTTCGTTCGAACCATCATGGTAATCCAAGGATTCGGTTTTGGATAATAATAAAAAATTAAATAGCAAGGTCTGTTTCGATTAAAATAGAAGAGAAAGATAGTGAAATGGGGAGCAGATGTTGTTTTTAAAAGGGGCAGTTTAGTCCATGCTTATTTAAAAATAAAAAAACCAAACCCTCCCTTAACAAATTTTTTTAAACCGTGGAGTCCCCTTAAAATTGTCCCTCCCTTAACCAAAAGTGGAGTCCCTTTAACTATCCCCTTTCAAATGGCCTTCACTCAAGCCCAATTATCTCATATTAATTAAATTAGGCTTAACACGCAACTCTAAACACTTCTAACACATTTTGAACCCATTTTAACCCCCTAACACACACTCTAAGTTGTGTTCAATTCGTAAAATACTAGCACACACTTTTAAACATTTAAAAAATATTTTTAGTGTAACATCCATCAAAGTTTCACATTTATATTAAACACACCTTTTTAGCCATGAACATCAAAACTTGCATTTGCTTGTGCCTATTCTACACAAATTTCATTTTTCTCATTCCAATAATTGCACAAACCACATTACTTTGACGCAAAATTATATGACACATACATACTGGTTGCAAATCAATATTACATATTTCCTATTTTGAAAATAACACAAAATTCTTATTGTTATTATCAAAATTTACTCTAACTACAATTTTACAATTATTCCTTAACACAATTCGACACTACGTTATTACTTTATAAATTTACTCAATTGTCTCCAACATGGTTTCAAACATAACTTCTATTCTATTTTATAGTTTCTGCAACTTAAATTTCACATTAAAAATATAATACTACTTAAATATTGATTACTAATTAATACTCTATATTTTCGATGTTCATTCAAACCATCAAAAATATAATTTACAAACACCGTTTGGAATAAATTTTCTTATAATTCTAATTGAATTTAATGTATTCTAATACACACAATTTTTTTTTAAATCTCAAATTCTTTGTTTCCTTATTCTAAATTATTATATGAGACATGCTCCTATATTCGAATTCTTACTACACGGATAAAAAATCACAAAACATGTTATAATCTGTTAACCCTGGAAAACCGAAAACCTGGATTGTTACAAAAATGAAATATTTTCCAATTTTGTAAGTGGGAGAACTTTGTAGATGAGTAGTCGAAGAAGCATTTAAAGTTTCTAAAAGTAAGAAATAGTAATGAACGTTTATCATAAGAATTTACTAACTATTTTGAGTCTGAGCACAGTCACATTTTATGAAGTGGCGAAAAGCATGTGTCAGATATTATGAGAGGGATATATGAGCTTGAGATTGTATGCTGGTCTTAAAGAGGGATTTCAAGAAGAAACAATATCAAGAGCAGTATCTCTCATTAACCACACACCTAATATTGCCGTAAATATGAAAACCGTGAAAGAAGTATGGAAAGTATGGCTGGAAATGTATTCATTTTTTAAAGTGTTTAATTGTCCAACTTATATGGATGGAGAAAGACATAATAAGTTAAACCCTTGGGGAAGAAAGCACATTTTTTAGGCTATAGAGAAAGAGTGAATAATATAGATTGCGTTGTAAAAGAATTAGAGAATTATGACTAGTAAACTTGTGATTTTTGATCAGAGATCTTTATTAAAGATGGAGCCTCTATCAAGTAAGAACATCTAAAATATGCAAAATCTCTAATTAGATTCATCACATTGTTTCCATGTTCAGAGAGATGCTGATATTTTTGATGATACCATGGTTGATGAAAAGATTACAACGGTCCAAACTTTAACTGGAGCATGACTGCAGTTAATGCATTTTGGTCTAGTTGGCTCTATTTGTATGTATACTTGTAGCTATGATTCTTCTTCTTATGCTTTAAATGTTGTAGAGCTTGTTGGCGTCGACTTAGGAAAATTTTCCAAATTCTCGTGGAGAATATTGGAGCAGATGAAATAGAAAAGTGGAGTGTGCCATTATATCTCCATTTGTCTCTTGAAGTTTTGCATCTATAAGGTCGTCTCTTACATTGAATTTGTTGAAGAATTTTGGTGTATTCTCATATGAATTTTATTCATTCATATGCATATTATCTTCCTTATGTTTGGGGAAGATTTGGAAGTTTTTCTTAGGCTACAATGCACAAACTCGCCCATCTTGAGTTTTGACATCATGTGGCATAGACCCAATAATTTTTTAAGATGTGATGGTAAGGAAATAATTTATATTTAAATCAAGGTAGAGTGTTGAAATTGGGTTATATTTTTCAAAGAAGAAAATAATAACTAATTGATCTTACCATTTAATTTAGCAATACATAGAATAAAGAAAAAGGAAAGATTTAAAAGGAATTATTTTACAAGGAAATAATCGATTACTAAATTAATTAACTAATGGATTTATGAATGATGCAAAAAGTCTATTATAAAATCATTGATTATGCAATAAGATAAAAGAAAAGATTGTAGATGGAGATTGATGCAGGAATTTTTTTTATGGAAATAAAAATCACCATTATTTGATATTTGGAATGGTTTCATGATAAGTCAACGACTAATTTTCTTAATCTCCAGATAATTCCTTCATTCAATGTCTATCTAAATAAAGAATTCCATCTTCATATTTGTGTGTGAGTGAGAAAAAGCATCCTCCATAATCCCCTTCTTATATCAACCATAATTGCTGATTTTAGCACTCAAATCAAGTTAGTGGTTTTGAGCAAAAATAAATTTTTGGAAAAATTCATTTGTAATTATAAGTTATCTTTCCATTATACAAACTATAATTTTGTAATCTTTCTCTTGTACTCTCCTTACCCTCGTTCTTCGGTGAAATAAAGAATAGTTATTGGACTTGTAAACATAGACATAATCAGATCAAGTTAAATATATATGTTACCTACTCTTCTGGTTTTTTCTTTTATGATTATTTTTCAGTAAATTTCAAGTTGATAGTTAATTGAAAAGTTATATCCTTCTTTTAATGTTTTGGCCCCTTATCATTTCATTGCAGTTTTGGTATTGCATAAATTAACTATATTTTTGCAAATTAGATTGTTACTTGGATCAATAGATTTTGCAAAATAATACAGTACTTTAATTTATCAAAATATTTTAGGGTTTACTTTGTTTTTATTGTATAAGTGGAACTAATTTATTTACTCTAGTTAAAAATCAAAATCAAAATAGAATTTTAATATTTGATTTGTGCATTTGGATTAAGTTTTGATTATTAAGAAATTATATACTTTAGTTTTTGCAACATGGGCAAGTGATTCAATTTCAGTATAAGGGAACATTGGTATGTTTTTTGTTATAGAAAACAACTGTATTTCATATGCTATCTTATGTTATGGTTGATCACTCTGACCTTGGCCTTTCATAGGGCAAACTGTGCCTTTCTTTCTACAATACATGTTCATAGGTGTTGTGCTATAGTTTTTGTATCAAAGCTTGCAATCGTCTTAGGCCTAGATGATTAAAATCCATTTTAAGTTCTAAATTCCTCATTCATAAGATCTATAGATTTATTAGCACCTAACTTGAACTTATGATTTCAAGTATTGAAGGACACTATGCATTCCATTATGGCTTTAAATGTTTTTTCCAGTTGCATCTTTGTAAACTCTACCTAATAAATCAGGGATTTATTTGATAGAGTCATTGTTTTCATCTTACATTGCGAGATACTAGAAAACAAGAGAGAAGTTTGATAATTTTTAATCACTTCGACCACTAATGGATAATAGAGGAGTTAGATTAGGAGCCCCTATTATTTTTCAAAATACAAAAAAAAAATTATTTTCTGTTTACATGTTAATTTCATTTTTCAAAATTGTTTTTTTACGAAAATCATAAGACAAGAGCATTTTTGTTTTGATGAAAACACAAGACTAAAATCAACAAATCTAGTGAGACCTAAGTTTTGAAAGGGCAATTTCAGGTTTTTTATAAGAATTAAAGAGGAAAATATTTGTTATTTTTGTTAATACTTAACGTTGCTTTATATAAAGGCTGATTTGAGAGCTTATAACAATATGTATGTGTGTTGTAATTAAAGCTTCATAACTATGTATACTCTTTGTTGTACATTTACAATACTGCAGGCATAATTCGATGTTGACATAGACCGAGTTCAGTTTGCACTTTTTTGTCTTATTGCATGTTTTCTTTTAAAATAGGACAAATTTTCAAAATAGCCTTTTTTTAAAAAACTAATAGCGGATTTAGGCTAGTTTTAAAACTATTTGCAGAAATAGGCTTGTTTTGTCCACCTCAGCGCTGAGGTGGCCAGTTGTTTAAAAGAAATACACGTGACCGGACTTGTGAAGTGCACCCCTTATAAAAATATACGGGAATTTTTTTCAAAATAGGGTTGTTTTTAAAACTAATAGCAGATTTAGGTTAGCTTTGAAACTATTTGCAGAAATAGGCTTGTTTTTGAACAACTATTGCCAAAAACAAGCTTATTTTTGCAAATAGTTTCAAAATAGCCTAAATCTGCTATTAGTTTTAAAAACAAGCTTATTTTGAAAATTTGTCCTTTAAAATATAAAGTCGGTCCAAGGACTTTGTTTTAGTGCATTTTCATATTTTTCATTTGAAATGCTAAAAATCTTCACTTCATTTTTCAAAAGAAATATAAGCCACAATACAAGGGGTCCATATTTAGAGCCATGTTAGCTTACCCATTCCCGTTCCTTTAAATGTTTGCTAGGATTTTGTAGATAATATGTAGTAGAAAAGAACGAGGATATTGAGGAAGAAGAGGTTGGGTATTGCTGGAGAATTACAAAGGAAACAAAGTCCCACATTGGGAAATTTTTGTTTCCATCTCTCTATGTAAACTAAAGCTCAACATGATCTATCAAACAACCAAAGTGAGTACATGAAGACATAGGGCTATAGAGGCATTGAACCTTCATATAAACATTAAAATGTCAAAGATAGGGCCTTTGGTCTTCAGGTTCTTGGGGTCTCATGATTGGATAGGCCATAAACTTCTTGTTGCGCTAAAATGATTATTTTTTAGGAAAGTGTCTGTTCGCCTGAACGGTCACTAGATGCAACCGTTTCCCACCAACGCACCCGTACAGACAGTTGTGTCTACCTAGTTAGGCTCCCCCTTCTACTATATTAGGACTCACTACCAGAACCAAGTCACTCACTGAAATTTCATCCCTCTTCTACTTCTTCTCTACAACCTATTCTTAAAAAACCACCTCGAGTTCGTTGTTGCTCTGCAATTGTAAGCGCTCCATTGCAGAGACTGGCATGTTTTATCTTGGGAAACAATTGCTCAACTTTCTTTAGTGCTGTAGAGGGAGCAATATTATTTCAACGAAATAGCTATCGCTAGACTCGTACAATTTAATAGGGTAATTTATTAATGTGTTCTCATTGATGTCGATTGCGTATGTTTGTAATGGTATTACAAACATTTTTGAAACGTTCTTGTTTGCTACAAAAAAAATTATAATGGATTTTAACATATATGTGGCTGTGTTGCTAACAATCATGAAACAATATTATTGTCTTTTTGACGAAAATGACAATGTTTAACAGTGCTGATAACGCAACACCAACACAAATGGTAATCAACGTTCTACATGCATATGTGGTTCCACCAATGACAATATCTCATGGGGAAAGGCCTAAAAACTTCACCGGAATGGACTTTAAACGTTGGCAGTAAAAGATGTTATTCTACTTGACAACATTGGGCCTTGCAAAGTATCTTATAGAAGATGCTCCCGTCTTTGCAGAATTGGAATCTGATCCAATCAAAGTTGAAGCCCTGAATACTGGGAAAATAAATCTGATTTCATGTGAAAAAATTACATCCTAAATGGTCTCCACAGCATTCTATACAACGCGTACTGCACGGTTGCAACATCCAAACAACTCTAGTTGGCTTTGGAAAAGAAGTACAAAACTGAAGATGTAGGCATGAAAAGTTCATCGTTAGCAAATTTCTCGACTTCCAAATGATGGATACAAAGACTGCGATCAACTGGTTCAAGAAATTCAACTTATTACCCATCAAGTTGAAGATGAACGGATGACTCTTAGCGAGTCCTTTCAGGTTGTTGCTACTACTGAGAAATTTCCTCCATCATGGAAGAACTTCAAGAATTATCTAAAGCACAAGCGTAAGGAAATGACAATGGAGGAACATGTGGTTCGATTGAGAATTGAGGAAGATAATAGGAATTGTGAGAAAAATATTTCTCAAAAATGTTTGCCAAAGCAAATGTTATCGAGACAAACAAGTTCAACAAAAGAAAACATGACAACCACCCTAAAAGGTCAAAGAAATTTCAGGGTTCCCGCCATAATATACGCACTGGTTACTTGTTACTTGTTTTTGGTCATGTTGAATATACGCACTGGTTACTTGTTAAATGCTATATATTTTAGGCGTGAATCATGTTGATTCACTACCTTTTACTTCAAAAAAGAAATCGGAATCAAATGTGGTAGACATTTTAGATGGTGTTTCTAAAATGGATTTGTGTGTGGTGACTTCGAAATGCAACCTTGTTGGTAACAATAGGGAGTGGTTTATAGACACCGAAGCCACTAGGTATATATGCTCAAAAAAGTGGATGTTCACAAACTACAAAAATACTACTAATGATGAACAACTGTTTATGAGTAACTCGTCCACATCAAAGGTCGAAGGCAAGGGAAAAATTGTTTTGAAATTGATTTTTGGAAAAGAACTCACTCTACATGATGTTCTGCATGTTCCAGAAGTTCGCAAAAATATAATTTTAGGATCAATGCTTGACTTTTGTGGCTGATTATTTGTATTGTCTAAGAATGGTGTGTATCTAGGAGAGAGTTATGTGTGCAATGTCATATTTGAGGAAAATATAACCATTATTTTACCAAATAATGATATGAATAAAATTGAATCTTCTGCTTATATAGCTGACCCTCCTAATCTATGGCATTCTAGACAAGGTCATGTAAATTTTAATACTTTACAACAACTGATCAATCTAGAATTCATACCTAAGTGTAGAATTGATTCAAATTACAAATGCCAAATTTGTGCTGAAGTCAAATTAACAAGAACCTCATTTCATCATGCTAAAAGGGAAATCGAACCTCTAAATCTAATACATACTGATGAATGTGACTTGAAAATGTGTCAAACTAGAGGAGGAAAAAGGTACTTCGTCACTTTTGTTGATGATTGTGTAATGTTATGTATATCTCCTTATAAATAAGGACGAGGCATTCGATATGTTTAAGTAATATAAAGCTAAAATTGAGAATCAACTTAATAGGAAAATTAAAGCTTTAAGAAGTGATAGAGGAGGAAAATATGATTTTCTGTTTGAGGAATTCGGCATTGAGCATTGTAACACCCCACGTCCACTAAGGTCACTCATACCAGGGGAATGCCTTAGTTTCGGTGAAGTATTTTAAGTGAATATAGAACAGTAAAATTACAACAAGACAGATATAAGTAATACTTGAAAATTTAAAACATCATTTCATTGCAGCGAAAAGTAATACATGTTTGGTTACATCCCAAAACCATAAACCAGAGTCAAGTACATAATATCCATCTTGATAAAATAGAAGTACATAATCCCACTACATAACTAATAGCCATAAAAGGAAAGATAAGCTCGGCTTCACTTCAGAGGTCCAAGCTCCATAGGATAGATACAGCAATCAGATCAAAGCCCACTAGCACCAGGCCCACTCTAATAACCTGGGGTTGGGGGAAAAAGATAAAAACAACGGGGTCAGACATAAGTCTGAGTGAGTCCTATAACCCTAACAATACAATCATTAAAATAACCAGAGAAGACATAAGTTGATATACGGTAACGACTGGGGATGAATGGCTACACTAAGCAGCTTGGTAAACTTAGGATAAACTAAGATCACCGTAAAGACGCATTTATCCACCCAAGGATAATTACTAGATTACACCGCCCCAGACTTATCCCCCCCAAGAGTAATTCCTACACTGCACCACACCAGTTCTACCCACCCAAGATTAATTCCTACTTAAAGGTTGATCCCCCTAAATGTACTTAGTAATTTTTACCCAGTAGTTTCGTGTACCCCTAGCTAACTACCTAGGTGTACCCACTACTCCCAAGCGATCGGCTCCCTAACGTAGATATCCGTGCTGGCCCCACAGTGGGATGTATCATTCCCCAAAGTGGCGAGCCTGATTCTGGTGCACGGGTTATACCTACACGATGCAACAACGTCTTACTTACCAGCCCGGGCCCACACACGCATATGAAACCCGATGGACTTGCGTTGCCACCGCTAATCCGTTTTTGGCCTCTTATAGTCAAGCCCAATATGCGTGTCCCGTCACTCGACTTGGGTCGAGCCCACAAAGATACGTTTGGGATATTGGTTGAGATGGGCCCCCACAAGCTACCACTTAAGCTTGTTATTTTATCTAGTGCATCCCACTTAACCCCTTTAACCATGTCCACTTACATGTTATAAATACTTTGGTTAAGTCATTAATCATATTTTAATTACCTTTCAAGGCACCCACTAGATTTCCACATGCCACCCAAGTCATTTACTTAATTCCCACATGCCACCCGAGGCACTTACTTAACCCTTTAATCATGTTTAATTCCATGTTCCACTTTGGTTAAGTATTCTAATCGTATTTTCTATTGCTACCCAAGGCAACCCACTAGTTTCCTCATGCCACCCAAGGCACCCACACTAGTTACTACATGCCACCCAAGGTACCCACTTAACCCTCATGTCCCACTACATGCTAATTTAGTTAAGTGTTTCTTAATTAATTAAGACCGTGATCCTCATAAAGACCTCTCACATTAGACTATCTTTTATGACCGCTGGTTAAGCCGGTTGGTTCCGGGCAGCCTTATGTCATAACCGAGTCTAACCTCGTGTCTTTACATTAATCACGTATTTAGTTTGTGCCTAAGACCTCTCACATTGGGCTAACATTTGTAGCAACTGGTTAAGCCGGTTGGGTCCGGGCAGTTTTACGCTACAGCTGAGTCCAACCTCGTGTCTTAGTCGATTAATTACACCTAATTAATCACCCTCATAATTTATATTAATTATCCCTAATTAATATCAAGTTTCTCATAACATGGGTAGACCTAACTCAATAGGTAAATTCCCATGGGGTAGACCTAACTCAATAGGTAAATTCCCACTTATGTTAATTTATTTTTATGGTATGCTTAATCATACCCAACCATACTTTAATTAACATATTTATTAACCCCATCGTTCCCCACGCAAATCGTTCTCATTTCACGACATAATCAAAAAGGGAAGATCCATCACAAATATCATGGGTTTTAACCAAATCTTAGCATATAACTTTGTCATGGGTTAAGAGGATGTCAACTTGCATATATGAGCATATATTAACCCAACTACATTTAACCCAAACTTGCATATTATCACACATGACTTGCATAACATATTGCATATGAACTTACATATTATCATACACATATCTTGCATAACATGTTGAGCTTGGATATAAGCATTCTCACAACTTGCATAACATGTTAAACATGCATTTAAGCATACACATAACTTGCATAAGCATTCACATACTTGCATAAGCATTCACGTACTTGCATAAACATTCACATACTTGCATAAGCATTCACATACTTGCATATTAACCCATAAACTTGCATAATGTGTCATCATGAACTTGCATATTAACAACCATGTAACTTGCATAGCATATCTTGCATATTAACATACATGTAACTTGCATAGCATATCTTGCATATTAACATACATGTAACTTGCATATTAACAAACATGTAACTTGCATATCATATATTATCATACATGTAACTTGCATATGAACTTGTTAAACATGCATAAACCCACTTGTTAAATATGCATAAAACAACTTATTAATCATGCATATTATCACATACTTAGCATGCATAGAATCACATACTAAACTTGCATAATATCATATACTTAGCATGCATAGAATCACATACTAAACTTGCATAATATCATATACTTAGCATGCATAGAATCACATACTCATCATGCATAAAACCACATACTTAACTTGCATAAAATCAATTACTTATTATGCATAAACCACATACTTAACTTGCATAAAATCAATTACTTATTATGCATAAACCCACATATCCAACTTGCATAAACTCTCATATTCAACTTGCATAAACTTACATATTCAACATGCGTAAACTCACATATTCAACTTGCATAAACTTACATATTCAACATAGGATTCATATTATACATAGATTAGCATATCATTACAAATGATTCAAACTCACTAATCCGCATTCAAGACCATAAGTCTCATTACACCTAATCTACTTATTTTAACAATTGATCATCAAAGTGATAGAAACTCACCACTAGCAATTTGCACTCCAAATGAAGAAGATTAAGATGCTTAGAATGGATTAGAAGTTGATTAGAGAGGTTGATTAGCTTGCCTTCCTTCATTGATTTGTGGAGGCCATGATCAAGTTTCATTTTGCCATAGTTTAGTTACAAGATTTAATTATGAATGAATTAGGGTAGGGTTATGGTCTTATTTATAGGATTAGGTTGCATTTTAGACCCTTAGATTAACCCTAGATAGGATTAGGACCATCAGATCCAAGAAGCTTCCAGAACCAGCCCTCCAAGCCAGACTAAGACCCAACCTGGTGCAACCTGGTGCACCCAGGTCCTCTGGACGCCGCACCCTGTCGACAGGCAAGTCGACAGGCAAGTCGACCCCCCTGTCGACAGGCCTGTCGACAGCCCTGTCGACATGGGTAGGGCGGGAACCTTCCCGCCTGGCCCCGCCTGCTCTATTTTAAATTCTGAATTTAAATTATTAAATCTGTTTTTAGCTTTGTATTTTCTGCAAACTTCATCGGGCCATAACTGGGCCATACAGACTCCGATTTTCGAAAACTCAGACTCTATTTCGCGTATTTTTCCGAGACGAATGCAATGACGCAGCCCGTTTCCCCCAATTCTCACATCTGAGATTATTTATTCTGCAATTAGTGAATTTTAGCATTAACCGAAATTCGGGGTGTTACATTCTCCCCTCCTTAAAGGATTTCGTCCCCGAAATCTCTAAGCTAAGGAGAATGCATATCCTACCATCCAAACAACCATCTACTCAATCCATCAAACACGGGCATCCACTGTCCTTAAACAATTTCTAATGATGTATGAGCATATGCGAAAAGTGTGTGTATATGTTCCCTATCTAATGTACGAACATATGCAAACCATGATAGTGCCATGCATCCAATATGTATGCGAGATAACCCTATCGACACATACAGTATCTATATGAGTGCACAATCATTCACCAAAATGCATCATCCATATGATAACACAATCATTATACATCCATAAATATAGCTAACTACACACAATTTTATGCAATATGCAATATGAAGTGATTGAGCCGATCTAGTGCCTAGAGTGTGTATATATGCATCCACGAGCAACCACTAGCAAACACTTGCATCCACTTGCATCCATCAACCATAACATGTCTCAAACACATGTTTCAACCATAGGTTTTCCCTATCTAAAGGTCAAACAGCACTAATCGAGAGGACATACTAAAGATAAGGTAAGTACTAGGCAAGCGATAAAGGAGAAGTTAAAAGACATACTCTCCAAAAAGAAATGGATACAAAGAACGCATCTTCGCTTCCATCTCCCAAGTAGCATCGCTTTCTTCATCTCCCCATTGCACTCTAACTAGCTGAACTTCTCTGATCCTCAACTTCCTAGTTTCTGACCCAATGATGCGAGTAGGAGCTCGTCGAATCGTCTCATCGCGCTCTAACTCTGCTTCTTTAAGCAAACTCGGCTCTACCACCTCAGCGGTCTCATGTAAGCACTTCCTCAAATGGGACACATGAAATACATCCGGTACACCACTAAGTCTGTCAGGCAACTCCCCTCTATATGCCATCCGTCCAATTCTTTCCTTAATGGGAAATGGCCCTACAAACCTTGGTACTCACTTCCTAATAGATCCAAAGTGAACCACATTCTGTAACGGAGATACCTTGATAAAAAGCATGTCCTAATATCAAACTTAAGCTCTGTTCTCCTCTTGTGCACATAAGATTCCGCCGCTTTCATCCTTCTTCGAATCAAACCAATCTTCTCTGAAGTCTCTCTAACCATATCTGGCCCAAGCAAGATCTTATCCGTAGATTCCCACCAACATGTAGGAGATCGACAAGGCCTTCCATAAAGAGCTTCGAAAGGAGCCATACCAATACTGGACTGAAAGCTGCTATTATATGCGAACTCCACCAATGGAAGATGCTCTTCCCATGTACCTCCAAAATCCAAAATACATAACCTCAAAAGATCTTCTAAGGTACGGTTCACCCCCTCGGTCTAACCGTCCGTCTGAGGATGATATGCGGTGCTCAAACACAACTGAGTCCCTACCGCCTCTTGCAAAACTCTTCCAAAACTCACTAGTGAAGATAGGATCTCTATCACTCACAATGCTGGATGGTACGCCATGCAATCTAATAATCTCTCGAAGGTAAACTGAAGCTAGACATGGAATAGTCCTCTTGCTCTTCACGGGTATGAAATGGGCACACTCTGTAAGTTTATCTTCCATAAGCCCAATCCCCGTATTACCCTTCCTTTATTTCGGTAATCCAACGAGACACTATCCCACTTCCCATTACGGAGCTTTCAACGGGTGAAGCAACCCTCCGGGTATCTTCTGTTCCGTTTTCACTTGTTAGCACACCAAGCATCTAGCAACATACTTGGCCGCGTTTTTCTTCATATTGGCCAAAAAGAAAACTCGCTTTATGTCTTGGTACATCTTGTCCCTACCGGGATGAATGGTTATCTTCGACCGATGTATATCATCAAGTATAGCCTTCCTCAAACTCTCGTCTTGCGGTACTCAAAGTCTACCGTCTCTACGCAACCACCCCTTACCATCTAGGGTGTATCTATTCAAATGGCTGGACGACTCCCCCTCCTTATGAGCTTCTCTACTAACTCAACCAGCTATGGGTCGTCTCGCTGTGCTCCGCCAATCCTCCCCAAAAGAGTAGGCCTAACCTCCAAGGAGGCTAGCAAACTGGGTACAAAGTCTACGGAAGGTCTAAAGTCAAACATAGAAATAAACTCTAAACTCTATAGTTCAACGAACAATGAACTCAAGGACAACCTTTTTCTTCTTAAGGCGTCTGCTACCATGTTTCCCTTGTTAGGGGTATACGCTATCTCAAACTCATAAGATGCTAAAAATCGTATCCAAAATCGTCACAACTGTCCATCTCTCACGCAGACCACCCTAGTCGAATTCGACATCCCCCAAATGCAAGCCCCAAAGGCCGAAACCAATATCAGACAAACACCCAAGGGATATCTCCTTCGAGTTCAGGCGACCTACGTGAGATGATACTAAAATAAATAATGGCTAAACAATTAAGCCTTTGACCAACTTTGGATGTCCTCGCCAGTCTCGCTCCAAAACCACCGTTTATCCCATAACTGGCTTTGCTCACTCTATTGAGCACATACGAAAACTTATTACGCTCCTTGAAAAGACCAAGATGTCATTTACAAAGGCCATTACAAACTTATTTAGGTACTCCCTGAACACCCTTCTCATCCAATCAACAAAGTATGCGGGGGCGTTCGTCAAACTAAATAGCATCACCAGCCACTCATAAAACCATCCGGAGTCCTAAAGGCAATCTTCTCTATACTATCCTCAGCCACTCTCAACTGACGAAACCACTTGGCTTAGTCCAACTGCGAAAATACTGAGGCGCCAACTAACTGATCAAAGAGATCATCAATCCTCGGCAATGGGTGTCTATTCTTCTTTGTGAGTTTATTTAGTTCTCTTTAGCCTACACAAAGTCTGAGGGACCCATCCTCCTTCATGGCAAACTCTACTGGAGCACCCCACTCCGATATATGTCCTCTTATGAACCCCTTCTCAAGCAATCGCCTACCTACTTAAGGAGTCCCCTCCTCTCACGAGGAGCCTGGTGGAACCTTGGCCAAGTCACTTGTTTGACATTGTTTACCAGATATATTCGGAAGTCAATCTCCCGCTCCGGAGGTAAGCCCTTCACCTTCCCAAACACATCCGAGTATTCCGGACCACTCTAACAGATCGCAAACTCTCGACCGACGTGTCAAGCGATTCTAGATAACTTAGCATAACAGATTCTATGGGATTACAAGAGGTCTAGAGAGTGTTACCCAAGCGGGTCATAAGCCTAACGACTCTCCCTTCAAAATCAAGAACGGCACCCCTACTGGATAACCAGTCCATGCCCCAAAGCTAACCCATAGCCCGTGAAGCCCAACAAGCATCACATCCAAACTCAACGCTAAGTATAGAAACTTTCAAACCCAAACACATCATGGAGCCCCAATTGGGTTTGAAACAACTAAGGGATCATCTACCAAACTGGTGTCTAAGTGCAGTGACTCAACTAACAATGATGAGATAAACGAACTCGATACATCAGAATCAAATAAAGTTTGGATCGGATAATAAAGAAATCCAAATTCCAACCTAGACGGTCTTATCCCCATCCGGCACCCTAGTCGTGAGGAAATACAACTATCCTCCAGAAGATTCCATACCTTGCCCTTGCTTCTTTGGACAATCCTAATAAGGTGTCCTATTCCTCCCCAAAGGATAACTACTAACCTTCTTCTTCTTCCCATTCTCCACTCGTAACCTCCCACCAATGAGGTTTCATCCTTTATTAACCAAACAACTATTTGAGCCTTCCTCTCCTCGTCTATCCTATATGTACCTACCAGTCCTCCTCCTTCTTGAACCAACTTCTAATCTGATTTACGTCTAAGTCCCTTGAAGCGGTCTTCCATTCTTATCTATCTTAGAAAGATCATCTACACACGGAGGGGAAACTCAAAACGAGAGAGAAAGAGATTCAAACGGAGAATTCGAAAGATAAAGATATGGCTATCGGGGATTATGCTTTTCTCTCAAAAACTTTTCTCTTAAAAGACATGTTTTTGAAAATACTCCTTCAAAAATTTTTCTTAGAAAAATAGTTTTTCTAAAAATTTTATCTGTTCCGGTAACCTTAAGCTCTGATACCACGTGTAACACCCCACGTCCACTAAGGTCACTCATACCAGGGGAATGCCTTAGTTTCGGTGAAGTATTTTAAGTGAATATAGAACAGTAAAATTACAACAAGACAGATATAAGTAATACTTGAAAATTTAAAACATCATTTCATTGCAGCGAAAAGTAATACATGTTTGGTTACATCCCAAAACCATAAACCAGAGTCAAGTACATAATATCCATCTTGATAAAATAGAAGTACATAATCCCACTACATAACTAATAGCCATAAAAGGAAAGATAAGCTCGGCTTCACTTCAGAGGTCCAAGCTCCATAGGATAGATACAGCAATCAGATCAAAGCCCACTAGCACCAGGCCCACTCTAATAACCTGGGGTTGGGGGAAAAAGATAAAAACAACGGGGTCAGACATAAGTCTGAGTGAGTCCTATAACCCTAACAATACAATCATTAAAATAACCAGAGAAGACATAAGTTGATATACGGTAACGACTGGGGATGAATGGCTACACTAAGCAGCTTGGTAAACTTAGGATAAACTAAGATCACCGTAAAGACGCATTTATCCACCCAAGGATAATTACTAGATTACACCGCCCCAGACTTATCCCCCCCAAGAGTAATTCCTACACTGCACCACACCAGTTCTACCCACCCAAGATTAATTCCTACTTAAAGGTTGATCCCCCTAAATGTACTTAGTAATTTTTACCCAGTAGTTTCGTGTACCCCTAGCTAACTACCTAGGTGTACCCACTACTCCCAAGCGATCGGCTCCCTAACGTAGATATCCGTGCTAGCCCCACAGTGGGATGTATCATTCCCCAAAGTGGCGAGCCTGATTCTGGTGCACGGGTTATACCTACACGATGCAACAACGTCTTACTTACCAGCCCGGGCCCACACACGCATATGAAACCCGATGGACTTGCGTTGCCACCGCTAATCCGTTTTTGGCCTCTTATAGTCAAGCCCAATATGCGTGTCCCGTCACTCGACTTGGGTCGAGCCCACAAAGACACGTTTGGGATATTGGTTGAGATGGGCCCCCACAAGCTACCACTTAAGCTTGTTATTTTATCTAGTGCATCCCACTTAACCCCTTTAACCATGTCCACTTACATGTTATAAATACTTTGGTTAAGTCATTAATCATATTTTAATTACCTTTCAAGGCACCCACTAGATTTCCACATGCTACCCAAGTCATTTACTTAATTCCCACATGCCACCCGAGGCACTTACTTAACCCTTTAATCATGTTTAATTCCATGTTCCACTTTGGTTAAGTATTCTAATCGTATTTTCTATTGCTACCCAAGGCAACCCACTAGTTTCCTCATGCCACCCAAGGCACCCACACTAGTTACTACATGCCACCCAAGGTACCCACTTAACCCTCATGTCCCACTACATGCTAATTTGGTTAAGTGTTTCTTAATTAATTAAGACCGTGATCCTCATAAAGACCTCTCACATTAGACTATCTTTTATGACCGCTGGTTAAGCCGGTTGGGTCCGGGCAGCCTTATGTCATAACCGAGTCTAACCTCGTGTCTTTACATTAATCACGTATTTAGTTTGTGCCTAAGACCTCTCACATTGGGCTAACATTTGTAGCAACTGGTTAAGCCGGTTGGGTCCGGGCAGTTTTACGCTACAACTGAGTCCAACCTCGTGTCTTAGTCGATTAATTACACCTAATTAATCACCCTCATAATTTATATTAATTATCCCTAATTAATATCAAGTTTCTCATAACATGGGTAGACCTAACTCAATAGGTAAATTCCCATGGGGTAGACCTAACTCAATAGGTAAATTCCCACTTATGTTAATTTATTTTTATGGTATGCTTAATCATACCCAACCATACTTTAATTAACATATTTATTAACCCCATCGTTCCCCACGCAAATCGTTCTCATTTCACGACATAATCAAAAAGGGAAGATCCATCACAAATATCATGGGTTTTAACCAAATCTTAGCATATAACTTTGTCATGGGTTAAGAGGATGTCAACTTGCATATATGAGCATATATTAACCCAACTACATTTAACCCAAACTTGCATATTATCACACATGACTTGCATAACATATTGCATATGAACTTACATATTATCATACACATATCTTGCATAACATGTTGAGCTTGGATATAAGCATTCTCACAACTTGCATAACATGTTAAACATGCATTTAAGCATACACATAACTTGCATAAGCATTCACATACTTGCATAAGCATTCACGTACTTGCATAAGCATTCACATACTTGCATAAGCATTCACATACTTGCATATTAACCCATAAACTTGCATAATGTGTCATCATGAACTTGCATATTAACAACCATGTAACTTGCATAACATATCTTGCATATTAACATACATGTAACTTGCATAGCATATCTTGCATATTAACATACATGTAACTTGCATATTAACAAACATGTAACTTGCATAGCATATATTATCATACATGTAACTTGCATATGAACTTGTTAAACATGCATAAACCCACTTGTTAAATATGCATAAAACAACTTATTAATCATGCATATTATCACATACTTAGCATGCATAGAATCACATACTAAACTTGCATAATATCATATACTTAGCATGCATAGAATCACATACTAAACTTGCATAATATCATATACTTAGCATGCATAGAATCACATACTCATCATGCATAAAACCACATACTTAACTTGCATAAAATCAATTACTTATTATGCATAAACCACATACTTAACTTGCATAAAATCAATTACTTATTATGCATAAACCCACATATCCAACTTGCATAAACTCTCATATTCAACTTGCATAAACTTACATATTCAACATGCGTAAACTCACATATTCAACTTGCATAAACTTACATATTCAACATAGGATTCATATTATACATAGATTAGCATATCATTACAAATGATTCAAACTCACTAATCCGCATTCAAGACCATAAGTCTCATTACACCTAATCTACTTATTTTAACAATTGATCATCAAAGTGATAGAAACTCACCACTAGCAATTTGCACTCCAAATGAAGAAGATTAAGATGCTTAGAATGGATTAGAAGTTGATTAGAGAGGTTGATTAGCTTGCCTTCCTTCATTGATTTGTGGAGGCCATGATCAAGTTTCATTTTGCCATAGTTTAGTTACAAGATTTAATTATGAATGAATTAGGGTAGGGTTATGGTCTTATTTATAGGATTAGGTTGCATTTTAGACCCTTAGATTAACCCTAGATAGGATTAGGACCATCAGATCCAAGAAGCTTCCAGAACCAGCCCTCCAAGCCAACCTAAGACCCAACCTGGTGCAACCTGGTGCACCCAGGTCCTCTGGACGCCGCACCCTGTCGACAGGCAAGTCGACAGGCAAGTCGACCCCCTTGTCGACAGGCCTGTCGACAGCCCTGTCGACATGGGTAGGGCGGGAACCTTCCCGCCTGGCCCCGCCTGCTCTATTTTAAATTCTGAATTTAAATTATTAAATCTGTTTTTAGCTTTGTATTTTCTGCAAACTTCATCGGGCCATAACTGGGCCATACGGACTCCGATTTTCGAAAACTCGGACTCTATTTCGCGTATTTTTCCGAGACGAATGCAATGACGCAGCCCGTTTCCCCCAATTCTCACATCTGAGATTATTTATTCTGCAATTAGTGAATTTTAGCATTAACCGAAATTCGGGGTGTTACAAGCATGGTATAATACACCAAACTACAACACTATATTCACCTCAATCCAATGGTGCAACCGAACGAAAAAATAGAACTCTTAAAGAAATGATGAATGCCTTACTTATTAGCTCTGGATTACCAGATAATTTTCGAGGAGAACCTATTCTTTCGGCAAACCACCTTTTAAATAAAATACCACGAAAGAAAACGTCTATGACTCCCCATGAACTTTGGAAAAACGGACCACCTTCCTATAAATACTTAAAAAAGTGGGGGAATCTTGCCAATAGAGATACCAAAATAAAGAAGGTTAAAATTGGACCAAAAACTATATATTGCATAATCATTGGATATGCTCACAATAATAGTGCATATCGATTTTTGATGTACAAATCTAAAATTGATGACATTCATGAAAACACCATTATCGAGTCTCAAAATACTAGATTCTTTGAGCACACTTATCCTCTAACACCTCTATTGAAACTAGTATTCAAAAGAGATCAAGAGATCCAGATACTCCAGAGGATAATGCTGATCAAAGCATGAATAAAACGAATGTCGAAACTGAGATAGAGGGAGAAAGGAGCAAACAAAGAAGGACCTCTAAAACCTTTGGACCCGATTCTATGCATATATGATAGAAAATGAACTTCTAACTTACCAACAAGAAATATCATCACCCGATGCTCCTTACTGGAAGGAAGCCAATAATGAAATAGAATCCATTTTACAAAACCATACGTGGGAACTAGTGGATCTCCCTAAAGGATCAAAACACTAGGATATAAATAGATATTTAAGAAAAAAACTAATGGTTGATGGCTCAATAGACAAGTATAAAGCATGACAAGAATTTAGCAAAAAGAAAGATCTACTGTGATACATGCTCACCAGCCATTAGAATAACATCAATTAGGATGCTTATTGCAATCGCGTCCATAATGAATTTGGAAATGCACCAATTGGATGTGAAAACTGCATTTCTAAATGGTGAGTTAGAAGAAAAAAATATGCAGCAACCTGAAGGGTTTCTAAGCCTAGGAATTGAAAATGAGGTGTGCAAGTTAGTAAAATCGCTTTATGGCCTTAAACAAGCACTGAAGAAATGTCATGAGAAATTTGATGAAGTTATGTTATCACATGGATTCAAAATAAATGAATCGATAAGCATGTCTGTATAAAATTTATAGATGTTGGATATGTCATTGTTTTTCTTTATGTCGATGAGTTGTTAATCTTAGGAAATAAAAAGGCCATAATAAAATCTACAAAGGATATGTTATCCGCTAGATTTAACATGAAAGACCAAGGAGTGGCAGATGTAATATTAGGTGTAAAAATTATAAAAACATCACCAGGATATGCATTATCTCAGTCACATTAAATTGCTACACCACTAAAAAAAGGGGCATAATCGATACTAGTTTTATGTGGCCGTAGCTCAAAAAAGCGTTACCATAGGCCATTTTTTCAAATAGGCAACACTAGAGGGGCGTGGCATCTACGGCCGTTGCCTTAGCCCTCTAAGGCAACACTTTTGCCCATCTACTGCCATGGAAAGAAAGTGTTGCATTATAACCATATTACAATAGTATATGCAAGTAATGCAATAACATATAGCGTTGCCTAAAGCAGAAGTCAGGGCCTGGCTTCTTGGTCATGGTAGTGTGGCCCACATGAACTTTCCATGTAACGACTCGAATTTACAACCGTTGAATTCTGAATATTTAAATTGGTTTAAATATTTTATTTGAATTATATAGAGGAATTTATAACGAATTTGTCTAATAAAACGATATTTAAACGTATAAATTATAATATAATTTAAAATGAGCTCGTAAAGTAGTGACAGTTCGTAAATTAACGTTTTGAACTTCAATTAGATATACGGATACAAAATAAGTCGGATTTATTTGAAACAAGAAACGTCCAGAACTATTTGAATATATTTTTCTAACGGAAGAGAAAATTCGAGATTTCGTCTTATATATTGGGAGTTATGTCCAAATCAAATTTTCAAAAGGTCGTTGTGGAATCATATATAGGCCATAACGGTTTATTTAATATAATTAAATATTGGTTGTGAATTTGGACAAGATTCTTTTGAGGCGTAGTTATAATTAAATTTTTAGAATTTTACTGAAAATTTTAATTAATTAAATATGCAACTTTTTACTTGGAGTATTTTGCACCCTATGTCAATATTTTTGGGTTTCATAATATAAGTTAAACTACCGATATTATTATATTTTTGGGGTCGTGGTACCTTGCTGGACACGACCGCATTCTTACTTCTGTGCTTTGCTAAACCGTATTTCTACTAAAGCCAAAAACCTGAAAGACATGCATCCCCAAATCAAATATCACCCACATGCCGACCACTGCCAAAATATATATCTCACACATGCCTAGCTAAAAATTTCCATGCCTAGTCTGAAAACAGAAGGATTTGCTGTGTCATTTCGAAATCTTTTTACGGTCTGTCAAAATCTTCATTGCTGGATATGCTGTGTCATTTCGAAATCTCCACAATACAGCAGGTATTTCAAGCCAGAAATCTCATTGCATATTTGGTCTATGTTCAACAAAATCTGGTGTATACGTGGAGTCAAGATTGCTAAGCTTTGTTTTCTATTTAAACATGAACCCCTGTACATATAATAAATAATCTCGATTAGTCAAGGATCACGGCCAAAGCAAATCAGAAGAAAATATCAGAAAGACAAGTAAACAGTTCCTGTGACGCAACATTTCGGCTTTGCAAAATCTTTACTGTATTTAAACAAATCAAAATCCCGTACGACACCTGGGAAAAACATATGCATATATTGTTTGCATGCCTGTCCCAAAATCTTATTTAGTCTCCGGTTTAATGCCTCGCACATGTAGAAATCAATCCAAAACAGGCCTACCCTATCTCCTACAAACCTGTAACCGTGGCCACCAAGCTTCCTTGTACTATAAATATCCGGCTTCGCTGATCCTCAGCAAGCTTAAATGAAAACAGAATATCCTCTTTCAAAATAAAATAAAAATATGCAATAGAAGCGTTTAATCTTGGATTCCTTTTATTTGTTGAGCCTCATACTTCAGTTCGATATCAAAAGGGGGGTTTCGAATTCTCTGTTCTGATGCCAGGGAGGAGGCTGTCGATTGTATCGTTCTGGTGAAGGAAGAAAGGGAGCATGAAGTCGTTGTAATGGTGCTTTTCTGGGTGCGCGAGTTGCTGCTTGGCAACACGACTTGGAAAGAAGAGATGAGTTATTGTGTAGTGACTGGGCGTTGGAATAGGAGGGGAGTATTGATGGCTGTATTCACGTGAGTATGGGGGATGACTTGGTAAGAGGTTATACCAAAGTGATTAATTAATGACGTGGTGATATTTTTATGTACATATGTTGGGAATTTGAGGTGGGGAAATAGATGGATACGCATGGATATTGGAGTATGTTTCGGTAACGAAGAAAGGGTGGTGTGTGGGTTTAGTTGAAGGAAGCAACGATGAAGGGAATAAAAGGAAAGGGATTGTGGTGAGAAAACATGAATATGGTATTATAACTGTTGCAGTAGGAAGTTGGTTATGAAAACTAATAGCAGATTTATGATGTTTGGTTTGGTTATTTTCTGTAGTGTGATGTGACGTCTGGTGACGCATTTTAAATGGTTGGTGCAAGCGTGGTGGCAAGGTGATCACTGAATGGAGTATTGGACAGTGAAACAAATGGTGGTGTTAGTTGTGGAAATAATCGAGAAAGAGAGTATCAGGGTCGGAGCAAGGAATTGAAATGGGAATGTTTGGTAAAGGTCATGACAATGGTGAGTGAAGGCATGGGCTCGGACCTGAACCAGAGAAAAGAACGAAAGTAAATCCTCAATCACGGCATATAACCGATGATAACGGTAATTATAAGTTTAGTTATAATAATAATTATTATTTAATTATTTAATAACGTGTTATTTCAATTTAAAAACTTATATCAAGCATGTATATATTTCCTATGCTAACAGAATCCGACGAAAACAATCTCGTTGGGATCGTAACGGAGAAATCTATATATGGAACTGTTGTGGCGGAGATCAGAACTAACGGAATTTCGTGATAAAATCAAACGCCTATTTGATTTTAAACGAAACAAAGCAGAATCATCGACTGCAAAACTAGGTGAGTAAACTCATTAAACTCTGACTCGTTTATATTTTTATATAAACGAGTTTTAAATTTGTTTTATACTGTGTGATAGTTGTTTGGATGAATGGTTGATTGATTGGTTGAAATAATTATGTCGTTGATCGATCATTGGTTTTGTTTACTATGATATTTCACATTTATGTGATAAAAATGTTGATTAACATCTTTGGAGGCAGGAAAACAGGTTGGAGGAGCCCAACTGGGTTCCTATGATGTGATATGTATTCTATGATTTATTTTGTTATCACTTGCTCTATAAATTTTAGTATTTAAATACTATAAAATATTTTTGAATATGGGAAAAGGAGTTTGGGATTTAAAGAGAAAATTTATTTCCAAAAATAGAAGTTTACTTTCAAATAAAATTGAAAGTAGAAATCTGTTTAAATGAATAAAACATGAAGTTGTTTATAAATGAGATTGTAACTTAAGTGAATTATTTATCATTGGATAAATTGAAAGATAAATTCAAATTTGAATTTATATAAAAAGTGGAAAATCGGTTTTTAAACAAATATTTGAAAACAGTGATATTAGCGTTGTAGTTATAATAAATGTTTTGTAAATCGTAAACAACGATTTTAACGCTGCTGGTATAATAAACATTTTGAAAATCTAAACAGCGATTTTAACGCTATTGATATAATAAATGTTCTATAATTCTAGATAGCGATTGTAACGTTTTGTTAAAAGCAATGTTTTATAAATCAAATATTTGGAAACAGCGATTATAACGCTACTGTTATAATCAATATTTTTCTGTAAAGGAAGTGTGTTCTTAGATCGAATCCGAGAGTCATGTAAGCGACGGTTTGTTAAAGTTGTGAGCTTTGACTATTTCAAAGTTAAGAATATGGTTCAATTAAGGTCTGAGAGGTAATTATATCCCAACTTGATTGACTTCATGATCGATGGAGGAATGGTTAAGGTTCGATGGTGAAACTTGGTTAAGCAATTTGGTTAGCTAATAAATGATTAGTGGGTTGAGTTATAATAACAATGTTTTATAACATCGCATTATATTTGAAATGAGTTCCCAAATAAAATGAGAGATAATTTCTACACATAGAAAATGAAATAAATTGTCAACGAGGAATTAAGAGACAGGAATTGGAAATAATAATTTAATAAGAAACTAAATAAAAAGGGGGCCCAATTTTGTTTGGGGCTTGATCGGTAGGATTTCTAATTGGAAATAGGACCGTTGATTTTATGGGTGTTTCTTTGATAGTTAGATCACCGACTATCAAAGTTTTATTTTATTTTATACCTCCATTGTCAGTATGGAGAGACTGAGATCAGATTTAATATCTAAAAACCACTCTGTATTGGTATAAGGGTTATGAATCAACTTATTGAAGACGGAGTAAAGTTCAAGGGCTGTTTGGTTAATCCTAGGTAGAAATTGCCTAAGATGGATTAATAGAACAGTGCCTTCGGTTTGTCCAGACCCAGGACAACTTGTAAGGACGAGTGTCTGACAGAGCATTTCCAAAGGGATTACGTAGGTTGATTCCTTCAAACATACGAAGTTGGTGGCACAGAAAGGAAACTTCTTTAGCCTAACAAACTGAGTATTTTTTTTGGGAATCAATTAGTGATTTCCGATGGAACTGACGATGTGGCATTCAAAGTGAATGGTGGCCAGATGACCTGGAATTAAAACTCTAGCCTAACAACCCGGAATTTGTCAAAAATCGGGCAGGCAGCATGTCTATGTGGGTCGCTCCCATGAGGATGTATAATCACCTATCTAGAGAAATTTTACTTTGCTTCTTTAATCTATCAATGCTGTCCCTTTTGGGAAACGGTTGCGGATCCCAACCGTTGGTGATATACATTCGATACACTCAAGCGAAATGAGTGGTTGGCCATGTATGGGCCGAGTTGCAAGAAGTTCTTGTTGAAACCAGTGTATTTGCCTCTAGAGATATACTATCGGAAGGTGGTCCCATACCTTGTCATGTTGGAAATCCAATCTCCAATAAGCGCCCTGCGGTTTTTGATTTTATATTATATATGGAGCGTGAGATGCAAGCGTTCCGCTAGATTCTATTTATTTGATGTAGACACTATTATAATATCACCAGATTTGATATCAAAAATATTTTTGGTTATCGTAAGGTAAAAACTATCCGTGTTTATGTGTGGATCGGTCTTACGATTATCATTTCTTTTGAAAGGATTGTGAAAGTTAAACAAATGGTTGGAGTTTACTCACACCAGTCCCATGACCGACCTAGAGTTTATTTTGTTTGTTTTCCCTAAACTCTTGGGTGCCCAAATTTGTATGGGCAGTCAAGTAGTCGGGATTTTTCAGATTTACTTAGAGGAGTTCGAAGCAGGAGGCTTCACCTGTCAGCTATAGACTATCATATTTTCCGTTGTGTACTATGTTGTATCTGGAAACAGGTGTTTATAATTGTTCCAAGGATAACCATTGTGCTTTAATAATGGTATGTATATACAGTTACTGATTTGTATTTCAAATTTTATGTTATCTAATATAATTTGTTTATTCCGCTGTGAGTTTGTGATCTTCGTTTTCTTCTATTCTAATATTTCTTTCTTTCTATTTCTCATCCTCTAACTTGTTTCTAATAATGATTCGTATTTCTATGCAATTTGGGTTGGACATGTGGTGTAACTAGTCAACTCAAAGGGTATGGAAATTCGGGCTATTACAGTTGGTGTCAGAGCTGAAGGTTGAGTAGTGACCTTGCTCTGTGGCACGACTCAATAGAGGTGGGGTTAGTAATACCCTAGATTGAGTTTGAGTGTATATGTACGAGAGCGTATTTGTAGATTTGATATAAAATTGTTTTATATTGTGTTGATTGGTTTGTTGAGTGGTTTCTGAATTCTGATCGATAGAGGATGTACAACTGTACTTATAGGTGTTTCTAAACTCTCGAACAAAGCAATTCGACACAGTATTGTTTTAAAAATGGGTGGATAAAATAATTTACCCAAAGATTATTTTGGTATAAAGGATTAATTTCTGAAATATTATAATATAGGGTTGTGTTGGTTGTTATTACAACCCAATGGAACTATGAAATATTGAAATAATTATATAATTTATATACGAATAATGTATACAAATGAGATATACCAAGATTAAGTTCAAATCAGAAATGGGAATTTAAATTCCTGGTGTTTAGAAAATATTTTCTCAAATATTATAAATGAATATAGCATTGTTTTAAAGGAATTTTTGAGTAAGGATGATTTTGGATGGATTTTAAAAGTGATTAAGCACTGAAATCACTTCAGGCCTGAGAAAATAGTACTGATAATAGGTTGCGACATTATCGGTATTCATTTTCGAGTTTCTAAGTGATGGATTGCTACCATAATAGATTTATTAATGGAAATTATTTGAGAAAAAATAAAGTTGTTTTAGAAATTCAAATGTTTTGAATTGATTTGATGTATAAATATATATGATTTCAAACTAATTTGAAATAAAACCCAGGAATTTGAATTCTGGAATTAAAATTTAACTTAAATAAAATTGGATTGGATTAGAATTAACTCAGAATAAAATTAAACAAAGAGAAATGCTTGAAATTGGAATTAATAAAGTGAATTCGACTTATGTAAAAACAAGTTGAATATATATTAGATGTTGTTGTTTGGAATTAGACTGTGATGAAATTGAACTCAAGCAGAATAAGAGGATTGAATTTTGAAAACAGAACTTAGTTGGGATTAGTGCATAGAAGTGAACTAATCAGAAAGTTAAAGACCGAAGGTTGGATTGACTTGGAACCGATTGGAAATATATATGTATGTTGAGCAGATATTGAATGGAAGCAAATGCAAATGCCCGACAAAAAGGTACATGTTTACAATATTACTTGGGTTTGATGATTTTATGAGCCTATAAGGCAAGCCGCTTGGCTTTTTGATTTTCTTGTGGATTGGAGAAGACCTAGAAAGGCGAGTTATGGTTGTACCGATTGAGCCGTGCAGAGGAGATGCTGCCGAAATTTTTCAGAATTTAAAGTGTTAGAAAATTTCAGAATTTTTGAAAATTTTAGTTGATAAGAAAAATTAATATTTTAATTGAAATAAATTGGTCCAGTTAAACTGAAGTTAAGAAGAGAACAAAAAAATTTTGGACCTAGTTAATAGGGTATGTAGCATCTTTTTCTACCTTAGCAATTTCGAGGACGAAATTATTTTAAGGGGGAAGGAATGAAACAACCCGGATTTTCAGCCGTTGAATTCTGAATATTTAAATTGGTTTAAATATTTTATTTGAATTATACACAGGAGTTTATAACGAATTTGTTTAATAAAACGATATTTAAACGTATAAATTATAATATAATTTAAAATGAGCTCGTAAAGTCGTGACTGTTCGTAAATAAATGTTTTGAAATTCAATTAGATATACAGGATTCAAATCAAGTCGGATTTCTTTAAAACAAGAAACGACCGGAACTATTTGATTATATTTTTCTAATGGAAGAGAAAATTCGAGATTTTGTCTTATATATTGGGAGTTATGTCCAAATCAAATTTTCAAAAGGTCGCTGTGGAATCGTATATAGGCCATAACAGTTTATTTAATATTATTAAATATTGATTGTGAATTTGGATAAGATTCTTTTGAGGCGTAGTTATAATTTGACTTTAGAATTTTACTGAAATTTTTAATTAATTAAATATGCAACTTTTTACTTGGAGTATTTTGCAACCTATGTCAATATTTTAGGGTTTCATAATATAAGTTAAACTACCGATATTATTATATTTTTGGGGTCGTGGTACCTCGCTGGACACGACCGCATTCTTACTTCTGTGCTTTGCTAAACCGTATTTCTACTAAAACCAAAAAGCTGAAAGACGTGCATCCTCAAATCAAATATCACCTACATGCCGACCACTGCCAAAATATATATCTCACACATGCCTAGCTAAAAATTTCCATGCCTAGCCTGAAAACAGCAGGACAAGCTGTGTCATTTCGAAATCTTTTTACGGTCTGTCAAAATCTTCATTGCTTGATATGCTGTGTCATTTCGAAATCTCCACAATACAGCAGGTATTTCAAGTCAAAAATCTCATTGCGGATTTGGTCTATGTTCAACAAATGCTGGCATATACGTGGAGTCAAGAATGCTAGGCTTTGTTTTCTATTCAAACACGAACCCCTGTACATATAATAAATAATCTCGATTAGTCAAGGATCATGGCCAAAGCAAATCAGAAGAAAATACCAGCAAGACAACGAAACAGTTCCTGTGACGCAACATTTCGGCTTTGCAAAATATTTACTGTATTTTAACAAATCAAAATCCCGTACGACACCAGCTGGGAAAAACTTATGCATATATTGTTTGCATGCCTGTCCCAAAATCTTATTTAGTCTCCGTTTTAATGCCTCGCACATGTAGTAAATCAATCCAAAACAGGCCTACCCTATCTCCCACAAACTTGAAATTGTTGCCACCAAGCTTCCTTATACTATAAATATCCGGCTTCACTGATCCTCAGCAAGGTTAAATGAAAACAAAATATCCTCTTTCAAAATAAAATAAAAATACAAAAAAGAAGCGTTTAATCTTGGATTCCTTTTATTTGTTGAGCCTCAAACTTCAGCTCGATATCAAAAAGGGGGGGTTCGAATTCTCTGTTCTGATGCCAGGGAGGAGGCTGTCGATTGGATCGTTCTAGTGAGGCAAAAAAGGGAGCATGAAGTCGTTGTAATGGTGCTTTTCTGGGTGCGCGAGTTGCTGCTAGGCAACACGACTTGGAAAGAAGAGATGAGTTGTTGTGTAGTGACTAGGCGCTGGAATAGGAGGGGAGTATTGATGGCCGTATTCACGTGAGTATGGGGATGACTTGGTAAGTGGTTATACTAAAGTGATTAAGTAATGACGTGGTGATGTTTTTATGTACCGATGTTGGGTATTTGAGTTGGGGAAATAGATGGATACGCGTGGATATTGGAGTGTGTTTCAGTAAATACGAAAGGGTGGTGTGTGGGTTTAGTTGAAGGAGGCAACAGTGAAGGGAATAAAAGGAAAGGGATTGTGGTGAGCAAACATGAATATGGTATTATAACTGCTGCGTTTAAGTGGGAAGTTGGTTATGAAAACTAATAGCAGATTTATGATGTTTGGTTTGGTTATTTCCTGTAGTGTGATGTGAAGTCTAGTGACGCATTTTAAATGGTTGGTGCAAGCGTGGTGGCAAGGTGATCACTGAATGGAGTATTGAACAGTGAAACAAATGGTGGTGTTAGTTGTGGAAATAATCGAGAAAGAGAGTATCAGGGTCGGAGCAAGGAATTGAAATGGGAAAGTTTGGTAAAGGTCATGACAATGGTGAGTGAAGGCATGGGCTCGGACATGAACCAGAGAAAAGAACGAAAGTAAATCCTTAATCACGGCTTATAACCGAGGAGAACGGTAATTATAAGTTTAGTTATAATAATAATTATTAAATTATTTAATAACATGTTATTTCAATTTAAAAACTTATATCAAGCATGTATATATTTCCTATGCTAACAGAATCCAACGAAAATAATCACATTGGGATCGTAACGGAGAAATCTATGTATGGAACTGTTGTGGCGGAGATCAGAACTAACATAATTTCGTGATAAAATCAAACGCATGTTTGATTTTAAACGAAACAAAGCAAAATCGTCGACTGCAAAACAAGGTGAGTAAACTCACTAAACTCTGACTCGTTTATATTTTTATATAAACGAGTTTTAAATTTGTTTTATACTGTGTGATAGTTGTTTGGATGAATGGTTGATTGATTGGTTGAAATAGTTATGTCGATGATCGATCATTGGTTCTATTTACTATGATATTTCACATTTACGTGATAAAAATGTTGATTAACATCTGTGGATGCAGGAAAACAGGTCGGAGAGGCCCAACTGGGTTCCTCAACAATTATATTATTGTTTTCATATTGCGTTATATGATGTGATATGTATTCTATGATTTATTTTGTTGTCACTGGCTCTATAAATTTTAGTATTTAAATACTATAAAATATTTTCGAATATGGGAAAAGGAGTTTGGGATTTAAAAAGAAAATTTATTTCCAAAAATACAAGTTTACTTTCAAATAAAATTGAAAGTAGAAATCTGTTTAAATGAATAAAACATTAAGTTTTTTATAAATGAGTTTGTAACTTAAGTGAATTATTTATCATTGGATAAATTGAAAGATAAATTCAAATTTGAATCTATATAAAAAGTGGAAAATAGGTTTTTAAACAAATATTTGAAAACAGCGATTTTAGCGTTGTAGTTATAATAAATGTTTTGTAAATTCTAAACAGCGATTTTAACGCTGCTGGTATAATAAACGTTTTGAAAATCTAAACAACGATTTTAACGCTATTGATATAATAAATGTTCTATAATTCTAGACAGCGATTGTAACGCTGTTGTTAAAAGCATTGTTTTATAAATCAAATATTTGGAAACAGCGATTATAACGCTACCGTTATAATCAATATTTTTCTGTAAAGGAAGTGTGTTCTTAGATCGAATCTGAGAGTCACATAAGCGACGGTTTGTTAAAGTTGTGAGCTTTGACTATTTCAAAGTTGAGAATATGGTTCAATTAAGGTCTAAGAGGTAATTATACCCCAACTTGATTGACTTCATGATCGATGGAGGAATGGTTAACGTTCGATGGTGAAACTTGGTTAAGTAATATGGTCAGCTAATAAATGATTAGTGGGTTGAGTTATAATAACGATGTTTTATAACATCGCGTTAAATTTGAAATGTTTTCCCAAATAAAATGAGAGATATTTTCTACACATAGAAAATGAAATAAATTTTCAATGAGGAATTAAGAGACAGGAATTGGAAATAATAATTTAATAAGAAACTAAATAAAAACGGGGCCCGGTTTTGTTTGAGGCTTGATCGGTAGGATTTTTAACTGGAAATAGGACCGTTGATTTTATGAGTGTTTCTTTGATAGTTAAATCACCGACTATCAAAGTTTTATTTTAATTTATACCTCCATTGTCAGTATGGAGAGACCGAGATCAGATTTAATATCTGAAAACCACTCTGTATTGGTATAAGGGTTATGAATCAACTTATTGAAGACGGAGTAAAGTGCAAGGGCTGTTCGGTTAATCCTAGGTAGAAATTGCCTAAGATGGATTAATAAAACAGTGCCTTCGGTTTGTCCAGACCGAGGACAACTTATAAGGACGAGTGTCTGACAGGGCATTTCCAAAGGGATTACGTACGTTGATTCCTTCAAACATAGAAGTTGGTGGCACAGAAGGGAAACTTCTTTAGCCCAATAAACTGAGTGTTTTTGTGGGAATCAATTAGTGATTTCCGATGGATCTGACGATGTGGCATTCAAAGAGAATGGTGGTCAGATGTCCTGGAATTAAACCTCTAGCCTCACAACCCGGAGTTTGACAAAAATCGAGCAGGCAGCATGGCTATGTGGGTCGCTCCCACAAGGATGTATAATCACCTATCTAGAGAAATTTTACTTTGCTTCTTTAATCTATCTATGCTGTCCCTTTTGGGAAACGGTTGCTGGTCCCAACCGTTGGCGATATACATTCGATACACTCAAGAGAAATGAGTGGTTGTGGGCCGGGTTGCAAGAAGTTCTTGTTGAACCCAGTGTATTCGCCTCTAGAGATACATTATCGGCAGGTGGTCCCATACCTTGTCATTATGGAAATCCAATCTCCCATAAGCGCCCTGTGGTTTTTGATTTTATATTATATATGGAGTGTGAGATGCAAGAGTTCCGCTAGATTCTATTTATTTGACGTAGACACTATTATAATATCACCAGATTTGATATCAAAATATTTTTGGTTATCGTAAGGTAAAAACCATCCGTGTTTATGTGTGGATCGGTCTTACGATTATCATTTCTTTTGAAAGGATTTTGAAAGTTAAATAAATGGTTGGAGTTTACTCACGCCAGTCCCATGACTGACCCATAATTTATTTTGTTTGTTTTCCTTAAACTCTTGGGTGCCCAAATTTGTATGGGCAGTCAAGTAGTCAGGATTTTTCAGATTCACTTGGAGGAGCTCGAAGCAGGAGGCTTCACCAGTCAGCTATAGATTATCATATTTTCCGCTGTGTACTATGTTGTATTTGGAAACAGGTGTTTATAACTGTTCCAGGGATAACCGTTGTGCTCTGATAATGGTATGTATATACAGTTACTGATTTGTATTTCAAAGTTTATGTTATCTAATATAATTTATTTATTCCGCTGTGAGTTTGTGATCTTCGTTTTCTTCTATTCTAATATTTCTTTCTTTCTATTTCTCATCCTCTAACTTCTTTCTAATAATGATTCGTATTTCGATGCAATTTGGGTTGGACATGTGGTGTAACTAGTCAACTCAAAGGGTATGGATATTTGGGCCATTACATTCCACGTCAACTGCCAAATTGTCACATGTCACGTTAGCTGCACATGTGTTACATGCCACGTCAACTATCTATGTGGCACCACGTAAGCTGTGGGCTCCAAGTGCCGTACCATTGTAGAATTAATAATATTGCACTTGATGCAACACCACAATACCATCTAATGCAACACCACAATACCATCTAATGCAACACCATAACACTGTAATGCAACACCACAACACCATCTAATGAGACACCACAACACTGTAATGCAACACCTGAAAAAAATCAACTGCAACACTAGAAAAAAATCAGCTGCAACTGTAATACAACCCTGTAATTACAAATTTTGCAGTACATATATACAATCCAAAACATTGTACTACATTCGTACATATATAGCAAAATCTTCATACAATAAATCCTCCCAAAACACTCATCACCACACTCAGACCAGCCAATTATACATTCCAACTCACTAAGTGTCATCACCAACACATACCATAAGTGCCATTACCAAAACATAACATAAGTGCCATCACAAAACACATACCACAAGTGCCATAATTTAAAAGTACAATTCAAATATTTCACAAGTGCTAACACATACCATCCAAATACTTCATTCAGTTGCCAAGGTTGCAGGAGTACCAATGTCATCTTCATCACTTGTTGTGGTGACACAAAGGTCTCCGACATCTACATTAAGATCTGGATTAGCTTCACCTAGCTTTTTTAACACCCATGACACGTTCTCTTTCACTTTGATGTTCACCTTTTCTTCCAAATCCACCTCAAGCTCTTGCCATTTTTTTAGTCAGCTCTTACACATAACTGTCTGAAGAACCAGGACTTGCTGGCGACTTTTCAGCCATTTTACCTTGCCTTCCTACAAGCCAGTTCCGTGTATGGCTCTTCCCACCAAAGACAAGTGCATCTGGCTCAGAAATGTTTCTTGCATCCATCATTGCTTGAATTTTCGCCTACAAAATGAAAACCAGGCAAGCATATAAACAGACAGCTGGCAGGAACGAATTTGTTAATAGAACTGGTTTTCTTTCAAACTAACTATGTGTTCGATTTAATAAGCAGCTCCAACAAACGTACAATGTGTCAATTATACTGACACAAGTATTGATTCATTATTGATCTTGGGTCAAATACATTATATAAGATACTCAATAAAATTTATTAACAGAAGTGGTTATCTTTAAAACATATAAATTAAAATATGGAAGTTTCAGCTGCAATGTGGTCATCTTTAAAACTAACTATTAAATTGCTATTTCAATATCTAATGTACTTACGTACTTAGCTTTTAGTTCATCCATGTTAGTCTTGTAAGTTCTTCCTGGTTCTCGTTTATACATTTCCAAATAGACCAAGGCAGCAGATGGGGTTGCCTTTTACGGGTCCTTCTTTCTCTGTCAAGTATTAGGATTATCAAAAATTAAACAGAATTGTAAACATTCAATGTTAAGAATTTACAAATCTAGCTGCTGCCTATGAGCATTGTGACAAGATATAAAATATAATTCAATGATATAACAAATTAAAATTATCATGTGGCCAATTCAACTCAATCATAAAAAAAATAACTTAAGTTCAGAAAACACATACTATCTATTCTTTGGCTACTTCATGAGTTTTGGGACCCATGGTATGTGTCTTACTTAATAAATTACAATGCGCAGAATTAGTCTCAGCTAGGGCCTGAAAATCCAAAAAAAAAAAATAGCACTAAAATGGATAATGCAAACTACTAATGAAAAGATTAATACTAAACAAGATAATGCGAACTACTAATGAAAAGATTAGCAATAAACAAGATAATGTGAACTACTAAACATTATACAAATGTGCAAATCATTAATTTATTTTATTTATTTATTCCATCTGTTGCATGATTATTAAACTAGCACTGAACAAGAAAAGATTAGCATTAAATAAGAAAATGTGAATATCATTATTTTATTTTATTTATTTATTCCATCTGTTGCATGATTATTTATTTAGCATTGTACAAATTAATTTTCTTTTGTGGTCGCATTAAAGTCATACCTGAACTGCTTCATCCCCCCAGTATTCCAAGAGCATTTTAAAAATCCTCCAACGGAATTGTATTAGGCCTATTCACAAGCCTTTTCTCATCAGTTGAATATTTTTTATAATACCTTGCTTTCATACGAGACTTTTACTGCCTCTAAGAGTCATTAAGTGTGTTCAAAACCTGGTTTTGTCCCTCTTCCGGAATGACATACCTAGCCTACAAAATATCAAACATAAAATTCATAAAACAAACTAATTAATTAAAACCAAACATTTAGGAAGTCAGTTGAACTATGGTTTAGGATGATAGATTTTACCAGAGCATATTTCAACATTTGCCGCTTTAATTGATCAGGAACAACATGCCAATTGATAAGAGACACATTATCATATGCTATTGTCCCAAGAAAATTGCTTAACTACATAATATTATCAAATACAAGCTGACTATCCTCATTCAACTCAATGACTATTTTATCATCGGGGGTTCAAGCATGCACCTTGGTCATTTTTGACTTCCCTCTAGGATTTTTTGGACCTTGTACTTTAATACCAGGTTCGAAAAAATGAATATAAAATTAATGAATGGCATTCTAGAAACATAATATGGATGCAAAACTTAAAATAGACATACTCAACAGTGCAGTGCGGTGCACGTATAATGAAACATTGTACTTGTACCTGCTTCATCTTCTTGTGCAATCCATTCCTGCTCTAACCAATCAGTAAAATATTCCACTGTTGGACGCGCTTTAAAAATCTGCTTTTGACGTTTCTGCATTGCTAAATAAGCAGCAACTGAACTAGTAGCTCCACATGAATTGGTTGATTTTTTACATTTTGCTACATGTAGGTTTTAACACTGGTGGACGAGACGTTGTAGACTTTAAAAATCCTGAAAAAGACAGTGTAATTTTTGTCAATTTCTTTAATGTTTCTGCAAATTTCTCCTGGTTACTGAGTTTCTTTGGAATGGGAGTGTATGTCATCAATTCCTTGTTGGAGCCAGCTTTCTTTGAAAGGGGTGCGGGTCATCGCTTCCATCTTAATTTCAATGGTTGCACTGAACGAGTTCTCAATCTAGGTAAAGGATCCTTCGACTTAACAACTTTGATTCTGTACAATAAATCGAAGTTCAAGATTTTTTACGTTTATAAAGGCAAAGACAATAAGTAGTAAACAAATAACCTTTTTGTACCTCCGAATCCGACGAATCATCACTGACATCTTCACCATCATTTTCTGGGATGTATTCATCACGCACATCAATATCTTTACCTTTTTCTTTCCTATTTCATACGGCAGCCTATTGCATACTACTTACCCATGAACGTACCCCAAGTGATCTACTAATTGCATTATTTTTTTGCATTTGCGTGATTCACTCTGGTTCATACTTTGTCAAAACTGATGGTTGTGAGAACTGCAAGCAGATTAGCATTATTACTCACCATCGATGATAAATTTAAGCAAGTTAACCGAATAGAGTCGACATAAAAACAGTTCTTGCTATTTCGATGGAATGGATGCACAAAGAACCAATAGTTACTTGAATTAGTCGCAGCCTTCATGGTCGGAATAGGAAGTCGACACAGTAATAGAAAACACTAAAATGCAGTTCTTTATTTTACGTGCAGAATTTCAATAAAAAGTAGTTTGAAATACAATATTTCATCCTGATTAATAAAACTATGAAAATTGCATAATACCTGAATATCAGCTTCATTCTCCAGGGTATCATCATCATTATCTGTTTCATTTCCTATATTTAATTTCCTCTTGGTTCCTTTATCCGTCATAGTAACATCTTCTTCACCATTAATCATATCAGGCTCCGGTTATAATTTCTTCTGACCCACTTGAGTTGGATTGTTTTTCATCATTTTGCATTGCTGCTGAAGACTATGTGCAGTAATTTACTGGCGCTTTGCAACCGGTTTCTCAGCAGAACATGTAGCAATAAAAATAATAACGATGGCCTCCTTCATAGTTCTTTACACATACACACACACATAAATTATGTTTTCCTTGGCCGTATGATTATATGTGGCTATAGTTGAATCAACGGCTCGCTGTCTTTGTCAACGGTGTTATCAATGTAAAAAACCACTTCTTCTCCCTTATTGCAGCCATGTATGTATTCGTTTACTTCCTTATCATTCAATATCAGCAGCCAGCCACCCCTCTTTCCTTTGCTTAAATAGACTCCTCCTATTTCAGTGTAATGGAGGCAATCTTTAACAAAGTCCATAAGCAACTGTAAGAAAAACGGTCTACATCATATTTTGTTACTAAGATGGACTGTCCACCCATGTAATATGTCCTTCGAAACCCTCCTCCATGGTGCAGCTGGGTATTTATAAGTTCATCCATCATATACAAATGAATACATTAGAATAAGGTACATGCATGTTAAAGTGGACAAAAGACAAATATTAACATTTTGGTCTATAACAAATTATGATGACAGTAAAGAAAGACATTAAATCATAAAACATGTGAATAGTACGGATTGCATTATGAGAAAAGAGTGCCAAATACATTCATCAAAGATAATAATTTACAGCTAAAACAAAAAGTGCCAAATACATCATAAATTAGACAACAGATTAGACCAAAATAAAGCAAAAAGAAAGAGGAATTTTTTTTGTCCTAACGAGACGGAACAGGATTAGGAACTTCTGCTTCTAGTTCTATTTCTAGTTCTGTTATGGGGACATCATCCCTAATCCAACCCTCATCAACAACTTTTGGTTCTAGTTCATCACATATGCCCATATCATGTGAATGCAGATTGCTCATGTTTTCTTCCATTGCATTCCGATTTTCAGTATCACACCAATCTCTTGGCAATTTTTTAATAATGTGATGATTGTTCTTTTCAACTGCATCTTCCACATAAAATACTTGTTGCACTTGCGAAGATAGGAAATAAGGACAGGTTTATGACACTTACCAAAATATACTCGAGTAAGACCATATGAATCCTTTTCCTCTTCGTACGAGCAACACTTAAAAAGAACCACTGTGAATGCTCCCCAATAATCAAGCTTAAAAGTTTCCTCGATTGATCCATAGTAATTGACATCACCCACTATTGGGTTGTGGTCTTTCGAACTTGCAAAGCTGGTGGTTTTGGTTGTCAAAAATACACCACTATTTTGTGTGGAACATCGAGAATCTCTAAATTTTGTGTGGAATCTATATCCATTTACTATATAACCGGTAAACTACTTAGCTGATTAGGACCTAATGCAAAAACCTCTAAATCTCTTGAAGTATTGTCCTTTTTCAGAACCTCTTCTTTTAGCCAATTCCAAAACTCTTCGAAATGTTCTCAATCCCTCTTGTAACTTCTTGGATTTGCAAGACCATCCACAAAAGCTCAATGAATCCTAAATAATAATTAAGTTCAAAAACTACGAAATGCAGATATTAATTTATAGTTAAGGAAAATGATATAGGAACTTAAGAACTTACTCGATCAATCTCTAAATTTCTTTATTACCGGAATTGAACAGAATATAGCGATGCGTTGCCTTCCAATCTACTTCTTTAAACTTGAACATCTTTTCATCTTTATTCTTCTTTGTTCCAATATAATATTCCAAATCCGTTGGACATCTTCCAAAATCAATCGACATGTTTTCTATTCCTCCGTCAACGCTTAAAAATCTGGAACAGAAGGTCATACACTCTTCTTCCAAATAGCCTTCTACAATCGAACCTTCTGGACTATTTCTATTTTGCACATAAGATTTCAACTTTCCTAGATATCGCTCAATTAGATACATGCATCTAATGTGTTCAGGCACGCCATATTTGATTTATTTGCATAAATGAACAGGCAAGTGTACCCTTATATCGAAAAAGAATATGGAAAAATCATTTCAAAATGACAAAGTATCTCGACAATTTCTTTTTGCAGCCTCTTGATATCATCCACTTCGATAACCTTGCGCCATAGTCCTTTAAGGAATGCACTAAAAATGATCATTTATAATGCAACCTCGGGTTTAGAAGCTTTCTTCATGGAAAACTGTAACAAAAAGTAGAGTATGAATAAGTATCCTGGCTCTTATATCCCACAACCATTCTCTCTTTTATGTGCACGTACCGACTAACATTCGAGGCACAACGGTGGGGCAGTTTGGCATTCTTCAATACAGAGCAAAAGATTTCTTTTTCCTTATTTATCATGTCAAATATTGCAGCTCTAATTTCAACATGTTCTCCATCACAACATTCAACAGGATGAAGGGCCTTCCTTATGCGAAATTCCTGTAAATCCAAATGAGCGTTAAGGTGATCCTTTGACACGCGACCTATATTAAGTAAAGTGCCTAATATTTTGTCACATATGTTCTTCTCTATGTGCATGGCATCCAGGTTATGTTGAAGGGGATTATAACACCAATATAGTAAGTCAAACAGTATTGACTTTTTTTTAAAAGGTTCATCACTTTTACTTGGTTTCTTGGTCTTATCCCCAAACTGATTTTTGAACCCTCGCGATAACTCTTTAATATATGTTCCTAATAATATTTTTGCATGCTCCCTATTTCAGTTTCGCCATTAAATCTCCTCTTATCCAGCCTCCACTTATGTGTCGGATCAAGAAACTTTGTATGGTGCGTATAACACATTATTTTGCTATGCTTCAAATACTTGAAAAACTTTCATAATGGCATAATAGACATGCTAGTTTCCCCTTCGTGCTCCAACCTGACAACATGGAATATCCCGGAAAATCACTAATGGTCCATAAGATGCTTGAACGTAAAATAAAATTCTCATCAGCCATGGAATCATAAGTTTCGACGCCAACATTCCATAACGCTTTCTATTCCATAATTAAAGGCTGCATATATACGTCAGCACTGTTCTTTAGAGAATCTGGACCAGATATTAATGATAAAAGAATCAAATTCTCTTGTTACATAAATAGCCAATGCGAAAAATTGTAGTTTACCAACACAATTGGCCATGTACTATAACTTGAAATCATTGACCGATATGGTTTAAATCCATAGATGCTAGACCCAATCTAACATTACGATTTTCTAATGAAAAATCAGGATAGCGAGCATCCATCATCTTCCACGCCACATCGTCAGTCGGATGTCTTAGTTTTCCATCTTCTTTTAGTTTCAATTGGTGTCACCTCGTAAGTTCGGAAAATTCTTTGCACATAAACATCCTTTGTAACCTTGGTCATAGTGGAAAGTATAGCATAACATTTGTCGACACTTTGGGAATCGACTTTGGTGGATCATTATTATCAATGATGTCTTCTTTTTCTTTTACAGTCCACCTCAATAAACTGCAAATATCACAAGCCTCTCTTTCTTTATTCTATGCCCAATATAACCCGCAATAGTTTAGGCAGGCATGTATTTTATGGTAATCAAGACCTAAATCCTTAATGACATTCTTTGTAGAGTAGGAAGACAAAGGCAACTGGGCATTAGGAAAGACTTCTTCTATAAGCTTTAATAATTCCCCAAACGCAGACTCGTTAATTCCATAAGCACACTTCAAACGATAAAGCCTGATCAAGAAACTAACTTGAGAAAATTTAGTGCAGCCAGGATATAACGGGTTTTTTCCTTCTTTAACATGCCGATAAAATTTCTCAGCCTCTGGATTTGGTTATACTTCAAAGTCCCTAGGATTTTGACCAAATTTGTAACCCGCACATTTGAACATCACATCTAAATTATCCTCAAAATCCATCTCCGTTGCACAATCCATATAGTCATCAACACCTCTTAATTTCGTCTGTGAAACTTCACAAATCCACCCGGTATGTACTGGAGAAGGGCCATTAATAATAAGATGGTCATATATGACATTTTCACAATGCCAATTACGTTCTGTACATTTTTTACAGGGGCACTTCATCTCATCACCTACTTTATAAATGGGAAATGCATTTCTTAGAAAAGCTTTTAACTCTCTTACATATTCTGCACTCGATCTCGAAAGTCCTATCCATATGTAATACTCATTATCCATTACCACAATCTAACTATGGCCTAGTAAAACTAAATTAGATACCACTAACAGTTTCAAGACACGAGCAGAGGCTACCCTGTAAGGTTTGATTAATTTATAAATAAAAACAAAACAAGTTAATAATTTACAAATATACATAATCAGTGTGTGACCAAATCAACTAATGTTTTGATATAAATTATCACTAACTTTTGGAACTAAATTATCAGGAGAATACATAAAACAAGCAATTAAGGATACTGAACACAAATTCATAACATTACATGGCGGCACAAAAATAAAATAGTATAGATACAAAGACTATACAGGTGGTACAAAGACGATAGAATTGTACCTAATACAAAAAACGATGCAATAATTTAATTTTGTCCTCTAATGGTTAGCCCTTGAAGCTGGTCTTTAAGTCTAGTAATGTCAGTTCGAAAACCAATAACTCAATTTTGCAGCGTTGTAAGTTGATGTTGTAATTCATTTGCGTACTCAGCGGCTCGACTTAGAAACTGATGGTTAATCCACTGCCAAAAGGTACACCCTGTGGGATAAACACGACATCTAAAATAACGACGATCAATGTTGAATCCAATCGAAATAACATCTTCTACAGCGGCATACCCACACTCACACATTATGATTGGTGAGTCAACTTGTTGTTCGTTAACCACTTGGTTTTTTTGATGCTGACGACACAAGGCTGCACGACTATGCCATGGCATTGCCCTTTCTTCACATCGTTCTTCTTCTCGCCTTTGTCTTAGGAGTTCTTCTTGCTCTAGTTCATACTTACGCAAATCATCATAGTGCCTTTCTTTCATCTCTATATAGAAATCAATAGGAGTTTCTGGTGATGATGGGTTTGACAGTCGTAGATCACCCATGCCCAGGGTATCTTCATAGTCATACGATGTAGGAAGAGAAATAAGCATTATTTAACTACAAACAGAAACAGATATTTAAACATAAAATTGGATTTCTTTTGTCCACTAAATTTTGTTTCCACTTTTCGAAATATTCATTATTTACCAATACATCAATGGTTTGGCAAACATAGAAATACAGAACTTGCACAATTTCAACACATGCAAATATATAAATACAACACTTCAAGTATAAAAAACTCTAATTTAAGGCAATCGGTATACCCAAATCACAGAGAGACTTTGAATATAGACCAAAATAAGTTAGAGATGAAATCACCAAAATAAAACCGAAATGATGAAGACCTAAATACGTGTAATTGTCCTAAATGATCCAAAACGTAGGTGTAGAGTTTGTAAAATAGTAGCAATCAAAGGTTTATAGTTTGTAATCGGAGGTAGAGTAGCAATCGGAGGTAGAGTAGCAATCAGAGGTGTTTGTGGACGGATTTCATGGAGAGAGAAGATTACAGAAGGAAGAGTATGGGAGATTTTTTTTTGGGGGGGGGGGGAGTATTTCGTGAATGGGAAAAGCATTACGCCAAATTTTCATTAAACTGAAGCAGGGATTGGTTTGAACCGTTGGATTAATTAACATCTACGGTTATTTATTTGTTTAAACTGATAACGTGGATTGCTGACCTGGCTTGTATTTATGTAGAACTATGCTTTGAACTGGTGTTGCACTTCACAACACAAGAATTCCATCCGCAATAGTGCATTCACGTCTAATGCAATAGCATATGAATATTGTTATAGGAGATCAAAGAAAGCATAGCTTTCGCCACACTTTTCATGCAACGCACACAAATTAGTGTCGAATGTACCCAGTTTTGTAGTAGTGTAAAATACTTGAAAGATTCAAGCAACATAATATTACTACTGCGAAGTCACGAGTAGATATGAACCAAAATTGGGTAACAAAAAAAACCCTGGTGATGCTATATATCAGCTTGAATACTCTCGTATTCTAGGAAGCATTTATGTGTCATGAACTGCACTAGGTCTGATATTGCTTACGCTATAAGCAAGCTAAGTAGATATACCAACAATCCTATTAAAAATCATTGAAAAGCAATAATCAAAGTTCTAGAAAATCTAAAATATACACGAAACTATGTGAGAAGTATCCTTCAGTGTAGAAAGAAATAGTGATCCCAATTGGATAACTAGCTCAAATGACACAAAATCCACAACTAGATATGTGTTTACATTAGGAAGTGGAGCAATTTCATGGAAATCATACAAATAGACTTGCATAGCAAGGTCAACAATGGAATTAAAGTTCTAGATAAAGTCACAGAAGAAGCAGACTAGCTCAGGAGTTTTTTTGGAAGACATTCCAAATTGGGAAAAACCAGTATCTCCAAAATGTATACGTTTGATAGTCAATCTGCTATAGGAAGGGCGAATAGTACATTGTATAATGGTAAATCTAGACATATTCATTGTATATATAAAACTATAAGACAACTTCTCTTTAATGGAGTTATCACTATAAACTATGTAAGGTCAAATGATAACATTATGGATCACTAACTAAAGGCTTGCCTAGAAAGAAATTTCAAACCTTATTGATGGGAATGGGCTTAAGACCTATAAACTAAAAGTTTTCTAAAACGGAAACCCCACCTAGTGACTGGAGATCCCAAAATCTAGGTTCAAAGGGGCAACTAAGTTTAAGATAAACTTGACAGCACTGTTAAATACAAACCATTCCTACGATAAGTCAGTGCACAACCCATCGGAGAATAGGATAAGCTTAGCTTTTAATGATATCTATATCGCCGTGTTGTAAAAGACCCAAGTGGAGTGTTGTGGGATACTCTTTATAGAATCACCTATGTGAGTGTGAAGGTTCCGCTTCAAGAAGAATTGTAAGGTCGAATTATTCAAACACTCATGATACCAAGCAGGTGTTTATGGCAAAAACGAACGCAAATAGAGAACCAAGCAATTTAGCGATACTTAACGTGTGTTATCTTTATAGACTTACACAAAAGGATTACAGTTCAAAGACATTCTAGTCCACTGATTCACTAGTATGTTATAATGATAAAACACTAGTAAAACTTCAAGGTCATTGTGCTACTTTTACCGATATGATAAATGTTTCGGAAAATTTAAGAAAAAAATTAAGTAATCTCTCATTCATGTAGGAGATTATTAGAAATGAATGAAGAGATTGAGGAAGGAGAGGTTGCGTATTATTGGAGAATTACGAAGGAAACAAAGTCCCACATCGGGGAAATTTTTGTTTCCATCTCTCCATATAAACTAAAGCCCAACATGCTCTATAAAGCAACCAAAGTGAGTACATAAAGATGAGGGCTATATTGGCATTGAGCCTTTATACAAATATTAAAATGCCAAAGATAGGGTCTTGGGCCTTGGGGCTCTTGGGGTCTCATGATTGGATAGGTCGTCGACTGCTTATTGCGCTGAAACGTATATTTTTGAGCGGAAGTGTTTGTTCGCCTGAACAGTCACTGGATGCGACCTTTTCCCATCAGCGCACCCGTACGGACAGTCGCGTCTACCTGTATAGGCATCCCCGCTACTATATAAGGATTGGCTACTAGGAATATGTGCTAGGGACATTCTTGAGCAGTCGGAGGTGGAGTGAAAGTGATTGGAGGCAAAAGGCCAAAAGCGAGATAAATACCCTAAATCACCAATTTGAAATTTCAAACTTTTTACGTACACTAATTCATTGAGAGATGCAACTAGGGTTGTATTTTGAGGCAGGATGAAAATGGGTCTGTACAATGATGAAACTAGACCAGCTTACAACGTGAAAAAGTGAGTGAGTTCCAATTTTTTTAGCTATTTTTTATGATTATTAGGGCTAAAAAATCAACATTATATAGAAATTTTCTATATTTTACGTAAATAAAATCCTTATTTTATTGTACAATATAAATTAAATTAAATTTTGTATTATGTTTGAATATGTGTATCGTATTCACATATCTGTATGCACGTGTAATAATATAATGTGCATGATTTTACACGGTATTGTATAGACATTAGGATTTTCAATGTTATATAGATATGTTAGCTCTAGAGTATTCTATGTGTTGCCTAAGTTCATATACATGTATGTGTGAGTATATATACAAGTAAAAATTAAGGGTGCATTTGGTTTATATTTTTTTAATTTTGGGTTTTCACATATACAAAAGCACCAACGGCGCACACAAATCGTGATAAACGACCATTTTATAAAATGAAGTTAACACACAAAACCAATTTTTTTTTCCATATTTTGAGAAACATTGGAATGACGATAACAAATTCACCTATTTTTAAGGGACAAAATTCCATAGCGACTATTTTGAATTTTCAATTGGGCATAACTTTTTATTTCCGCTATGAAATTTTGATTTTTGGGATTCATTGGAAAGATATTCTCAAATAGATTCTAATATTTTTTGTTTTTCTAAAATCTGGTTTATTTTGAATCTTGTACATTCATTTGAAATTTGAAATTGAATTTTCAAACTATCGCGTCATTTTCAATTCCTTTTATAATTAAAAATAAATATTTATATTCTAACGTCGATTCAAATAAATATATAAGTTCTAATTCTATTCAAAATAAATTTCTCGTCGTTGTTATTTAAAATAATTCATTTTAAATATTCAAAATGCCTCAAAATTGCCAAAATAAAATTATTAAATTAGCTCAGATTTTCCAGATTGTTACATAATTTATTATTGTCATTCACATTCAAATAGAATTATTCATAAACTTTGAAATCGGTTAAATTTCATATCAAATTTTAGATTCACTTGTTCGAGTAATTTCATATTCAAATTACTATTTCTAACATTCGGTGGTTATATTAAATAACTGATATATTCTAATTTCAAGTCGTTTGACTTCTAAAATAATCAATTTCGTATTTAAATAAATTAAATATTCTAGGGCCGGAAATCTAGATTATTACAAAAAATAAATATTTGGAAAAATTCTTTTGTATTTGTAACTTATCTCTCTATTATGCAACCTATAATTTTGTAATCTGTCTTGCACTATCTTCCGTACTCTCTTTCTTCGATGAAATAAAGAATAGTTATTTTATTTGTGAACGTAGACATAATCGGACCACATTAAAATCTCTTTGTTATCCATTCTTCCATTTTTTTCTCTTTCTTGATCATTTTTAATTAAATTTTCGGTTGATAGTTGATCGAAAAGCTAGATCCTTCTTTTAATGCTTCGGCTTTTTACTATTTCGCTGTAGTTTTGGTGTTGCATAAATTAACTATAATTTTTCTAATCGGATTGTTATTTGGATTAGTAAATTCTGCAAAACCATACAATACTTCAGTTTATCGAAATATTTTAGGGTATACTTTGTTTTTTATGGTATAAGTGGATCTAATTTATTTGCTCTGGTTAAAAACCAAAATCAAAATAGAATTTCACTGTTTTATTTGTGCATTTTTATTAAGTTTTGATCGAAATTCATTAGTATATTTTTACATTTCCAATATTTGAAATGTTACTAAAGCATGCAATTTTATCTGGATAGCTTTGTCCTTTTTCTTGATGTATAAATTAGTATGAAAACATTTACTTTGGCTTTTGCAACATGGGCAAGTGATTCAATTTCAGTATGAAGGTACATTGGTATGTTTTTGTGTTATAGTCTTGATTCCAATCAACCCACTTAAGCTATTCGCTTTCTTCCTAGAAATAAAGAATAAATGGGGAAATTAATGTGGCCACTTTCAGCCATTATCATTCAAAACTATACCCCATTGACGAAGCAGTTCAAAATTTCAAGAATTCTCCGTTGGGCTTCCACTATTTCTCACCAGGTAAACTGTCCCGTCTTCAATTTGTCTACTTTTATGCGGTTTATCAATCATCCTGTGTTTAAATTTTTGATTAATTCACTCTTGCCAGATGTAGTGAACCACTGCAGTGATTGCGACAAAAGCTAAGTCCCGTAACGGATCCTTCTTGTTGAAAGTGAACAGCAGCAGATTTATCTCGTCTGTTGACGTCTGAAAAATGGCAGGTATTTTATAAGAAATATACGTGTGCTTTCCAGTTCAGCATGTGTAATTGGCTTCTCTTCACTCTGCGTTCAGATTTACAGGCTTATTTTTTCATTTTTTATTTTTTTCAATTTTTTTTTAAAAAAAAATTCCTTTTTTTATCGTTCGTGTAAGCAAAAAAGAGATTCCAGAACTAGTTTGAGCAGAGGATAGGGTGCATCTAGATTTATGTACAAAAATATATAAAACCAGTGGAGGGAGCATATACAGGAAACACTAACACAATACAATATCTATTTTTATATATAAACAAGGAACACTTTAAGATTATATATACATATTTGGAGAACACACACATATATATATACAGAAGCAAGCAAGCAAGCAAGCAATAAAATCACATCAAGCAGTGGCATAAGAAGCTTCCATTGCAATGCCACAAAGTCCTTCTTTGGCCGATACATCCCTTTCCATTCTTATATATCCATTCTCTCCCCATGATGATCCCCACGAATTCTTCACCAACCAAAACTTAGTACCATCCGTATCCGTTCCATAACCGACTGCGGTGACACCATGATCAAGCGAAGTCCCACATTCTCCGGTGAATACTCCACTTGAATATAGCTGGAAAGCAAAGTCACCTGCATCTATAGCAACAGATATCGGTTGATTCGCTACTGCTTTAAGGAGTGAGGATTCACTGTTTGCTGGAACATCTTCGAAACCAGTAATAGCGGCTGCATGGGATGCTGCTTCTTGGGAGTTGCAGGTGTCGTCTGTTCCTTTGTATGGGTACTTTGTTTCCGTTGTGAGGCCTTTGTTTTTCATTATGAATTTGAATGCATCGTCCATTAAACCTCCATTGCATCCTTGGTCTTCGCCTTTTACGTCACAGTCTACGAGCTCTTGTTCCGAGAGGGAGACGAGCTTACCTGTGCTTAGCTTGTTCACTCCTTCTGTTGCTGCTACTGCCGAGAATGCCCAGCAACATCCTGTAGTTTACATACATACTTCAGTGTGTTATATACTTGTCTCTAACTTAAAATTAATTATGAGCTGTATTATATATTATGTCTTTAAATACCATCTAATTAAATGTTTAATTTGTTGTTCACTTACCACATTGACCTTGGTCCTTAACAGGGGTAACCGCGCCTTTCTTTCTCCAGTCCATGCTTGCGGGTGCTGCGGTATAGTTTTCGTACCTAAAGCTTGTGATCGTCTTTGTCCCCGACGATTTAAAGCCATTGCGAGCTCTAAATTCCTCATTGGTAAGATCCGCAAATTTGTTAGCGCCTAGCTTGAACTTGTGATTTCCAGCATTATTGAAGGACTCTATGAGCTCTACATTGGACTTGAATATCATGAAACGCTGTGCCTTCTCTGCTGCATCTTTGTAAATTCTCCCATGCGTTGCCATCCATTGCTCGTGTCTCTGCTCCATTGACATTTTGCTTAAATTAATACGAGCTTCCGAGACTGATGTAGCCCAAATTGTTAAAACAATCAAGGCTAATGCCAGAAAACTGAGTTTCGAAGTGGCCATTTTAATTATAGTTTATATCTGTATGTTGTTAATAGATGATTCTAAAGAGGAAGCCAGATGAGTTGTATATTTTGTTAACAGTCATTACTGCTTTATATATGTAGGCTGGTATGAGGGCTTATAAATTAACAGTATGTATGCGTGCCGTAATTAGAGCTTTATGTTGATTAGGACATAGTATTCATCATATTGTAATATTTTCTTTATAACTGCGTGTACTCTGTATATTCATCATATTGATATATAGACTGAGTTCGATTTGCATTTTGTCTTACTGCATGTTTTGTTCTTTTATCGAAGATGAACGCTTCTTTGCTTTGATGGCCAAAAGTCCAGGGTGGAATTCCGTAATAGATCAATAGAAATGGAGAAATAAGACATTAAAAAAAGGTAAAAGTCTGAAATGAAATGCAAATTTACTAAAAATAAATATACAAATAAATGCAAAAACTTTGGCAACCACATCACTTTTATTTTATGCAAACTGACGGTGAGAATCCGTTAAGAAAATTATGTTAAAGTTTACAAATGGGTGATGAAATCTGGTTGATGGGTATGAGGCATTTTCAAAATCTAATTACTTTCTATAATAAAGAAATTTTAAATATTGGTTTTTATAATCATTTTTGAAAGAAATAGTTTTAAAAGGCAGTTTCTCTAATAAATTCTTCATATATATGAAACACACAAGTTTGTACTATTCGAACGTATGAGAAAGGTAATTAAATGATTTACTAAAACACGTAGTATGGGACATGCGATTATTTTATTCGTCAATTTCAGACTTTTACGATCGAAACGTTTTTGAGTTTTGAGTGACGTTTGAGATTTATAATTCTTATTATAAGTAGGAATTATCTAAACTTGCTAATACTTGGCAATTTGAGAGGTGCGAGAGCTCCTAATATAAAAGAATAATTGATGAGAACCATTTATTTGAGTTGTTTACTCGTCGATGAGACGAGTTTTCCCTTTTTGAGAACTATGGTTTACGAGTAACCGTATTGAGATTTATTTCCACTTGCTGATGATACGAGGCAAGGAATGAGTATTCTAACATTTCTTTGATTTTATTTATTGATGTGGAATTTACTAATGGTTAATGAATCGTTTAATGTGAACAGGCGATATGAGACACATGTTAACATTTTTCGGGTTTCTTTCCGTGAGTTGGTTACACATCCACGAGTTGCCAGTGCTATCGACCTTCGGGTCGTCTGAGTTTTGTGACTTCGGTCACCACGAGTATTGTGACTTCGATCACCACGAGTGTTGTGACTTTGGTCACCATCAGTTTTGAGACTTTGGTCACCATGAGTTTGACCTTCGGGTCCACGAGTTAGATACCTAAATTATGATAAAACTGGATAAGAGATTAACACATGCAACATTGCTTCGGCATTGCAATCAGGGATATGACCAATCCTGGTTTCACAGTTTTATGATTTTCCGAGTTCCATTTGATTTCGCCATTTTTGAGAGATATTTGGTGCAATGATAGTCTAAGCGTTATATGAGATGCGCGTGGGCGCACACACACACGCGCGCACGCGCACACACACACACACACACACACACACACACACACACACACACACACACATATATATATATATATATATATATATATGAGTATTTTAAATGAGTATTAAAACATTTGTAAAATAAGTATTTTAAATTTCAAACTTTGTTATTCCATCTGTGATAAATTGGTAAAAGAGATATTGAAGTCTTGACTATTGAGTGCTAAATTGCTTAAACTAAAATTTTTCAGTTGAATAATATCTGGGATGAGTTATTAAAAATGGAAAATATAAGTGTGTTAACTTAAGTAAAATGCAAGGACACAATTTCTTTAAGGAGGGGTCTGTAACAATCTTGGTTTTTGGGTATCCAGGGTAAACAAATTATAACTTGTTTTGTAAATTGTAAAACCATGAGAAATAAAATACGAGTTCAAAAGTATACTCGTATAATAATCTAAGATGGAATAAGTGTTTAATAAATTATTTTCTCAAAGTGAAAATTAGGCTCACATCCTTAAAACTAAACTTAATTAGGGTCACATCCACCCCTTTTGAAACGTATAAATTTCATGCCTACTTTCAAATAGCGGCTAATTTTTTTTCAGAACTGCCCGTTTACGTTAATTAGCGCCGTAATTAATGTAACACGAAACACGTATTAGGGTTTTATTTTTTTCAGAATTATATAGTTCTGTGTCATGGTGGCGCCATCATCGTTCTCATTTTTTGCATTTCGTCGATCTAAAATTTACAGTGCTCGGGATTCTTTCATTGATTTAATTAGATCCATCCTTGATTTATATAATGGGTGCGTTATTCTTCAAGGTAATTTATACTTTTTATTAAAAAAAATTATACGGGTATCATTTTTTGCTCGATCTTTGTTAATTGATTAATCTGATGTTCTTTAATTGTATAGACTTGTCGATGGACAATTTAATTATTGTATATAGTTTTAATGTTATTGTAGATCGTACAGATTTATTTGTTAAGTTTGGAAATACATTATTCTTATATTCTGAATATGTATATATAAATATGCATAAGTTGTTAATATTTGCACAAAAATATGTAACTATTGTTATAACCGATGTATAGGGCTTTGCATATATTCAAGAAATTTGCGTATATGTATTCAAATATTCTGTATAAATGCGTTAGAATATAAAACTATTTTTTATTATTTGTTTATGTAGTTTATTTTATTCTTTTAATATTATTTATTATTATTTTCATAGGTTTTTCCCCTGTAGCAATTGCTATTGTGTCTGGAGAAGATGAAGACAATTGGATTTGGTATTGTCAACAACTCAAAAACTTTCTGAAAGATGATCATAGAAGATGACGTGTTCTTCAAAAGACTATTAGATGTTGTTTTGTATTTTTTTTAAACAAAGTTATACTGTATATTGTTGTGAACATCTACATTCTGCTTTAAATTTAGTTCAGTATTTTAATGTTAAATTTTGTGATTTTTATAGTTTTTTTTAGGCTTATATATATATATATATATGTGTGTGTGTGTGTGTGTGTGTGTGTGTGTGTGTGTGTATATGCAATTATTCAGCATAGTTTCATACATGTATGTAATTATACTGAATATTTGTTTCATTTTTTCCTATATTTTGCATTGATGCATGAATGTATGAAACAGTTCGTAGTAGTTACATAGAGGTACGAAAGTATCTTCATAGCTGATTAATGTATAAGAGTATTATCAATTGTTGCATACAGGTATGCAATTATTCTTATTATGTGCATGCAAGTATTCAACTGTTCTGCATGTATGCATATCCTCTTTTAACTTTGAAGTTTAGTTCCCTGTTTTTTATCTTGAAATTATCCGAAGTATTTTGTCAATTCACATATGCATAACATATAACAATATTTGCATTTAAGCATTCAAGTATTATGAATAAATGTATACAAGAAAGCAACAATTCATAATATCGTTTAAGAATAGAAGAACTAAATTCAGTACATAAAATTCCATAGTAATTCAGTACAGAAAAAAACATAATCATGTCATAGTAGTTTAAATACAGAAAATCGATCAACATATTTGTATAGAAATCTAAACACCATTTTTAATAATTTTCATCAGAAGGTTAGTTTTCGTCTGATACTAGGAACGCCAGTGTTAGGTCATCATCTACAGTCAAACTGTAAAATTTGCAATTTAGAATTAGAGCAGCAAGCGAAGCTCGTTGTAGATTTACAGAATCAGGCTTGTATAATTCATCATCTTTGTGACTTGTTTGTCCTCATTTCTCCGTTTCATTATATTTGTTACAAACGTTTCACAATTGACGCTGCAGAAATTGTAAAAAAAATTATCAATTTGTTAGAATTATTCTATTTAGTATGAAAACATGTATAGAAATATGCAAACATTCTCAATATCTGCATTAATATGATAACATTTACGAAATCAGCATAAAAGTATGCAAGTCATCATATTTTATGCATACAAGTTTGCAAATATTATGAATTCATGCGTACAAGTATGCACTTATTATGTGTGTACATGCAGATTCTACTATTCTAAATATGTGTATACAAGTAAGCAACTTTTTTTATTATCTGCATCCAAATATGCAAATATTATCAATATTTGAATATAGGTATGCTAATGTTCTGAATATTGGCATAGTTGTATGCAAATATTCTGACTATTTATATACGTTATACAGGTATTTTGAATTTATTTACTTACGTATAGCCTTGTTGTGGGCAATTAGCCAACTCAAGTTGCTCATGTTTATGATGATTCGTCTTTTCCAACCTTTTCACCACTTCACTGATGTAAATTCTCTATATAAAAACATATATGGATAAATTATGTAAACAATTTACATACCAAATTGCATAAAAACAAATTTTAATTTACATACCAAATCTCTTGCTGATCTTACTAATTAAATGGATACAATTATGCAACATTCAGATGATAGTTACACATTTGCATGCAACAATTATGCTAAAACCCATATAAATATGCAATAATGTGTCGATATTTTTAGAATTGCATGCAACATTTTTAATTAAATGCATAGAATTATGCAACTATTATGTAATAAAATCACAATTGCATGCTACAGTTTTGGATAAATGCATATAATTATTCAACACTCAGTTAACAGTTGCACAATTACATGCAACAACTGTGATTAAATGCATACATTTACGCATGAATCTGCTGCTAGTTGCACACTTGCATGCGACAACTCTAAATAAATGCATATTTTCATTCAGAATTTCTTTATACACTCATTTATCCAAATCAAATAATTTTTCAACATTCATGATAGAAATCACATCATCAACAAACATTTCTGACTAAAAAATTCAACAATATTACTATTCTGGCATTTTTCATAATAAAGTCTTTCAACGATGTTTCAAATTTGAAAAAAACGACAGTACGGATTTTATTGGCAACCAAAAACATTTTTTCAACCCAATTTGCATGAATATTTGTATTTAATCATATAATCATGCAACAATTCCAAGTTAATCCCTATTTTAATATAAAATATGACAACATTATTTGTTGTTTGATAGAAAAATAAGATAACCAAATTTTTACCTTCGTTCTCGCCATATCGATGAAATTTTCTGATCAAGTCAGCAATGATTTTAGGCTTTTTCACTCGATCAAGATACAAAAAATGAAAATCGGCTAATTTTTTTTAAATTTTTCTTCGATCGTCTGCCCTAATCGTGCGCCGCGATAAGTGAAACGATACTTTGTGGAATGAGGGAAATATGGGGATGTAATTCATATTCTTTTTATGGCCGGACTTTTTTGACATTTTAAAAGTTAATAGGGACCTTAAAAAACGCACTCTTTCTCAAATGTGATTGTTTTGGGAAAGTATTTAGGGCTGTAAATGGAAACTTTAAGATACGAATAATGATATATCTGTATCCGCATCCGAAATCATTTTTTAATATCAGGTATCCATATCCGCGGATACGGACGGATATCGAATAACTATCCTATTCGCCGGCGATTGATAAATCAACAAATATAAATGAAAAAATTTCATTTCACATAAATGTTTTTCAATCACGTTGATCAAATAAACATATATGATGAAAATAAATAGATTTGAGTAGTTAATATGCATTTAGGTGTATATGGTATAAACCTTCGACTTATTAATGCAATAAATAAATCTCATTCATTGTACTAAAATTCATATAATTTTGAACATAATGTTAAAAAAATCAAATGGACAATTTTCGGATGCGGATATCCACATATCCGTATCTGCATCCATTTTTCCGGCTATCGAATATTTATCCGTTTGTCGGATATGGATGCAGATGGATTTTGAATTTCTCGGATATCCATTGACATCCGTAATTTATAAATAAAATTTTGGTGGATCTAACGAATATTGAAAATATAAAATATTGGCCAGAAATCAACATTTAAGTGAAAATTTATATTTTCGATATGAAGAGTTAAGTTAGTTTAACAGGATATGCGAAATGTAAGCTGTAGGAATTATAAAATAAAGTAATAATTGTGTTTAAAACCTTCTTTGGAAATGGTTAGGTAAATTTATAGAATAATAATATAATGCTGAATTATGTTAAGATGGAATAAATTGTAAAATTATTGTTGAAGTGAAATTGTAATGAAATAAAATGATTAATGAATTAAAATGAGAATTATAATTTGTTAATCGAATTATAAATGCCAATAAAACGTTGTAATTAGATTTAGTTGCTAAGTTAGGGCTTAAATTGGAGTTTTGGAATTTCTTTGTGAAAACTTGGAGAAAGAAGTTATTTAATCATTCTAAATGATTGAAAAAGGAGTTTTGCGAAAATAAATTATTTGTGATGACCTGTATTTTGGTCAATAATGGAATTTTAATTAGGAAATGTTGATTTTGGACTTGATAAAATGTGAATTAAATTTAAAATTTGGTTTTATATTTTATTTGACTTAAAATACGCCCAATAAATTTTTTTAATCAATTTAAAAGATAAGATTTTGAAAATTGGTATTTTAATGCTATCTAGATGACCTCTATAAGGATGATTTTTGAGACAATCATGAAATCCAACGAAACTACTTTTATTGGATCCGGAATGACAAAATATGTCAGAATTCAAAATTTCAAATCAAAAGGATCATATAAGTGGGAGAATGATATATAAACATATTTTGAAAATTCAATTGATTTTCAATTTAAGCTAAAAATAAGGTGATTTTCAAAAAGTCTCCACATTTGACGAGACTTGATTCGTTGAAAGTGTAATTCCATAACGTAGCAAGATCTCAAATTTCATAATTTTTGGAGATCGTAGGACCAGAACGAAGTTTGAGTATTATAATTAGAACGTGGATTAGTCAAATCATTAAGCACTAATTCCTACAATCAATAGGATTTAGTAAACTCACCACCTTTCATGACATGTGTCAATTTCTTCCATAACATGTCATTGCAAGAGCTTAAGGCTTAAGTATGATTTTTAATTTATTATTAATTCCATTATCATTCCTAAACTCCATTTTCTAAAAGCTTTACACCATTTTAACGGCACCCTCCTCTTTTGGTTCCCACGCCACCACCTAGGGCCCCACCACCGCACCTCCTCCGCCTGCGCCACCTGCCGCAGACCTCCACTAGCCACCACCGATATAGGCGCCCCTTCCCTTGTCTAAAAACTCCATCTTCCCTTCCTAATTTCCAAAGTTAGCACGTTTACGCCCTTAAACTGAAGTTAATCTCCACCATTCTCCTTCTATAGGCCCCACATGACCACACAAGCACCCCACCTGGCCACGTCATCCTTGTGCCACCTTTAATTGCCCATACTGCAACTCCCATGCCCTCTTCATGACCTTACACTACTAAAAATCCAAGCTTTCTTACTTAAAACCCCGAGTGTGAGTGAAATCGTGTGTGTTCGAGTGTTCCTTAGCAAGTTTAAGGGGAAAAAGGCGACAACTTTAGTTTGTTGCAAGCTCGTTAATTCCTACGTTGAACATTCTTGATGTTACGATGGTTGGGGTGAGAACTTCTCACTCGAAATGTTTAATTTGCTTTGTTAAATTATAAATAAGTTGCTAAGTACTTGGTTTAATATGCAAGTTAGTTAGAATTGACTCGTGAAGTAATTTGTTAGGTGAGTGTATTTAATTAATAAGTTAAAACATTGCTAATATGTTAGTGATAGAATATGTAAGAACTCTAGATTTAATATGGTTAATTCTCACAAATTATGGTTGGGTATATGTTAGCTCACATTATGAATTGTTTGAGAACCAGATGGATGGATGAATGAATGGTTGATTGTGTTATGATTTGAATGTGATTTAGAGTTAATTAACTTGTAAAAAAGATGCTAGAATATTTGTGGTAGTTGAGATTGGGTTAAACATCTATTTAAAGTCAAACAACTTGTTTATGTTCACCTATTTAAGTGATATCAATTGGGTTGAATAATAACATGAATAAGCTATGATTAATTTCATGGATTTTTAACTGATTTGGATTGATTAAATAATTTATTAATTAAATATTTATTGGTTGAAAACCCCATACGGGTATTGGAATGATATCTGACGTACAAAATCCTAAGTATGTAGTTAGTAGGTCAATTGGTTGATTAACATACCGATATAAGCATTAAAGAATTATTTAAACCTTATATGGGTGTAAGTGCACTCTAGATGGTAATTGGATGCTTGATAGTTGTTTACAATTATTATCAGATGTATAAAATCCATATAAATTGAATTATATGGTGTTTGGTTGAATTTCATTCCATTCCGGAATAAATATGAATATTTTAATAATATAATATTTGAGGAAAAATCAAAGGTTGATTGTGATGTCCAATTTTGGATGGATATGTAGAAATTGAAATATCGATAATATTCGTGACTGTAGAGAATGGTTTTGAAGTAAATTTAATGTACTTAAGGCACATTGAAGTTTTAATTCAAAATGAATAATAACTTTTCAAAGTGTAGTTCAGTTAGGCCATTCGAAAAATGTTTTAAAAGAAGTTTTGTTTCGAAATTTTATCGTTTATTCTTATAACGACTATCAGAAAAATGTAATAGTAAAATAATGACTTTTGAAAATAATATTATTTAATTTTTATGAATAAATAATATTAAAATGGCTTAATAATTGAAATATTGAATTTTGAAGAGAAATGATTGAAATAGAGTTTTCGAAGATGATTATATACATTTTATGTAATTCATAAAATTGGTTTGGAAATTATTTCAATTTAATTTTAAACTATAAATCGATTCGGGATTGAATAGAACAAGTCGCACAGCGACAGATCGTGAACGTCAACCCGTATGTTCGAATTGACATACCGGGAGATCCGACTGTGGGATTCTCCTGAAATTGAAAGCATTAGACCCGTAATGAATAGATCTTTCAAATGGAAAGGGTAGTTTTGAAATCCAATGGTTTTATTTTTAATATAAGTTCAAATATATGTTGGAAAATGTCGCTATGGATGTAGTTTGGTGGCCGATATTGGAAATCGACTGTAAGGGTCTTAATAAAATTATTAAAAATATGAATAAATTATGTTAAATCATAATAAATTATTTAGAAAGATTTATAAATGAAATACTCCATATTTGCAAAAGATAAAAGAAATTTTTATTTGAATGAGCTAGCTAACAACTAGAATAAAGAACCAAGTGGAGTATGCGATGATTCCTGAGAGTATAGTTTAGTATCATCCGTGAGATCTAATTGGAAATTATTCCGTTAGGCGAGGGGTGAGAAGAACTTAAAGGACATCGGATATTCGACTAAGATCAGACGATGTTTTCTGGAGTTAAGTAATTGAATGTTTTAATATGACTTATTGGATGGTAAATGGTTTAAATATAACCAGAGTTTTCCAGCGTATAAATTGGACAGGATTTGGATGGAAATTATCTTTGGATATTTTGATATTGGATTCCGTGATTATACAGATATTTTTGAGGAGTTTAATAGACATAGATATTGTTATTCCCAAAACGTTATCTGTTGGTTTAAAAATTTGGTATTGAATATAAGTTGATATGATTTTCATTCAAAGCCGTATATTTAATATCAAATTGGATTTTGGGTTTGTCGTAGATGTTATCTTTTATAATACTATTCTTAAACCCGGTTGAGAATGAAATAAATCTTTCAATTAAGATTTAGTGAAGTTTTTAGTTAATTAATTAAATTGGAGTTAAATGGAATTCAAATTAATAATAATCGAGATGAGCTTTTATGGAGGAAGACTTCTACTATTTATGGGTTTATCGTGAACAATGTTTTAAGTGACATTTGTTCTTTAACCCATTTAAAGACATGATTAATTTTCTGAAGTTGGATAATCATTAAGTAATTATTTTTTTGAGATTAAAATTAAGTTGGAGATTTAACGAATCTTTAAATAGATTGAAAAGCAAATGGGGTAATTAAATTAACCGAAGCCAAGAAGTGTTCGAGATGGAATACCACTAGTTTTACTCCAGGCGATGAATGAATCTTTACTTAAATTTGAACGTTAGATGGTAATTAAATTTGTCGTAACGCGATGGGTGTTAGATATGGAGTGCTACAAGTTTTACTCCATGGGATGAATAGGTTGAGATTGGGATAATAAAATGAATGATTACTTCGATAACCTCGATAATACCGATCAGTTTTATAAACCTTAATTTGGTTTATGTTTGCTAAAAGATATTATAAAATCTTTTGAAATGATTTCCAAGAAAATATTTAAAAAAATAGTTTAAATGGATAATCTTTGATAAAATTAACGTGAATAATTCCCAGTATAAAGAATATTTGGATAAAAGAATATTCTGGATTGGAATGAGACGTGTGTTATCTTTATTTATATATCACATGATTTTAAAGATGCGTCAGTCATTCGGAAAGATTGGGTTTGAACCATTTTGAATAACTGTTACAACGATTAAAAGTCAAAGATCGAAGATGGTGGTTGAAGACCAGAGATCTTCACATCGTTTGGGCTTTTGCTAATGTCTAGATTCGGCCATACACCCAAGAGAGGTAATAATTGGTGGTCGTCGAGACGTACTTGGAGATCGACCAGATATGCGAGGACCTCTTTTCTGTATTGGACATATGGGACAAGGAATAAGGTTCCTCCATTTTCATTCAGGCCCAAAATGAACATGCAAATGAATTGTATATCTGACATTGTAGTTCATGCTATATCCGTGATCTCTTCTATGTATATATCTGTTTGGTGGTGGATAATTTATTCTATTAGCTTAACACCTTCTCTAAGACGTACGAGCCTAAAGGTTATATATTAGTACATATCAATGGTATGGATTAACAATGTGGCATGCTGAGATGCATGGATCAAAGCTTTTGTTGAAAAGAAGAGCTTTGTGGATGATGATCGAAGCATATCTTATATAGCTTAGCTTTGTGTATAGCGTTAATTCACGAACTTCACACCCCGGTATGAGTCAAAAATGGGATGAAGGACAACAGGGAGAACATGTGTTTCTTTCTAACTAGAAGTGATGTCATGATGTGGATCCCATACATTTTACTTATGTAGATGTTGGAATCGACGGCCCTCAGATATGGCTGCACAAGGCCATGGTGGCTGATCGACGCACTGATCAAGAGGTCCAATAGGACCAGAAAACGTACTATTCAGGAAATTCTAATGAGCGATATACTGCTGACCGGCCCTGCCGCTCCAATGGGATAAATAGTTCCCTAAGACATTTTGCTAGAGATATTCCAAAATTTGGACAAGGAAGATCCCTTTCCTCGACTCATGATGGAAACCGAATTTCCAATACAAACCTTGCGTTTTCAATTGTAAACCTATATGGCGACATAATATGATGGGGTATTATTCCATCTAACATTGATACATTTATTTTCAAATTAGTTTTCTGCACTATGGACTTATAATATTATAAGAAAAATTTCATGTATCAAGCATGTTTGACTATTTTAAAGTAAAACTCTATCCTCCGTCTTGCACTTTCATTGTGTGATGAGACCTGAGTCTTAAAATAACTTCATTTTTCAAAAGCAGTGCTAGTTTTGTTTTTATGGGATTCATATGGAGAAAACACGTTCCATCTCACATGGCATGGTCCCACGATCTACCAAACTTTTAAAAGTCAAGTTGTTATAACTTTTTTAGTTCTCACACAAGTTCCATGCCTGATCTAGATTTTATTGTTTTTTTACCAAAACTCTGGGTGCCCATATTTTCCACACGGGGAGCTAGTAGTTTTGGTTTCGCAGATCTTTTATTTCCACAGATCCTGGATTATGGATAGAGCTTCACTCTGGATTTCCTTGTATGGTTCTCCGATGTGTTAGTTTATGTTTTCCACTGCACATTATACTTATGTATTTTAAATTTCAGTTGTTTTGTAATTTATTCTCTTATATTTGTTTTTACGCTGCGTATCTTTTTTTCCGTATTCTGATATTCTTGTATTCTGATGTAATATTGTTGTAATAGCAATGAAAAGTCTCTCGTTCTATGTTCTGATGCGTTGTGTTCTCATGACAATCCGCCTTCTTGTTCGGTTTAGGTCGGTCTAACGATCGATTCAGACTGACCGGGAAAGTGGAACATTATAGGTGGTATCAAAGCTTTTGTTTACAAAGATTTGAGAACAAGACACGTTAGAACCAGATGAAAGAACTCATCAATGGTAGGATTAGTAATATCCTACGAAAGAATGCTTATTAGGGCTAGGATCAGTAATATCCTAGAATGAGTGACTCATTAGAGATGGGGTTAGTAATGCCCTATGATGAGTTGAGAATTATATGTTTATAAGAAACGTATTTGTGCTTATTATATATATAATCCAATTTTGAAAGTATGCTTTAGGTATATCAAAGATTTATGTTTTGATAACATATATGATTTTAAAGTTAATAAATCCATTGGTTGTTGGATATGATGTTTGATTTCTTGTTTAATTACTTAAGATGTCTAGTTACGGTAAGTAAAGGGAATCTTCGGCGATTTTGGACAGTTGATGAATTCTAATACACCTTAGGGTTTAAAATTATAAAGGAGTTATGGGTACAATTTTGGACAGCGAATATACATGAAACCACTTGTTATATACTTTAAAAAAAGTTAGTTCAAACTTATGTTCTAATTTGAAATTCTTTATTCCAAATTGTAGAGAGGTAAGTCTATGGCTGTCAGACAGTACGTAGCTCATTTTGTGCAGTCTTCATCTTCTTCTTCATCTAACAGTAGTTCATCTAGTAGTTCGGATGACATCACTTCCGCCCCTCTGTCTGATGACAATATTTTTGGTTATGGGAGTGACAGTTGTTACATGTCAGACGCTACTTCTGCTTACAGACCTATTGAGAACATAGATACGGACTCCGATTCATATTTTGATGATGCCCCCATGGATTTGGACTCTCATGAGTATGAGAACTCTGGAGATTACGATGATTGGATGTTATAGGATGACGATGGATTTATTTTTGATGAGTATGACCACGTAGTTATAGGGGATTCGGTTCCTATACCACCTTTAGTTATAGAGGATCAGCCACCCCTAGTTATAGAGTATTAACAATCCCTATTTATTGAGGATCAGCCAGCCACCTCCGACATTAGAGATTATTATTGATTATGTTCCTGACGCACCCCTAGATATAGTTTTTCATGATGTTGGTCATGCTTTTCCTATTTTCCACATCCCGAGTTGGATGCGTTTATATGGGAGGACATGATGTTAGCACCAAAGATGGATGCCATAATGGAGGATTTGGCACAATATATGACACTTGAGGAGCCATTTGTCTAACATTTAGCCCTAGAGATGCAGGATCCTGTTGAGCCAATTATTTCTCCAGTAGTACTTGATGTAGCAGAGCCACAACTTGCTTTGAAATGGCATGATCCCGAGGATTTACAGATGCAGGATATAGCTGAGCCGCCAGTAGAGCCTGAGATTGAGCAGGTAGGTAAGAGGCAGATAGTGAGGAGGAGGACGGCGATGATGTGGTTATTTATTGGTCAGACCACGACAGTGACGACGACGAGCCCGATGATTTTTGGGTCGAGGAGGAGATAGCTCCGGACTGGGCTGATATTCCCCTTGATATAGATGACGAGTTCTGTGACACCCCACATCCGTTAATGTCACTCACAAAGGGAATGCATTAAGTTTCGTGAAGCATTGTAGGTAAACAGACACAGAATACAAGATATACATAATTAAGATAGCAGTGGAAATTCAAAATTTTATTTCAAACACAAATCATACATCGTGGTCCAAAATACCATAAGTCACAAAAACCATTACAACAATGTGACTTTTGTCTTTTACCATCAGAGTACATAAATACTTAAAAGAAAACATAATTCCCCAAATAAAAGAGACAAAGCCATAGTAGAGATAAGAACTTGAGCCATACTTCGAAAGCAGTTATTGCAAGACGATATCTGAGTCCTGACTAAGCCTGAGTTTTCGTTTTTGTGAACTTTGGGGGGGGGTGGAGAAATGGAAGAAAGAAGAGGAAACAAAAGGATCAGACATAAAGTCCGGCGAGTCTAGTTACTTTTACCAAGTAAATAAATAAAAGTAGCATGACAGGCATATAAAGTGGATAAGAGAGATCACTACATAAATGGAAGGTGTGACAAGGTAGACAGGATAAGGTGTCCCACACAATATAATACAAGCTCTCCCCTTTGTCTTATATCCCCCACTAGTTTTCTTTGGCCATGGATACATTAGGTGTCTTTAATTGCATAACCCTATCATTTCTACTAGTTATGCTTACCCTAAAAGGTGTCTTTAATTACATAACTTTATTATTCCAACCGGTCATATATACCACTAGGTGTATTTAATTACATAACCTTATCGGGCTAAGTTTGTGGGCCTATATGTAAATATTTGAAACACCCCACCTCCGTTAAGGTCACTCACAAAGGGAATTCCTTAACCTTGGTGGAGGTTTATAAGTAAAAGCCAGAGATAAACACAAGACAGATATAAATACACATATTTTAAACAGCGGAAACCAAACAGACTTTTATTTCATCAATACGTGTTCATACAAAACATTTCCATAATTGTCTCAAAATACTTCCAACATTACAACCTCATTACTGTCTTGATTATTAAAGAAGCATAAAACATAAATAAAGTAACAAAAATCCCCATAGTGATATCCAAAGCCATATTCCGAGCAAAAGAGATCCAAACCATACGTCTACGGTCTTGAAGCTTGCAAAAGAGTACTAAGCTGGGTTGTTTCCTCCTTGTGGACCTTGGGGGGGGGACGAAAGAAAAGAAGTCGAAAAGAAAATAGAGTCAGACATAAAGCCTGAGTAAATCTAGTAACTCTTCAGTATGTGAATAAGAAAAGGGCATGATAGATGTAAACTGAAAACAGGCAAGTGTCACAAGCTAAGGAAGTGTCGTTTATAATCGAACGTACTATCGCACCCACACTTTATCTCTGCACCTACTTGAGCTTATTCTAACTGGCACCCCATGCTGAGGGTGAAGTGATCCCCATTTTCTAAAGATTGGCTCCTACTCGCGTAAACATGTGTCATACGGCCCCCAAGAGTTGTAGATACCTATGCTGGTCCCACCATGGGGTGTATCAAGACCCATGGTGGCGGCCCCGATACAATTCTAGAAGGCATAGGTTATACTATTGCACCCACCACCGTCGCTTTGACCGCTTACAATCAGCACAGTAATCGTGCCCCACCCTGCCTAGTTTCAGGGTACCATGATACCTAACTTGGGTTACTGCTGAAACGGGTCCCTCGTTACTAGGGTTTTCTAGTCAAACATGTTAAGTGGTTAAGTGTCTTCATTTACCTAACCCCACCCATCAATTCTTGTTAACATGTTGAATTTGGTTAAGTGTTTATAGTTGAATTAACCCTACCATCTGTCCTTAGCCTCTTAAAGCACCTGACCACTCGCATTAGACAGATATTGCTACGGTTACTAGATGTGCCGGTCGGTTCCGGGCAGGTTTACACCATAGCTCAGTCTAATTGGGCTCAATGCTTAACCACCCACATTGGATAGGTATTGTTGTGAGTACTGGAGAGTCGGGCGGGTCCGGGCAGGTTTACGTCACAACTCAATCCAACCTCGGGTTAAGCATACCGTGTTTTCTAAATTTACATATTTTATCACTTCTCAATTATATGTAAATGTCATGTCCTTTATTCTTGGATATAACAATTCATACCGCTTAAATGTTATTGTCGTTGGCATGTGCCAACCATGCCAACATATATTTTTCATGTTTTACACCCAACGTTATTACCCCCGTTTGTACGTTCGCAACATTATAACAAGTGTTGGGCTACACACAATTCAGCCCAACTTTATAAACGTGAGAAAAAAGGGAAATCAAGAACATGTAATATTTCACATAAAGGTGTTTGGCGCATGAACTTGCAATTTAGCGATTCAACTAACATAAATCATGGGTCATGTGAACTTGCATTCAAATCAAAGTATAACTAAGTAGGTGACATATGAAATGGCATAGTTTAGGCTTACACAAACTTGGGTTTAAACATGTTTAACTTGGCATAATGTCAACCACAAAACTAGCATCTTGTATATTCACCAAAATGTCCAATTTTAACATCTAATCATATAGCCTATTTCAACATGAACTTGCGTAGTTTATGAAACCCCAACGATACTTAACATAGATCCAATTATACTTGCAAATAAACATAAGAACGTGCTCATAGGTTTTGAGTCATGTAGGCATAAAAGGTCTCAAATCTAGAACATGTTTACATAAATTCTAACTTAGACTAAGGGAATATATATAGTCCATGCCATCGACATAAACATAAAGGGATCAACTACTAGTTTTGTCCACAACTTGCTACTGCTATTACTTTCATATACAAATGCCCAATAGGCTTGCATCAATCAATTTATGCCACAAATATCAATACACAAGTCACGACAGAATTATTACAATACACAGAATTCATACAATAACACAATTCTCTTTTCATTTACATCGAATCACGTCACAGTTTTTATTCATATTCTGAAAGGTCACTATACTTACAACGAATGCAAAATCTTGAATTCTGGATTCTGAATTCTGAAATTGAGATGCGTTCCTTTGGGTAGATTAATGTTGCGTTGATTAATTTGATTAAGCTTTTAGTCTTCTTCTTAATTTGATTCATCTCTAAGCTCCTCTCTCTTGACGGCTACGCTCAATTCCTTCCTGGCAGAATGACGACTCCCATCTTAATTTTTTTTTTGTGAATTTTAGTTGAGCCTTAGGGTGTATTTATAGATTTTTAAATTGTTTTGAGCCGTCAGATGAAGACAGGAGGAATCTAGACCATACAAAGTTCAAAGAGCCAATCAAGAGGTGACATGTCAGCCCCAATGACACACCGAGCCACAGAAATTCGAGCCAGACCCAGCCAGCCAGGTCGACCAGGTAGGTCGACTGGCAGGTCGACACCCAGGTCGACACTATGGTCGACCTGGGGTGACCAGGTCGACACCATGGTCGACTTGGTCCCTGGCCGGGAATTTTCCCGCCCAGCCCAGTCTGAACCTGTTTTTCGAATTTGAAACCGAGCTGTTTGAATTTTAAATTTTATTCTGAAACTTCCGAAGGTCATAACTCCTTAATACGGAGTCCGATTCACGCAGACTCAGACTCTATCTCAAGAAGAATTCCGAGACGAACGCAATGGCGTAACCCATTTCCCTTAATTCTTTCATTTAGAATTAATTACACTTTAATTTGTGAAGCTTAATGTTATAGAATTCATGGGGTGTTACAATATTACCCACCCCCTCCAGATTTGCTTAACCGATCCACTATCCAATAGATTTTACTTAACCCTAACTTTAGTTCACAATCATAAAATCCCTATGGATTAGATTTGGTTAAGTAGTCCAATTTATTACCATAACCATTTATGGTTTATAATGGGATAGACCTCCCACATTAGGCCTACAACTTGTGGATATTGGAAATGTCGGTCGGGTCCGGGCAGTCTTATTCGACAAGTTGGGCCTAACCTCATGTCATAGCCCATCTCGTATTTGCACACTTAGACCTCTCACATTAGGTTCAACATTAGTGGCCACTGGATATGCCGGTCGGGTCCAGGCAGACTTCCACCACTAAGGCAACCTAACCTCATGTCATAAGTGCAATTAATTATAATTACTAGACATTCCATTCTTATCCAATTCTTACCTATGACTTTGTAGGTGATTATGTCCCCACTTCCCCAATTTGAATTATATGTCCAATTCATATCAACATTATTTAAATTATGTCAATTCTAACCCTTTTTCCCCTATTCCCTAACTAAGGCATTCGCACATATTTGGCGGCATCTAGTCTATAAAGTAGCCTAGTCATACACAATAAAAAGGGAAAAGTTATGGGAATATTACAATGGTGATTGTTTTGGCATAAACATAAACAAGCATGGTAATAAGGTGTACATATAAGCATAAATCGGATGAACTTGTGGCAGTTAATTGATTCTAACCTAACTATGATGTCACAATAAGCATAATAAGATCTAAACTAACAATTTAGATGTCCAACTGGTTTAGGTCTAATATGATAGGCACAAGGTGATAAACTAGATCTGATTAGCAATTTAGATGTCCACATGATTCAGATCCAATGGTTAAAACTAGATCTAACACAAATAAGGTCAAGATCCACAGTATGGAATGTCATAATAGATCCAACAAGATAGAGATTTAGATCAATAATTAAAAATAGATCTAGCACAAATAAGGTCAAGATCCACATCATAGAATGCCACAAAAGTTACAACAGATCCAACAAGATAGAGATTTAGATCCAAGTCATACTCAAGTTAGAATGTCATATGTTCGCAATTCACAATGGATCCAATATAATATAGGCATACGAACAAATCTAAACTATTATCATATCATGTTTACTTTTATATATTTAAATCTAAAAGCAACTAGGAACTCACAGATTTCAGATTAGAAAAAAGAGAAAGAATGGATCTTGAATTTCTAACTAATTTGCTTAGGTTGATAGTTGTAGGAGAATAACGGATCCAATTCAGTTTAGACACGGGCAGAGTTTAGCCCCCATGGATTCTCAATGAACAAAACAGAAAAAATGGACACGTATTTAAAGCTGTCAGCCACACTGAAATCGGCTGCCACGTCAGCCCTAGGGGTGTCGACACCCCTATAGGTAGGTTGACCCTTGTGTCGACACCCCTGGGGGGTCAATTCCGGTGTCGACACCCCTCTAGGGGGGTTGACTCCTAGAGCGGGAATTTTGCCGCCACACGAAATTTTGAGTTTTGAACACTTTATGGATAGGTGCTAACTCATATGTGTATCATGTGTATATACATATTTCTTCTATGCGTATACAAACTTAAAAACCCTCATAACTTCTTCATACGATGTCAGTTTTATGCAAACCAAATGTCTGTCTTGACCAGAATTTCGAGATGGACGCAATGGCGTAGTCCGTTTTCCCTTAATTCCAAATACAAAATTAATTATAATTTAATTTATCCTCTTTTAGTGTCGTTAAAAATACGGGGTGTTACATTCTCCCCTACTCAAAGGATTTCATCCCTGAAATCTCTAAGTTGAGAAGAACGCATATCCTACCATCCATCATCCATCTACTCATCTATCTATCATTGGCATCCATTATCCTTAAAGATTTCTAATGCTTATATGAATATATGCAAGGGTGTGTGTATATGTCCCAACACTAATGCGGGAATTAGGCGGTCTTCTGTTGGCCTCCTTAATGAAATGTATATTAGTGCCATGAATACAATATGTATGCAAATAATCCTATTATAATATGTGAGTTCTATATGTGTGCACACTCATTCGTCCAAATGCAACATCCATATGGTAATACATCCATTTCCATCCATAAAAGAAAAGAAAATGCACACACATCCATATGCAGTGTGAGAGTGATTGAGCCAATCTAGTGCCTAATGTGTGTGTATATGCATCCACATTGCAACCACTAGCAAATACTTGCATCCACTTGCATCCATCAAATATAACATGTCTCAAACACATGTTTACATCCATAGGATTCCTATCTAAAGGTCAAGAATACTACGGATAGGATATATTCAACTAATAGAAACAAGCACAGATAAAACTTAGGAAAAGGAGTTAAGGACATACCCTCGAAAAGAAAAGGGTATGAAGCACGAATCTTGGCTTCGGTCTCCCAAGTAGCATCCTCTTGGTTATTTCCCCATTGAACCTTTAGCAACCTGATCTCTTTATTGCGTAGCTTCTTAACTTCTGATCTAAGAATACAGGAAGGAACTCTTCTGACTGTCGCCTCCTGTTCCACTTCTACCTCTTCCAATACACTCGGCTCAACTACTTCTACGGTGTCATGTAGGCACTTCCGCAGATGAGAAACGTGGAAAACATCATGAACGCCAGATAGATTTTCTAGGAGCTTTACTCTATAGGCCATTTTGCTAATCCTCTCGGTTATGGGAAATTTTCCCACAAACCAAGGTGCAAACTTCCCTACCGATCCGAAGCAAACCACATTCCTCAAAGGTGATACTTTGATAAAAACTAAGTCTCCACTTCAAATTAGATGTCAGTCCTTCTCTTGTCTGCAGAGGACTTCTGCCTATCTTGAGCTGTCTTCATCCGCCGTGGAATAAGGTCAATCTTTTCGGATGTTTCACTAACCATATCTGGTCCAAGTAATAATCTTTCTGTAGATTCCCACCAACAAGTTGGTGATCTACAGGGTCGTCCATACAATGATTCGAAGGGTGCCAAGCCGATGCTAGCTTGATAATTGTTGTTATATGCAAACTCTACTAAAGGAAGGTGCTCTTCCCAAGTCCCTCCGAAATCTAGGATGCACAACCTCAAAATATCCTCTAGAATTATTTTCACCCTCCCACTGATTCAAGCATGCTTATTTAATGGTTAAGTTTGTGGGCCTATATTTACTAATATTACCCACCAACCCAATATGTACTTAACCCTCCCACACATTATGTCATATTGGTTAAGTGTTGTTCATTCATGTTAACTTAACCCACCCACTCATCACGTCATGTTGGTTAAGTATTTCTTATTAACCCTTCTCACTTGTCATGTTGGATTGGTTAAGTGTTTCCTATTAACTTAACCCCATTCATTCATCATGTTATCTTGGTTAAGTATTTCCCATTAACTTAACCCCATTCGTTCATCAAGTTACATTGGTTAAGTGTTTCTTATTACTTAACCCCACGCGTTCATCATGTTGTATTGGTTAAGTGTCATCAATCAATGCAAGTTAACTTAACCCACCCACTCATCATGTTACATTAGTTAAGTGTTGCATTCTTGTGTTAACTTAACCCTTCCACGCATCCTGCTACATTGGTTGAGTGTTGCTCTCTTGTTTTAACTTAACCCTACCCATTCATCATGTCATATTGGTTAAGTGTTTCTTATTAACTTAACCCTTCTCATTCATCATGTTGTACTGGTTAACTTAACACAACTCACTTGTCTAATTAACATGTTATAACAGTTAAGTGTTCTAAATTTACTTAACCCCACCTTCTTGTCTAATTGACATGTTGTAACGGTTAAGTGTTCTAAATTTACTTAACCCCACCTTCTTGTCTAATTAACATGTTATAATGGTTAAGTGTTCTAAATTTACTTAACCCCACCTTCTTGTCTAATTAACATGTTATAACGGTTAAGTGTTCTAAATTTTACTTAACCTTACCATCCTTAGCATGTCTGTTTATTGGCATTAATTAATTTATTAATGTCCCAACCTCTCACATTAGAACTATTGTTTGCGGTTGCTGGATGTGCCGGGCGGTTCCAGGCAGACTTCTACTGCAAACTCATTCTAACTTCGGGTTTTGGGCTAAATGCACTAACCTCTCACATTAGATCTGTGTTGTTGCGGTTACTGGATGTGCCGGGCGGTTCCGGACAGTTTTCACTGCAACAAAAACACCATATTACAACTTTAATTTTACAACGGTGATAAAAGCACTGTTGTAATAAATATTTTTTACAACTTTTTTCCAGAAAAGTTGTAATAAACTTATTTTTAACAACTGTGTTATTTTGACAGTTGTAATAAAAGCCTATCGCAACTTTTAACTTTTGACTGTTGTAATATATGACTACACTACAACAAAAATACCATATTAATAGTTAATAAAAATTTGATAATTAATAAAAATATTAATACTCAATAACTATTGTTTAATAATAATAATAAATAGTTTATTTGAAATATGTAATAACTAATATTAATAATTTATTTTCGCTATATAATAATTAATAAATAATAATTATGTATTATTATTAGAAATTAAAAATAAATAAATAAATAAAAATTAGTTTTTTAGTAATGAACAATTAATTTTAGTAATAAATAAATAAGAAGTAAGAATCACTAATTAAGAAGAAATAACTAAATAATTACTTTTAAATATTTTAATAAAAATTTCAAATTTTAATTTTAATAAATATTTTAATAAATATTAAGAATCACTAATTAAAAAGTAATATTAATATTTAAGAATAATTAATAAATAGTAATTATGCTTTGCTGAAAAAAGTAATTACTCCATTTTTTAATAATTAAGTTAAGTGTTTAATAAGTAATAATTAGTAACATATACATAATAAACTTTAGGTTGGAAGTGACGTCCTTTCTAAATTCAGGCTTCTATTAGTGACATATAATACATAATAAGCTTTAGGGGTAAAAACGAAAAATTGATTCGAAACTCACGTTCTTTCAAAATGGAAATTCAAGTGGGAAATGTGAAAATTAGGCGGGCCGCCTCTCAGTTACTGTACGCTAAATTAAAATCATCTGGACAAATCTAAACAAAATAAATATCCCCTTTTTGATTTGACACCCGCCTTTCTTGAAATTTTTCCTTCTCCAAATAAAAGACAATAAAAATATCGACATCTCGCCCAAACCGATTGATCCGAAGCATGATAATTTCACAAGGGGTTACGGTGAAGACGGTATAACAGATGGTGGATCTAGGAAGATAATTACAAAATAAATCAATTTTGGCCCTAAATAACAATTGATTTGAGTTTGAAGAAGAAGACTACATAATGGGATAATGGATCCAGAACTGATGAGACTCGTTCAGGAGCAGATGAGTCGAATTTCTCCTCATGAGCTCGCCAAACTCCAGCAGCAGGTTTATTTTAATTTATGCTAAACATTTTTTCCAGTTAATTCGATTAATTAAATTGCTTTCTAGATCTTAAATCGCTTGCCAGTTCATTGTGATTTTTGATGCTGGTATCAATCAAATTTAAGCACAAACGTTGGATGATTGGGTCTGTTGTATGGCTATATGATTGGTTTTCGCCTGATACCTAATTCGCTTATCTGTTCCCTTGATACCTAATTCGCTTATTTGTTCAGACCCAATAACGCAAACTTGAATCTACCATAAATCGAAAATTTTGATGATTCAGTGGCTTTCAGATCTAGCGCGAAGTCATGTTTTTTGGTTTAGATTTGTTTCCGTTTTTCTTGGTATTCACGAGGTTTACTGTTCATGGTGTGCCTATAATGGTTGCTCACATTGCTCTTTAGTTCGCTCAGTTCTCCAATGTTTTGAATGTGCACTCTTATATTTAATTAAAAAACAATTATGAGTATATTGAATGCTGGTAATTAAATGTTGGATATTAAAATTGTTTGCTTACAATTCTAATAAAATATGTGAAAGAATCGCATAAGTTAGGAAGAGCCTTCTTGGCTAGAATTGAGAAATGTGAATACAAACATGCTGAAAATGACCAAGTGATAGCAAATTGTCATTTCTGGAATGATGGTGTTGTTTATACATTGAACAATCCTTGTGATTATAAAATAAATGAACCATGCCATTAGTTTCTTATGTTGTAACGGTAACTTACATACCTGGAACTGGCACATATCTTTGATATTTTGATTCGGTTTACACATATATGTAGTCAGACTAGCCATGATTTTGATGTGAAACTATTTTTAACCCTACTTCAAGCTTGATAATTATCATCTTGATCATCTGCAAGTGACCAAGTGGTTGTATTTTGTTTCATCTTGATAAAATACTCACTGTTGGACATCTTACTGTAAATTTCAAAAGCCTTATTTGGAAAGTGGTAATTGAGAAATGATTCGACCAAATCTTGATCTTGGATAAATCAAGTCTTAAACATTCAGTGAAATTTCTTCATGCTATAAAGTAAAATGAAAAGGGCAGCAGTATTTGATAAATCTTTTTCTTGCAATTTCTCTCTTCTACTCTTACAGTTCTTCTCATAGTATAAGTTTTGCAGCAGGTTAACAAGCATAGGCCCTATCATACCCATTTTCTATCTATCAGGTGTCAGCATGCACATATATTACATCAAACAATTTGATTTTGCAATGCACATAGGTTGTTCTTGCACATATCGTGTCTTTTCTGTGCTATATTCTATACTACCAAACTCCTTCAAGGTCTTCAATTTTTACCTGATATCATGATACTTTTGAACTCCATTGCCAATGAATGTAATACTATCTAAACGGATGCAAGTTTCACGCAAACTAACATGCAACATATACATTACACAATATTTTAGCTGCATGATAAATACATGCTGACATATGTTATCAATTTCAAAGCATTATACCTTCAAAGTCCTTACCATTTTCAGTAAAGAAATGTTTAAAAAGGTCTAAGAATTGCAGGGAAAATCTGCTGTGGTACCTCCAACATATCAGAATAATAGTTTCCATATTGGTGGTGTATGGGTGCCGAAGGAGAGTTTCACTGTATGTCCCTAACCCTATCATAGCTCTTCTTCTTAAGATATTTTGATAGCTCAATCTTTGTATTTATAACAATTAAATTAATGTGGATATGCTATTTGGATATGCACAGGTATTATGGTCAAGCAGTAAAAGAATGTCCCTGGCCTGGTATATATTCTTAATGCCCTTTACTTATTTCCCTTTCCTGCACCATGTTCTATGATTTCTGCTGCTTCCTATATACCTGAATGTCCTCATTATTTCGCCATCCCCATATCTTCTGCATATGTTTTTTTTTCTTTTTTTATTTTTGCACCCCAATTATTATATTGTGATGTTCTATATATATAACTTTATTGAATAATTATACATATCTTGGTAGCATTTTTATACAGACTAAAGTGTTCACATATTCATGTCAAATGTGTAAACGATACCAAGTCTCCACATACAGGAATAAATTTCTTCATATTCTCGTCTTTAATCCAACAAGGACTTCCAGTCACCATACTTTAAATTCACTACAATATAAGGGAATATAGTTTATAATTTAAAGCGTTGAACTGTTCCCTTTTGGTTGTTGTATACTATTATTTATTCTCATCTTTAGTGATTTAGGAGAACACATGCTAAGCACACGGTCATTTTACTAAATAGTTGTATATAAAAGTTGAACATCATTATTACATGCTATATTCATTACGTACATTTAACTTGTTTCATATTTGAAACTCCAATTACACACACAATAATAACTTGATGTTTTTTCATGATTTGTTCTCAGGTTATCTGAAGCACCTTCTTCTATTGGGAATTATTCATCTTTGGTTGAGGTACTTGTCACAATTTGTATTGTTTGTTAATACTTGATTACTATTGTATCTTCATTATGTTTTGATTAAAAGGTACAGAAGTTCGGATTATAGGGTAAAGAAGGTAGGAGAGAGTATCTTCATTATGTTTTCATGCCTAATGTTGCTAATCACAAAAACAATCATTATACTTAATCTGAGAACCATTGCATTTAGCTTTGTAGGTTCATAAGTGTATTATTGAATCATTAATTGTAGATGATGAGGATACAAGCTTTAATCTTTTATGTGATAAGGTTAGCTTCCATATTAGCTTTTAGTTATTATTGTAATTAGATTTTATAGCCATGAATTTACTCAAAAATAGCCTTTTCGATACCACAACAAAAATACTCTATTACAATGCCATTTTTACAACGGGCATTGGCTGCCCGTTGTAATATAATGCTATTACAACGGTCATTTATGGACAGTTGTAATACATGTCCTATACAACACCCTTTTCACAACAGGCAAAGGCTACCCGTTGTAATAGAATGCTATTACAATGGTCATCTCAATCCCGTTGTAACATATGTCAATTTTACAACGGTTAGTAAATGCCCGTTGTATAAGATGCCAATTTTACAACGGTCATTAAATGCTCGTTGTAAAAGATGACAATTTTACAATGAGTAATGCACGTTGTAATCTATGCCAATTTTACAACGGTCATAAATTGAGGACATATTTTGTAATGATCATAAAATATCCATTGTAATAAATGTCTATTACCACTTTTCGACAATCAATAGTTAATAATTACATTACTTTCTTAAAATTAACATTGATTATTTTCTATTATTTAATAATTAATCATTAATAATATTATATTAATCATATATTATTTTACTACTAACTATAATATTATATTACTAAATACTATTAATTAATAATATTATATATTTACTAATATTTAATAATTAATGATTTATAGTATAATATTAATAATTTATAACTTATAATAATTAATGATTATTAATAAATAATCAATAATTACCAATTATTATATATAATCGGTATTCCAATGGGTTTAACTTTCCAGTTATTAGTAAATAATATCGACCAATTAATATCAAATATATAATAATTTATAATTAACAATAAATATTAAACATTTATGATTAATAATATTACTATTGAAATTAAAAAACTAATGCCAAAAATTAAAAACTTATAATATATACATATTAAGTATTAACAGTGAACCGATTATCATTGTCTTTGATTGTTCTAGACATTATAGGAGGTTCGATTTGTATTTTGATAGACTTTGTTTTAATTTCATGTTATTAGTATGTAATAATATGCAAAAAAATTCAATATAAATATAAAAAGAATTTTTTAACAAACTAACATACTATAGGAAAGAAATCAAAATTGAAAATGGGGATTGTTAAAGGGACACCACTTTTGGTTAAGGGGGGGGGGACATTTTTAAGGGGACTCCACCTTAAAAAAAAATTGTTAAGGGAGGGTTTGGTTTTATTTTATTTTAAAATAAGCATGGACTAGACTGCCCCTCGTAACATTAATTAATTAGACATGCAATGATTAACTATATTTTAATGGGGATTGTTAAAGAGACTCCATATTTGATTAAGGGGGGGATAATTTTAAGGGGACTCCAACTTATTTTTTCTTTGTTAAGGGTGGGTCTGGTTTATTTTAAAAGAAAAAGAAAATGAGACCTAATTATCCCTAACTCATTAGTTATATTAAACCCCAACTTACTAAATTCAACACAAGTAACGAACGAGTGAATTACTAAACATCTCAATTACACAAATTCGATATAGCATATTAGATCAAAATTTTCGTTTTTCCATTTATTTCAAATTAACCATTCCAATTCCAATATGAAATTCCAATTAATTACCTGATGTCTTTTGATCACCCATGAAACTTTCTTATGTCTCTATTACATTAACTACGCCATTTTTTATTTGGAAAATTCTATTCATACACCGAAAATTACTTTATATACACCACTATTTTTCTAAAAATATATATTACTAAATTACCCTTCTTCTTTATTTCATTTTTACCTTTTTAATTATAACTCATCAAACTAAAACATTGTAACTAACAATATATTTAATTAAATCTATGTAAAACAATTTGAAGAACATAACGTATTTTTAAACATGAAACATAAATTTTGAATTATGTGAATTTTTACAAGTAACTGTTTAAATGTAGAGTCACTTGATTCAAAAACAGGGCCACTTTTGCTAAAATTAAGAATCTTTTGTAGCGTAATAAATTAGTTATCGTACACTCAAAAAATTAAAATACATTTTACTGAATTTAAACTTTATTTAATGCTACAGATTTCCTATTTTGTATAATAACTTTAAAGATTTAGAGAGGGAAGATGAAGAAAAAAATAAGGCTAGTATTATAAAAAAGACGGTGTATATAAAGTAATTTTTGGTGTATGCTAGTTTATTTTATTTTATGGTGTATGTTTAGATATTGTTGGTGCATGAATAGAATTGACCTTTTTATTTTTATGTGCAACATTAAATTGTAAGCATTAATTAAGGTATAGGTTTTATGGTTTATATTAATGAGGATTATAGGGGGTTAATATCGAAATTTTAATTTATATTTTTAAGGGGAGGCTAATTTATTTTGTCCTCCCCATAACAATTATACAATAAATTAAATTTGGTCCTCCCCTTAACCAAATGTGGAGTCCCTTTAACAATCCCCATTTTAATTAGTTAATTACTTCTTATAATTCCAGGCTTAGTTTAGGATATGTTTGGTATTGACTTTATTTGAATACTTGCGTAAAATCATCTACGCTATTTATATCATTACCAAATATAAGGTGCATGCAACTGTAATTATCATTATTATTATTGTTATTATTTTTTTGCAAGGCATGTAATTATCGTTTTTTTATTTTCTCTATTATTTATTTATTTATATATATGAGTGATAAAAGCATGATTTAAACTGGATTACTGAGAGGCTAATTCTACTTATACACCAAAAATTGCTAAATATATACCAAAAATTATAATAAACTACTATACACCGTATATTACTTTACGTACACGTTTCTTTTACTAAATTATTCATGTTCTCATCTTCTTTTTCTTTCCTCGTTCGAACTTAAAACAAAATTACCCAAAATTAGAAATTATTTGCATCAAATTGAGTAAAATTTAACAAAATGAAATTTATTTCTTGTACTAATATTGTAACTTTAAAAATTTTGAAAAAAAAATTCAGTTTCAACAAAATTACTATGATTCTGCAAAATAAATCAACACTTCTAAATTAGACATTATTTCTGAATGTTTTTTTAATAGAAATTTTAGACTTAGTGAATAAATAATTCATTAACATATCTAGTTTGTATCATGTTTCAATATTGTAAAGAACAATTTAACTATTTATATCCAGAAGTTTTAAAAATCAATTATGAGAAAAGGGTAATTTAGTAATAAAATTTTATAGAAAAATAATGGTGTATGTTGAGGGATTTTCGGTGTATAAATAGAATTTGCCTTATTGAGATTATATGAAGTATGTTTGAATCGGGGAGAGTTGAAGGAGGTGGATTTTCGTTTGATTGTTATTTCTTTTTATTTTCCTTTTAAGTTGAATTATATAAGGTCAGTGTATATTGTTTCTAAATTTATTTTGCAATTTACAGAGTTAATTATTCATGTACCTTATTAGACCAAGAAATGTTAATAAGTGATGGTCTGACTCATGCTTAAGTGTTTGAATTCATGCAAGTGTGGTCTGACTTATGCTTAAGTGTTTAAATTTATATAGTTATTTGCAGGTGTGCATTAGTTTTTCTCTGTTATAGGGATAGTATTGGAATTTTCAATTATATGGTTAAGGGGGGGCTAACTTATTTTGTCCCCCCCCCCTTAACAATACATCAAAAATTGAAAAATTGTCCCTCCCTTAACAAAAAATGGAGTTCCTTTAACAATCCCCTTGAAAATTTTATTTTAAGTTAAACACGTGTTTACGTACTAATTTTAGCAATTTTGTTTTATGTTACTTTAGTAATTTTGTTTAATAGGATAATATATTTATTAAAGGTTTACTTAACAATTTTTTTATATTCACAAGTATTAACTTAACATGTTATTAGTTCCTTTTCAATATATGTTTTGTTTAAAGTTGGGTTACAAACCGAGATACCTTCATAAAAATAGGGTTATGTTCATAAGTATTTTTCAATATGCCGCTAGTTCATGATTTATACTCCATCAAAAATTTCGTTGTCCTGGTTCCGCCTCTATTCTTCTTTTGCCTCTTCGCATTTGTAAACGAAAAAAATTACAATCGTTCTCCCCCAAATGAAATCTAGGGCAAACGAATCTCCAGTTCGTCGTCGACTTCTCTCCAGAATCCCAGATCGTTTCCTAATTATCCTCCAATTTGCAAGGAACGATAACCCTAGCTCTGCTTGCTAATCTAATTCGATCGGAAAAAGAGGCGTTTCCTCAGATCCAAGATAAAGTCCCTTCTTTCATTTTTTGGAAACCGCCAAATTTGCTTCTTTGAATCTGCAAAGGGCGATTACTCGGTCTTCATTCTCTAGCGTAATTTACGTAAGTGCTGTTGCAATTTGTTATTATTATTGTTTTTGTTTGCAACTGTTATCAAGTTTTGAATTTTGATGTTTGTTTGCAAATGTTTTCAAGTTTTAAATTTTGATGTTTATTTGTTTTGATTTTCAAGGATTACTCTTAAGGCCAGAAATTAAGGACTTATTTTACTGTGGGGATACTCGTGGAGTTTCATATGAAAACAAGTCGAAAGTTGATTATCATAAGCATCATAGAAAAGTTAAAACTCTGTTCAAAATCATTGCTAATGTGATTCACAATATTTTTTTAAATGGTGTTATTATAGTTGAAGTTTCAAGTGTTGTAGCTTTGATTATTTTGAACCTTAAGATAAACGGAAATCTGCAATATAAAATATTATTTGTATTATATACAGTGTAATATATTTTTTCCGTTATGATTGTATGTTTAAATTCGTATTGTAGCCAGTCATGTAATTTGAATGTTCCTTCAAAGTGTTTTTAACATGTTTGTCCTGACGCCATGCTTTCTTTCACTTTGCTGGAAAAATTAACCTTATTCATGACATGCCCAGATAGGTTTCTTAACTTGCATGATTCAATTTTTTATACATATATTGAAACTCTAATGGATTTCATTTTGAATTTAGTAGCTAATCATGCATACAACGCAAATCAAAAGCCACCTTACCTTGGATCTTTTCTCAAGGCATATTATTTATCCACTTCTTTATCAATGTTTTATTTTCCTAAGGAAAGGATGTTTAATGTATTTCTGTAGTTACAATCTACATGCTTGCTTGTTCAGAAAGGGATAATGCAATTCAATTAATTTTAGTTTCGAAAAGAAGGGTTGCTTCTCTGGATTGTTAACTTATATTAACAAATAGACTAATTTTGATCTACGTGATCTTGAGAAAATTGAAAGTGCCTATATGATTCCATATATATGTTTTCAATTGTGATATTGTGCTTAAGGTTATATTAAAATCATTGTAATGTTTCACATTTTATTAACTTAGCACCTTAGATATTGTAAAATCTGCTATTTTTATAAAAAAAAAAATATTTCATTGCAGATATTGTGTACTGTGATTCTGTGTTATATTCCATTTTTAAACCCTGTAAGCCAATAACAATCCGACAATTTGAACGGTTCAAGTCGGTTCATGTACCATTTTGGGGCGGTCAAATGTTGGGCTGTTACATTGGCCAATGGCGGCTCTGGGTGATCGAGACTGAATAAACTTTTGTTGTTATTATGAACCATGTTGATTCCCATTATTGCTACATGTTTTTATGTTACACCGACTTCATCTCAATAATAGATACTTCATTTTTTTATTTTCTAGTTATGAAAAGATTGTTGTGACACGTTAAAAGGAAGGAGCAAATTAGCTACACGATGAATGTCTCTGATGTTGAGAATATGAAGGAAAGGTTTGCAAAGTTGCTGCTTGGTGAAGATGTGAGTGAGGTACAAAAGGGATAAGTACAGCTATGACTTTGTCTGCATCTATCTGGAATCTTTCAGGTATATGTTGTATGACTATTTTGGTTTTTCATTTCAAACAGTAATAGATGAAAAGCTAGCACATAGATGAAGTGGACACTAATCATAGATCGAATGCTTCTTGATTCTATCATTATGGAACATTAATCATATATGTTTGGACCATTCATTGTACCATGGAAATACAATCTTAATTCAGTAGATTCTGGATTCTTCAATTAATAGAAGAATAATAGTCATTTGCAAAGTTGAACTAGTCAGTTGGAATTGACTAATTTAGAAAATAATGTTTGTCATATATGTTCAACAATCAAAATAGAAATGTATAAAAAAAAGAATCTTTATGAAGTAAACATAAAATTTAACAACAGTAAGTTTGTTGGAAATGAAAAGGAGTAGTTTCAAGTCTCCCTTTTTTCTTTTAAACTTAAAAAACCAACTTCCCCACCTAAATCTGTACTGTACACTTGAATCCAATCTTTCATGTGCATGGAAACCAAATTGCTCTGCTTATGTACCATTACAAATATTAAGGCCAATAAAAGAATAAGAGTGGAAAATCATAATTTACAAGATGTTAATTGTCCTCGACATTAACAACTTTATTGCTTTTATCTTAAAATCGTGTTATGCACATCTTCTCCTACTTAAATATGGAATTCAAGAAAACAATGTAAATATGACTCGGAACAAAATATATTGTCAAACATCTGAACATTCTTATTGGGTTAGGTGCTTTATATCAAAACATATCCATATGTATAAATTTAACATATATTACTAAAATAATTACAAGTTTTTTTTCTTCAGTAAGTAAGTATCAAAATCTATGATCCATCTATATGCTTCAGCTCTAGTGTATGCTACAGTACCAGTTTTGGTCATTGCTCCGCTCTTTTGTTTATCTTTTAACCCGTCTACTAACGTATATACATACTTTCCTTTGGTAATTAAAAAGAAGTAGAATTTTTTATCTTTAAAGTTGTATAAGAGGTCACACCTGACTGCATTAGTGAGCTGGTTACATGCATCCGTACACTCATAAAATAACTGAATATGTACATCTTTCTCTTTATATTTTCAAGTACCATGCAGCTGGCATCTACAAACAAGGTATCATTATTCATGTAAGCGACATCAAAAATGTTTTAAATTGAACACATACACTGCCTCATGTTTTTTGTAAAAGGAAGCTGCTTCATTGTTTTAAATTGTATTATTTTTTGTAAAAGGTAGCGGTGACTGTGATATATATGTTAAGATCTTATAACAAATTTAACCCTAATAACTAAAATAAAATATAGACTGTTCTTGAGTTGTTACTTGTTATCAGTACAAGTGGGAAGATGACATGTTGCCTACTATTAATAAACATTAGGTTGGATTGAGCCTTCTATTAGCAAAACCGTTGATTCAAATATTTCAATTCAGATATAGCGAATTTAATTAACTGGTGAATTAGTGATTACTATATTGGTTTTCACAAATTAATTAAGATTTTTTGATAACATATCAAATTTAATGAACTAGTTAATGAACACAAAGTGGCTTTGTAAATTACAGTGTTAGTATTTATAGTCATTCATTAATTTGTTATACAGTTTTGGCTAAACATTGTTATAAAAATAAATAATCCAAGATCCTTAGGGATTATGTTGTGTTTAGTGGTCTATGAGACTGAGTTGGTTATACCTGCATTTTATATAACTGTAAGGTAATACTTTGAGGGCTACTTAAGCCACCTTTCAATGAAGAAACTTAAATTTGTAATTATTAATATGAGTGTGTAATGAATTTGCAGGTGAAGATTTGAAACCTTTTCCCTTTTGTAATAACCCGCAAAATCTGGGCCAGTTTAAAATTTTTATTTTGGCAATTTTAGCGAATTTTGAATATTTAAAATAGATTATTTTAAATAAAATCGACGAGAAATTTATTTAGAATATAATTAGAACGTATATATTATATACGTCGTCGTTAGAATATAAATATTTATATATAATTATAAATAGAATTGAAAATGGCGCGGTAGTTCGATAATTCGATTTCAAACTTCAATTGAATGTACCGGGTGCAAAACAATCCGGATTTTAGTGAAACCAAAAACATTAGGATCTAATCGATAATATCTTTCCAACGAATCCGACAAATCAAAATTTCATAGCGGGAATCAAAAGATATGTCCAGTTGAAAATTCTGAGTAGTCGCTATGGAATTCAGGCCCTTAAAAATGGACATTTTGCAAATGACCTCGGATTTCGACGAAACCAGTTTTGTTGGGTCCGCAGTGTCAAATTATTGTTAGATTCCAAATTTCATAATTTTTCGAATCAATATGTGAGCGTGGCAAAGGAAAACGCGTTTGACCAGTTTCAGTTGATTTTAATCGACTGGAAATTGGCCATTTTTCAAACGGTCTCAGAATTCGACGAAACTAGTTTTGTTAGGACCGTGTCGTCAATACGTAGCTAGAAAATATTTTTCTGGAATTTTTCTAGTTAGTATGTGACCCCGGTAATTTGAAATGTACGTTTAAAATTCAATATAAGGATTTAAATGTAAATTCAACGGAAACTGATTCAAACAGTCGAATCAACCTACGATACATATCCCATTGTGTTCGGAATGGGGGTAAAACGCTATGGACGACAGGCGGTGGGCCTCGTTTCGAGTTCGTTTGAAAAAGTCAACTTTTTAAATTAAATAAAAATAATAAAAATAATAAAAAAATAAATAAAACTCTTTCCCCCCTTTTATCTCGTTCTGGCCCTCCCTTCTACCATTCGTTCGATTCAAGAGAAAAAAAAAAAGAAAAAAAAAAGCGAGAGCGACGGGGGGAGGGAAGCCGCCGCCGCCCCTCCCAGATGAACCCCGCGACCCCCTCCCTCAGCTCGCCGCCCTCCCCTTCTCCTCCTCCGCCACCTCGAAGCGCACCCCCCCCGATAGGTCGCGTCGCCCTCAGGCACCCCCCCCCTCTTTTATTCCCTCCACCGCCGCGCGTCCCTCAGCTCCACCACCCTCCTCCATCCTCTCCCTCCTCCCTCTGATAAATACTGTAAGTATTTATATATATATTTATTTATTTTATATGAAAATACGTCGATTTTTGCTGAGATAAAGATATGATCTTTGCTGTTAGTTAGAGGTTAGATTTTTAATCAGTTAAAGGAGAGATTTTTAATTAGTAGATAAGATATTTAATATAAAAATATGATTTTTATATTTTTAAAGGATTAAAGATATGATTTTTATATTTTTAAAGTATTAAAATTATGATTTTTATATTTTTAAAGTATTAAAAATATAATCTTTACCATATAGAAGATGTAAAAATATGATTTTTGGTTAGGTAGAGAGTCAAAAATATAATTTTTACATGATAGGAATATTAAAAATATCATCTTTATATGTGTAGAAAAATAAAGATGAGATTTTTATAAAGATGAAATCTTTAAATTTGAAAAGGCGAAGTCTATATTTTTATAAAGATGAAATCTTTAAATTTGAAAAGGCGAAGTCTATATTTTTATAAAGATGAAATCTTTAAATTTGAAAAGGCGAAGTCTATATTTTTATAAAGGTGAAATCTTTATTTTAGAAAAGGCGAAATCTTTATATGGAAAATAACGTGATAAAAATATAATTTTTATCTATATAACATAGTAGTAAAAACTTGATTTTTATATAAAGTATAACGAAGTGAAAATTCTATTTTTACAAATATGAAATAGCGATGAAAATTCTATTTTCACAATATGAAGTTAGCGATAAAAATATGATTTTTATATAATAGAGAATATAAAAATATGATTTTTATATATGTAGAGAATACGGGCGACGAAGATGACAAAAAGGGCGAGAACGACGAAGATCTATATCAATGAAGAGTCGTGGTATTGGATAGCTATCGGTGAGAACTTCTCACTCAAAATCTCTTTTTCTAGTTATATATATATATACTAGGATGCAGACGGTGCTTAGTAGCACCCGACACAATCGTCCACAGACCATGGACTTGTTTGTTTGGTTGCATAAATTAGTTAAATGATTAGATTTGAATTTGAATTGTTTGGTGAAATTGAATTGATTTGATTGATGTGTGAATGGCGTGGGCCTTCACTAGACCGGGGATAAGGCTAGGCCTCGTCCCGTTTCTAGTATCGTGCCGTTATGCCGCCGAAATTTTCTAAAATATATTGGAAAAATGAAAATATCATTTTATTTAAAAAAATGAACTGAATAGAAATTCATAAGTTAAAATAAAATGTTTTGTCGTTAAAAATATAATTTTTAACGTGAATGTGAATAAATAAATATTCATTTACAAACCGAACGGTTTGTTTATGTACACTGATTTGACTGACATTGATTGGGTCGATAAATTTTACACATCGCCCAACTGCACAAATAAAGTATGTGTTTGATTGTTTGAAACCCCACACGGGTATTGGGATGAAAATTGAACTTCACTCATCCTGATTGATTAAATATGTCGATCGATTGATTGACAGGCTGTTATAAGCGTTAGATATCTAAATTTGATGCTTATACAGTGTAGTGCACTTTGGTTGATGGTTGATTATTTTTCAATGCTATTATATACATGTGATGTATGAAAATCCATATAATTAATATTATATGGTAATTGATTGGGCCTCATTCCAATTCAGAAAATAAAGAATATTATAAAATAAAGGTTCATGTGTTGACTATACTCATCCGTTGAGATTAGTCATGTGTTGAACGAAATATTCTTATAATAAAATTTATATCTTTATCAATATAAAATAAAGGTTCATGTGTTGACTATACTCATCCGTTGAGATTAGTCATGTATTGAACGAAATATTCTTATAATAAAATTTATATCTTTATCAATATAAAATAAAGGTTCATGTGTTGACTATACTCATCCGTTGAGATTAGTCATGTGTTGAACGAAATATTCTTATAATAAAATTTATATCTTTATCAATATAAAATAAAGGTTCATGTGTTGACTATACTCATCCGTTGAGATTAGTCATGTGTTGAACGAAATATTCTTATAATAAAATTTATATCTTTATCAATATAAAATAAAGGTTCATGTGTTGACTATACTCATCCGTTGATATTAGTCATGTGTTGAACGAAATATTCTTATAATAAAATTTATATCTTTATCAATATAAAATAAAGGTTCATGTGTTGACTGTACTCATCCGTTGAGATTAGTCATGTGTTGAACGAAATAATTTAACAAAAATAGTCACACGTGGACGGTACTCATTCATTGAGATTAGTCGTGTGTTGACAAATAGAAATATTTAAAAAGGAAATATTTGAAAAAGAAATATTTGAAATAGAATATTTGAAATTAGGAATATATGAAGCCGTGTTGATTAGATTGACGCCATTTTGACGCGAACGATATTTACATCGATTTTATTCGAAATGAATTGAATATATAACGATTTCGAAATGAATTGAATATATAACGATTTCGAAATGAATTGAATATATAACGATTTCGATTTGAATTGAATATAAAACGATTTCGAATTGAATGAAATAGAAAACCAATTTGATTTCAATTGAATATATCATAAATTGGATTCAAATAGAAAACGAAACGAAATTTGATTTGAATAGAAAATGAATTTAAATCGAATATAAAACCAATTTGAATTAAATTGAATTGAAACGAATTCAAATTGAATTGAAAGCGAATTGAAATGAATTGAAATTTGAATTGAATAGAAATGAATTTTAAACGAATTTATAAAGAAGAATTCAATTTTGATTTGAATTGAAATGGAAGTTGAAATGATTTTTGAAACGAATTCAAAACTATTTATAAAATTCGTTTTAAATAGTAATCGACGAAATATATATTATATATATAATATAATGGCCTGAATAGAACGCGCCGCGCCGCGGCAGTTCGTAAATTTCGACCATTTATTTCAAACGGGCATTACGGGAGATCCGACCGTCGGATTCTCCTAAAACCGGAACCGTTGGGTTCGTATTGAAAATTGCTTTCTAACGAATATTAGAAATTCAAAATCTAACGGTTGGATTTGGAGATACGTCCAAATCAAATTCGAAAATGGTCGCTGTAAGTGCAGTTCGATGGCCATTGTTGGAAATCGACTGTACGGGCCTTGATAAAATTATTAAAAATAGTAATAATTAGTGTAAAATCATAATAAATGATTTGGGAAAATTTGGGATGAAAAACTCCATGTTTGAAAAGATAAAAATGGGTTTTTATCGAAATGAACTAGTTTTGAACTAAATTTAAAACCCAATTATTTTTAAATAAATGAATTAGATTTAAAAAGGGGTTTTAAATAATCGAATTTCTAATATGTCTGATTAAATTTGAGATGGGTTTATCGTGAACTATGTTTTAAATAACATTAGTTCTTTAACCCGATAACAAATAGAATGTGATTTGGGTTTGTCGTGAACTGTGTTTTAAATAACACCTAGTTCTTTAACCCAGTAAAAGGAGTTTTAATGAATCTGCAATTAGATTGAAATTCGAATTTATAATCTAAATTTTCAAATTTAGAATTGAGCGAGAATGGAGCATCGCCAGTTTTGCTCCAAAGCGATAGTTAAATCTTTAATTAGATTTGAACGTGAAATGGTAATTAATTTTACCGATAACACCACGGTGTTAGATATGGAGTATTACCAGTTTTGCTTCATGGGATGAATAGGTTGGGATTGGGAAATAAAATAAATAATTACTTCGTTACTGTTCGCTAATCTCGACTAGTTGGAAAAACCATAATTTGGTTTTAAATGACATCCAAAGGAAGATTACAGGATAAATTCTAAAGAATTTATCTTGGATAAAATTAATGGGAACTTTTCCCTAAGAATGTGGAATTTAGAAACTAGCTGTAGGTTGGCTAAGAAGAATGGTTTCCTGGATATTGATCTGATGTTGGTTTCGGCCTTCGGGGTTAATGTTTGGGAAATTGTTCTCTTGCTAATTTGCGGTTAGTGACTAATGAATTGGAATGAGGCGTATGTTGTGTTTGCATAACATTTGTTTTTAATATACGCGGGTTGTTCGGAAAGTCCGGGTTTATACCCATTCTGAATAACCGATTCGACGATAAGTCGAAGATGAAGACGGTGGTTGAAGACCGGAAGTCTTCACATCGTTTGGATAATTACTGATGATCCTGATTGGGCTGTACACCCAAGAGGATGGAAATAGTTGGTGGTCGTCCAGACGTACTTGGAGATGGATGGATATGCGAGGAAAGTGCCTCCGGTTTCGTTCAGACCCAGAACGGACTTGTAAATGGATTGTGTGTCTGACATTGGATTTTATTCTGTGTTGATTTGATTTCTATTAAATATACATCTGTTTGGCGGCGGAGAATTTATTCTCTTGCTTAACGCCCTTCTCTGAGACGTACGAGCTTAGAGGTTATATATCGATAGATATCAATCGCATGGCATGAATTGCCTGTGTGGCACACTAAGATGCAAGGATCAAGGCTTCTGTTGAAAAGCAAAGTCTTGTGGTTGATGATCAAAGCACGCCTACGTGGCAGCTTTGTGTATAGCGTGGATTCGCGAGCCTCACACCTCGGTATGAGTCAAAAACGGGATAAGGACCCAAGGAGTGCACGACGTTTCTTTCTAGCTATGGTGGTGTCAGTGACTTACCAGCCCTGACATTTATATACTTTTCACCTTTGTGGTTGTTGGATGCGAGGCGCCTCGATTATAGGTCCGTAAGGACCGGGAAACGTGTGTTCAGGCATAATTAATCCTCTAACGTAAGTGAGGACCGGCCTTGGAGGATCCGGGGTTGCCCAGTGTGCGTAACCCTGAGGCATTTGCTAGAGTGTCTCGAACGCGGAGAGGAGCTTGCCCCTTGCCTCGACTCATGACGGAAATCCAATTTCCAATACGTGTATTGCGGTTTTAATTGTAGAACTAGTATGGCGACATGATATATGGTACCCATGCCGTCTATGATTTATATTTATGATTGAAACTGTTTTGACACTATACACTTATTATAGTATCAAAGGATTTGTTTTTAAACGTACCAAGCATGTTTGGCTATTATAAGGGAAAACCCTATCCTCCGGCTTGCGTTGCATTGTGTGATGGGACCTGGGTCTTATGATAGCTTCATTTTTCGAAAAAGCATTGCGTTGTTTATTGATATGCACTGGTATTCTTGGGAGGAAACCCGTTCCGTGTTATACGGCGTGGTCCCTTGAATTACTCTCTTTTAAAGTAAAGCTTTAAATAACTGTTTTAGTTCTCACACCAGTCACATGACTGACCTGGAGTTTATTGTTTTAACCTAAACTCTGGGTGCCCCTATTTTCCGCACGGGCAGCTAGTAGTTTTGGTTTTGCAGATTTATATTCACAGGATCCTGGTTTACAGCTGGAATGATATCCGGAAAGCTCTGTATCCGTATATCACCTTCAGTTGTGCTTTGTATTATTTTCCGCTGCTATGTAATTTATTGTAATCTCTGATATTTATCGAATGTAATTTATTCATTTATACTCTGTATATTCTTGTATTCTGATGGAATTGTTGTAATAGCAATGAAATGTTCTTCTGTTTGTGTTCTGATTTGTCTTGTTCTCAACGACAGGGGTTTCGAACGGTCTAGATTGGTTTAACGACTGATTCGGATCGAGCGAAATTCCAGGCCGTCACATTTGGTATCAGAGCTTTGGTTTACAGAGCTCGAGAACAAGACACATTAGAACCATACGAAAGAATTCATCAGATATTGGATTAGTAATATCCAATTAGAATGACTCGTTAGAGATAGGATCAGTAGTATCCTAGAACGAGTGTGAAGAGTATATTTTTCAAATGAAACAATTTTGTTTTGAAAATTTAAACCATTTTATACGTATTTGAATATTTATTTATTTTGAATATGGACAATCGAGTATATAAAGATTTTGCATATACGCGTCATGAACGTATATTCGAAGTTTTAATATACTGGATAGATATAGAATCATACTCTAGTGGCCCGAAGATGATTCTGATGATTGACTAGTTGTCATTAGTATTCATGTTCGAGTAACGAAGGTGTGATTATCTATATATTTCCATTAGACTGGTGTGAGAACCAAAACTAATATAGTTAGAACACATTGTTGTGAATTGGCATCAAAAACATGATTTTCTGTATATATATCAAAATTTATGGATTTGAAACTCTAATACACTAATTGATTGATGTTTGTGTTGTTTGTTTATTTGTTTGCTAATTTTTAACCATTTAGCCTAATTGAATCAAATATTGAACTATATTGAAAATTGGTCGCATTTGCTTGCATATACATATACTTATATTGAACAGGTCATAGCAAGGAGGCTAGAGCCAGAGAATAAAATTTGTTTGCCCGACAAATAGGTACATGTTTACTACATAATTTACTGTTTTGTTTGGGAGATGATGATTTTGTGAGCCTATTGGCTAGCCGCTTGGCTTTTTCTTTTTCTTTTTGAGATCTGAAGGACCGGGGAAGCTATTTGAAATTCCCCGATGCTCCCGGTGCAGGGGAGGTTATGGCGAAATTTTTCGAAAATTTAGGGTGTTAGCCAAATTTTTGAAAATTTGAAAATTCTCAGAAACTGAAAAGTTGGAGAATGGAAACCAGATCGAACAGAGTGTTGAATAATCAAACCACTTTCGACTTTGTTCCTTTTCGGGGACGAAAAGTTTTAAGTGGGGGAGATTGTAATAACCCGCAAAATCTGGGCCAGTTTAAAATTTTTATTTTGGCAATTTTAGCGAATTTTGAATATTTAAAATAGATTATTTTAAATAAAATCGACGAGAAATTTATTTAGAATATAATTAGAACGTATATATTATATACGTCGTCGTTAGAATATAAATATTTATATATAATTATAAATAGAATTGAAAATGGCGCGGTAGTTCGATAATTCGATTTCAAACTTCAATTGAATGTACCGGGTGCAAAACAATCCGGATTTTAGTGAAACCAAAAACATTAGGATCTAATCGATAATATCTTTCCAACGAATCCGACAAATCAAAATTTCATAGAGGGAATCAAAAGATATGTCCAGTTGAAAATTCTGAATAGTCGCTATGGAATTCAGGCCCTTAAAAATGGACATTTTGCAAATGACCTCGGATTTCGACGAAACCAGTTTTGTTGGGTCCGCAGTGTCAAATTATTGTTAGATTCCAAATTTCATAATTTTTCGAATCAATATGTGAGCGTGGCAAAGGAAAACGCGTTTGACCAGTTTCAGTTGATTTTAATCGACTAGAAATTGGCCATTTTTCAAACAGTCTCAGAATTCGACGAAACTAGTTTTGTTAGGACCGTATCGTCAATACGAAGCTAGAAAATATTTTTCTGGAATTTTTCTAGTTAGTATGTGACCCCGGTAATTTGAAATGTACGTTTAAAATTCAATATAAGGATTTAAATGTAAATTCAACGGAAACTGATTCAAACAGTCGAATCAACCTACGATACATATCCCATTGTGTTCGGAATGGGGGTAAAACGCTATGGACGACAGGCGGTGGGCCTCGTTTCGAGTTCGTTTGAAAAAGTCAACTTTTTAAATTAAATAAAAATAATAAAAAAAATAAAAAAAAAAATAAAACTCTTTCCCCCCTTTTATCTCGTTCTGGCCCCCCCTTCTACCATTCGTTCGATTCAAGAGAAAAAAAAAAGAAAAAAAAAAGCGAGAGCGACGGGGGGAGGGAAGCCGCCGCCGACCCTCCCCGATGAACCCCGCGACCCCCTCCCTCAGCTCGCCGCCCTCCCCTTCTCCTCCTCCGCCACCTCGAAGCGCACCCCCCCCCCCCCCCCGATAGGCCGCGTCGCCCTCAGGCACCCCCCTCTTTTATTCCCTCCACCGCCGCGCGTCCCTCAGCTCCACCACCCTCCTCCATCCTCTCCCTCCTCCCTCTGATAAATACTGTAAGTATTTATATATATATTTATTTATTTTATATGAAAATACATCGATTTTTGCTGAGATAAAGATATGATCTTTGCTGTTAGTTAGAGGTTAGATTTTTAATCAGTTAAAGGAGAGATTTTTAATTAGTAGATAAGATATTTAATATAAAAATATGATTTTTATATTTTTAAAGGATTAAAGATATGATTTTTATATTTTTAAAGTATTAAAATTATGATTTTTATATTTTTAAAGTATTAAAAATATAATCTTTACCATATAGAAGATGTAAAAATATGATTTTTGGTTAGGTAGAGAGTCAAAAATATAATTTTTACATGATAGGAATATTAAAAATATCATCTTTATATGTGTAGAAAAATAAAGATGAGATTTTTATAAAGATGAAATCTTTAAATTTGAAAAGGCGAAGTCTATATTTTTATAAAGATGAAATCTTTAAATTTGAAAAGGCGAAGTCTATATTTTTATAAAGATGAAATCTTTAAATTTGAAAAGGCGAAGTCTATATTTTTATAAAGGTGAAATCTTTATTTTAGAAAAGGCGAAATCTTTATATGGAAAATAACGTGATAAAAATATAATTTTTATCTATATAACATAGTAGTAAAAACTTGATTTTTATATAAAGTATAACGAAGTGAAAATTCTATTTTTACAAATATGAAATAGCGATGAAAATTCTATTTTCACAATATGAAGTTAGCGATAAAAATATGATTTTTATATAATAGAGAATATAAAAATGTGATTTTTATATATGTAGAGAATACGGGCGACGAAGATGACAAAAAGGGCGAGAACGACGAAGATCTATATCAATGAAGAGTCGTGGTATTGGATAGCTATCGGTGAGAACTTCTCACTCAAAATCTCTTTTTCTAGTTATATATATATACTAGGATGCAGACGGTGCTTAGTAGCACCCGACACAATCGTCCACAGACCATGGACTTGTTTGTTTGGTTGCATAAATTAGTTAAATGATTAGATTTGAATTTGAATTGTTTGGTGAAATTGAATTGATTTGATTGATGTGTGAATGGCGTGGGCCTTCACTAGACCGGGGATAAGGCTAGGCCTCGTCCCGTTTCTAGTATCGTGCCGTTATGCCGCCGAAATTTTCTAAAATATATTGGAAAAATGAAAATATCATTTTATTTAAAAAAATGAACTGAATAGAAATTCATAAGTTAAAATAAAATGTTTTGTCGTTAAAAATATAATTTTTAACGTGAATGTGAATAAATAAATATTCATTTACAAACCGAACGGTTTGTTTATGTACACTGATTTGACTGACATTGATTGGGTCGATAAATTTTACACATCGCCCAACTGCACAAATAAAGTATGTGTTTGATTGTTTGAAATCCCACACGGGTATTGGGATGAAAATTGAAGTTCACTCATCCTGATTGATTAAATATGTCGATCGATTGATTGACAGGCTGTTATAAGCGTTAGATATCTATATTTGATGCTTATACAGTGTAGTGCACTTTGGTTGATGGTTGATTATTTTTCAATGCTATTATATACATGTGATGTATGAAAATCCATATAATTAATATTATATGGTAATTGATTGGGCCTCATTCCAATTCAGAAAATAAAGAATATTATAAAATAAAGGTTCATGTGTTGACTATACTCATCCGTTGAGATTAGTCATGTGTTGAACGAAATATTCTTATAATAAAATTTATATCTTTATCAATATAAAATAAAGGTTCATGTGTTGACTATACTCATCCGTTGAGATTAGTCATGTGTTGAACGAAATATTCTTATAATAAAATTTATATCTTTATCAATATAAAATAAAGGTTCATGTGTTGACTATACTCATCCGTTGAGATTAGTCATGTGTTGAACGAAATATTCTTATAATAAAATTTATATCTTTATCAATATAAAATAAAGGTTCATGTGTTGACTATACTCATCCGTTGAGATTAGTCATGTGTTGAACGAAATATTCTTATAATAAAATTTATATCTTTATCAATATAAAATAAAGGTTCATGTGTTGACTATACTCATCTGTTGATATTAGTCATGTGTTGAACGAAATATTCTTATAATAAAATTTATATCTTTATCAATATAAAATAAAGGTTCATGTGTTGACTGTACTCATCCGTTGAGATTAGTCATGTGTTGAACGAAATAATTTAACAAAAATAGTCACACGTGGACGGTACTCATTCATTGAGATTAGTCGTGTGTTGACAAATAGAAATATTTAAAAAGGAAATATTTGAAAAAGAAATATTTGAAATAGAATATTTGAAATTAGGAATATATGAAGCCGTGTTGATTAGATTGACGCCATTTTGACGCGAACGATATTTACATCGATTTTATTCGAAATGAATTGAATATATAACGATTTCGAAATGAATTGAATATATAACGATTTCGAAATGAATTGAATATATAACGATTTCGATTTGAATTGAATATAAAACGATTTCGAATTGAATGAAATAGAAAACCAATTTAATTTCAATTGAATATATCATAAATTGGATTCAAATAGAAAACGAAACGAAATTTGATTTGAATAGAAAATGAATTTAAATCGAATATAAAACCAATTTGAATTGAATTGAATTGAAACGAATTCAAATTGAATTGAAAGCGAATTGAAATGAATTGAAATTTGAATTGAATAGAAATGAATTTTAAACGAATTTATAAAGAAGAATTCAATTTTGATTTGAATTGAAATGGAAGTTGAAATGATTTTTGAAACGAATTCAAAACTATTTATAAAATTCGTTTTAAATAGTAATCGACGAAATATATATTATATATATTATATATATAATATAATGGCCTGAATAGAACGCGCCGCGGCAGTTCGTAAATTTCGACCATTTATTTCAAACGGGCATTACGGGAGATCCGACCGTCGGATTCTCCTAAAACCGGAACCGTTGGGTTCGTATCGAAAAGAGCTTTCTAACGAATATTAGAAATTCAAAATCTAACGGTTGGATTTGGAGATATGTCCAAATCAAATTCGAAAAAGGTCGCTGTAAGTGCAGTTCGATGGCCATTGTTGGAAATCGACTGTACGGGCCTTGATAAAATTATTAAAAATAGTAATAATTAGTGTAAAATCATAATAAATGATTTGGGAAAATTTGGGATGAAAAACTCCATGTTTGAAAAGATAAAAATGGGTTTTTATCGAAATGAACTAGTTTTGAACTAAATTTAAAACCCAATTATTTTTAAATAAATGAATTAGATTTAAAAAGGGGTTTTAAATAATCGAATTTCTAATATGTCTGATTAAATTTGAGATGGGTTTATCGTGAACTATGTTTTAAATAACATTAGTTCTTTAACCCGATAACAAATAGAATGTGATTTGGGTTTGTCGTGAACTGTGTTTTAAATAACACCTAGTTCTTTAACCCAGTAAAAGGAGTTTTAATGAATCTGCAATTAGATTGAAATTCGAATTTATAATCTAAATTTTCAAATTTAGAATTGAGCGAGAATGGAGCATCGCCAGTTTTGCTCCAAAGCGATAGTTAAATCTTTAATTAGATTTGAACGTGAAATGGTAATTAATTTTACCGATAACACCACGGTGTTAGATATGGAGTATTACCAGTTTTGCTTCATGGGATGAATAGGTTGGGATTGGGAAATAAAATAAATAATTACTTCGTTACGGTTCGCTAATCTCGACTAGTTGGAAAAACCATAATTTGGTTTTAAATGACATCCAAAGGAAGATTACAGGATAAATTCTAAAGAATTTATCTTGGATAAAATTAATGGGAACTTTTCCCTAAGAATGTGGAATTTAGAAACTAGCTGTAGGTTGGCTAAGAAGAATGGTTTCCTGGATATTGATCTGATGTTGGTTTCGGCCTTCGGGGTTAATGTTTGGGAAATTGTTCTCTTGCTAATTTGCGGTTAGTGACTAATGAATTGGAATGAGGCGTATGTTGTGTTTGCATAACATTTGTTTTTAATATACGCGGGTTGTTCGGAAAGTCCGGGTTTATACCCATTCTGAATAACCGATTCGACGATAAGTCGAAGATGAAGACGGTGGTTGAAGACCGGAAGTCTTCACATCGTTTGGATAATTACTGACGATCCTGATTGGGCTGTACACCCAAGAGGATGGAAATAGTTGGTGGTCGTCCAGACGTACTTGGAGATGGATGGATATGCGAGGAAAGTGCCTCCGGTTTCGTTCAGACCCAGAACGGACTTGTAAATGGATTGTGTGTCTGACATTGGATTTTATTCTGTGTTGATTGATTTCTATTAAATATACATCTGTTTGGCGGCGGAGAATTTATTCTCTTGCTTAACGCCCTTCTCTGAGACGTACGAGCTTAGAGGTTATATATCGATAGATATCAATCGCATGGCATGAATTGCCTGTGTGGCACACTAAGATGCAAGGATCAAGGCTTCTGTTGAAAAGCAAAGTCTTGTGGTTGATGATCAAAGCACGCCTACGTGGCAGCTTTGTGTATAGCGTGGATTCGCGAGCCTCACACCTCGGTATGAGTCAAAAACGGGATAAGGACCCAAGGAGTGCACGACGTTTCTTTCTAGCTATGGTGGTGTCAGTGACTTACCAGCCCTGACATTTATATACTTTTCACCTTTGTGGTTGTTGGATGCGAGGCGCCTCGATTATAGGTCCGTAAGGACCGGGAAACGTGTGTTCAGGCATAATTAATCCTCTAACGTAAGTGAGGACCGGCCTTGGAGGATCCGGGGTTGCCCAGTGTGCGTAACCCTGAGGCATTTGCTAGAGTGTCTCGAACGCGGAGAGGAGCTTGCCCCTTGCCTCGACTCATGACGGAAATCCAATTTCCAATACGTGTATTGCGGTTTTAATTGTAGAACTAGTATGGCGACATGATATATGGTACCCATGCCGTCTATGATTTATATTTATGATTGAAACTGTTTTGACACTATACACTTATTATAGTATCAAAGGATTTGTTTTTAAACGTACCAAGCATGTTTGGCTATTATAAGGGAAAACCCTATCCTCCGGCTTGCGTTGCATTGTGTGATGGGACCTGGGTCTTATGATAGCTTCATTTTTCGAAAAAGCATTGCGTTGTTTATTGATATGCACTGGTATTCTTGGGAGGAAACCCGTTCCGTGTTATACGGCGTGGTCCCTTGAATTACTCTCTTTTAAAGTAAAGCTTTAAATAACTGTTTTAGTTCTCACACCAGTCACATGACTGACCTGGAGTTTATTGTTTTAACCTAAACTCTGGGTGCCCCTATTTTCCGCACGGGCAGCTAGTAGTTTTGGTTTTGCAGATTTATATTCACAGGATCCTGGTTTACAGCTGGAATGATATCCGGAAAGCTCTGTATCCGTATATCACCTTCAGTTGTGCTTTGTATTATTTTCCGCTGCTATGTAATTTATTGTAATCTCTGATATTTATCGAATGTAATTTATTCATTTATACTCTGTATATTCTTGTATTCTGATGGAATTGTTGTAATAGCAATGAAATGTTCTTCTGTTTGTGTTCTGATTTGTCCTGTTCTCAACGACAGGGGTTTCGAACGGTCTAGATTGGTTTAACGACTGATTCGGATCGAGCGAAATTCCAGGCCGTCACACCTTTCCTAAATATCAGTTTTTTTATTTCTCACGGTAAGTAGATTTTTGCCAAATGCAAACTATATCGTTTGATCAGGAATATAACAAATCCTTCTTCGTTACTACTTTCGACTTATGGCATTTATTTAGCCTGCTATTCGTATTGATTGTGTTGAGCTCCAAAGTTAATAATTCACCCATGTTATTATGTTGTTTTCGTAATTATAAATTGTCATCTTTATTTAAAATAAAATAAAAAGACTAAAATTAAAAATTGAAAAAGGTCATATATACATTTGTTGCTTATAGGGCAGCAGAAGGATGCTGCCACCGAGCAGTACAGCCATTCTGCCACGAAGCAATCGCATAGGTTGGCTGTTATCATATATGGCTGTAGCAGGAAAAAAGGTAGAAACACATGAATTATATTAGCACTGCTAAAGAAAACAAGTGTGTTAGTTATTGAAGTGTTGGTCAATTTACTCAAACTACGGTCTACTGTTGGCATTGCACTTCAAGCATTGGGCATGTGCTGTTTTGAGTCTTTCTTCATTTACTTAAGTATTTTTTTGGTTAGGTCTTTAACATTATCTTTATGGTTTTGTAAATGATTATAATTATATGAATTTTTTCTTTAATGTTTGTTTAGCTGTTGAAAATAATTGGCCTTGCATTTTTCTCTTAATATGCTTTTTTTAATACTTCCCATGCTTATATGTACTCAGGTGTTGAAAGTAATCGGTCTTGCATTTTTCTTTTAATACGACCTTGAATCAATTTTTTGTACATATATTACTTTAGGCGACGCATTCAACTAGAGGATTGGAGTATTTGAGAGATTTTTTTGGTTGATGTGCGTGCAGTATGCTGATGTGAAAATGCAAGATGTTCTTGATGAAGAAACTAAGGCCATTGACAAGTGGGTGGGGGCTTGATGATCACGTCATTTGTGCACTACTAGGAGTAGATTCTACTGTTGCAGCTACGCTTGTTAACAAGGCAATTGGAGGACAACTTCACTGTGGTTTTGTTGACAGTGGCTCACTAAAGTAACCCACCTGACTGAATTTTTGCTCACTCATGAGGAAAATAAAACATATAGCATTAGAACTGTGTTTCTTTTATAAAACCGCCAACTTGGCATGCATCAAAATGTTTATATTGATTATGCTTACTTTAACAATGCACTACATTCATTTCTAACTACTTGTTTTTTGGTTTGAGTGCAAATTTGTAGAGCTTCATAGGCTTAGCAATTGGTTTTGGGTCAATCAATGAAGATGAAGATGAAGACATTAAGAGTAAGAGTGTAACGGAGTGTATGTAGTGCGGCAATACTTGTACAAATGAACATTTTGTATAGTTATTGTGTAACAAAGATAAACAGAACTTTGTACTATTCAAAAGTATAATAAAATATTTATTTGATTTGAATAGTTATTGTGTATGGTCGATGGCCTGTTGTAAAACAGGTCTACAAAGTAGTATAGTAGTACATTACAACGGTCAACGACTGTTGTAATATACTCTATTACAACGGGCAAAAGCCACTTGTAATTTTTAGCTATTACAACGGGTTTATAACCATTGTCATAGAGTCATTGCACGTGACAGAGAAAGTTATTACAACGGTTCTTTACAACAGTTATTGTCCGTTGTCAAATAGTTAGGAGCTATTACGACGACGCATATTAAGACGGACATACGCCCGTTGTGGAATGCATATAACAACGGTTTTTGCCCGTTGTAAAAGGCCTATACTCATGTAAATCCTGGAACCATAAGATTAAACTGGATCATGGACTCATGTAAATCCTGGAATCGTAGGACTGCTCAGAACTCGAGCATTGAAAATTGCTAATTTTATATACATGCTGCACTTCTTCAAAGTAATGGGCACTTCTGTAGGGTATGCAATCTTGTGGGCAAATTTTTTATCTTTTATATGCACTTTTGTATTGTATCGATGTATATATTTTAGAACGACTATGTTTTTGGTAATGATTTAGTTGGTGATGTGAATGACTACTTTAGGTTGTTTTGTTGGGTATGTATTGTATTTTGATCGAATACTCTGATTATTAATATATATATGAAATATAATTTATTGTTTCATATATAATATGTATAGATTTGTATGTATATAATTTGTGGATATATTACAATTGTAAAATAATAGTTGTAATAAAATATATCACAATAGTTATAAATAGTTGTAAAAATTATAACAACAATGGTGTATAACAGTTGTAATAAAGTTTATTACAATGGTGGAGAAAAGTTGTAAAATATACATATCACAACAGCGTTGCAACAGTGCAAAAAAGTTGTAAAAGATTTTAGTCTATTACAACTTCTTAATACACGACGGTTGCCCCACCATTGTAAAATGTATTTTACAACGGTGTTCCACCGTTGTAATATGGTCTTTTTGTTGTAGTGTTTACAACGCAACTCAATCTAACCTCGGGTTAGGCAGATTTATCTTTTAGCATATTTACCATACATGTCCAAGTCTAGATTTTATATGCTAATCATCCCAATTTCACAAAACTAGTCATGTTCCAATTCTCAAGTTATACCCCAACAAAGCTGATTGCAAGTTATGCCCATAAATTAAAATTCAAGTTATTACTCAACATAGGTTACACCCAATCTTCCCAAATTTGCAATAATAATCATGCCCAAAATTACAATATTCATTATACTTGGCGTCCCAGCCAATAGTTAGGCCCAATCTAGGTTTAATATTCCAATTTACATTTTCCCCCAAATCTAGGTTTAATATTTCAAGTTACCCCATATTCGAAACAATAACAATCATGCCCAAAACTTGATTTTTATGCCAATTAACTCATCTTGCAGTTATAACCATAATAATGCCCAATATCAATTACAAGTTATACCCAATCTCATTTAGAAGTTACGCCCAATAGTACATAAAATGGATTTGGCCTAATTTCCCCGTATTCCAATCATATACATAACAAGATTTTGTCTAGGTTCGAGACAACCTAGATCCAAAATAAAAGAGGAAGAAGAGGAAACATCAAAGATTAGGCATAAAATAGCCATAGGACGCTAGATTTGATAATAGTAATATCACGAACAGAAAAGAAATATATATCTAAATTACATCGCAGGCATAAATCTGATAGATTACATTTGAATAGCATCGCAGGCACTATTCTGATAAAATAGATTTGAATAACATCGCAGGCACAAATCTGATAAAATAGATTTGAATAACATCGCAGGCACAAATCTGATAAAATAGATTGGATAAATCTGAAAAGGATTATCTCAAAATCAGGTATAGCTTGGATTTAGATGATTACATTCTAAGAAATTAAATTAAGAATTCACATCTGAAAGTAACTTGAACTTACGAAACAAAGGACAAATCTTGTTTTCTGGGATCTGTTTTCTAAAACTGAAAAGCTACCCCTTGACGAAGACTATCGATTCTCTAATTTAGATTTGATTCGTAGCTTCTAACTTGCTTTCTAGTTTGCTTCCTAGTTGGAGAAGAATGGTAGCTATGCTAGGTTGACCATGTACATCATGGTGGCTCCTTGGAATGAGATTGTGTGATTTAGGGTTGAGGGTTGGGGTTGCTTTTATAGAGGTTTAGACTTATGTGAGCCGTTAGATCAACCTAGGAGCAATCAGAACCGTCCAGACTAGATAGAGCTATCCATAAATCGCCACCTATGCCCTAGTGACTCAGCAACAAGTCAGAAAATCGTCACTGTTTGGATCTGGGCCAGGGGGTCGACCCCTATGGGGGGGGGTCGACACCCCAGTCGACACCCCTCTTGGGGGGTCGACACCTATGTCGACCCTCGTGGGGAGAGTCGACCCCTATGGATGGGAATTTTCCCGCCTAGCTGATTTACATAATTTTGAAATTTGAACTGTTTTGTTTATTTAATTTTCTATTTAAACATGAAATATTCTGAACTCCATAACTTCTTCATACGGAGTCCGATTCACGCAAACTCGGACTATATCTTAAGCAAAATTCCAAGACTAACGCAATGGCATAACCCGTTTCCCTTAATTCTCACTTTTACAATTAAGTATTCTTTAATTCGTTACTATAATATCCACAGGAAATACGTGGTGTTACTTTCTATTCTCCTTTAAAGGATTTCGTCCCCAAAATCTCCAAGTCAAGGAGAATGTATCCTAATATCCAACATCCATCTACTCAACCATTCAATCATAGGCGTCCATTGTCCTGAAAAGGATTTCTAATGCTTTCATGATCATATGCATAGTGTGTGTACATGTCCTTATCTAATGCAAAATCAGGCGGTCTACTGATTCAGTTGACCTCCTTAATGCGAATTTATGTTAGTGTCATGAGTCCATCATGTATGCGGTCATTCCTAATCGTACTTTATAACTTCTACATGAGTGCACAATCATTCATACAAATGCAACATCCATATGATAACACATCAAGTTTCAATCCATATATATAAAAATTCACTCATGCATATGCAGTATGGAAGTGATGGAGCCGATCTAGTGCCTAATGTGTGTATATGCATCCACGAGCAACCACTAGCAAACACTTACATCCACTTGCATCCACTAAACATAACATGTCTCAAACGCATGTTTACATCCATTGGCTTCTACCTTAGGATCGAGGATAGGACTAGGAGGATATACTTAAAAGATAATGACTAGCAAATAAACTTTACAGAAAAAGAGAGATCAAGGATATACCCTCAAAAAGGGTATGATGCGCGTATCTAGTCTTCAGTCTTCTAAGTCGCATCCTCTTGAGCTTCATTCCATATTGCTTTGACTGTCTTAACTTCATGATTGCGTAGCTTCTTAATTTCTATTTCCAGAATATGCATTGGAAATCATTTCACTGTCACCTCTCGTTCCACCTTTTCTTCTCATAGTATACTTGGCACAACAACCTCTGTCGTGTCGTGCTTACATTTACAGAACTATCTCTTGAAAATAAACATATGCTAACCATGTTACCAAGTGTATATACTAAGATGATCAGATTCTTCTTTGTCAATCTAGTAAGTGGGGCCGATACCTTCATAAAGTCCTTAATTAACTTCCTATATTAGCCTGCTAGTCCAAGAAAGCTTCTTACTTTTGTTGCATTCATTGGGACCTTTCAGTCTTGCACCGCAACTATTTATGCGGGATCTACTGCTATCCCTTCTTTGGGTGCCACATGTCCTAGAAACCTTACTTCTTCTTCTCTCCAAAAATGACATTTTTGGAGAATTTCGCCTTAAGTTGATGCACTTGGAGGGTATCCGAGACTTCCCTTGGATGCAAAGCATGTTCTTCCTCATTCCAAAATATCATCTATGCACAAGCGAAGTGAACCATCCGCCTTTGTAACGAAAACGACTGGAGCACCCCATTCAGAAATACTTCGCCTTATGAACCCTTTTTCAAGTAACTCTTTTACTTGTTTACCAAGCCCTTCCTCTCCCTTGGATTCATGTGTCGTATAGGTAATGCAACTGGTTTTTCATTATCAACTAGACATATGCGGAAGTCTATCTCACGTTTTAGGGGACAAACCCCTAACTTGATTAAAAACATCTGCGTACTCATGGACTATTCTAACGGATCACAAATCATCGATAGATGCATCAAGTGATTCTAGGTAGCTAAGCCAAACTGATCCCTTAGGATCGCACAAAATCTCGAGGGTAATCCCAAGGCAAGTCGAAAGTCTAAGTACCCTCCTTTCACAATTACTAGCTAACTAATCCATGCCTAGAATTAACCCATAGCCCATGAAACCAAAAACATATACTTGGACTCAATACTTAATATAACTATTCTTAAATCCTTACAAACCAAAGATAAATGAGCCGAACCACCAATTGGATTTGATACAATAATGGGATCCTCTACTATACAAGCTCTAGGGTGCAGATACTCAACTATGGAAGCATATATAAACGAATGTGAAGTGCTAAAATAAAAAAGAGTACTAGCAGGATGATCAAAAAGAAAAACTAGACTTTTCAATAGAAACTCTACTACCTCTCTCCCAGGTACGCTGGCGGTGAGAGCATGCACTTGCCCTCCTCAAAATCATGTCCTTTGTTCTTGCCGTTGTCCTTAATTATATGACCTATTATACCATAATAACGACACTTCCTCTTGTCTTAGATTTTCCTATTCTTTCTTCCCTTGTTGTCCAGTGATTCTTCCACTTACACCTCTTTTCTTTTTACCTCCTTTATGAACGAAGTCTATATCCCTCATCCTTGGGTTATGCTCCTTAGCCAAACTCCCTCATTCTCGTCTTTTCCATCCTTGTGGAACTTGTTGACAAGTCTCTTAAAAGCTACCTCCATCGCATGGAAATCCCTATAAAGCTTGAAAGAAAATTAGCCGCAGGTGAAACTATTGCGACTGTAGATGGAAGTTGGGCACTTCTTTGCCCTTTGACAAACGTCGTAGTCTCATCAAGCCTATGGAACCATGTCGCAATGAGGTTACCTCCCAGAAAGCCAGGAGCCTTGAAGACTCGGTAAAGAAGGAAAACAAGGATTCAAACAGAGGATCAATAGATAATGCATATGGCTTTGGGGAATATGCCTTTAAAACAAAACATTTCTTTTGAAAATGCTTCTTTCAAAACCGTCTTGAAAATAATTTTTCAAATCTTTTATCTGATCTAGTAACCTTCAGCTCTGATACCAAGTGAAACGCCCCACCTCCATTAAGGTCACTCACAAAGGGAATGCATTAACTCCAGTGGAGCGTTTTAGGTAAAAGATGCAGATAAATTACATGATAGACAAATAAAGCAGTGGAAAATAAAGTCATTTTATAAACAAGGTGGTTCAGTCAAACTTTTACACCAATTGTCTCAATCATACATAAAAACAATACATAGAACTTCTGGCTCGATTCAAAAACTTCCAAGTATAAAAGAAGCATAAAAATAACAATGATATCCCCCAATAAAGCATGAACCAGCCATAGCAGTGCAAGAGAGAGTCCAAATCAATACATCTACAATCTTCGAGCTTGGAAAGAAAACTGAGCTAAGTGGTAACATTTCCTCCCTGTGAACCTAGGGGGGAATGGAAGAAAAGAGGTGAGACAAACTATGTCAGACATAAGTCTAGTAAGTCCAGTGACTTCCAGTATGTAAATAGGGAAAAGTATCATGACATGAATAAACTGAATATAAGATAATACCGTGATAATAAGGATAACAAGATAACATACGATTAGCATAGATATGATAAGGCAAGATAAACTGAATGCACTTCTACTCTTTCTCCGCTTCGCTACTACCCTATTATTCTGATTTCTACATCTCTGCACCGCCTAACTAGTGTCCCAACTAGTAGTCTGTGTAAAATGACAATATGATAACGTGATCCCAATCCCCGCAACTGTAGTAGCCTTCAGTTGTACATCTAGTATGAGGATCTTACCTCTATCAGCCTAATTGCCATAAAGATGTTAGATGTACCCTTACTACCCTATCGACTGGCTCCTTACTCGTATTAATTTTCCTTGTGTCTATGTCAATCAGCCCTTTCTTGCGTGTAGATACCTTGTGCTAGTCCCACCTTAAGGTGCATCAATCCCTATGATAGCGACCCGACATGAATCAAGATGCACAGTGTATAACTACTAGTACCTAGTGCCTGCTTTTTCCCACTTCGGAGTACGTGCACGCCCGTAATCCGTCGGAACCTACACTGACGTAACCCCTGCCGCTATTTTGACCACTTATAATTAGCCCAGTAATCGTGCACTACCCTGCCTAGTTTCAGGATACATCTATGTGGGTTACAGCTGAAATGGGTCCCTGATACTAGGGTTTCCAATTGGTTAAGTTTTGTGGGCCTATATACATGAATATTACCCACTAACCCATTATGTACTTAATCTCCAACTGATTCAAGCATGTTTATTTAATGGTTAAGTTTGTGGGCCTATATTCACTAATATTACCCACCAACCCAATATGTACTTAACCCTCCCACACATTATGTCATATTGGTTAAGTGTTGTCCATTCATGTTAACTTAAACCACCCACTCATCATGTCATGTTGGTTAAATGTTTCTTATTAACCCTTCTCGCTCGTCATGTTGGATTGGTTAAGTGTTTCCTATTAACTTAACCCCATTCATTCATCATGTTATATTGGTTAAGTATTTCCCATTAACTTAACACCATTCGTTCATCAAGTTACATTGGTTAAGTGTTTCTTATTACTCAGCCCCATGCATTCATCATGCTGTATTGGTTAAGTGTCATCAATCAATTCAAGTTAACTTAACCCACCCACTCATCATGTTACATTGGTTAAGTGTTGACTTCTTGTGTTAACTTAACCCTTCCACGCATCCTGTTATATTGGTTAAGTGTTGCTATCTTGTTTTAACTTAACCCTACCCATTCATCATGTCATATTGGTTAAGTGTTTCTTATTAACTTAACCCTTCTCATTCATCATGTTGTACTGGTTAACTTAACACAGCTCACTTGTCTAATTAACATGTTATAACGGTTAGGTGTTCTAAATTTACTTAACCCCACCTTCTTGTCTAATTAACATGTTATAATAGTTAAGTGTTCTAAATTTACTTAACCTTACCTTCTTGTCTAATTAACATGTTATAAAGGTTAAGTGTTCTAAATTTACTTAGCCCCACCTTCTTGTTTAATTAACATGTTATAACGGTTAAGTGTTCTAAATTTTACTTAACCTTACCACTCTTGGCATATCTGTTTGTTGGCATTAATTAATTTATTAATGCCCCAACCTCTTGCATTAGGAATGTTGTTTGCGGTTGCTGGATGTGTCGGGCGGTTTCGGGCAGACTTCTACCGCAAACTCATTCTAACCTCGGGTTTTGGGCTAAATGCGCTAACCTCTCACATTAGATCTGTGTTGTTGCGGTTACTGGATGTGCCGGGCGGTTCCGGGCAGTTTTACACCGCAACTCAATCTAACCTTGGGTTAAGCATGTTTATCTTTTTGCATATTTACCATACATGTCCAAGTCTAGATTTTATATACTAATCGTCCCAATTTCACAAAACTAGTCATGTTCCAATTCTCAATTTATACTCCAACAAAGCTGATTGCAAGTTATGCCCCACAAATTAAAATTCAAGTTATTACTCAACATAGGTTACACCCAATCTTCCCAAATTTGCAATAATAATCATGCCCAAAATTACAATATTCATTATACTTGGCATCCAGCCAATAGTTAGGCCCAGTCTAGGTTTAATATTCCAATTTACATTTATCCCCCAATCTAGGTTTAATATTTCAGTTACCCTAAATTCGGAACAATTACAATCATGCCCAAAACTTGATTTTATGCCAATTAACCCATCTTGTAATTATAGCCATAATAAATGCCCAATATCAATTACAAGTTATACCCATATCTCAGTTACAAGTTACGCCCAATAGTACATAAAATGGATTAGGCCCAATTCCCCCGTATTCCAATCGTATACACAACAAGATTTCGTCTAGGATCGAGACAACCTAGATCCAAAATAAAAGGGGAAGAAGAGGAAGCATCAAAGATTAGGCATAAAATAGCCATACGACGTAGATTTGATAATAGTAATATCAGGAATAGAAAAGAAATATAGATCTGAATTACATCGCAGGCATAAATCTGATAGATTACATTTGAATAGCATCGCAGGCACTATTCTGATAAAATAGTTTTGAATAACATCGCAGGCACAAATCTGATAAAATAGATTTGAATAACATCGCAGGAACAAATCTGATAAAATAGATTGGATAAATCTGAAAATGAATATCTCCCAATCAGGTATAGCTTGGATTCAGATAATTACATGCCAAGAAATTAAATTAAGAATTCACATCTAAAAGTAACTTGAACTTACGAAACAAAGGACAAATCTTGTTTTCTGGGATATGTTTTCTGAAACTGAAAAGTTATCCCTTGACGAAGACTATCGATTCTTTAATATAGATTTGATTCGTAGCTTCTAACTAGCTTTCTAGTTTGCTTCCTAGTTGGAGAAGAATGGTGGCTATGCTAGGTTGACCATGGACAACATGGTGGCTTCTTGGAATGAGATTGTGTGATTTAGGGTTGAGGGTTGGGGTTGCTTTTATAGAGGTTTAGATTTATTTGAGCCGTTAGATCAACCTAGGAGCAATCAGAACTGTCCAGACTAGATAGACTATCCAGAATTCGCCACCTATGCCCTAGTGACTCAGCAACAAGTCAGAAAATCGCCACTGCTTGGATCTGGGCGAGGGGGTCGACCCCTATAGGGGGTCGACACCCCAGTCGACATCCCTCTTGGGGGGTTGACACCTATGTTGACCCCCCCGGGGATGAGTCGACCCCTATGGGCGGGAATTTTCCCACCCAGCTGATTACGTGATTTTGAAATTCGAACTGTTTTGTTTATTTAATTATTTAATTTTCTGTTTAAATATGAAATCTTCTGAACTCCATAACTTCTTCATACGGAGTCCGATTCACGCAAACTCGGACTCTATCTCAAGCAGAATTCCAAGACGAACACAATGGCGTAATTCGTTTCCCTTAATTCTTACTTTTAAAATTAAGTATTCTTTAATTCATTACTATAATATCCGTAGGAAATACTAGGTGTTACAGTATCTCCAAGGATGCAAACAAATCGGAAAAATCTCGATGGATGGTCTAAAATCAAAAGCTGATATGAACTCCAAGCTCTTCCCCTCCACAAACAGAGGACACAAGGCCATCCTCTACCTACTTAGTGCGTCTGCCACTACATTACCCTTGCTAGGGATATAAGCAATCTCAAAATCATAAGAAGCTAGGAACTCCATACACCGTTGTTGCCTTAAGGTAAGATCCTTTTATGAGAACATATACTTGAGAGATTTATGATCGGTGTATAACTCGAACTTCTCTCCAAGTAAATAATGGTGCCACGTCTTAAGTGTGAATAATATGGCAGCTAGCTCTAGATCATGGGTGGGGTATTTCTTCTCATGAACTCTCAACTATCTACCCCCATAACACACCACTTTCCCTTCTTACATTGGAACCGCACCAAGCCCTGTACCACATGCATCAGTGTAAACGGTAAACACGTTACTCCCATCAGGCAAGGTCAGGACTGGGCTGTTGTCAGAGCGCTCTTCAGTCGTTGGAAAGCAACATCACAATATATATCCCATGAAAATGCCAAGTTCTTCTTCGTTAGCCTGGTAAGTGGGGCAGATATCTTTGCGAAGTCCTTAATGAACTTCCTATAATAACCTACCAACCCAAGAAAGCTTCTCACCTTGGTTGCATTTTTAGCAATCTGCCAATTTTGCACTGCAAACACCTTTGTGGGATGTACAGCTATCCCTTCTTTGGAGACCACATGCCCTAATAATCTCACCTCTTTTCTCCAAAAATGGCATTTGGAGAACTTTGCCTTAAGCTGACGCGCACGGAGAGTTTCAAAACTTCTGTCAAATGCTGGGCATGCTCTTTTTCACACTTGAGAAGATCAAAATATCATCAACAAAGACTACGACAAATTTATTTAGGTACTCCCGAAACACCCTACTCATCATTTCAACAGAATAGGTGGGCGCATTCATCAGCCTAAAAGGCATTACTAGCCATTCAAAGAACCATCTGGATTCCTAAAAGCAGTCTTATCTATGCTGTCCTCAGCCATCCTCAACTGATGAAACCCCGTGGCCAAGTCTATAAAGAAAAATACCGAGGCACCAACAAGCTGATCAAATAAATCATCAATCCTCGGGAGCGGGTGCCTATTCTTCTTAGTGAGTTTATTCAACTCTCTATAGTCAACACACAAACGAAGAGAACCATCCACCTTAGTTGTGAATACAACTAGAGCACCCCATTCAGATATGCTTCGTATGATAAATCCTTTCTCAAGTAGCTCCCCTACTTGCTTACTTAGCTCCCTTCTCTCCCTTGGAGCTATATGGCGCATTGATAATACAACTGGCTTTGCATTGTCCACCAGGCATATACGAAAATCGATCTCGCACCTCGATGGTAAACACCGTACCTCAACAAAAACATTGGAATAATCTTGAACTACTGGAACAAATTGCAAGTCATCGATAAATGCATCAAGAGACTTTAGGAAACTAAACCGACCCTTGTGGGTCACAAGAAATCTCGAGGTTCCTCCCATGAAAAGTCAGAAGCCTAACAACCTTCTTCTCACAATCTAGAATGGCACCATAGTGGTAAGCCAATCCATTCCTAGAATCAACCCATAGCCCATAAACCTGAGCACATATGCGTCGCATTCAAACTCGATGCCTAACACAAATATCCTCAAACCCCGAAAATCATAGATAAATGAGCCAGACCACTAGTGGGGTTTGAGAAAACTACGGATCCACTACCATACTAGTAATTAAGTGTAGAGATCCATCCATAGAACTAGATATACATGATTGTGAAGCGCCAGAATCAAAAAGTGTTCTAATAGGATGGTTTGAAAGAGAAATTAAGCCTTCCACAAAAAAAATTCTACCTCTATCAGGAGCACTGGTCGCGAGAGCATGCACATGCCCTCCAGAAGTTCCTGCCCTTTGACCTTGTCCCTGCGATCCCTGTTTCTTTAGGCACTCTCTAGCAAAGTGTCCGACTTCTCCACAATTAAGGCAAGTGTTCTTCCTTCTTTTACAGTCTTTGATCAAGTGACCTTCTTTCCCACAATTGTGACATTTTCTCTTATCCTAGCCCATGTCATTCTTTGCACCTTTCTTTTGTTGTTGTTCTTATTGCTGCTGCCGTTGCCCCTTCTTGGGCCACACCTTCTTATTTTGTGATGTTTCCTCAGCCTTTACTTCCTTCTTTTCTCCCTTGTCTTCCTCATGCATTAGGGCCATATCGACAAGTTTTTCAAAAGTGGCTCACATTGGAGTATGGGACATGGCTAACCCATGAAGGGGTTCATTTAGCCCTTTAGCAAACCGCAATACCTTCTTGTGCGGGGTATCCACCAATTCTAACCCGAACCTTGCTAGCTGGTTGAATTTGTTCACACACTATTTCACCGTCAAGTTTCCTTGTTTGAGTGCCAAGAACCTCTCCATCTGCATGCTTTTCTCGGCTTGGGAAAGAAACTTTATTTCAAATCTTTATCTAAAATCTCTTTAAATTTCCACCATACGTTCAGCTTGGGTAACTTCCCACCAAAATGAGGCTTCGTCTTTCAGTAGCCAGGCGACTAACTGAACCTTCCTTCTGTCCTCTACTTCAAAGATTAAGAACAAGTCCTCGGTCTCCTTGAGCTAGTTACGCGCTTCTACGAATGTCTCATTCCCATGGAATGGCTTCCCTCCCATAGCTCAGAAGTCTTTGTAGATCTTAGCGAAATTATCTGCTCTTGGAGGGGGAGGAGGAGGAAAGACTGGTACAGCTGAGGGAAGAACGTTTCCTTGGCCCTCGGCAGGTGTCGTAACATCCAAATACCTACGGAACCATCCGGGTATTGTAACGCCCTCCGGGATGTTTGGTTCCCCAGACATGCTGAAAAGAAAAGGGAAGAGATTTAGACAAAGGACCGAAGGATATTACATATGGCTTCTTGGGGAATGTCTTTCAAAACAGACTTTTCTTTTTGAAAACGCTTTCTTTTAAAACCTTTTTGAAAATAATTTTCAAAAACTTTATCCAATCTAGTAACCTTCAACTCTGATACCAAGTGTGACACCGCACGTCCGTTAATGTCACTCACAAAGGGAATGCATTAAGTTTCGTGAAGCGTTATAGGTAAACAGACACAGAATATTACAAGACAGATATAATTAAGATAACAAAGGAAATTCAAATTTTTATTTCAAACACAAATCATACATCATGTTCCAAAATACCATAAGTCACAAAAACCATTACAACAACATAACTTCTGTCTTTTACCATCAGAGTACATAAATACTTAAAAGAAAACATAATTTCCCAAATAAAAGAGACAATGCCGTGGTAGAGATAAGAACTTGAGCCATACTTCGAAAGCAGCTCTAGCAAGATGATATCTGAGTCTTGACTAAGCCTGAGTGTTTCCTCCCTGAGAACCTGGGGGGAAATGAAAGAAAGAAGAGGAAACAAAAGGGTCAAACATAAAGTCTGGCGAGTCTAGTTACTTTTAGCAAGTAAATAAATAAAAGTAGCATGACAGGCATATAAAGTGGATAAGAGAGATCACTACATAAATGGTAGGTGTGATAAGGTAGGTGTGACAAGGTAGGCAAGATAAGGTGTATACGCTTCTCTAATGATTGCTCTGCACTATTACTTGTATAACCATAATGAGATGATCCCATACACTATAAGGTGGTAGACTTAGGCACACATCCAAATGTACCCTACTACTACCCTGATCGATCGGCTCCCTACTCCGTAGATACTTTGTGTCGGCCCAACAGTAGGATGTATCATGTCCTAAAGCGGCAACCCCTCATTGATATGCACAGCCCTATATCTACAGGTGTCATGGTCGTCTTATCCCCTTCTGCTCGGCTCATGCACGCACATGACACGGTCAGTTTGTGCCACTTACACCGTGCTCCACGTTTGGATCTCTTACAATCAGTCCAATAAGCATGCCCCTTCTCTGGCCTAGTACGGAGTACATGTTTTGACACATACTCCAGGTTACTGGATGAAATGGGTCCCACATTATATGATACAAGCTATCACCTTTGTCTTGTATCCCCACTAGGTTTTCTTTGGCTATGTATACCACTAGGTGTCTTTAATTACATAACCCAATCATTTCTACAAGTTATGCTGACCCTAAAAGGTCTCTTTAATTACATAACTTTATTATTCCAACTGGTCATGTATACCACTAGGTGTCTTTAATTACATAACCTTATCGAGCTAAATTTGTGGGCCTATATGTAAATATCACCCACCCCCTCTAGATTTGCTTAACCCATCAACTATCCAATCAATTTTACTTAACCCTAACTTTAGTTCACCATCATACAATCCCTTTGGATTAAATATGGTTAAGTAGTCCAATTTTACCACGCCCATTTATGGTTTATAATGGGCTAGACCTCCCACATTAGGCCTACAACTTGTGGATGCTGGATGTGCCAGTTAGGTCCGGGCAGTCTTATTCCACAAGTTGGGCATAACCTCGTGTCATAGCCTGTCTCGTATTTGCGCACTTAGACCACTCACATTAGGTTCAACATTAGTGGCTGCTGAATATGCTGATTGGGACCGGGCAGAATTCCACCACTAAGCACTTCCACCACTAAGGAAACCTAACCTCGTGTCATAAGTGCAATTACAATTAATTGTAATTGCTAGACATTCCATTCTTATCCAATTCTTGACTGTGTCTTTATAGGTGATTATGTCCCCACTTCCCCAATTTGAATTATATGTCCAATTCATATAAACATTATTTAAATTATGCCAATTCTAACTCTTTTTCCCCCATTTGCTAAATAACGCATTCGCATATATTTGGTGGTATCTAGGCTAGAAAGTTGCCCAGTCATACACAATAAAAAGGGAAAAGTGATGGGAATATGACAAAGGTGATTGTTTTGGCATAAACATAAAGTAGCATGGTGATAAGGTGGACATATAAGCATAATTTTGATGAACTTGTGGCAGTTAATTGATTCTAACCTAACTATGATGTCATAATAAGCATAATAAGATCTAAACTAACAATTTAGATGTCCAACTGGTTTAGATCAAATATGATAGGCACAAGGTGATAAACTACATCTGATTAGCAATTTAGATGTCCAGATGATTCAGATCCAATGGTTAAAACTAGATCTAACACAAATAAGGTCAAGATCCACATTATAGATTTCATAATAGATCCAACAAGATAAAGATTTAGATTAATAATTGAAAATAGATCTAGCAGAAATAAGGTCAAGATCCACATCATCGAATGCCATAAAAGTTACAATAGATCCAACAAGATAGAGGTTTAGATCCAAGTCATACTCAATTTAGAATGTCATATGTTCGCAATTCACAATGTATCCAATATAATATAGGCATATGAACAAATCCAAACTACTATCATATCACGTTTACTTTTATATATTTAAACCTAAAAGCAACTAGGAACTCACAGAGTTTGGATTAGAAAATAAAGAAAGAATGGATCTTGAATCTCTAACTGATTTGCTTAGGTTGATTGTTGTAGGAGAATAACGGATCCAATTCAGTTCAGACACCGTCCCCGATGGATTCCCAATGAAGAAAACAGGAGAAATGGACACATATTTATAGCTGCCACCCTCTCTGAAACCGACTGCCACATCATCCCTAGGAGTGTCGACACCCCTATAGGTAGGTCGGCCCCAGCGCCGACACCCCTTAAGGGGGGTCGACCCCGGTGTCGACACCCCTCTTGGGGGATCGACCCCGTAGAGCGTGAATTTTGCCGCCATACGAAATTTTGAGTTTTGAACACTTTCTGGATGGGTGCTGACTCATATCTGACTCACATGTGTATCATGTGTATATACATATTTCTTCTATGTGTATACAAACTTAAAAACCCTCATAACTTCTTCATACAATGTCCGTATTATGCAAACCAAATGTCTATCTTGACCAGAATTTCAAGACGGACGCAATGGCGCAGTCCGTTTTCCCTTAATTCCAAATATTGAATTAATTATAATTTAATTTATCCTCTTTTAGTGTCGTTAAAAATACGGGTTGTTACAAGTTCACTTAGGAGCCAGAGGAGTTGACGTTGTCGTGAAATTCAGTGCATAGCTCTAGTGATGAGTAGTACAAGGGTGGTGTTGCCAGTTTGTATATGTAGTAGTCTCGTTTTGGTGCGATATAGACACAGGTTATATACTTTGGATATGATATATTTTGGCGTGGTATAGGGTGCCTTAAGTACGTAGTTGTACTCGGACTGGCATGGTCAGATGCTTATATGGTTTGTACCTTAGGTGGCACTACACACTAGGGTATATGTTGTGTCTGTGATTATAGTTGTTCTTTTTTGTTGTGATTTAATGATATACGATATATATGACATGGTACTTTTTAGTTTAAAATATTTCGGTTTTTTTAGCGTTGCTTTTATTTTCTTACGTTTACTTTGTTCCTTTTCGGGGAAGAAAGGTTTTCTAGTGGGGGAGACTGTGATGATCCATATTTTTGGTCAATTTAAATTTTGAATTTTATTCTATTTTAATGGATTTTTAATCAGTAAATGGTGATTCTGGACTTGATAAAATTTGTATTAATTACGAAATTTGTTTTTATGTTTTATTTGACTTAAAACAGGGTCAGTAATTTTTTTTAATCAATTTAAAAGTTAAGATTTTGAAATTGATATTTTAATGCTATTTATATGACCTATAAAAGGACCATTTTTGAGATAGTCTCAGATTCCGATGAAGCCACATTTATTGGATCCGGAATGTCGAAATATATGAGGATTTATAATTTCAAATCAAACGGAGTTCATATGTGGGAGAACGATATATAAACGTATGTTGAAAATTCTATCTATTTTCAATTTAAGCTAAAAATAAGGCAATTTTTCAAACAACTTCCAAATTTGACGAGACTAGAATTGTTGGAAGCGTAATTCTATAATGTAGCGAGATTTTAAATTTCATAATTTTTGGAGCTCGTATGCAGTCGTAGGACCAGAACGAAGTTTGAGTAGTATAATTAATACATGAATTAGTCAAATCATTAAGCACTAATTCCTACAACCATGAGGATTTAGTAAACTCACCACCTCTAATTACACGTGTCAATTTCTTCCATAACATGTCTTTCCAAGTGCTTAAGGCTTAAGTATGATTTTCAAATTTTTTTTGATTTCATTATCATTCCTAAACTCCATTTTCTAAAAGCTTTACACAATTTTAATGGCACCCTCCTCTTTTGTTCACCACGCTACCACCTAGGGCCCCACCAATGCACCTCCTCTGCATGTACAACCTGCCGCCGACCTCCACCAGCTACCCCCGACATGGGTCCCCCTCTCCTTGTCCAAAACTCCACCTTATCTTCCTAATTTCCAAAGTTAACACCTTTACACCCTTAAACCTAAGTTAACCTCCACCACTCTCCTCCTATGGGCCCCACATAGCCATCAAAGCACCCCACCTAGCCACATTAGCCCTGCGCCACCTCCAACAACCCATTCCATGACCCCATGCCTCCTTCATTCCCTTACACCACTAAAATCCAAGCTTTCTTACTTGAAACCCAAATGTGAGCGAAATCGAATGTGTTCTAGTGTTCATTAGCAAGTTTGGGTGAAAAAGGCAACATATTTATTTCGTTGCAAGCTCTTTAAGTCCTAAGTTGAACAGTCTTTGTGTTAGGATGGCTGGAGTGAGAACTTCTCACTCAAAATGTTTAATTTGCTTAGTTAAATTATAAATAAGTTGTTAAGTACTTGGTTTAATGTGTGAGTGAGTTAGAATTGGCTTGTGAAGTAATTTGGCAGGTGGGTGAAGTTAATTAACAAGTTAAAACATTGTTAATATGTTAGTGATAACATATGCAAGAACTCTAGATTTAATTGGGTTAATTATCACAAATTATGGTTGGGTATATAGTAGCTCACACTATGAATTATTTGAAAACCAGATGGATGAATGAATGTTTGATTGTGTTATGATTTGAATGTGATTTAGAGTTAATTAACATGTTAGAACGATGTTAAAATATTTGTGAGATTGGGTTAAACATCCATTTACAAGTCAACAGACTTGTTTATGTTTGCCTATTTAAGTAATATCAATTGGGTTGAATAATAACTAAAGTTGAATAAGTTATGATTAATTTAATGGATTTGTGATTGATTAAATAATTTATTAATTGATTATTTATTGGTTAAAACCCCCCACATGGGAATTGGAATGATATCTGACATACACAAATCCAAAGTATGTGGCTTGTAAGTCAATCGGTTGATTGACATACCGATATAAGTGTTAAAGAATTATTTAAAGCTTATATGGGTTTATGTGCACTCTGGATGTTAATTGAATGTTTGATAGTTGTTTATAACTATTGTTAGATATATAAAATCTATATAAATGGAATTATATGGTGTTCGGTTGAATATCATTCCATTCCGGAATAAGTATGAATAATTTGACAATATAATATTCGAGGAAAAATCAAAGGTGGATTTTGATATCTGATTTCGAATGGACGTATAGAAATCGAAATATCGATGAATATTTGTAGCTGTAGCGAATGGTTTTGAAGTAAATTTAATGTACTTAAGGCATATCGAAGTTTTAATTTGAAATGAGTAGTAACTTTACAAAATGAAGTTCAATTAGGTCATTCGACAAATGTTTTAAAAGAAGTTTTCTTTCGAAAGTTTCTTGTTTATTTTTATAATGACTATCAGGAAAATTTGAGTGTAAAATAATGACTTTCGAAAATAATATTATTTTTATGATTAAAATAATATTAAAATGGCTTAACAAGTGAAATATTGGATTTTGAAGAGAAACAATCGAAATAGAGTTTTCGAAGATGATTATATTTATATTATGTAATTTATAAAATTGGTTTAGGAAGTATTTTGATTTATTTTTAAATTATAAATCGATTCGGGTTTAAATATAATGTGTCGCACAGCGATATATCGCGAACGTCAACCCGTATCTTCGAATTGACATACGGGGGAACTGACCATCCGATTCTCCTGAAATTGAGAGCGTTAGATCCATATAAAAGATCTTTCAAATGGAAAAGAAGTTTTTACGGTTTTATTTTAATATAAGTTCAAATATATGTTGGAAAAGGTCGCTATGGATGCAGTTCGGTGGCCGATATTGGAAATCGACTGTAATGGCCTTAATAAAATTATTAAAAATATGTATAAATTTTGTTAAATCATAATAAATGATTTAGAAAGATTTATAAATGAAATACTCCAAGTTTGGAAAACATAAAAGATATTTTTATCTGAATGAGCTAGCTAACAAATAGAATAAAGATCCAAAAGGAATATGTGATGATTCCTGAGAGTATAGTTTGGTATCACCCATGAGATCTAATTGGAAATTATTCTGTTAGGCGAAGTGTGGGAAGAACCTAAAGGACATCGGATATTCGACTAAGATCAGACAATGTTTTCTGGAGTTAAGTAATCCAATGTTTTAATATAACTTATTGGATTGTAAATGGTTTTAATATAGCCAGAGTTTTCCAATGTATGAATAGGAAAGGATTTGGATGGAAATTATCTTCGGATATTTCAATATTGAATTCCGCGATTATACGGATATCGTTGAGGAATTTGAGAGATATAGATATCAAAAGGGTATCTGTTGGTTTCATAATTTTGTATTTGAATATAAGTCGATATGATTTTCATTAAAAGCCTTGTATATAATATAAAATTGGATTTTGGGTTTGTTGTGGGTGGAATCTTTAATAATACTATTCTTAAACCCAGCTGAGAATGAAATAAATCTTTCAATTAAGATTTTGTGAAGTTTTCCAGTTTAATTAATTAAATTGGAATTGAATGTAATAGAATTCGATATAATAATAATTGAAATGTGCTTATGTGAAAGAAAACCTTTACTATTTATGGAATTTAAAAGGCTATGTTGTTATTCCACTTATAGTATTAGTCGGATATAGAAATTCATATCGATTATGACTGATCTGATTTCCGTGAAGGTTCAATATTAAAGGGGAGATGATTTTGGGTTTATCGTGAACAATGTTTTAAATGACATTTGTTCTTTAACCCAGCTAAAGATATGATTAATTTCCTAAAGTTGGTAATCATTAAGTAATTATTTTTATGATTAAAACTAAGTTGGAGTTTTAATGAATCTATAATTAGATTGAAGAGTAAATGGGGTAATTAAATTTACTGAAGTCGAGAAGTGTCGAGATGGAGTACCACCAGTTTTACTCCATACGATGAATGAATATTTAATTAGATTTGAATGTCAAATGGTAATTAAGTTTATCGTAACACGATGGGTGTTAGATATGGAGTGCTGCCGGTTTTGCTCCATGCGATGAATATGTTGGGATTGCGATAGCAAAATGAATGATTACTTCTGTAAGGCTCAGTAATCCCGATCAATTTTATAAATGTTAATTTGGTTAATGTTTACTAAAAGATATTATAAACTCTTTTGAAATGATTTACAAGGAAAGATTTAAACAATAAGTTTAAATGAGATAATCTTTGATAAGATTAATGGGAATAATTCCCAATATGAAGAATATTTGAATAAAAGAATATTCTAGATTGGAATGAGATGTGTGTTATCTTTATTTATATATCACATGATTTTAAAGATGCGTAAGTTATTCTTAAAGATCGGTTTTAATCCATTCTAAATAACTATTACGACGATTAAAAGTCGAAGATTGAAGATGGTGGTTGAAGACCGGAGATCTTCACATCATTTGAGATATTGTTGATGTCTCGATTGGGTCATACACCCAAGACGAGGTAATAAGTGGTTGTCGTCCGCACGTACTCGTAGATCGACCGAATATGCGAGGACCTCTCTTCTGTATTGGACATGTGGAATGAGGAATAAGGTGCCTTCGGTTTCGTTTAGACCTAGAACGGTCTTGCAAATGGATTGTATGTCTGACATTGTATTTTATGTTGTATCATGTGATCTCTTCTATGTGTATATCTATTTGGTGCCAGAGAATCTATTCTCTTAGCTTAACATCCTTTACTAAGACGTACGAGCTTAGTGGTTATATACTCGTAGATATGAATGGTATGGTACGAATTGATAATGTGGCATGCTGAGATGCATGGATCAAAGCTTTTATTGAAAAGCAAAGCTTTGTGGATGATGATCAAAGCATAACTTATATAGCTTAGATTTGTGTATGGTGTTAATTCACGAGTTTTGCACCCCGGTATGAGTCAAAAACGGGATGAAGAAAAGCAGGGAGGACATGCATTTATTTCTAGCTAGAAGTGATGTCATGGTATGGAGCCAAAACATTTTACTTATGTGGATGTTGGATTTGAGGGCCGTCAGATATGGTTGCACAAGGCCTTGGAGATCGACGTACTGACCAAGAGGTCCAATAGGAACGGGAAACGTACTATTCAGGCAATGATATTCAGCGACGTACTACTGACCGACGCAGCCGCTCCAAAGGGATAGATAGTTCCCTATTACATTTTGCTAGAGACATTCTGAAATTCGGACGAGGAAGATCCCTTGCGTCGGATCATGATAGAAACCCAATTTCCAACATGAACCTTGTGTTTTCAGTTGTAAACCTATATGGTGACATAAGAGGATGGGGTATTATGTCGTTTAAGATTGATACATTTTTTTCGAAATTGTTTTCTGCACTTTGCACTTATATTATTATAATAAAAATTTCACTTATCAGGCATGTTTGGCTATTAAAAGGTAAAACTTTATCCTCCGGCTTATATTTGCATTGTATGATGGGACCCGAGTCTTATAATAACTTCAATTTTCAAAAAGCATTGTGAGTGTTGTTTTTATAGGATTCGTGTAGAGAATACGCATTCGGTGTCATATTGCATGGTCTCGTGATCTACCAACTTTTAAAAATCAAGTTTTTATAACTGTTTTAGTTCTCACACCAGTCTCATAGCTGACCTGGAGTTTATTATTTTTCACCTAAACTTTGGGTGCCAAAATTTTCCACAAGGGCAGCAAGAAGTTTTGGTTTCACAGATCTTTTCTTTTCATAGATCCTAAATTATGGATGGACCTGAAATCTGGATTTCCTTGTATGCTTCTCTGCAGTGTTAGTTTATGTTTTCCGCTACACACTATACTTATGTATTTTAAATTTCCGTTGTTTTGTAATTTATTCTCTGATATTTATTTTTCCGTTGTGTATCTTTTTTCTGCACTTTGATATTCTTGTATTCTGATGTAATATTGTTGTGATAACAATGAAAAGTCTCTCGTTCTGTGTTCCGATGTGTCGTGTTCTCATGACAATCCGCCTTCTTGTTCGGTTTAGGCCGGTCTAGCGATCGATTTAGACCGGCCGAGAAAGTGGGTCGTTACATTATTATTGTGGTAAAATTGGAAGAAATAAGTCCAAATGATGACTATGTGTACATTTGAGTGAAATTAAGTGAAAGTATAATGTGTTGAGTTTTAAGAAAAATAAATATGTGATATAAAGTTGAATTTTTTCCAAGTAAAAATATTTGGAATGAAATTGATTTCAAAACTCAATATTTGAAAGTAATAAAAAATTAAAATGGAAAATATTTTTTTGAAACATATCACTATGTGAATTTAAACACAAAACAAATGTTTAAAAGAATTTCTTTTGTTTATTGTTACAAATTTCATAAGGAAAACAAACAGCAAAATTTTGGAATAAACAGTGTTTTCAGGAAATATTAAGTTAAAATAAACTATAAAATGCTAATTTTGTTTACAAAGTATAAATATATGTGTTCAAAACAAATTTTATAAGTTCGTAAAATTTGTGTGTCAAAATAGAGTTATTTGGGTAATTTTAAATCTTAAATTTGTAAGAATTGCACAAAATAATTGGAAAATGTTAACTTTTTTTAAGTTTGTAAAATTTTGTTGAGAAAAAGATAAAATAAAGTTTCAAAGGTGTAAAAATATTCAAAAACATGTTGTATATACTTTTATTAAGATTGCATGGTATAAAGATCTCAAAACATAAGTTGACATAATTTAAAGTATTGAAAACATGGCCTATACATGTTTAAGTTTGATACTTGAACTAACATAAGCATAGAATATTCAAATATGGCCTAATTAAGGCTTAATAAAGCCCATTAGCATAGGTAATAAGAAAGGAGAGATTTGGAAAAAATATAGTACATATTCTTCTCCATATAAAACACTTTCTCCCTTCTTTATTAAACAGTTGCAAGAGGAAAATACAAACTCTCTTACAAACCTCCTTCCCCAACCCCAGAACTACAATTAAAAACTGAAAATAAGTTGCGAAGTCATGATATTAAATAGGTAATCGGATTCTAAACCAAATAGTCCATCAATTTTTTATTTTAGAAAATTATTTTATTCATAATTGGGTTTCCTTTGTTTGCATATTGTATAATTTTTGTTTCTAGATTTTTGAAGCTGGTTTGAAGCATATTCTACCAATGAACAAACTCTCTTTCCTCTAATTCTTCGCTGCAAATTCGTAGAACTAATTTGAGAGGAGTTCGAAATTACAAAATTGCTAGCTGAATTCATGATCTTGTGAGAAGTTTGGCAAAAATTAATAATCATCTCTATGATTTTCGTCCTGTGTTTGCAACTAAAATGAAATCGACCATATTTTTTTGTTTCTTGACCGAATTCGAAAATTTGAATGTTCTAAAAAGCCTAGATCATGTACTACAAGTTTCATGTATTTATTTTTCTAGAATTTTGAGGTTGCCTTGCTCAAAATTGTATTTTTCATAACTATTCGGAGAGAAAAACTATCATTTGCACTATGCTGAAACTGAAACGAACTCGGTCATAATTTTTTGGTTTCTTGATCGAATTTGGCAATTTTTATGAAAATTCTATTTCATGTATTATAAGTTCCATATTTTGAGTTTTCTGGAATTTTAATGTTAACCTGCTTAAAATTGTATTTTTCTGTTGCTATCTCGAGAGAAAAATTAACAACTACTCTATGTTAAATCTGAAACAAATTTGATCATAACTCTTTCATTTCTTAACCGAATTGGATCTTGTTCAAAGCTTAAGGTAGTGATTGGTTTATTTTGTATTTTGAGTTTCCAACGTAATTACAAAAGATGCGAAGATTTGAAGTATAGCGAATTTGATGGATCGAAGGCGGAAAGGAGGGAAGGACGATATATGGATGAATTCACTATCATTCTTCCATTGTTTTTTAAAATACAGAAATAATAAGAAGTGTTTTGTGTTTTGTGTGTTAACTTCACTTTGTAAAACGATTGCTTTTCACGATATGTGTGCATCACTCGTACTTTTGTATATATGAGAACCAAAAATAAAAAACATAAGCTGAACACACCCTTAAATTATGAACTTTTTCATATTTTGAGTTTTCTGAAATTTTAACGTTTGCTTGGTCAAAAATTGGTTTATATGTTGCAGTTTGGGAGAAAATAGACATTAATAATAATCACAGTCTTGTGTATTGTATTGGCCTTAACTTGCTCGTTTATTAACCAAAATAAATGATTTTCGATGTTCTGGAAAGCGTATAGTGCTACAAGTTATATATTTTGAGTTTTTTAAAATTTTGAAGTCTACTTGGTCAAAATTATATTTGTTTGTTGCTGTCTTCAAAGCAAAATGATAGCAATGCAACCTTGGCCTGAGAATTGTATTAACATGTTTTGCTCTCATTCTTGTTCGATTTTGATGATGTGTTGATTTTGATGATGTGTTGAGATGTTTGAGAGCTATGATGCCTATCAACATTATATCTATATTTGGACTATTTGAAATTCAATTTCAAACGGAATTTAGATTGATTTTGGGCTAAATTTGAATTGAACTAGTATAAAATTCAAGTTCTTGGTTATTGAGTGATTTTTTTTTTCATCGTTTTGAGCACGATTACCTAAACCATTCTTGAAATAATTTTTTAAATAAATGGACATTTCAAATTATTATTATCATTATATAGTGTTTTAAAAATATTTTTATAGAATAAATCGAATTATTTTCTATATCATGGCATTTCAATGGCAACTAAACATATATCCGTTGCTCAGTGCATCCCATTATATAAAAAAATCACTTCAGTTCTAACTAGGTAGGAAAATAGGTTTTTATCTTAACCAAGTAGGCTAGTGATATTGAATGCTGTAATTTTCTCGATGACAGTGTATTAGTGAAGAACCTTCCTTCTCCCTCTGAAGCTTCTTGCCATAATCAGAATAGCTATGAGGAAATTCCTATAGATAGGATCAATACACTAAAATAAGCTTCCTCTTATAGCCTTTCAAAAATTAGAAAAGCCTAAAAGCAAGGGGTCTTGGCATAAAGAACATAAGGCTTTGGAATGTTGATGCCCTTTCCATTCATTTCCAGAATCTTGTCTTAAGAACAAAAACACTATGGGTTGAGTGGAGCATAAAACACAACTTGAAAAATGAAGAAATATGGACATAAATCTGAAGCCTACTATTAGTTAGGTTTGTAAAACTATGTTGGTAGTAAGAGATAATTTTTTTTCCCCAATTAGCGATGCAGTTAGCTAGTGATAGGAAGGAATAATTCTAGATAACCCTTTGGCAACAAAATGGTCATATCCTAATAAGTACTCTACAACATGCGGCTGTGATAAAGAGTGGATTCCCCCTCAATGCCAAAGATACCGCGTATGTTAGAAATGGTAAATATATCTGCCCAGTACTAGAAACAACACCTTAAATAGTATGTGGGGGAGATACAAACAAATGCATTATGTTCTTGGCCAACATGATAACTATGGTAGGACAAAAGATGGACAAAAGATAGACAAAAGCATTCTACTAGCACAATATACGCAGTATTTTCTAGGGAAATGTCGATGGCTAAATTCCCCTGGTATAAAAGGATATTAGAGAACCCAAAATTATCACAAAACCAATTGGCAATGTGAAGGGTGGGCTCTTAATATTTATATAGAATTTATTTTATAAATTCCCTGTTGTGGGGCTTGTCTTAATACGCCTCCGCACATGTGGCATATTCTGAGCCTAACATGTGGATCTTATGGAGTTACATGGACAAGTGTGGCAATTATGTGCACATGAATTAAACCTTGCTCTGATACCATGGTAGAGAACCTAAAATTATTGCAAAACTGCCATGAAGACTAACCGTCAAATTGCAGTGTAGAATAACTTTGAATTGCTGAATAACATTGCAGAGAACTGCCAAAATGATGATAAGAAAAACAAATAGTGATATTTGTTGCAGATAACAGACCACATAAATCTTGAAGTGCCAAAATGCAATAACCAACATGAAACATATAAACGCTTGCAATAATAACCATCAGACAGTAACAATCAACGCACAAAAAAAACCACACATTTAAACTGTAGAGGGCCAAGAAGGGAAGAAGGGTTACTCCTTGTATGTCGAGAAGAAGACTTCCTAGAATTATTTAAAGGCATAACATTTTCTAGCCCATATTCCATTCCATCATCCAAATCATCAATATCAAATTTCTTTTTCTTATTAGACTTCAGCCTACCTCTTTTTGATGATGGTGGAGGAAGAGTAGTATGGGATGGAGGGGATAGCTGTGAGTATGGTGAAGCAGATAAACTGCTCTTTAGGTTGCTAACAGAAGACAGTGCTTTAAAACTAAAAGATGATGAGTAAGTCATGTTTGCATTAAATGATAAAACAGTATAGAATGATTTTTTATTAGAATTGCTCAAAGAAGAAGAACTATATGCTGCGGCAGAAAGATGATCGACAAATTTTTGATTAGTATCCATATTCTCAATAGTGTCATCAAATAAATTTCCAACAAAAGTATCATCATAAATAACAATATTAGCTTTATCCAGATTAGACATATCCCCAATGTTAACCCTTTTATTATGTTCATGTTTTTCTCCAACAAAAGGACCTTGAACATTATAACCATTCATACCAACATTATCTCCAATACTGTTATCATTGTTATTAGTTGCCAAAGCTTCAAATGGATTAACATTACCATTTCCAATGTCACTAATACCACCAACATTCTCCTTATTAATAAACACACCTTTTTTCCTCCAAATTTTCTTTTTCTTTGAATTGACAGTTGTTCCAATTATCATGACTATCATGGCCATGAACTTTTTTCTTTTGCTGACCAGAATATACATAGTCACTAACATGATTATCCTCTAAACTGCTCATAATTTCTCATGTCCGCCTTAGCACTTAAATCACATATAGAAGTATCATGGACAAACACTTTGCAAATAGTAAAATTCTAGGTTTCCAGTCATATGATAGTTTCACGGAGGGGCATTTATCACCTAAACCAGTAACATCTATTATTTCAATAAGCTTGAAATTAGGGGAAACCTCTACCAATGCCTTAGCATATCTAAATTTCTGCATTATCTCAGTACTACTATCAAAACAGATTAATTTTCCTACATGACAAGCAAGCCAATTTTTACCTAAAAGAGTCCAAAGAATAATTGGGATTCCATAGAAATGAATCTATACTGGCACTTTTCTAATATGTGATTGTGAGCTACCTATTGAAGGATCCCAACTTATTATTTCTTTTTCTGATTGCACATTTTCAACTTGAAACTTACAAAATTTTACTAAACCACTTTACTGAAAATACAAAATTATATTTTTAGTATATTTTAACAACTTGTATTGTTATTTTTTTTACTTATTTTCACTATAATTTTATGATTTATTCAAAACTAACATTTCACATTCATTTTGGACAAAATGAACATTTTTGAAGTTTAAAATGTTCAAAACACACTATTAAATATATTTTAAATAATATTTATTTCTTTTAAAATTAATTTATACACAAGTTTTTACATAGTTTTCACAAAAAATCATCATTTTCTCAATTATTGCAATTTAATACAATAAAATCTTACGGATTGAATAAATTCCTATTTGTTGACAATTTCACACAATATAAGGTTTTCAAAACTTTTATTTTAACATTTTCTAGCTATATTTACGCAATATTGAGTATTTAAGCCTAATATATTCCCCATTTCAAAATTAACACCAAAAATATACCTACACCTCAAATTTTACTCAAAATACACGATTAAGATTATTTTCCAAAGCTTACGTCAACTCAACATGATTTTTCACAATATTCCACTTTTAACTACATTCAAATGATCAAATAATCATCCTATTAAATTTTCTCCCAATAATTTCCCAAATTTCACATTTATTTACAATTAGATAATTTTATTCAAATTTATATTTCGAATTAGTATTTAACTATTAGTTAATAACTTATAATTCCATTATAATTTATTATTATAGTTGAGAACAGGTAATCACGCAAAGTCGGGTTGTTACATTGGTAACCACGAGTATTGTGACTTCGGTCACCATGAGTTTTCACTCGAACAGACCGAGTTTGTTTCACATGTTAGCCTCACTTTTGGATGTAGCAGTTCATGATGCTTTCTTATGAGATCGTGTAACACCCCTTAGTTTGGAGTGGAATTCAGAGTCCCATATCACGGAATTTTGGTACGAAGTAGGAACTTATAGAGTAAAGCTCCAATAGTGCTAAGGCCTAGTAGTTGGAAAATCCCACACACTAGAGGTGGAAAAGTATCGACAATATCGGCATTGTTAGAGAAGTGTGTGATGTGGGCATAAGCCACTGCATGTGGTATAAGCCAAGTGTTAGCCAACCTCATAAACTTGTCGAGGCCTTTTAAGGAACAAAACCCACTCCTATATAGGATCTATTAGGGACAATATCCTGCTTGTACGAAGAAACAGACTATTACAGTGGTATCAAAGCATTATTTCGAGATTGTTAGCATTATTATGCTAAAACCCCAATTCTATATAAGAGCTAAGTTAGGGACACTAACTTGCACATATGGAGGAGCGGGCTATTACAGATCTGGTATTCTCCTTGGGATTGTTAGCATTATTTCGAGATGTATTCGAGTTGTTTATTCTTTCCCTCTTGTATATTAAGTGGTCGTCATACCACATCATTGTGGTATATGTGATGTATTAAGACGTTTCATTGTACAGTATGTATATGCATATCTACTACTGTTTTGTGATGAGTTATTCATTCAGTTATGGTGTTTTGTTATGATAAATCCATAGACATCTATTGGTTTGTATTAATTATTTATTGAATATGTCAGTCCATTCGAGTTGAGTGTATATATATATATATATAATATTTGCCGATACATTCAGTAGATAGTAAAGACAAGTTATATTTGGTCGCCCATGAACAACCATATTCTCCACATTAGCAGTCATAATTACTATGTGATCTCTTTGTTGTGTGGGTCTCGAAGTGGGGCATCACAATGAGTCTGGTGACTTTAGTCACTATGAGTTTAACCATTAGGTCCACGTGTTAGGTACCTAAATTATGATAGCACTAAGCAAGAGTTTAGCATGTGCCACATTGTTTTGTCACTGCAATCAAATATCTTGCCAATTTGGGTTTTCTGAGTTTTATAATTTTTTGAGTCCCATTCCATTCGCTGTTTTTGAGATATTTGGTGCATTGATAGCCTATGCTCTATATTAGACACATGCATATATATATATATATATATATATATATATCGATATCAACTTCATGAGTTTTGTAGTGCTTTTGAATTCCTTGAGATTTATATTTGAGAATTTATGAGTTTATGTTTATAACCATTAATTGAGTGCTTCTAAGATAAAGGCTTTGAGATGGAATCATCATATTGTATTTAGCATATAAATATGATGACCCTTTATGCCTCCATACTTAAACCCAATGTTCATACCATACTTGTACCTTCTTTAAATTTAAAAGAAAGAACTCCTCATACAGTCATGTTAATCTTATCTCATTATAATGTTAAGGTCTTGCTATCCTGGGTCATGTGTTGACATAGGTACATCCTGTGTCAGCATAGGTTCTTCCTGTGTCGACACAGGTCACGAATTCACCCACGTTAACCACAAACCCTCTCAGATTTGATTTCTACATCATAAATGGAGGTGAGAACAACCTCGTATTCACTTTAAATTTAACATGCATACAATAGATGTCATTGACTTTTAGTTAAAACAAAAATCTCCGAAATCCATCAAGGATTGGAAAAGGTACAATAGTTCAAACATGGACACGGACCGTGTTTGCACTGCATTCAAAAACCAATATACATTAAAATGATTTCATCAAATTACTATTTTAAATCAATGATAAAAACAAGGAACTCAAGAAATAAAGCATGAGGGAACCCTCACCTTGCGTGGATTTGACTGAATGCATCTTCCTACAGCTTGCAGCAATGAGAATTTGAAACATGCCTGGCCTCTAAACCTTATTATAACTTTATTCTTTCCCAAACCTTGAATTTACTAAGAAATGCTCCTGTTGGAGGTTTGATTTGCTGAAGAATAAAGATAATCCACAAACCCCTCCTACTTTTTATTTTAATAATGCTTCGACAAAGGGGTTTTGAGAGAGGTAGCCATTAATTTAAGGTACTAATTTCTCTCCTATGAGAAAATGAGAATGGAGAGGAGCGAGAAAAATACATACTGCACATTCTTCCAAATCCCTCCTTTATTTTTCAAATGGGGATTGTTAAAGGTACTCCAATTTTGGTTAAGGGGGATACAAATTTTAAATTATTGTTCAATTGTTAAGGGGGGACTAAATAGATGAGCCTTTCCTTAACCATTTAATTAAAAATTCCAATATTAACCCATCATCTTATTTAATGTAAACCTTAACACCTAAACCATAATTAATGAGCACAATTTAATGAAATTATGTACCAATGCATCTGCTTGTTTATTCTAAATGAACACGTAGCCAAATGATCAATGTTGTTGAAGCTTCATCAAATCAAATCTCAAATAAGTGTCAGCTTATTGAAAACCGCTCATTTAAATTTTGTTATCATCGATTAAAAGCCTCCCTACACTAGGGCTGTCAACAGATACTTTCGGATACGGATAGTGCCATATCCGTATCCGCATCCGAAACCATTTTCGGATATCGGATATATGCATCCGCGATACGGACGGATATCGGATAATTACCCGCTCCGCCAATGTCGATAAATCAATAAACATAAATGGTTTTTTAAAGAAAAATATTAAGCTTTTTCAACCCAATTGGTTACAAAAGTGTTAAAAATAAATAAATGTGATGATAATATATAATTTTGAGCAATTAACATGCTTTTAGTAGACTTTCAATTTTGTAAAATAATAAACTAGTATATTTAACTATATTAAAGTACACTTAATTTAAGCTATAATTGTAAAAAAAGCGGACAGATAATTTTTGGATGCGGATATGCCCATATCCGCATCTGCATAAGCTTTCCCGAGTATCAGATATTTATCCGCTTTTCGGATACGGTGCGGACGGATTTCGGATTTTCGAGTATCCATTGACAGCCCTACCCTACACATTTCTAGCTGCAAACCAACCATCTCATCCTTCTTAAACACTTCATAAATCCAGTTTCAACTACTACATGTTCCTGGAATGTTGTATGTCCAAGTAAATATTTCTTTAACTCCTACTATATCATTATACATTTGTTCAAATTTTACAAAATAACAGCAAAATTTTAAAAAGTATATATTTGGATGTGCTTGAAATAATATAAAAAGTATATTTTTTTATCATTATACATTCGTTCAAATATTCTTTATGATGCTTTTTTAACTTGTAAAATTATAATTACCTGTTGATATATTTGTTGGTGACAATTTAATTTGTAAGCTCACTTATATTCTTCATTGTTGTGGCTGCAGTTTTTTTTGTCATGAATATGCACTCCTACATTAGCAGTAGTTGATCTTCACACTCATTTGAGTGAAAACGTTGTAATTGATTAACGCTCAAAATGCTACGCTGGTCTAACATGCAAAAAAAAAAAAAAAAAAAGTGCGAGGGAAAAAACAAAAACAAAACAAAAAAGCTAGGAAGTATGAAAAAGTACTTACATTAACTTTGCACCAACAACATAATACATAAATATGATAGATTATACTAATTTTTTACACAAACCAAAGAATGGTTTAGAGAAACATGCATTGCAAACAATATTGAAAAATTTAATCTACATTAAGCAACCAAAAATAATCCTTACATAAATACATCGGAATCAATTTGTTGGAGATTTGGTAATATCCTCTTCGTTCGAACCATCATGGTAATCCAATGATTCGGTTTTGGATACTAATAAAAAATTAAATAGCAAGGTCTGTTTCAATTAAAATAGAAGAGAAAGATAGTGAAAGGGGGAGCAGATGTTGTTTTTAAAAGGGGCGGTTTAGTCCATGCTTATTTTAAAATAAAAAAACCAAACCCTCCCTTAACAATTTTTTTTAAAACGTGGAGTCCCCTTAAAATTGTCCCTCCCTTAACCAAAAGGGGAGTCCCTTTAACAATACCCTTTCAAATGGCCTTCACTCAAGCCCAATTATCTCATATTAATTAAATTAGGCTTAACACGCAACTCTAAACACTTCTAACACATTTTGAACCCATTTTAACCCCCTAACACACACTCTAAGTTGTGTTCAATTCGTAAAATACTAGCACACACTTTTAAACACTTAAAAAATATTTTTAGTGTAACATCCATCAAAGTTTCACATTTATATTAAACACACTTTTTTAGCCATGAACATCAAAACTAGCATTTGCTTGTCCCTATTCTACACAAATTTCATTTTTCTCATTCCAATAATTGCACAAACCACATTACTTTGACGCAGAATTATATGACACATACATACTGGTTGCAAACCAATATTACATATTTCCTATTTTGAAAATAACACAAAATTCTTATTGTTATTATCAAAATTTACTCTAACTACAATTTTACAATTATTCCTTCTTAACACAATTCGACACTACGTTATTACTTTATAAATTTACTCAATTGTCTCCAACATGGTTTCAAACATAACTTCTATTCTATTTTATAATTTCTGCAACTTAAATTTCACATTAAAAATATAATACTACTTAAATATTGATTACTAATTAATACTTTATATTTTCGATGTTCATTCAAACCATCAAAAATATAATTTACAAACACGGTTTGGAATAAATTTTCTTATAATTCTAATTGAATTTAATGTATTCTAATACACATCATTTTTTTTAAATCTTAAATTTTTTGTTTCCTTATTCTAAATTATTATATGAGACATGCTCCTATATTCGAATTCTTACTACATGGATTTAAAATCACAAAACATGTTATAATCTGTTAACCCTGGAAAACCGAAAACCTGGATTGTTACAAAAAATGAAATATTTTCCAATTTTGTAAGTGGGAGAACTTTGTAGATGAGTAGTCGAAGAAGCATTTAAAGATTCTCAAAGTAAGAAATAGCAATGAACGTTTGTCATAAGAATTTACTAACTATTTTGAGACTGAGCACAGTCGCATTGTATGAAGTGGCAAAAAGCATGTGTCAGATATTATGAGAGGGATATATGAGCTTGAGATTGTATGCTGGTCTTAAAGAAGGATTTCAAGCAGAAGCAATATCAAGAGCAGTATCTCCCATTAACCACACACCTAATATTTCCGTAAATATGAAAACCGTGAAAGAAGTATGAAAAGTATGGCTTGAAATTTATTCATTTTTTAAAGTGTTTAATTGTCCAACTTATATGGATGGAGAAAGACACAATAAGTTAAACCCTTGGGGAAGAAAGCACATTTTTTAGGCTATAGAGAAAGAGTGAATAATATAGATTGCGTTGTAAAAGAACTAGAGCAATTATGACTAGTAAACTTGTGATTTTTGATCAGAGATCTTTATTAAAGATGGAGCCTCTATCAAGTAAGAACATCTAAAATATGCAAAATCTCTAATTAGATTCATCACATTGTTTCCATGTTCAGAGAGATGCTGATATTTTTGATGATACCATGGTTGATGAAAAGATTACAATGGTTCAAACTTTAACTGGAGCATGATTGCAGTTAATGCATTTTGGTCTAGTTGGCTCTATTTGTAAGTATACTTGTAGCTATGATTCTTCTTCTTATGCTTTAAATGTTGTAGAGCTTTTTGGCGTCGACTTAGGAAAATTTTCCAAATTCTCGTGGAGAATATTGGAGCAGATGATGTTGAGTACTTCCTCATTCATTCTCAAATGGAAAAGTGGAGTGTGCCATTATATCTCCATTTGTCTCTTGAAGTTTTGCATCTATAAGGTCGTCTCTTACATTGAATTTGTTGAAGAATTTTGGTGTATTCGCATATGCATTTTATTCATTCATATGCATATTATCTTCCTTATGTTTGGGGAAGATTTGGAAGTTTTTCTTAGGCAGCAGTGCACAAATTCGCCCATCTTGAGTTTTGACATCATGTGGCATAGACCCAATAATTTTTTAAGATGTGATGGTAAGGAAATAATTTATATTTAAATCCAGGTAGAGTGTTGAAATTGGGTTATATTTTTCAAAGAAGAAAATAATAGCTAATTGATCTTACCATTTAATTAAGCAATACATAGAATAAAGAAAAAGGAATTATTTTATAAGGAAATAATTGATTACTAAATTAATTAATTAATGGATTTATGAATGATGCAAGAAGTCTGTTATAAAATCATTGATTATGCAATATGATAAAAGAAAAGATTGTTGATGGAGATTGATGCAGAAATATTTTTTATGGAAATAAAAATCACCATTATTTGATATTTGGAATGGTTTCATGATAAGTCAACGACTAATTTTCTTAATCTCCAGATAATTCCTTCATTCAATGTCTATTTAAATAAAGAATTCCATCTTCATATTTGTGTGTGAGTGAGAAAAAGCATCCTCCATTGTCCACTTCTTATGTCAACCATAATTGCTAATTTCTGCACTCAAATCAAGCTAGTGTTTTTGAGCAAAAATAAGTTTTTGGAAAAATTCATTTGTAATTATAAGTTATCTCTCCATTATACAACCTATAATTTTGTAATCTTTCTCTTGTACTCTCCTTCTTACCCTAGTTCTTCGGTGAAATAAAGAATAGTTATTGGACTCGTAAACATAGACATAATCAGATCAAGTTAAATATATATGTTACCCACTCTTCTGGTTTATTCTTTTATGATTATTTTTCAGTAAATTTCCAGTTGATAGTTAATCGAAAAGCTATATCCTTCTTTTAATGTTTTGGCCCCTTACCATTTCATTGCAGTTTTGGTATTGCATAAATTAACTATATTTTTGCAAATTAGATTGTTATTTGGATCAGTAGATTTTGCAAAATAATACAATACTTTAATTTATCAAAATAGTTTTGGGATTACTTTGTTTTTATTGTATAAGTGGATCTAATTTATTTACTCTGGTTAAAAATCAAAATCAAAATAGAATTTCACTATTTGATTTGTGCATTTGGATTAAGTTTTGATTATTAAGAAATTTTATACTTTAGTTTTTGCAACATGGGCAAGTGATTCAATTTCAGTATAAGGGAACATTGGTACGTTTTTTGTTATAGAAAACAACTGTATTTCATATGCTATCTTATGTTATGGTTGATCACTCTGACCTTGGCCTTTCATAGGGAAAACTGTGCCTTTCTTTCTACAATACATGTTCATAGGTGTTGTGCTATAGTTTTTGTATCAAAGCTTGCGATCGTCTTAGGCCCAGATGATTAAAATCCATTTTAAGCTCTAAATTCCTCGTTCATATGATATATAGATTTATTAGCACCTAACTTGAACTTATGATTTCATGTATTGAAGGATACTATGCATTCCATTATGGCTTTAAATGTTTTTTTCCAGTTGCATCTTTGTAAAATCTTCCTAATAAAACCAAGGATTTATTTGATAGAGTCTTTGTTTTCATCTTACATTGCGAGATACAAGAAAACAAGAGAGAAGATTTATAATTTTTAATCACTTCGTGTAACAACCCGTATTTTGAATAACATGTTATAACATAAATCAAGGCAGAATTAAATATTAACACCTGAATCAAGAGAAACGGGATGTGCCATTGCGTTCGTCTCGGAAAAATACGCGAAATAGAGTCCGAGTTTTCGAAAATCAGAGTCCGTATGACCCAGTTATGGCCCGTCAAAGTTTTCAGAAAATTTCAAGTTCAAAAACAGTTCAAATTTCAAATCTAGAGCCAAACAGACTGGGCGGGAAAATTTCCCGCCCAGCCCCCAAGTCGACTGGGGAGTCGACTTGGGAGTCGACACACCCCAGGTGGTGTCGACTGCCCAGTCGACACCCCTGTCGACTTGGGTGGTCGGCCAGTTTGGCCTGGTGCACCTGCTGTCCACTTTGAGTCATGTTTTGAGGCCTATGACGAGATTTGATGGCTCAGATCTAAACTAGGGTTAATACTATGTCCTACACTAACCTAAACTTCTATAAAAAGACCCTAAACCCTACCCTAAATCACCACAAATCAATCCTACAACTAGGTTATGCCAAAATGCTCCTTGATCATGGCCTCCATCTTCATAACATGGCCTCCATCTCCTTCATGAAAGTTTGAGTGTTCTATGCTAGTAAAAGAGCCATCTTTCTTCATACAAATCAAAGGAGCTTCTTATTTCTCAAGACAACTTGGAGCTTATATTCATTTGGGGATTTCTAGTGTGGCTTCGTCTCAATCTTGTTTTATTTTATAGTCTTCATAGCATTGTAAGCCCCATTCTACTCTTAGATTTAAACTATGAAGTTAAATATGACATGTTGCAAGTTTGAGTTTGGGCCTAAGTATGATTTGTGCTTTGAATCTATCATGTTATGCATAGATTTGTTCTATGTATGTTTGTAAAGCTATCACCTTGACTTTGTGGATTGAAAGCTATGAGCTTTGTTTGGAAATGTTGCATAATGCAACATAGAAACTCTCATAACCTTTATGTTAACTTGCATATGATGTTATATGCGAATCACTAGTTATCATCCTATGCCATCTATGACCATGTATCACCTATTTGCTAAGTTTAATGCCATACATGTGTAGATTGGAATTGAACCTAAGTGCAATATTTTCCTTGAACCTATCATTGTATGCATATATCTATTCATGCCTCTCTTGATCTATGATTGTGGACCTATCATGAACCTAGTACCGTTCATGTTGACCTTGGGAAAAATGCTATGAAATGGATTATGGCTTATGCATGTTAACAAACCTTAACCCCTCATGTTCCTTAACATGCATATGATGATATTGAACCTATTTGCTATGCACAAGTTAGGATTGTCACCCTATGTCAACTATTACCATGTTACCACCCTATTTGCTAATTATGCTATCATACATGTTTGTGGCCAAAACACCCTTATGCTATTATGCATGCTTGAGGCCAAAGCACTGTTATGCTATTTGATATGTTTGGGGCCAAGTCACCTTTTATGCTATCATACATGTTGAGGCCATATGCTAGTATGTTGAACCCCTTTTGCCTCAAATATCACCATGTTTAACTTGCGATAGACTTTGCCATCTTATGCCCACCTTGTCATATTCTTATGTTTCCCCTTTTGATCTATTTGCGTTGATGCGAACTTACGTGCGATGGGGTTACGTTATGGGTAAACTTAAATGACATGAAACATGACTTGAAAATATGACATGTGATTATACTTGAAACATGAACATGGACATGACATGTAGAAAACATGAAAGTGGCCAACTCGAGGTTGGGTTGAGTTTGTAGCATAAATCTACCCGGAACCGACCGGCTTAACTAGTGGCTACAAACAATAGGACCCAATGTGAGTAGTTGGTCATATCGCACTTAAAACCCGAGGTTAGACTAGGTTGTGGTGTAAAGCTACCCGGACCCGCCCGGCTTAACTAGTAACCACAACAAAGTCTAATGTGAGAGGTTGGGGTGCATTAAGTTAACTAATGCCACATGGTAGGGTTAAGTCATGGACTACTTGAATACTTAACCAATTAAACACGATGGATTGGTAGGGTTAAGTCATGGACTACTTGAAAACTTAACCAATTAAACACGATGGATTGGTAGGGTTAAGTCATGAACTACTTGAATATACTTAACCAGTTGAACACGATGTATTGATAGGGTTAAGTCATGAACTGCTTGGATACACTTGACCAACTCAATACATGGTTAGGATAGGGTTAACCACACTTAACCCATTTAAAACCCTAGTTACGTGGTCCTTTTCAGCAGTAACCTACTTGGGAGTATCTGGATACCCTGGACTAGGCTAGGGTGGGGCACGATTACTGACTGATTGTAAGAGACCAAAAGAGACGGCTGAATAGTGCACCGGTTGTTCAGGCGGACCATGGTCGTGCACATTAAGTCCGGAGTTGAACATGGGCACCGGTAGGTTTAGACTGTGCGTGCTTGAATTGTGTCTGTGGTTTACACCTTAGGGCTGGATACACCCTAGGGTGGACCTTGCACAGTTAACTACATTCCATGATTAGGCCGTATGACACCGATACACGACGAGTTAGGCTTATAGGGAGCCGATCGACTAGACCGAGTAGTTGGACCTTGATTTAGGTCATCTCATGATGTTGGGCCAACTTTGGGCCAAGGGATCATTTCTTGTTTATACTTGACATGGATTAGAATACTAGTACACCTGGTGCAACTTAACCTTGTATATGCGATGCCACACTTGATCTATCTTGTTAACTTTTCACCATGCCAGTTATCATCCTATGTTTCATCTTTGTTATACATGTCCAGTTAACTTTATTAGTTTTTATACTAATAGTAGATAGGACTTACCAGTCTTTCTGACTGACCTGTTTTCTTTCGCCTCTTTTCTTCCGTTCCCCCCTCCCCCCAGGTTCTCAGTGTGGGAACACTAGCACCTAGCTTGGATCTTTAGCTTGCTTTCTGGATAGCTCATGTACGGTTTGGACTTGAGCTCGCTATGGCTTTACCACGTCTACTTTGGGGATAGTTTACTTTATGTTATTTCCAGTTTTCAGTTTATGTTTCTAGACTTGTAGTAGTTGGAAAATAATGACTAAGTACTTTGATGTAACTTGACTATGGTTTTGAAATAGTAGTTTTATCCGCTGCTTTATTTACTCTGTTTTACTTATATGTTCTGTCTTGTGATATCTCATGCATGTTTACCTTGACAAACGCCCCTCCAAAGCTGGTGTTCTTGCAAGAGTGACCCTGGCGGAGGTGGGGTGTTACACTTCGACCACTAATGGATAATAGAGGAGTTAGATTAGGAGCCCCTATTATTTTTCAAAATACGAAAAACAAATAAATTTATTTTCTGTTTAAATGTTAATTCCATTTTTCAAAATTGTTTTTTTTACGAAAATCATAAGACAAGAGCATTTTTGTTTTGATGAAAACACAAGACTAAAATCAACAAATCTAGTGAGACCTAGGTTTTGAAAGGGCAATTTCAGGTTTTTTATAAGAATTAAAGAGGAAAATATTTGTTATTTTTGTTAATACTTAACGTTGCTTTATATAAAGGTTGATTTGAGAGCTTATAACAATATGTATGTGTGTTGTAATTAAAGCTTCATAACTATGTATACTCTTTGTTGTACATTTACAATAATGCAGGCATAATTCGATGCTGACATAGACCGAGTTCAGTTTGCACTTTTTTTGTCTTATTGCATGTTTTCTTTTAAAATAGGACAAATTTTCAAAATAGCCTTTTTTAAAAAACTAATAGCGGATTTAGGCTAGTTTTAAAACTATTTGCAGAAATAGGCTTGTTTTGTCCACCTCAGCGCTGAGGTAGCCAGTTGTTTAAAAAAAATACACGTGACCGGACTTGTGAAGTGCACCCCTTATAAAAATATATGGGACAAATTTTCAAAATAGGGTTGTTTTTAAAACTAATAGCAGATTTGGGCTAGCTTTGAAACTATTTGTAGAAATAGGCTTGTTTTTGAACGACTCTTGCCAATAACAAGCTTATTTTTGCAAATAGTTTCGAAACTAGCCTAAATCTGCTATTAGTTTTAAAAACAAGCTTATTTTGAAAATTTGTCCTTTAAAATATAAAGTCGGTCCAAGGACTTTGTTTTAGTGCATTTTCATATTTTTCATTTGAAATGCTAAAAATCTTCACTTCATTTTTCAAAAGAAATATAAGCCACAGTACAAGGGGTCCATACTTAGAGCCATGTTAGCTTACCCATTCCCGTTCCTTTAAATATTTGCTAGGATTTTGTAGATAATATGCAGTAGAAAAGAACGAGGAGATTGAGGAAGAAGAGGTTGGGTATTACTGGAGAATTACAAAGGAAACAAAGTCCCACATTGGGAAATTTTTGTTTCCATCTCTCTATGTAAACTAACGCTCAACATGGTCTATCAAACAACCAAAGTGAGTACATGAAGACATAGGGCTATAGAGGCATTGAACCTTCATATAAAAATTAAAATGTCAAAGATAGGGCCTTTGGTCTTCAGGTTCTTGGGGTCTCATGATTGGATAGGCCATAAACTTCTTGTTGCGCTAAAACGATTATTTTTTAGGAAAGTGTCTGTTCGCCTGAACGGTCACTGGATGCAACCGTTTCCCACCAACGCACCCGTACAGACAGTTGTGTCTACCCAGTTAGGCTCCCCCTTCTACTATATTAGGACTCACTACCATAACCAAGTCACTCACTGAAATTTCATCCCTCTTCTACTTCTTCTCTACAGTCTGTTCTTAAAAAACCACCTCGAGTTCATTGTTGCTCTGCAATTGTAAGCGCTCCATTGCAGAGACTGGTATGTTTTATCTTGGGAAACAATTGCTCAACTTTCTTTAGTGTGTAGAGGGAGCAATATTATTTCAACGATATAGCTATCGCTATACTCGTACAATTTAATAGGGTAATTTGTTAATGTGTTCTCATTGATGTCGATTGCGTATGTTTGTAACGGTATTACAAACGTTTTTGAAATGTTCCTGTTTGCTACAAAAAATTTATAATGGATTTTAACATATATGTGGCTACGTTGCTAACAATCACGAAACAATATTATTGTCTTTTTGACGAAAATGACAATGTTTAAGAGTACTGATAACGCAGCACCAACACAAATGGTAATCAACGTTCTACATGCATCTGTGGTTCCACCAATGACAATATCTTATGGGGAAAGGCCTAAAAACTTCACCGGAATGGACTTTAAACGTTGGCAGTAAAAGATGTTATTCTACTTGACAACATTGGGCCTTGCAAAGTATCTTATAGAAGATGCTCCCGTCTTTGCAGAATTGGAGTCTGATCCAATCAAAGTTGAAGCCCTGAATACTGGAAAAAAAAAATTTGATTTCATGTGTAAAAATTACATCCTAAATATTCTCCACAGTAGTCTATACAATGCGTACTGCACGGTTGCAACATCCAAACAACTCTAGTTGGCTTCGGAGATGTACCAAACTGAAGATGTAGGCACGAAAAGTTCATTGTTAGCAAATTTCTCGACTTCCAAATGATGGATACAAAGACTGCGATCAACTGGTTCAAGAAATTCAATTTATTATCCGTCAAGTTGAAGATGAACGGATGACTCTTAGCGAGTCCTTTCAGGTTGTCGCTACCACTGAGAAACTTCCTCCATCATGGAAGAACTTCAAGAATTGCCTAAAGCACAAGCGTAAGGAAATGACAATGGAGGAACGTGTGGTTCGATTGAGAATTGAGGAAGATAATGGGAATTGTGAGAAAAATATTTCTCGGAAATGTTTGCCAAAGCAAATGTTATCGAGACAAACAAGTTCGACAAAAGAAAACGTGACAACCACCATAAAAGGTCAAAGAAGTTTCAGGGTTCCGGCCATAATTATGGAAAGAAAGGTCATAAAGCAGCAGAATGTCGCGTCTCACCCAAAAAGAAGAAATCAGAATCAAATGTGGTAGACATTTTAGATGGTGTTTCTGAAATGGATTTGTGTGTGGTTACTTCGAAACGCGACCTTGTTCATAACAATAAGGAGTGGTTTATAGACACCGAAGCCACTAGGTATATATGCTCAAAAAAGTGGATGTTCACAAACTACAAAAAAACTACTAATGATGAACAACTGTTTATGAGTAACTCGTCCACATCAAAGGTCGAAGGCAAGGGAAAAAATGTTTTGAAATTGATTTTTGGAAAAGAACTCACTCTACATGATGTTCTACATGTTCCAGAAGTTTGCAAAAATATAATTTTAGGATCAATGCTTGACTTTTGTGGCTGATTATTTGTATTGTCTAAGAATGGTGTGTATCTAGGAAAGAGTTATGTGTGCAATGTCATATTTAAGGAAAATATAACCATTATTTTACCAAATAATGATATGAATATAATTGAATCTTCTGCTTATATAGCTGACCCTCCTAATCTATGGCATTCTAGACAAGGTCATGTAAATTTTAATACTTTACAACAACTGATCAATCTAGAATTCATACCTAAGTGTAGAATTGATTCAAATTACAAATGCCAAATTTGTGATGAAGTCAAATTAACAAGAACCTCATTTCATCATGCTAAAAGGGAAATCGAACCTCTAAATCTAATACATACTGATGCATGTGACTTGAAAATGTGTCAAACTAGAGGAGGAAAAAGGTACTTCGTCACTTTTGTTGATGATTGTGTAAATGTTATGTATATCTCCTTAAAAATAAGGACGAGGCATCCGATATGTTTAAATAATATAAAGCTAAAATTGAGAATCAACTTAATAGGAAAATTAAAGCTTTAAGAAGTGATAGAGGAGGAAAATGTGATTTTCTGTTTGAGGAATTCTGCGTTGAGCATGGTATAACACACCAAACTACAACACTATATTCACCTCAATCCAATGGTGCAACCGAACGAAAAAATAGAACTCTTAAAGAAATGATGAATGCCTTACTTATTAGCTCTGGATTACCAGATAATTTTGGAGGAGAAGCTATTTTTTCGGCAAACCACCTTTTAAATAAAATACCACGAAAGAAAAAGTCTATGACTCCCCATGAACTTTGGAAAAACGGACCACCTTCCTATAAATACTTAAAAAAGTGGGGGAGTCTTGCCAATAGAGGTACCAAAATAAAGAAGGTTAAAATTGGACCAAAAACTATATATTGCATAATCATTGGATATGCTTATAATAGTAGTACATATCGATTTTTGGTGTACAAATATGAAATTGATGACATTCATGAAAACACCATTATCGAGTCTCAAAATACTAGATTCTTTGAGCACATTTATCCTCTAAAACCTCTATTGAAACTATTTTTCAAAAGAGATCAAGAGATCCAGATACTCCAGAGGATAATGCTGATCAAAGCATGAATAAAACGAATGTCGAAACTGAGATAGAGGGAGAAAGAAGGAGCAAACGTCAAAGGACCTCTAAAACCTTTGGACCCGATTCTATGCATATATGATAGAAAATGAACTTCTAACTTACCAACAAGAAATATCATTACTCGATGCTCCTTACTGGAAGGAAGCCGTCAATTATGAAATAGAATCCATTTTACAAAACCATACGTGGGAACTAGTGGATCTCCCTAAAGGATCAAAACTACTAGGATATAAATAGATATTTAAGAAAAAAACTAAAGGATGATGGCTCAATAGACAAGTATAAAGCACGACAAGAATTTAGCAAAAAGAAAGATCTACTTTGATACATGCTCACCAGCCATTAGAATAACATCAATTAGGATGCTTATTGCAATCGCGTCCATAATGAATTTGGAAATGCACCAAATGGATGTGAAAATTGCATTTCTAAATGGTGAACTGGAAGAAAAAAAATATGCAGCAACCTGAAGGGTTTCTAAGCCTAGGAATTGAAAATGAGGTGTGCAAGTTAATAAAATCGCTTTATGGCCTTAAACAAGCACTGAAGCAATGGCATGAGAAATTTGATGAAGTTATGCTATCACATGGATTCAAAATAAATGAATCGATAAGCGTGTCTGTATATAATTTATAGATGTTTTATATGTCATTGTTTTTCTTTATGTCGATGAGTTGTTAATCTTAGGAAATAAAAACGCCATAATAAAATCTACAAAGGATATGTTATCCTCTAGATTTAACATGAAAGACCAAGGAGTGACAGATGTAATCTTGGGTGTAAAAATTATAAAAACATCACCAGGATATGCATTATCTCAGTCAAATTACATTGCTACACCACTAAAAAATGTGCATATTCAATACTAGTTTTGTCTGGCCGTAGCTCAAAAAAGCGTTACCATAGGCCATTTTTTCAAATAGGCAACACTAGAGGGGCATGGCATCTACGGCCGTTGCCTTAGCCCTCTAAGGCAACACTTTTGCCCATCTACTGCCATGGAAAGAAAGTGTTGCATTATAACCATATTACAATAGTATATGCAAGTAATGCAACAACATATAGCGTTGCCTAAAGCAGAAGCCAGGGCCTGGCTTCTTGGTCATGGTAGTGTGGCCCACATGAACTTTCCATGTAACGACTCGGATTTTTAGCCGTTGAATTCTGAATATTTAAATTGGTTTAAATATTTTATTTGAATTATATATAGGAATTTATAACAAATTTGTTTAATAAAATGATATTTAAATGTATAAATTATAATATAATTTAAAATGAGCTCGTAAAGTCGTGACTGTTTGTAAATTAATGTTTTGAACTTCAATTAGATATACAGGATTCAAAATAAGTCGGATTTCTTTGAAACAAAAAATGCCCAGAACTATTTGATTATATTTTTCTAATGGAAGAGAAAATTCGAGATTTCGTCTTATATATTAGGAGTTATGTCCAAATCAAATTTTCAAAAGGTCGTTGTGGAATCGTATATAGGCCATAACGGTTTATTTATATTGGTTGTGAATTTGGATAAGATTCTTTTGAGGCGTAGTTATAATTTAATTTTTAGAATTTTACTAAAAATTTTAATTAATTAAATATGCAACTTTTTATTTGGAGTATTTTGCACCCTATGTCAATATTTTGGGGTTTCATAATATAAGTTAAACTACCGATATTATTATATTTCTGGGGTCATGGTACCTTGCTGGACACGACCGCATTCTTACTTCTGTGCTTTGCTAAACCGTATTTCTACTAAAGCCAAAAACCTGAAAGACGTTCATCCTCAAATCAAATATCACCCACATGCCGACCACTGCCAAAATATATATCTCACACATGCCTAGCTAACTATTTTCATGCCTAGTCTGGAAACAGCAGGATATGCTGTGTCATTTCGAAATCTTTTTACGGTCTGTCAAAATATTCATTGCTGGATTCGAAATCTCTGCAATACAGAAGGTATTTCAAGTTAGAAATCTCATTGCATATTTGGTCTATGTTCAACAAAATCTGGCGTATACGTGGAGTCAAGAATGCTAGGCTTTGTTTTCTATTCAAACACGAACCCCTGTACATATAATAAATAATCTCGATTAGTCAAGGATCACGGCCAAAGCAAATCAGAAGAAAATATCAGCAAGACAAGTAAACAGTTCCTGTGACGCAACATTTCGGCTTTGCAAAATCTTTACTGTATTTAAACAAATCAAAATCACGTACGACACCTGGGAAAAACATATGCATATATTGTTTGCATGCCTGTCCCAAAATCTTAATTAGTCACCGGTTTAGTGCCTCGCACATGTAGTAAATCAATCCAAAACAGGCCTACCCTATCTCCTACAAACCTGTAACCGTGGCCACCAAGCTTCCTTGTACTATAAATATCCGGCTTCACTGATCCTTAGCAAACTTAAATGAAAACAAAATCTCCTCTTTCAAAATAAAATAAAAATACGAAACAGGAGCGTTTAGTCTTGGATTCCTTTTATTTGTTGAGCCTCAAACTTCAGTTCGATATCAAAAAGGGGGTTCGAATTCTCTGTTCTGATGCAAGGGAGGAGGCTGTCGATTGGATCGTTCTGGTGAGTGAAGAAAGGGAGCATGAAGTCGTTGTAATGTTTCTTTTCTGGGTGCGCGAGTTGCTGCTTGGCAACACGACTTGGAAAGAAGAGATGAGTTGTTGTGTAGTGACTGGGCGTTGGAATAGGAGGGGAGTATTGATGGCTGTATTCACGTGAGTATGGGGATGACTTGGTAAGTGGTTATACCAAAGTGATTAAGTAATGACGTGGCGATGTTTTTATGTACAGGTGTTGGGTATTTGAGGTAGGGAAATAGATGGATACGCATGGATATTAAAGTATGTTTCGGTAGAGAAGAAAGGGTGGTGTGTGGGTTTAGTTGAAGGAGGCAACAGTGAAGGGAATAAAAGGAAAGGGATTGTGGTGAGCAAACATGAATATGGTATTATAACTACTGCGTTTAAGTGGGAAGTTGGTTATGAAAACTAATAGCAGATTTACGATGTTTGGTTTAGTTATTTCCTGTAGTGTGATGTGAAGTCTAGTGATGCATTTTAAATGGTTGGTCAAAGCATGGTGGCAAGGTGATCACTGAATGGAGTATTGGACAGTGAAACAAATGGTGGTGTTAGTTGTGGAAATAATCGAGAAAGAGAGTATAAGAGTCGGAGCAAGGAATTGAAATGGGAAAGTTTGGTAAAGGTCATGACAATGGTGAGTAAAGGCATGGGCTCGGACCATGAACCAGAGAAAAGAACGAAAGTAAATCCTTAATCACGGCTTATAACCGATGATAACGGTAATTATAAGTTAAGTTATAATAATAATTATTATTAAATTGTTTAATAACGTGTTATTTCAATTTTAAAACTTATATCAAGCATGTATATATTTCCTATGCTAACAGAATCCAACGAAAACAATCACATTGGGATCGTAACGGAGAAATCTATGTATGGAACTGTTGTGGCGGAGATCAGAACTAACGAAATTTCATGATGAAATCAAACGCCTGTTTGATTTTAAACGAAACAAAGCAAAATCGTCGACTACAAAACAAGGTGAGTAAACTCACTAAACTTTGACTCGTTTATATTTTTATATAAACGAGTTTTAAATTTGTTTTATACTGTGTGATAGTTGTTTGGATGAATGGTTGATTGATTGGTTGAAATAGTTATGTCGTTGATCGATCATTGGTTCTGTTTACTATGATATTTCACATTTACTTGATAAAAATGTTGATTAACATCTGTGGATGCAGGAAAACAGGTCGGAGGGGCCCAACTGGGTTCCTCAACAATTATATTATTGTTTTAATATTGCATTATATGATGTGATATGTATTCTATGATTTATTTTGTTGTCACTGGCTCTATAAATTTTAGTATTTAAATACTATAAAATATTTTGAATATGGTAAAAGGAGTTTGGGATTTACAAAGAAAATTTATTTCCAAAAATAGAAGTTTACTTTCAAATAAAATTGAAAGTAGAAATCTGTTTAAATGAATAAAACATGAAGTTTTTTATAAATGAGTTTGTAACTTAAGTGAATTATTTATCATTGGATAAATTGAAAGATAAATTCAGATTTGAATTTATATAAAAAGTGGAAAATTGGTTTTTAAACAAATATTTGAAAACAACGATTTTAGAGTTGTAGTTATAATAAATGTTTTGTAAATCCTAAACAGCGATTTTAACGCTGCCGGTATAATAAACGTTTTGAAAATCTAAACAGTGATTTTAACGCTATTGATATAATAAATGTTCTATAATTCTAGACAGCTATTGTAACGCTGTTGTTAAAAGCAATGTTTTATAAATCAAATATTTGGAAACAGCGATTATAACGCTACCGTTATAATCAATATTTTTCTGTAAAGGAAGTTTGTTCTTAGATCGAATCCGAGAGTCATGTCAGCGACGGTTTGTTAAAGTTGTGAGCTTTGACTATTTCAAAGTTGAGAATATGGTTCAATTAAGGTCTGAGAGGTAATTATACCCCAACTTGATTGACTTCATGATCAATGGAGGAATGGTTAAGGTTCGATGGTGAAACTTGGTTAAGCAATATGGTCAGCTAATAAATGATTAGTGGGTTGAGTTATAATAACGATGTTTTATAACATCGCGTTAAATTTGAAATGTTTTCCCAAATAAAATGAGAGATATTTTCTACACATAGAAAATGAAATAAATTGTCAACGAGGAATTAAGAGACAGGAATTGGAAATAATAATTTAATAAGAAACTAAATAAAAAGGGGGCCTGGATTTGTTTAAGGCTTGATCGGTAGGATTTTTAATTGGAAATAGGACCGTTGATTTTATGGGTGTTTCTTTGATAGTTAAATCACCGACTATCAAAGTTTTATTTTATTTTATACCTCCATTGTCAGTATGGAGAGACCGGGATCAGATTTAATATCTGAAAACCACTCTGTATTGGTATAAGGGTTATGAATCAACTTATTGAAGACGAAGTAAAGTGCAAGGGCTGTTCGGTTAATCCTAGGTAGAAATTGCCTAAGATGGATTAATAGAACAGTGCCTTCGGTTTGTCCAGACCCAGGACAACTTGTAAGGACGAGTGTCTGACAGAGCATTTCCAAAGGGATTACGTACGTTGATTCCTTCAAACATACGAAGTTGGTGGCACAGAAGGGAAACTTCTTCAGCCTAACAAACTGAGTATTTTCATGGGAATCAATTAGTGATTTCCGAATGATCTGACGATGTGGCATTCAAAGTGAATGGTGGCTAGATGTCCTGGAATTAAACCTCTAGCCTCACAACCCGGAATTTGACAAAAATCGGGCAGGCAGCATGGCTATGTGGGTCGCTCCCATGAGGATGTATAATCACCTATCTAGAGAAATTTTACTTTGCTTCTTTAGTCTATCGATGCTGTGCCTTTTGGAAACCGGTTGCTGGTGCCAACCGTTGGTGATATACATTCGATATACTCAAGCGAAATGAGTGGTCGGTAATGTGTGGGCCGAGTTGCAAGAAGTTCTTGTTGAACCCAGTGTATTCACCTCTAGAGATACATTATCGGCAGGTGGTCCCATACCTTGTCATGTTGGAAATCCAATCTCCAATAAGCACCCTGTGGTTTTTAATTTTATATTATATATGGAGCGTGAGATGCAAGGGTTCCGCTAGATTCTATTTATTTGATGTAGACACTATTATAATATCACCAGATTTGATATCAAAATATTTTTGGTTATTGTAAGGTAAAAACCATCCGTGTTTATGAGTGGATCGGTCTTACGATTATCATTTCTTTTGAAAGGATTTTGAAAGTTAAACAAATGGTTGAAGTTTACTCACGCCAGTCCCATGACTGACCCAGAATTTATTTTGTTTGTTTTCCTTAAACTCTTGGGTGCCCAAATTTGTATGGGCAGTCAAGTAGTCGGGATTTTTCAGATTCACTTGGAGGAGCTCGAAGCAGGAGGCTTCACCAGCCAGCTATAGATTATCATATTTTCCACTGTGTACTATGTTGTATCTGGAAATAGGTGTTTATAACTGTTCCAGGGATAACCGTTGTGCTCTGATAATGGTATGTATATACAGTTACTGATTTGTATTTCAAAGTTTATGTTATCTAATATAATTTATTTATTCCGCTGTGAGTTTGTGATCTTCGTTTTCTTCTATTCTAATATTTCTTTCTTTCTATTTCTCATTCTCTAACTTCTTTCTAATAATGATTCGTATTTCTATGCAATTTGGGTTGGACATGTGGTGTAACTAGTCAACTCAATGGGTATGGATATTTGGGCCATTACATTCCACGTCAACTGCCAAAATATCACATGTCACGTTAGTTGCACATGTGTTACATGCCATGTCAACTATCTATGTGGCACCACGTAAGCTGTGGTCCCCAAGTGCCGTACCATTGTAGAATTAATAATATTGCACTTGATGCAACGCCACAATACCATCTAATGCAACACCATAACACTGTAATGCAACACCACAACACCATCTAATGAGACACCACAGCACTGTAATGCAACACCTGAAAAAATCAATTGCAACACCAGAAAAAAATCAGCTGCAATTGTAATACAACCTTGTAATTACAAATTTTGCAGTACTTATATACAATCCAAAACATTGTACTACATTCATACATATATAGCAAAATATTCATACAATAAATCCTCCCAAAACATTCATCACCACACTCAGACCAACCAATTATACATTCCAACTCACTAAGTGTCATCACCAACACATACCATAAGTGCCATTACCAAAACATAACATAAGTGCCATCACGAACACATACCACAAGTGCCATAATTTAAAAGTACAATTCAAATATTTCACAAGTGCTAACACATACCATCCAAATACTTCATTCAATTGCCAAGGTTGCAGGAGTACCAATGTCATCTTCCTCACTTGTTGTGGTGACACAAAGGTCTCCGACATCTACATTAAGATCTGGATTAGCTTCACCTAGCTTTTTTAACACCTATGACACGTTCTCTTTCACTTTGATGTTCACCTTTTCTTCCAAATCCACCTCAAGCTCTTGCCATTTTTTTGTTCAGCTCTTACACATAACTGTCTGAAGAACCAGGACTTGTTGGAGACTTTTCAGCCATTTTACCTCGCCTTCCTACAAGCCAGTTCCGTGTATGGCTCTTCCCACCAAAGACAAGTGCTTCTGGCTCAAAAATGTTTCTTGCATCCATCATTGCTTGAATTTTCGCCTACAAAATGAAAACCAGGCAAGCATATAAACAGACAGCTGGCAGGAATGAATTTGTTAATAGAACTGGTTTTCTTTCAAACTAACTATGTGTTCGATTTAGTAAGCAGCCCCAACAAATGTACAATGTGTCAATTATACTGACACAAGTATTGATTCATTATTGATCTTGGGTCAAATACTATATATAAGATACTCAATAAAATTTATTAACAGAAGTGGTTATCTTTAAAATATATAAATTAAAATATGGAAGTTTTAGCTGCAATGTGGTCATCTTTAAAACTAACTATTAAATTGCTATTTCAATATCTAATGTACTTACGTACATGGCCTTTAGTTCATCCATGTTAGTCTTGTAAGTTCTTCCTGGTTCTCGTTTATACATTTCCAAATAGACCAAGGCAGCAGATGGGGTGGCCTTTTCCGGGTCCTTCTTTCTCTGTCAAGTATTAGGATTATAAAAAATTAAACAGTATTGTAAATGTTAAGAATTTACAAATCTAGCTGCTGCCTATGAGCATTGTGACAATGATATAAAATATAATTCAATGATATAACAAATTAAAATTATCATATGTCCAATTCAACTCAATCATAAAAAAAATAACTTAAGTTCAGAAAACACATACTATCTATTCTTTGGCTACTTCATGAGTTTTGGGACTCATGGTATGTGTCTTACTTAATAAATTATAATGCGCAGAATTAGTCTCAGCTAGGGCCTGAAAATCCAAAAAACAGAATAGAACTAAAAAGGATAATGCAAACTACTAATGAAAAGATTAATACTAAGCAAGATAATGCGAACTTCTAATGAAAAGATTAGCAATAAACAAGATAATGTGAACTACTAAACATTATACAAATGTGCATATCATTAATTTATTTTATTTATTTATTCCATCTGTTGCATGATTATTAAACTAGCACTGAACAAGAAAAGATTAGCATTAAACAAGAAAATGTGAATATCGTTTTTTTTTTTTTTATTTATTCCATCTGTTGCATGATTATTTATTTAGCATTATACAAATTAATTTTCTTTTATGGTCGCATTAAAGCCGTACCTGAACTGCTTCATCCCCCCAGTATTCCAAGAGCATTTTAAAAATCCTCCAATGGAATTGTATTGGCCCTATTCGTAAGCCTTTTCTCATCAGTTGAATATTTTTTATGATACCTTGCTTTCATACGAGACTTGTACTGCCTCTAAGAGTCATTAAGTGTGTTCAAGACCTGCTTTTGTCCCTCTTCCGGAATGACATACCTAGCCTACAAAATATCAAACATAAAATTCATAAAACAAACCAATTAATTAAAACCAAACATTTAGGAAGTCGTTTGAACTATGGTTTAGGGTGACAGATTTTACCAGTGCATATTTCAACATTTGCCGCTTTAATTGATCAGGAACAACATGCCAATTGATAAGAGAAATATTATCATATGCTATTGTCCCAAGAAAATTGCTTAACTACATAATATTATCAAATACAAGCTGACTATCCTCATTCAACTCAATAACTACTTTATCATCGGGGGTTCAAGCATGCACCTTGGTCATTTTTGACTTCCCTCTAGGGTTTTTTGGACCTTGTACTTTAATACCAGGTTCGAAAAAATGAATATAAAATTAATGTATGGCATTATAGAAACATAATATGCATGCAAAACTTAAAATAGATACACTCAATAGTGCAGTGCGGTGCACGTATAAAGAAACATTGTACTTGTACCTGCTTCATCTTCTGTGCAATCCATTCCTTCTCTAATCGATCCGTAAGATATTCCATTGTTGGACGCGCTTTAACAATCTGCTTTTGACGTTTCTGCATTGCTAAATAAGCAGCAACTGAACTAGCAGCTCCACATGAATTGGTTGATTTTGTACATTTTGCTACATATAGGTTTTAACACTGGTGGACGAGACGTTGTAGATTTTAAAAATCCTGAATAAGACAGTGTAATTTTTGTCAATTTCTTTAATGTTTCTGCAAATTTCTCCTGGTTACTGAGTTTCTTTGGAGTGGGATGTGTGTCATCAATTCCTTATTGGAGCCAGCTTTCTTTGGAAGGGGTGCGGGTCATCGCTTCCATCTCAATTTCAATGGTTGCATTGGTTCGTGAACGAGTTCTCAATCTAGGTAAAGGATCCTTTGACTTAACAACTTTGATTCTCTACAATTAAGTCGAAGTTCAAGATTTTTTACGTTTATAAAGGCAAAGACAATAAGTAGTAAACAAATAACCTTTTTATACCTCTGAATCCGATGAATCATCATTGACATCTTCACCATCATTTTCTGGGATGTATTCATCACGCACATCAATTTCTTTACCTTTTTCTTTCCTATTTCATACGGCAGCCTCTTGCATACTACTAACCCATGAAGGTACCCCAAGTGGTCTACTAATTGCATTATTTTTTTTGCATTTGCGTGATTCACTCTTGTTCATACTTTGTCAAAACTGATGGTTGTGAGAACTGCAAGCAGATTAGCATTATTACTCACCATCGATGATAAATTTAAGCAAGTTAACCGAATAGAGTCGACATAAAAATAGTTCTTGCTATTTCGATGGAATGCATGCACAAAGAACCAATAGTTACTTGAATTAGTCGCAGCCTTCATGGTCGGAATAGGAAGTCGATACAGTAATAGAAAACACTAAAATGCAATTCTTTATTTTACGTGCAGAATTTCAATAAAAAGTAGTTTGAAATACAATATTTCATCCTGATTAATAAAACTAAAATGAAAATTGCAAAATACCTGAATATCAGCTTCATTCTCTAGGGTATCATCACCATTATCTGTTTCATTTTCTACATTTAATTTCCTCTTGGTTCCTTTATCCGTCATAGTAACATCTTCTTCACCATTATTCATATCAGGCTCCGGTTATAGTTTCTTCTGACCCACTTGAGTTGGATTGTTTTTCATCATTTTGCATTGCTGCTGAAGACTATGTGCAGTTACTTGCGCTTTGCAACCGGTTTCTCAGCAGAACCTGTAAAAATAAAAATAATAACGATGGCCTCCTTCATAGTTCTTTACACATACACACACACACATAAATTATGTTTTTCCTTGGCCGTATGATTATATGTGGCTATAGTTGAATCAACGGCTCGCTGTCTTTGTCAACGGTGTTATCAATGTAAGAAACCACTTCTTCTCCCTTATTGCAGCCATATATGTATTCGTTTACTTCCTTATCATTCAATATCAGCGGCCAGCCACCCCTCTTTCCTTTTCTTACATAGAATCCTCCTAATGGAGGCAATCTTTAACAATGTCCATAAGCAACTGTAAGAAAAGCGGTCTACATCATATTTTGTTACTAAGATGGACTGTCCACCCATGTAATATGTCCTTCGAAACCCTCCTCCATGGAGCAGCCGGGTATTTATAAGTTCATCCATCCTGTACAAATGAATACATTAGAACAAGGTACATGCATGTTAAAGTGGACAAAAAACAACAATTAACATTTTGGTCTATAACAAATTATGATGACAGTAAAGAAAGACATTAAATCATAAAACATGTGAATAGTATGGATTACATTATGAGAAAAGAGTGCCAAATACATTCATCAAAGATAATAATTTACAGCTAAAACAAACAGTGCCAAATACATCATAAATTAGACAACAGATTAGACCAAAATAAAGCAATAAGAAAGAGGAATTTTTTTTGTCCTAACGAGACGGAACAGGATTAGGAACTTCTAGTTCTATTTCTAGTTCTGTTATGGGGACATCATCCCTAATCCAACCCTCATCAACAACTTTTGGTTCTAGTTCATCACATATGCCCATATCATGTGAATGCAGATTGCTCATGTTTTCTTCCATTGCATTCTGATTTTCAATATCACACCAATCTCTTGGCAATTTTTTAATAACGTAATGACTGTTCTTTTCAACTGCATCTTCCACATAAAATACTTGTTGCACTTGCGAAGATAGGAAATAAGGATCAGTTTTATGGCACTTACCAAAATATACTCGAGTAAGACCATATGAAACTTTTTCCTCTTCGTACGAGCAACACTTAAAAAGAACCATTGTGAATGCTCCCTAATAATCAAGCTTAAAAGTTTCCTTGATTGATCCATAGTAATTGACATCACCCACTATTGGGTTGTGGTCTTTCGAACTTGCAAAGATAGTGGTTTTGGTAGTAAAAAATACACCACTATTTTGTGTGGAACATCGAGAATCTCTAAATTTTGGGTGGAATCTATATCCATTTACTATATAACTGGTAAACTACTTAGCTGATTAGGACCTAATGCAAAAACCTCTAAATCTCTTGAAATATTGTCCTTTTTCAAAACCTCTTCTTTTAGCCAATTCCAAAACTCTTCGAAATGTTCTCAATCCCTCTTGTAACTTCTTGGATTTGCAAGACCATCCACAAAAGCTCAATGAACCCTAAATAATAATTAAGTTTGTTGACGTCAAAAGTTGGTCACTAGTGACGATCAACCCCCAATCGCGTGATCTACACACGAATAAAGATAAAATACAAAGTAAAAGAACGGGGAGCACACGTAGAATTTTTATAGTGGTTCGGCAAAGACAATGCCTGCGTCCACTTTATATATTATTTCTCTTTTTTTTATTACAAATACAATGCTATTTCTGTCTGGAGAAAAGAAAAGAAATAACTATTTTCCTTTCTTCCTTTTGAGGGATTAAGATTCCGGAGGAGAGTAGAGATGAGAAGTTTTAAGAAAGCCATCTGGCCAAGAGGAGTTCTCCTTGTTTTCTCTAAGCTTGGAGGTATTTATAGGTGGAAAATGCTGCTTGGGCTGTTGCGAAATTGTACGGCCATTTCGGGAAGGTCCAGATACATGGAATCCATCCATTGGCTCTAATTGCGGCTGGAAGACTGATTCCACTGCTCATAAATAGTATCCTCGAAAGTTGTGGCCGACGTGGCATCCATGGAGAGGTATATCAAAAGCAGAGCTTTGTCCGCATATGGTTGACCGCCTTTATCTCCTTGGAAGTGGGGATATTAAGTGGACTGGCTCTGTAGAAATCTTCCACGCTGGCCCGAGATAACCGGTCGACGAGTTCTTTCTGGAAGCGAGAAACTCGGTAGCCCTGGTGAGCGATTTTTCTGGTAATGCATAGTTAATCTGAATGAGTTGGATTTGGACCGATACACCATTGCTTGGTGTAGCGCCCCTAATGGGTCTCTTGGAACGCGACTTGTATTTAGTTGTGCGTTTAGGCTTTGGTTTTCGCCCGATAAGATTAGTACCAAAAAGAGGGCTAACACTTTGCCCCTTAGAATATATCTTCATCGACAGAGGGAGGTGTATTCTGAAATCTAAAGTACAAACGCTCGAGCTGCTATGGTCGCGTTGGACCTTATTAAAGCCAGAAAACCGACGGTCCGATGTTGTATTGAGACCAAAAATCCGACGACCATGCCAGGTCGTATTAAGGCCAGAAAACCAATAACTATCGGAAACCGTATTAAGGCCGAAGTGATGATCACCACTGGTACAAAAGTTAGTTCCTGCAAATACAAAACAAACCATGGGTCGAGCATTTTATTCCACTTGGCTTTAGAGGGTGGCAAGCATAAACCATACTCGGCTTGGTGGCGAGCATAAACCATGCTCGGCTTAGTGGCGAGCATAAACCTTGCTCGGCTTAGTGGCGAGCATAAACCATGCTCGGCTTAGGGCAAGTGTTTCTCATGCTCAACTCGTGTTAGGTTAGTTAGTTTAACGAGCTATGCACGCTCGTGGTGTAAAGAAAGAGAGTGTAATCCACACTCGTGTTTAAGAAAAAGCGACCTCTCTCACTTGAAAGGGTAGGTGTTTGAAGTAGTGGTAGACTTTCACACTAACTACATAGAACAGGGGGGCGAGCATTAACCATGCTCGGCTTAATGGTGAACACTAATCTGGTTTGGCTTAGAAATTTTACAACAGTCGATCTACTTTTGCAAAAAGTAAAGTTCATAACTACTAAGCAACTATTACATAGAAAGTCTACGGGGACAGCGATTGATTACATAGCATCAAGGCGTCCCTATTATTGGAAGAAATACATCGAGAGAAAAGATAAAAAATCTAATTAATGATAATGCCGCGAGTGCTAGTCTCAGGGTCCTTTCCATTTCTAAGAGCTTGCGGACCAGCCTGAGGAGATTGGGCAGAAGTTGCGGCGGCACGGCCGGGGCGTGATCTTTGACATATTCAGCGAGTTCCCCTTTTCTGACTCGCCCTTCGATGAGATCGCGCAGATGTCGGCAATCATTTATATTATATCCAGCTACGTTGTGGAATATGCAATGCCTTCCAGAATCAAGTTCTATCTGGGTCGGTTCACGTTGAGGTGGCCTTGGAGTGGGGAAGGACTCGCGCATATCGAGATAGATATCGAGCAAAGAGGAATTGAGCTCGGTGTACTGATTATATTTGTTTTCATTTCGAGGTCGGACATTGCGTTTATCCTTTTCCGGGGCCATTCCTCTTCCTTTATTCTGGCCATTGCCGTTGAGTGGACCTTGTTGTTTGGCTACTAAGACTTCAAGGCTCTCCATCTCAAGGCTGGCATCCTCTTGTCGGAGGAATCTTTCGGCCTCGAAATAGAAATCGTCTATATCTTTGGGAGGATCCCTGGTTAAGGAGTTCGAGAATTCCGATCTCTTCTGGACTCCCGCGATGGCTGCCATCAACACCATCGATGGCTCGGGCCGATCGACAGATGTTACGGCTGTGTTGAACCTTTCGAGGAAGGATCTTAGCGTCTCTCCGGATCGCTGTTTGATGGTAGATAGAAACATGACACTTTTCGGTCGAGAGATATGCACTCGAAACTGCTCGATGAAGCGGGTGACCAGAGTATTCCAACTACTGATTGACTCCGTTGTTAGCCGCCGATACCACATACCGGCTATATCTGTGAGAAAGAGTGGAAAGCACTTAGCCATGAAGCTGGTCGATGCACCAAGTACTTCCATATGTCGCATGTATCGCATAAGATGAATGGTCGGGTCAGTACGACCATTGTATGGTTCGATGGCAGGGAACCTGAAGTCCGGAGGGTTTCGAGAATTTCTGATTTCTCTAGTGAAGGGGCTGCGATTGACATTGTCTATGTCTTGCTGCGAAGAATTGCCCCGAGTGAAACGTCGGATGATGCTTGCAAGTTGACTCCCATCTCCAAGGAGTCATTGCCATGAACTTAACTCTATATCCTGAGGGGGTTCTGTACGAGGATCCGGCAAAAGCATGCTCGGAAGGGTGGTCATTGGCTGGGCTCGACCTCCGAGAGTTGAGTGAAGGTATGAGGGAAGGTGAGATCTGGCGGGTTGTTCTGGATATAATGGCCCCTCTGGAACCTGATGAGTTGTGGATCGAGCCATATTTATAGCTAAAGGTCTAGGATGATCCAGCATAGTATGTGATGTTCGGGGGCCAGGGTTGCCCCCGTTTGAAGCGAGGTTAGGAGGGTCTATTGTAGTGTTTTCTTCCGCTACGGTGAGGACCGGCATGGTAGGGTGGCTTCCCTCGTTCGAAGGGAAGGCTACTCCAACTCTTCATTGAAAAGGAAGAGTGGTTAGACTGGTCTGCGGCAAGATCCCGGGTTGTAATGGGAATGGCATTGATTCTGAAGGACCCGGGGGTAGCTCGACTGATTCGGTAGGTCAAGATGTTCCAAAGAGTGGAGGCATATTTGCCAGACGACCTAGATCTTGGTCGCCATCCTCCTGAGGTTCTGTTGTTGCAGTCGCGCTGGTCACTGAAAGCGATATTCTCGGCGGGGATCGATCGGTTGGTGGAGCCAAACCAGGATGAAATAAAGGTGTAGCCCGATCAGTGGCCTGATTTCGTGCATACCGAAGATCGGTTATTGCCCCAGCTTCGGTCGATGGTGGAATTGATGTTGAAGCGTTCAACCCTGTTTCCAGTCGACTGAGAAGGTGATCCATCAACTACTGTTGTCGTTCGAGGACTTTACCCTGAGATGTCATATGGTCTCTGAGTTTGACCATGATTTTATCCATGTCGTCCCGGGTAAGGAATCGAGACATGTTGTCATGAGAGGAAACTTCGTGGCTTGCTTCTGCAGCATCGGCATCAGCTGCATCGGCGTTCGCGGGACGAGAGGATGTTGCATCTTTCTTTCGTTTGTTCGCCATGACCTGGGATAAGCAGGAGCTCGATGGCGGTGTCGGTGCGCTACCCCTACCTGGCGTGCCAAAGTGTTGACGTCAAAAGTTGGTCAATAGTGACGATAAACCCCCAATCGCGTGATCTACACACGAATAAAAATAAAATACAAAGTAAAAGAACGGGGAGCACACGCAGAATTTTTATAGTGGTTCGGCAAAGACAATGCCTACGTCCACTTTATATATTATTTCTTTTTTTTTATTACAAATACAATGCTATTTCTGTCTAGAGAAAAGAAAAGAAATAACCATTTTCCTTTCTTCCTTTTGAGAGATTAAGATTCCGGAGGAGAGTAGAGATGAGATGATTTAAGAAAGCCGTCCGGCCAAGAGGAGTTCTCCTTGTTTTCTCTAAGCTTGGAGGTATTTATAGGTGGAAAATGCTGCTTGGGCTGTTGCGAAATGGTCCGGCCATTTCGGGAAGGTCCAGATACGTGGAATCCATCCATTGGCTCTAACTGCGGCTGGAAGAATGATTCCCATTGCTCATAAATAGTATTCTCGAAAGTTGTGGCCGACGTGGCATCCATGGAGAGGTATATCAAAAGCAGAGCTTTGTCCGCATATGGTTGACCGCCTTTATCTCCTTGGAAGTCGGGATATTAAGTGGACTGGCTCTGTAGAAATCTTCCATGTTGGCCAGAGATAACCGGTCGACAAGTTCTTTCTGGAAGCGAGAAACTCGGTCGTCCTGGTGAGCGATTTTTCTGGTAATGCATAGTTAATCTGACTGAGTTGGATTTGGACCGATATACCATTGCTTGGTGTAGCACCCCTGATGGGTCTCTTGGAACGCGACTTTTATTCAGTTGTGCGTTTGGGCTTTGGTTTTGGCCTGATAAGATTAGTACCAAAAAGAGGGCTAACAAAGTTCAAAAACTACGAAATGCAGATATTAATTTGTAATTAAGGAAATTGATATAGTAACTTAAGAACTTACTCGATCAAACTCTAAATTTCTTTATTACCAGAATTTAACAGAATATAGCGATGCGTTGCCTTCCAATCTACTTCTTTCAACTTGAACATCTTTCCATCTTTATTCTTCTTTGTTCCAATATAATATTCCAAATCTGTTGGACATCTTCCAAAATCAATCGACATGTTTTCTATTCCTCCGTCAACGCTTAAAAATCTTTAACAGAAGGTCATACACTCTTCTTCCAAATAGCCTTCTACAATCGAACCTTCCGGACTGTTTCTAATTTGCACATAAGATTTCAACTTTCCTAGATATCGCTCAATTGGATACATGCATCTAATGTGTTCAGGCACGCCATATTTGATTTCTTTGCATAAATGAACAGGCAAATGTACCCTTATATCAAAAAAGAATATGGAAAAATCATTTCAAAATGACAAAGTATCTCGACAATTTCTTTTTGCAGCCTCTTGATATCATCCGCTTCGATAACCTTGCTCCGTAGTCCTTTAAGGAATGCACTAAAAATTATCATTTATAATGCAACCTCGGGTTTTGAAGCTTTCTTCATGGAAAACTGTAATAAAAAGTAGAGTATGAATGAGCATCCTGGCTCTTATATCCCACAACCATTCTCCCTTTTATGTGCACGTACCGACTAACATTCGAGGCACAACGGTGGGGCAGTTTGGCATTCTTCAATACAGAGCAAAAGATTTCTTTTTCCTTATTTGTCATGTCAAATATTGCAGCTCTAATTTCAACATGTTTTCCATCACCACATTCAACAGGATGAAGGGCCTTCCTTATGCGAAATTCCTGTAAATCCAAATGAGCGTTAAGGTGATCCTTTGACATGCGACCTATATTAAGTAAAGTACCTAATATTTTGTCACATATGTTCTTCTCTATGTGCATGGCATCCAGGTTATGTTGAAGGGGATTATAACACCAATATAGTAAGTCAAACAGTATTGACTTTTTTTTAAAAGGGTCATCACTTTTACTTGGACTTATCCCCAAACTGATTTTTGAACCCTCGCGATAACTCTTTAATATCTGTTCCTGATAATATTTTTGCATGCTCCCTATTTCAATTTCGCCATTAAATCTCCTCTTATCCAGCCTCCACTTATGTGTCGGATCAAGAAACTTTTTATGGTGCGTATAACACATTATTTTGCTATGCTTCAAATAACTTGAAAAACTTTCATAATGGCATAATAGACATGCTAGTTTCCCCTTCGTGCTCCAACCTGACAACATGGCATATCCCGGAAAATCACTAATGGTCCATAAGATGCTTGAACGTAAAATAAAATTCCCATCAGTTAAGAAATCATAAGTTTCGATGCCAACATTCCATAACGCTTTCAATTCCATAATTAAAGGGTGCATATATACGTCAGTACTGTTCTTTAGAGAATCTGGACTAGATATTAATGGTAAAAGAATCAAATTCTCTTGTTACATAAATAGCCAAGGTGAAAAATTGTAGTTTACGAACACAATTGGCCATGTACTATAACTTGAAATCACTGAACGATGTGGATTAAATCCATAGATGCTAGACCAATCTAACATTACGATTTTCTGATGAAAAATCAGGATAGCGAGCATCCATCATCTTCCACGCCACACCGTCAGCCGGATGTCTTAGTTTTCCATCTTCTTTTAGTTTCAATTGGTGCCACCTCGTAAGATAGGAAAATTCTTTGCACATAAACATCCTTTGTAACCTTGGTCATAGTGGAAAGTACAGCATAACATTTGTCGACACTTTGGGAATCGACTTTGGTGGATCATTATTATCAACGATGTCTTCTTTTTATTTTACAGTCCACCTCAATAAACCGCAAATATCACAAGCCTCTCTATCTTTATTCTATGCCCAATATAACCCACAATAGTTTGGGCAGGCATGTATTTTATGGTAATCAGGACCTAAATCCTTAATGACATTCTTTGTAGCGTAGGAAGACAAATGCAGCTGGGCATTAGGAAAGTGTGACGGCCTGGAATTTCGCTCGATCCGAATCAGTCGTTAAACCGACAAAGACCGTTCGAAACCCCTGATCGTTTTGAGAACAGGACAAATCAGAACACAGACGGAAGAACATTTCATTGCTATTACAACAATTCCATCAGATACAAGAATATACAGAGTATAAATGAATAAATTACATTCGATAAATATCAGAGATTACAATAAATTACATAGCAGCGGAAAATAATACAAAAGCACAACTGAAAGTAATACACGGATACAGAGCTTTCCGAGCATCGTTCCAGCTGTAAATCAGGATCCTGTGAATATAAATCTGCAAAACCAAAACTACTAGCTGCCCGTGCGGAAAATGAGGGCACCCAGAGTTTAGGTTAAAACAATAAACTCCAGGTCAGTCATGTGACTGGTGTGAGAACTAAAACAGTTATTTAAAACTTTACTTTAAAAAAAGAGTAATTCAAGGGACCGCGCCGTATAACACGGAACGGGTTTCCTCCCAAGAATACCAGTGCATAGAATAAACAACACAATGCTTTTTCGAAAAATGAAGCTATTATAAGACCCAGGTCCCATCACACAATGCAACGCAAGCCGGAGGATAGGGTTTTCCCTTATAATAGCCAAACATGCTTGGTACGTTTAAAACAAATCATTTGATACTATAACAAGTGTATAGTGTCAAAACAATTTCAATCATAAATATCAATCATAGACGGCATAGCATCCCATGCTACTATGTCGCCATACTAGGCTCTACAAATAAAGCCGAAATATCTCGTATTGGAAATTGGATTTCCGTCATGAGTCGAGGCAAGGGGCAAGCTCCTCTCCGCTTCGAGACACTCTAGCAAATGCTCAGGACTACGCACTCTGGGCAGCCACTGGATCGGTTGGGCCGGTCCTCACTTACGTTAGAGGATTATTTATGCCTGAACACACGTTTCCCGGTCCTTACAGACCTATAATCGAGGCGCCTCATTCCAACAACCACAAAGGTGAAAAGTATATAAATGTCAGGGCTGGTAAGTCACTGACACCACCAAAGCTAGAAAGAAATGTCATGTTCTCCCAACGGTCCGTATCCCGTTTTTAACTCATACCGAGGTGTGAGGCTCGCGAATTCACGTTATTCACAAAGCTACGCCACAAAGGCCGTGCTTTGATCATCCACCACAAGACTTTGCTTTTCAACAGAAGCCTTGATCCCTGCAACTCAGCGTGCCACACAGGCAATTCATGCCATGCGATTGATATCTATCGATATATAACCTCTAAGCTCGTACGTCTCAGAGAAGGGCGTTAAGCAAGAGAATAAATTCTCCGCCGCCAAACAGATATATATTTAACAGAAATCAATCAACATAGAATAAAATCCAATGTCAGACACACAATCCATTTACTAGTTCGTTCTGGGTCTGAACGAAACCGGAGGCACTTTCCTCGCATATCCATCGATCTCCAAGTACGTCTGGACGACCACCAACTATTTCCATCCTCTTGGGTGTATAGCCCAATCTGGATCGTCAGTAATTATCCAAACGATGTGAAGACTTCCGGTCTTCAACCACCGTCTTCATTTTCGACTTATCGTCGAATCGGTTATTCAGAATGGGTATAAACCCGGACTTTCCGAACAACCCGCGTATATTAAAACAAATGTTACACAAACACAACATACGCCTCATTCCAATTCATTAGTCACTAACCGTAAATTTCATATTCTTAGGGGAAAGGTTCCCATTAATTTTATCCAAGATAAATTCTTTAAAATTTATCCTTTAATCTTCCTTTGGATGTCGTTTCAAACCAAATTATGGTTTTCTAAACTAGTCGAGATTAGCGAACCATACCGAAGTAATTATTTGTTTTATTTCCCAATCCCAACCTATTCATCCCATGAAGCAAAACTGGTAATACTCCATATCTAATACCACGGTGTTATCGGTAAAATTAATTACCATTTCACGTTCAAATCTAATTAAAGATTTAACTATCGCTTTGGAGCAAAACTGGTGATACTCCATTCTCGCTCATTTGCCAAATTTGATAATTTAAATTATCAATTTACATTACAATCTAATTGCAGATTCATTAAAACTCCTTTTACTGGGTTAAAGAACTAGTGTCATTTAAAACACAGTTCACGACAAACCCAAATCACATTTTATTTAAACCCATTTCAAATCCAATTTATTTATTTAAAAATAAATGGGTTTTAATTTTAGTTCAAAATCAGTTCATTTCGATAAAAATCTATTTTTATGTTTTCAAATATGGAGTTTTTCATCCCAATTTTTCCCAAATCATTTCTTATGATTTTACACAAATTATTACTATTTTTAATAATTTTATCAAGGCCCGTACAGTCGATTTCCATCAACGGCCATCGAACTGCACTTACAACGACCTTTTCCAAATTTGATTTGGACGTATATCCAAATCCAACCGTTAGATTTCAAATTTCTAATATTCGTTAGAAAGCTCTTTTCGATATGAACCCAACGGTTCCGGTTTTAGGAGAATCCGACGGTCGGATCTCCCGTAATGTCCATTCGAAGTCAATGGTCGAAATTCGCGAACTGCCGCGGCGTGGCACGTTCTATTCAGGCCATTATATTATATATATATAATATATATATTTCGTCGATTTCTATTTAAAATGAATTTTATAAATAGTTTGAATTCGTTTCAAAAACAATTTCAACCTTTATTTCAAATTCAAATCAAAATTGAATTTTTCCTTATAAATCCTTTTTACTTTCACTTCTATTTGATTTCAATTCAAATCGATTTTTAATTCGATTCTAATTCATTTTCTTTTAAATTCAATTCAATTCGAATTCGTTTTCTATTCAATTCGAATTCATTTCGTTTTCTATTCAATTCGAATTCAATTACTTTTCTATTTAATTCGAATTCAAATTCGATATATACTCAATTGAAATCAATTTCGTTTTCTATTCAATTCAAATCTAATTCGTTATATATTCAATTGAAATCAAATTCGTTATATATTCAATTGAAATCAAATTCGTTATATATTCAATTGAAATCAAATTCGTTATATACTCAATTGAAATCAAATTCGTTTTCTATTCAATTCAAATCAAATTCGTTATATATTCAATTGAAATCAAATTCGTTTTTTATTCAATTCGAATTCAATTCATTTTCTATTTAATTCGAATTCAAATTCGATATATACTCAATTGAAATCAAATTCGTTATATATTCAATTGAAATCAAATTCGTTATATATTCAATTCAAATCAAATTCGTTATATATTCAATTGAAATCAAATTCGTTATATATTCAATTCAAATTCGTTTTCTATTCAATTCAATTCAAATTCTATCTCTTTTCAATATTCATTATGAAAACGAATATAATCGATATAAATATCGTTCGCGCCAAAATAGCGCATCTCTAATCAACACGGCTTTATATATTTCAATAAATTCGTTATTCTATTCAACTCATGAATATTTATTCTATTCAATATGTGAATCTATATTTTTTTTTTCAACACACGACTAATCTCAACGAATGAGTACTGTCCACGTGTGACTATTTTTGTTATTTAATATATTTTATGAAAATTAAGGTATCTATCGTTTGATATTAAATCAGACTCCAACCGTAAATTAGTAAGAGAACGATTCCCTGAATATTAACCCTGAAGGCCGAAACCAACATCAGATCAATATCCAGGAGACCACTCATCTTATCTATTTACCAGTTAGTTTCTAATTATATATATGATAAAGATGTAGTTTTTATTGTTAAAATACTTCGTTCAACACATGACTAATCTCAACGGATGAGTACAGTCAACACATGAACCTTTACTTTATAATATTCTTTATTTTCTAAATTGGAATGAGGCCCAATCAATTACCATATAGCGTTAACTATATGGATTCTGAAACACCCCGTGAATTCTATAACAGTGAAATTCATAAATTAAAGTATAATTAATTTCAAATCATAGAATTAAGGGAAACGGGATACGCCATTGTGTTCGTCTCGGAAAAATACGCGAAATAGAGTCCGAGTTTTCGAAAAACGGAGTCCGTATGAAGAAGATATGGCCTCCGGAAGTTTCTGAATTAAGTTTAAAATTCGAACATAAGAAAAACAGCTCAGAAAAACAATTCAAAATTCAAAATCGGGCCCAATTGGCCAGGGCGGGAAAATTCCCGCCTAAGGCACCCAGGTCGACTGGGCTGTCGACCTGGGCTAGCCATGTCGACAGGGCTGTCGACAGGCCTGTCGACAGGGCTGTCGACCTGGTCCAGAGCCAGGTCGAACCCAGCCCACCCTGGCTGGCCTAGTCTATGTTTGGTCGATTTTCAGAAGCCTGCTTTGTCACTAGGGCTAGGTGGCAGCTCCGGATTGGCCTCCTCTTCAAACGAACGGCTATTGTTGAATCAAGCTCCATCGACGGTCTAAAACAACTTGCAAGCATTATAAAAATGACCTAAGACCTAGCCTAAATCATACTATTTCATTCTAGCCTTAGGCCGCCGCCATTAAACCTAGAGCTCTAAATTAAAAATACAAAGAGAAAAATTATAGAAGATGGAGGATGATTCTTGAAGGCTACAACTAGAAGCTACAACAACTACGACGCTTTAGACAACGAATTTGGGACTATTTTATTTGAGTTATTTGCTTCATATTGTAAGTTCTATGTTACTTTTTAGGCAAAAACGCTAAAATAATATGGACATGCGATGAATTGAAACCGAATTTATGAACTATTGCTAATCCATTGTTTATCTTTGAATTATAATTTGGGATATTGCTATGGCAACGTTGCAAGTTAAACTTGCCATGATTTTGATGTTGTTATGAGTCACTTGGGCTTAATTGTTTGGCAAGTTGGACTAATACATGTCCATGGAATCGCTATGTTTATTGAAATATTTATGTTGATTAAACCATGCCTATGATGCTAATTAGACCATGCCTATGAATATTGATGGAATTATGCCTGTGGTGTTATTATACCCATCATGATTAATGAAAAATAGGGTATTGCTAGGTTATGATGAAAAGTTGGGATTATTATGTTTATAATGTTAGATATGTTAAAATGCTGAATTGGAATCATTATGTCTATCATGTTAATTATGTTAAAAACGCCAAATTTGGAATCATTATGTCTATCATGTCAATTATGTTAAAAACGCTAAATTAGGATCATTATGTTTATCTTGTTAATTGAGAATCATTATGTTAAAAACGCTAAATAGGAATCATTATGTCTATCATGTTAATTATGTTAAAAATGCTAAGTTAGAATCATTATGTTTATAATGTTAGATGAGAATCATTATAAATTGGAATTTTTGTGTCTATGAGAATTATTATGTTAAAATGCTAAATTGGAATCCACTATGTCTATTAGGATTACTATGCCTTTAATGTTTCATGTTTATAATGAAATTATTATTATGCCGCAATGATTATTATGCCTATGATGTAAAATCATCATGTTAAATTAAGTTGGAATCATTACTATGCCAAGTTATCATCATTGAAACCATGTGATATGTTATAGCCTGTTTATTTTGCAAGTAATGTTGGAATTGTCACATATGCCTATCACATGTTTGGTGTTATTCCCCTTTATCTCTTGAATTGTTTATGCTTATGAACGAAGTGCGTTTATATACGTTGGGGATACGATTGGGTAGAATAGGCAAAACTTGAATAAATTTATATTCATAAACGGTGAAATTTGGCATAAGTAGAACATGAAATATGGCACAAAAACTTGACTTGAACTTGCCATAAACTTGACTTTAAACATGCCTTAGTTGGGCACGAAGTTAACATATGAACATGATGTGGAAATAGCAAAATCTGATAAGAACATGGGCATGACTTTAGAAAACTAGAAAGTGGCCAATTCGAGGTTGGGTTGAGTTTGTAGTGTAAATCTGCCCGGAACCGCCCGACAAATCCAGTTGCTACAAACAATAGGATCCAATGTGGGTAGTTGGTCACATCGCGCTTGAAACCCGAGGTTGGGTTGAGTTCGTAGCATAAACCTGCCCGGAACCGCCCGGCAAATCCAGTGGCTACGAACAACAGGACCCAATGTGAGTGGTTCGGTGCATTAACGAATCAATTAATGCCAATTAGGGTTAAGTCATGAACATGAAAAGACAACTTAACCAACTTGAACACGATTTGTGGGGCTAAGTCATGAACTTGAAAACGACAACACTTAGCCAACTTGACATGACACGTAGGCGGGTTAAGTCGTGAACTGAAATGACATACTTAACCATCTTAACATGACTAGAAAAGGATTGAGTCACGAATTACATGACTTAATCTGTTAGGCGGGTTAGGTCACGAATTACATGACCTAATCTACTAGGCGAAACCCTAGACACGACCCCTTTCAGCAGTAACCCTCTAGAAGTATCAAGGTACCCTGGGGCTAGGCCGGGTGGGGCACGATTACTGGGCTGATTGTAAGAGGTGAACGACGGCAGTAGGGTACGCCAGTGTAGGTTCGGCGGACTACGATCGTGCACGTATCCGGGGCAGACACTGGGTATCTGTAGATTTATCTGTGCATCTTGAATCGTGTCAGGGGTTGACACCCTAGGGCTGATACACCCGAAGGTGGACCCAGCACAGGTGACTACATTCGTGATTAGCCGTATGACACGGACACTTGACGAGCTAGAACTTGTAGGGAGCCGATCGACTAGATAATCGCTCCGTAGGACCCCGTACTTTGGTCAGACCCCGTTTCTGGGTCATTTCATGATATTGGGCCGTGGGATTTATTTCGTGATTAACTTGTGACATGGGCTTAGTATACTAGTACAGTCGATGCAACGAATCTCGAACATGTGATGCTTTACTTGACTTGTCTTGACTTATCCTGATCACCTTAGTCTATCTTGTTCACCTTGACACCATTCTTAAGTTTAGTTCCAGTTCATACATGACAGGTTGCTTTAACCGTTTCTACACTGAAAGTCACTAGAACTTACTCAGTCTTTATGACTGACCCTTTTCCTTTCGCCTCTTTTTCTTTCGTTCCCCCCCCCCAGGTTCTCAGGGAGGAATAACTAGCTCTTAGCTTGGATATCACTTGCTTTGGCTCAGCATGTACGGTTCGCTATGGCTGCTTCTTTTTTACTGCACTTGGGGAATAAGCTGTTTTACTGTTTTTAAATTGTTGCTTCTTTGGCTATTATTACAAGACAGTTGTAATGAAGTTACTTGAAATGTTTGTAAAAGACATGGTTTATTTTGGAATGAAATGATGTTCTGTTTTGCTCAGAAATTCTTCCGCTGTTTACTTAATTATTTATTTATGTTCTGTCTTGTGATAATTCTGTGATGTTATCTCGATAATACCTCTCCAAAACTAGGGCATTCCCTTTGTGAGGGACCCTAGCGGACGTGGGGTGTTACAGATTCCATACAACACATGTATATAATAGCAACGACAAATAATCAACCATCATCCAAGGTGCACTACACTGTATAAGCATCAAATATAGATATCTAACGCTTATAACAGCCTGTCAATCAATCGATCGACAAACAACTAATTATTGGGATTAGTGTATGTCGTATTTTATCCCAATACCCGTGTGGGGTTTCAAACAATCAAACACAGATTTTATTTGTGCAGTTGGGCGATGTGTAAAATTTATCGTCCCAGTCAATGTCCTTCAAATAGGTTTACATAAACAAACCATCCGGTTTGTAAATGAATATTTTATTTTATTCACTTCCACGTTAAAAATTATATTTTTAACGATAAAATATTTTATTCAACCAATGAATATTCTATTCAGTTCATTTATTCAATAAAATGATATTTTTATTTTTCTAATTTATTTTAGAAAATTTCGGCGGCATAACGGCACGATACTAGAAACGGGACAAGGCCTAGCCTTATCCCCGGTCTAGTGAAGGCCCACGCCATTCACACATCAATCGAATCCATTCCATTTCACCAAACAATTCAATTCAAACCAAATAATCTAACCAACTACACAACCAAACAATTAAACAAACAAGCCATCCATGGTCTGTGGATGACGGGTGTCGGGTGCTACTAAACACCGTCTACATCCTAGTATATATATAACTTGAAAAGGAAATTGAAGAGTGAGAAGTTCTCACCAATAGCTATCCAACTTCACGGCACTTCATTTATAGAAATCTTCGTCGTTCTCGCCTTTTTGTCACCTTCGCTGCCCGTAGCCACTACATATGTAAAAATCGAATTTTTACCTCGCTATTCAATATATAAAAATCGAATTTTTACTTCACTATTCAATATATAAAAATCGAATTTTTACTTCGCTATTCAATATATAAAAATCGAATTTTTACTTCGCTATTCAATATATAAAAATCGAATTTTTACTTCGCTATTCAATATAAAAAAATCGAATTTTTACTTCGCTATTCAAAATATAAAAATCGAATTTTTACTTCGCTATTCAGTATATAAAAATCGAATTTTTACTTCGCTATTCAATATATAAAAATCCTATCTTTACTTCGTTATTCAATATATAAAAATCGAATTTTTACTTCGCTATTCAATATATAAAAATCCTATTTTTACTTCGCTACATGATAATCAAAATCTCAATTTTTCATGAACGAAAAATTATAATTTTTACAACATAAAAGTCACATCTTTTTGTTTTGAAATTCAAATCTTTTTCTATGTGTTCCTATATGAAAAATCAAATCTATTTCTATTTGTTCAAATAAGAAAAATCAAATCTTTTTAATTATAAACATCTCAGCTTTATTCGCTATTTCATATAAAAACTGATTTTATATTTCCCTATAACCAAATACATGAAATAAAAAAAAAGGCTTACATCGGTTTTTTTTGGGGGGGGGGGGGTGGGGATGGCGGCTCAAGTGAGGTGGGTGTCTAGCAGGCGGCGGCGGGACAGGGGAAAGGGCGTTTGGGGTCGGCGGAGGTTGGTTTGATGGGCTAGGGGGGTGCGATTTAATTCAGAGGGGAGGGGAGGGGATCGGAGCTGATGGGGAGGATCGCCGGAGGACCGTCGATGCGCGGCGGAGGCGGTGGTGGGTAGCGTGCTGGTGGCGGGCGCGTTGAACGAGATCTGGAGTTTTTTTTTCTTTTGTTTCGAATTCTGATTTATGAAGAACGGGGGGGGGGGCAGAAGTATAAGGGGAAGAGAGGAGAGAGGAAATTAATTTTCAATTAATTTTAAATTCAAAAAGTTGACTTTTACATACGACCTCTAAACGAGGCCCACCGCCTGTCGTCCATAGCGTTTTACCCCCATTCCGAACACAATGGGATATGTATCGTAGGATGATTCGATCATTTCGATCAATTTTCGTCAAAATCAACATATAACTCTATATATTGAATTTGAACGCGTATTTCAATTTACCGGGGTCACATACGAACTCTAAAAATTCCCGAAAAATATTTTCTAGCTTCGTATTGACGATACGGTCCTAACAAAACTAGTTTCGTCGGATTCTGAGACCGTTGGAAAAATAGCCATTTTCCAGTCGATTAAAATCAACTGAAACTGGTCAAACGCGTTTTCCTTCGCCACGCTCACATATTGATTCGAAAAATTATGAAATTTGGAATATAGCAATAATTTAACATCTCGGACCCAACAAAAGCGGTTTCGTCGAAATCCGAGGTCGTTTGCAAAATTCCCATTTTAAAGGGCCTGAATTCCATAGCGACTATTCAGAATTTTCAACTGGACATATCTTTTGATTCCAGCTATGAAATTTCAATTTTTCGGATTCGTTGGAAAGATATTATCAATTAGATCCTAATGTTTTTGGTTTCACTAAAATCCGGATTGTTTTGCATCCGGTACGTTCAATTGAAGTTTGAAATCGAATTATCGAACTACCGCGCCATTTTCAATTCTATTTATAATTATATATGATTATTTATATTCTAACGACGGCGTATATAATATATACGTTTGAATTATATTCGAAATAAATTTCTCGTCGTTTTTATTTAAAATAATTCATTTTAAATATTCAAAATTCGCTAAAATAGCCAAAATAAAAAATTTAAACTGGCCCAGATTTTCGGGTTATTACAGAAAGACTTCTTCTATAAGCTTTAATAATTCCCCAAACGCAGACTCGTTAATTCCATAAGCACACTTCAAATGATAAAGCCTGATCAAGAAACTTACTTGAGAAAATTTAGTGCAGTCAGGATATAACGGTTTTTTTCCTTCTTTAACATGCCGATAAAATTTCTCAGCCTCTGGATTTGGTTATACTTCAAAGTCCCCAGGATTTTGATCAAATTTGTAACCCGCACATTTGAACATCACATCTAAATTATCCTCAAAATCCATCTCCATTGCACAATCCATATGGTCATCAACACCTCTTAATTTCGTATGTGAAACTTCACAAATCCACCCGGTATGTACTGGAGAAGGGCCATTAATAATAAGATGGTCATATATGATATTTTCACAATGCCAATTACGTTCTGTACATTTTTTGCAGGGGCACTTCATCTCATCACCTACTTTATAAATGGGAAATGCATTTCTTAGAAAAGCTTTTAACTCTCTTACATATTCTGCACTCGATCTCGAAAGTCCTATCCATATGTAATACTCACTATCCATTGCCACAATCTAACTGCAGCCTAGTAAAACTAAATTAGATACCACTAACAGTTTCAAGACATGAGCTGGGGCTACCCTGCAAGGTTTGATTAATTTATAAATAAAAACAAAAAAGTTAATAATTTAAAAATATACATAATCAGTGTGTGACCAAATCAACTAATGTTTTGATACAAATTATCACTAACTTTTGGAACTAAATTATCAGGAGAATACATAAAACAAGCAATTAAGGATACTGAACACAAATCCATAACATTACATGGCTGCACCAAAACAAAATAGTATAGATACAAAGACTATACCGGTGGTACAAAGACGATACAATTGTACCTAATACAAAGAACGATGCAATAATTTAATTTTGTCCTCTAATGGTTAGCCCTTGAAGCTGGTCTTTAAGTCTAGTAATGTCAGTTCAAAAACCAATAACTCAATTTTGCAGCGTTGTAAGTTGATGTTGTAATTCGTTTGTGTACTCAGCGGTTCGACTTAGAAACTAATGGTCAATCCACTGCCAAAAGGTACACCTTGTGGGATAAACACGACATCTAAAATAACGACGACCAATGTTGAATCCAATTGAAATAACATCTTCTACAGCGGCATACCCACACTCACACATTATGATTGGTGAGTCAACTTGTTGTTCATTAACCACTTGGTTTTTTTGATGTTGATGACACAAGGCTGCACGACTATGCCATCGCATTGCCCTTTCTTCACGTCGTTCTACTTCTCGCCTTTGTCTTCGGAGTTCTTCTTTCTCTAGTTCATACTTACGCAAATCATCATAGTGCCTTTCTTTCATCTATATATAGAAATCAACAGGAGTTTCTGGTGATGATGGGTTAAACAGTCGTAGATCACCCATGCCCAGGGTATCTTCATAGTCATACGATGTAGGAAGAGAAATAAGCAATATTTAACTACAAGCAGAAACGGATATATGAACATCAAATTGGATTTCTTTTGTCCACTAAATTTTGTTTCCACTTTTCGAAATATGTATTATTTACCAATACATCAATGGTTTGGCAAACATAGAAATACAGAACTTGCACAATTTCAACACATGCAAATATATAAATACAACACTTCAAGTATAAAAAACTCTAATTTAAGCAATCGATATACCCAAATTACACAGAGACTTTGAATGTAGACCAAAATAAGTTAGAGATGAAATCACCAAAATAAAACCGAAATGATGAAGACCTAACTACGTGTAATTGTCCTAAATGATCCAAATCGGAGATGTAGAGTTTGTAAAATAGGAGCAATCGAAGGTTTATAGTTTGTAATCGGAGGTAGAGTAGCAATCCGAGGTGTTTGTGGACGGATTTCGTGGAGAGAGAAGAGTACAGAAGGAAGAGTAGGGGAGAATTTTTTTTGGGGGGAAGTATTTCGTGAATGGGAAAAGCATTGAGCTAAATTTTCATTAAACTGAAGCAAGGATTGGTTTGAACTGTTGTATTAATCAACATCTATGGTTATTTATTTGTTTAAACTGATAACATGGATTGCTGTAACGGCTGGAAATTTCCGACTCCTCGAGAGTCGGAAATTCCGAGACGTTAGTGAAAGAATTTAGAAGGTGAGAAAGAAAAGATAGAACTAATAGAATAGAAGAAGAAGAAGAACATCAGAATCAGAGTAAACACGAAACTCACAGCGGAACGAATAACATATAATATATAACATATCTTTGAAAACATAACAGTTATATATACAATAGCACTTTATCAGAGTACAACACTTACAACACAGCGGAAATAACTATAGCTATAGAATCTTGCAGCCTCCTGCTCCAAGCTCTCCAAGTATATCTGTAAATCCCGACTACTTGACTGCCCGTACAAATTTAGGCACCCAAGAGTTTAGGGAAAACAACAAAGTAAACTCCGGGTCAGTCATGGGACTGGTGTGAGTAAAATAGTTTAAAACAGGTATATGATATCTCATAAGACCACGCCGTGAATACGGAACGGGTTTTTCCTTATGAGTATCTAAACAACTTTGACAAGCAATATCATTGTGATATTATAATAATGTCTAAGTACAAATAGGTATCAACCTAGCAGAAACGCTTGCATCTCACGTTCTACATACATAGTATAAAATCATAAACCGCAGGGCGCTTAACGGAGAATGGATTCCAACAGACAAGGTATGGGAGCACCTTCTGATCAGTGTACTCTAGAGGTGATACACTGCAGGTTCAACAAAAACGTCTTGCAACCCGGCCACACATGACCGCTCACTCATTTAGCTTGAGTGTCGCGAATATATTGCCACCACGGTTATAGGCCATCAAACCGTCATCCGAAGATACAGAATCAAAAAGAAGTATAAATATGAATATTCACTAGATCGGTGACAATACACCCTGCTTGGGGATGACCCAACTAGCCATGCTGCCTAGCCCAACTTTTGTTACTTCCTGATGTGAGGCTAGAGGCTACGTCTATCTTCAGAACATCTGATCATCATTCACTTTGAATGTCACATCGTCCTACCCGCCAAATCACAAATTGACTTATCCAAAAATAACACGGGTATACAACTAAGAGAAACAAATTCCTCCGCCACCAAACGTGAATACGTTTAAACAGATCAACTTACGCGATCCATTGGATATACTCTATCAGACCTTCTTCCATATACGTTGTCCTGGGACTGGACAAACCGAAGGCGCTATTCAGTATATCCATCTTAGTCACTGTTATCTAAGACTTATACAACAGCCCTTGCACTTTACTCCATCTTCAATTTATCTTTGGCATATATTGCTCGCAACGCTTATGCCAATACAGAGTGGTTCTTTGGATAATAATCCAACCGGTCTCTCCATATTAACAACGTTAAAATGGTAAAAACTTTGATAGTCTGTGATTCAACTATCAAATGGAAACATGTCGGTGTACAAACAACGATCTTATTTCCAAATGGAAATTCGATCGATCAATCATCATATGTTCATATTTCCTTATTTCATATATTTAGAAAATATATGTTATTAATCATTGGAAAACATTTCCATAGCTTATTTTCACATCACTATTATTTCGCAACTATCAGTCCCTAACTGTAACTAGTATGAGAACAATTCTCTAAGTATCAATCCTGAAGGTCGAAACCAACATCAGATCGTCACTTAGAAAACCGTTTAACTTACCCTCTCCAGTCAGTTTCTGAATTTGCTTAACTCTATTTCTTAAATTCTTATCATGAAAACATTTCATTTTCTATGTTTAGAAAACATATCTGACTATGTTTGGAAAACGTTTCCAAAACTCATTTACGGATTTCAAATGAACGTTGTATAAAACATCGTTATGCTTAATCCATTAATCGCTTATTACTTAACTATATTTCAAATCAACCTTTTCTATCGAACCACAACTATTCCTTTGTCAATTCTGAAGTCAATCAAGTTGGGGTATAATTACCTCTCAGACCTTAATTGAACAACGTCCTTTACTGTGAAATAGATGAAGCTCGTCACTCACTTTTTCCAATCAACTGTTTACGTAAATTCTCGGATTCAGGTTACGAATCTACTTCTTAAATGAAAACGTTTGATTATAACTATAACGTTATAATTCCTACTTTTGCAATATCTCCTAAATTATAACTTTATCTCCTAACTCGAATAATTTAACAGACACCTAATTTCTAAATCAATAACTAAATCTTGATTTAAACCCTGGAAAGTAAATAGTACTTTCCCGAATTCGCTATAATTGAATTCGACGTATAACTCTCTTTCGAGCAATCTCTATTTGATTAACTCTTCTTCGAATAACCTATATTCGATTTCTCTCTTCGAATAACTCATATTCGAAATCTCTCTCTTTCGAATAAACAATATTCGATCTCTTTCTTTCGAATATGCTATATTCGAAAATCTCCTTTCGATTTACTAATCGATAACTCCTTTCGATCAAACTAAAATCGATAACTCCTTTAACTCTATTCGAATAACTAATATTCGACTAACTCCTTTGGATCAACTCATTTGATTAACTCCTTCGAATAACTAATTCGAATAACTTACCTTCGAATAACCAATATTCGATTTACTCTAACTCGATTAACTTAATTCTAATCGATTTACTCCATTTCGATTCAACTTAATTCAAATCGATTAACTTAACTCAAATTGATTAACCCCTTTCGAATAACTAAATTCGATTTAACTTCTCTAACTCTACTCGAATAAATTATATTCGATTAACTCTTTTAACTTTACTCGAATAAACTATATTCGATTAACACTTTCTTTCGAATAACTATATTCGATTAACTCTTCGTCTAACTCCTTTGGATTAACTCTTCGAATAACTCCTTTGGATTAACTCTTCGACTAACTCCTTCGGATTAACTAACTTCGAATAACTCCTTTGGATTAACTCTTCGAATAACTCCTTTGGATTAACTCTTCGACTATCTGCTTCGGATTAACTAACTTCGAATAACTCCTTTGGAATAACTCTTCGACTAACTCCTTCGGATTAACTAACTTCGAATAACTCCTTTGGAATAACTCTTCGACTAACTCCTTCGGATTAACTCATCGATTAACTCCTTCGGATTAACTAACTTCGAATAACTCCTTTGGATTAACTAACTTCGAATAACTCCTTTGGATTAACTCTTCGACTAACTCCTTCGGATTAACTCATCGATTAACTCCTTCGGATTAACTAACTTCGAATAACTCCTTTGGATTAACTAACTTCGAATAACTCCTTTGGATTAACTCTTCGACTAACTCCTTCGGATTAACTCATCGATTAACTCCTTCGGATTAACTAACTTCGAATAACTCCTTTGGATTAACTCTTCGAATGAATAATATTCGATAACTCTTCTCAAATGAATAACATTTGACTTCTCCACTCGAATAAACTATATTCGATTCCTCTTCTCTCGAATACTCTATATTCGATAACTCTACTTCGAATAAGTGATATTCGGCAACTCTACTCGATTAACTCCACTTGGATAACTCTAACTGGTCAACTCTAACTGGTCCACTCTAACTGGTCAACTCTAACTGAGTAACTCTAACTGATCAACTCAAATGGTTTAACCTAACTGGTTAACTCGTCTCGATTAACTGAACTAATCCACTTAGTTTAACTTAGCTAATTCACGTTGATTAACTCTAACCGATTCACTTAGTTTAACTCAACTAATTCACTTCGATTGACCACTTAGTTAACTTAACTAATTCACTTCGATTAACCACTTAGTTTAACTTAACTAATTCACATCGATTAACCACTTAGTTTAACTTAACTAATTCACATTGATTAACTCTAACTGATTCACTTAGTTTAACTCAACTAATTCACATTGATTAACTCTAACCGATTCACTTAGTTTAACTCAACTAATTCACATTGATTAACTCTAACCGATTCACTTAGTTTAACTCAACTAATTCACATTGATTAACTCTAACCGATTCACTTAGTTTAACTCAACTAATTCACATTGATTAACTCTAACCGATTCACTTAGTTTAACTCAACTAATTCACATTGATTAACTCTAACCGATTCACTTAGTTTAACTCAACTAATTCACATTGATTAACTCTAACCGATTCACCTAGTTTAACTCAACTAATTCACATTGACTAACTCTAACCGATTCACTTAGTTTAACTCAACTAATTCACTTCGATTAACCACTTAGTTTAACTTAACTAATTCACATCGATTAACCACTTAGTTTGACTTAACTAATTCACATTGATTTACTCTAACCGATTCACTTAGTTTAACTTAACTAATTCACTTCGATTAACTCGACCAATTCACTTGGTTAACTCCTATTTATTTAACAAATAAATATCTCCTTTAGTTTAATTCTATTTATTTAATCTCTAAATAAATATCCTTTATATTTCTTTTAACGAATATAATTCCTTTTTATTTTGATTAACAAATATATCCCCTTATATTCGATTAACATATATATCCCCTTGCATTTTATTTACAAATATAATTCTTTTATATTTGTTTTACCAACTATATTCCTTTATATTCAGAATCCTTTTTCTTATATATATATATATATATATAATCCCTTGATTTTATATAAATAAACTATTTTCAAAATATACTTTGAAAACCCCTCTCCTACATTCTGGTATTTCTCATGGTATTTAACACACCATATAACAACGATAAATATTGTCCCACCACACATAATCACACAGATTATATACATCACATTATATATCATAATATAAAAATCACAGTAAAATAACTGTTGAGGAATCCAGTTGGATTCCTCCAACCTGTTTCCCTGCACCACAGATGTTAGACAATACAACAACATCGATTTCACTTCACTGTGAAATATTCTGATAGCAGAATCACATATGACTATTTAACGGTTTATATATATACGTAAATATATATATAAAATCTCTACTAACTGACTAGCAGTTCAATCAAACAGTCAACACACAGTCAAACAGTCAAACAGAAAATATTTTAACAGTTCTAAGAATACAACGTGAAAATAAAACTGTTTAGAGTTTGTGAGATTTACTCACATTCGGACGATCATCGTCAATGACGATAACCATCGCTTGATTCAGACAATTTATTTTGCCATAAATTGTGACGGACTCCAATCGACTCGCGGTCAGTTCCATTGTGGAGTGCTCGTCCATACGATCCCAACGTGACTGAGGGTTCGTAATTCTGATATCGTATGGTAAAGATATTAAGGTTACAAGTTCATAAACATTTAAATTAAATTAAAACAATTATTTAAACTTATATTGGGCTCACCCCTTAGCCCAAAGCCCAAACCGTATCCACGTTTTAAACCCGTGACCGCATAATTCCTTCTTCCCCAAATAACTATCTGAACCCGTCGCTCCTAATTTCCACTGCCACTGCCGATTCCTCCTTCGATCCCTCTTCCTCCATTACTTAATGAAAACCATCACAACCACTACCGAACTACCCCTTCCCTCGAGCTCTTCCTTCTCGTGCTCCTCTGGTTACGCTCGAACTCAGAAAGCAGGAGGCGACGTCGGCTTCTCCTTCCGTCGACAGTACAGGGCTCGACAGAAAACCACACCGAACCCCACAATTTCTCCCATACATACTCGAAATCGCACCACAAATCCACCGATAATACTCAAATGATGAATCGATGCTCACAACTTCAATTTTCGTGAACCCTAGCAACACGCTGTAAAAAGAACAGCGCCCAAATTTGCGTCGAACCCAATGATAACCCTACCAGCGAATCAAGCAAGTGATGAGGACCTCCAATATGTATCTCTCATAATTTATTTGGATTTATTTGTATTTGATTTTTGCTCTTTCTTTTGGGAAAAAGTTTGCTGTGTTTGGATATACATGTTATATAGGCTGTATTGGGTTGGTAGCATTTGTGGTTGAGAGAGAGGGCTGCGTGGCCTTCCTATTACCCAAGAAAAATGTTGGATATTTTTTCTTTTAATATTATATTTTATTTCATTGATTTTTATGTTTGTTTCCGGTCTTTAAAAATCCCCACGATCACATACGATGTCTAAAAATCACGAAACTGATCATGTAGCTAGAGTTCGACATTACGGTCCCAACGAAATTGGTTTCGTCGAATTCCGACTCCGTAAGCTCACACAGCGTATTTTTAACTGTCTAAATACTGACTGTTTCTCACTCTAAAAATCCGTACGGCCACACACTGACTGTAAAAATCACGAAACTTGACATCTAACAAATATTTGATATTGCGGATCCAACAAAACTAGTTTCGTCGAATTCCGACTTCGTATGCTCACACAGCATATTTTTAAAGCTCTGGATGACCCATTTAAATATATAAATATATTTAAATATTATTAAATTAAATATTAATAAATTAATATTATCGTATATATCCATATACGATGTCGTCCGGCTCCAGAATATCACCTCAGATTTTATGACTTGATTTCCAGACTCCAGATTATCCCGATATTCAGTTCGTATCGAAAAATTGATTTATAACGTATATAAAGCGTCGCAAATTATAAAGGAATTCCACAGCGACTTTTCTGAAATTTGATTTGGACATAACTCAAAATCTACTCGACGAAATCCCGATTTTTCTCTTCCACTAGAAAGATATACTCCACCAGCTCCACACGTTTCTTGTTTCACAGAAATCTGATTTGAAACGAACCCTGTATACTCAGTTGAAGTTCAAATCGCCAAACAGCGAACTTCCGTGTCGTTACGCGCTCGATTATAATTATATTATAATTATACGTTCAACTATCGTTTATTTAATATATTCGTTATTTAAATAATTAAATAACTTAATTATTATACCTTACAAAACGCGCCATTACAATTGCTGACCTGGCTTGTATTTATGTAAAACTATGCTTTGAACTGGTGTTGCATTTCACAACACAAGAATTCCAACCGCAATAGTGCATTCACGTCTAATGCAATAACATATGAATATTGTTATAGGAGATCAAAGAAAGCATAGCTTTCGCCACACTTTTCATGCAACGCACACAAATTAGTGTCGAATATACCCAGTTTTATAGTAGTGTAAAATACTTGAAAGATTCAAGCAACATAATATTACTACTGCGAAGTCACCAGTAGATATGAACCAAAATTGGGTAACAAAAAAACCCTGGTGATGGTATATATCAGCTTGAATACTCTCGTATTCTAGGAAGCATTTATGTGTCATGAACTGCACTAGGTCTGATATTGCTTACGCTATAAGCAGGCTAAGTAGATATACCAACAATCCTATTAAAAATCATTGAAAAGCCATAATCAGAGTTCTAGAAAATCTAAAATATACACGATCCTTCAGTGTAGAAGGAAATAGTGATCCCAATTGGATAACTAGCTCAAATGACACAAAATCCACAACTAGATATGTGTTTACATTAGGAAATGGAGCAATTTCATGGAAATCATACAAACAGACTTAGCAAGGTCAACAATGGAATTAAAGTTCTAGATAAAGTCGCAGAAGAAGCAGACTGGCTTAGGAGTTTTTTTGAAGACATTCCAAATTGGGAAAAACCAGTATCTCCAAAATGTATACGTTTGATAGTCAATCTGCTATAGGAAGGGCGAATAGTACATTGTATAATGGTAAATCTAGACATATTCATTGTATATATAAAACTATAAGACAACTTCTCTCTAATGGAATTATCACTATAAACTATGTAAGGTCAAATGATAACATTGTGGATCACTAACTAAAGACTTGCCTAGAAAGAAAGTTCAAACCTTATCGATGGGAATGGGCTTAAGACCTATATACTAAAAGTTTTCTAAAACGGGAACCCCACCTAGTGACTGGAGATCCCAAAATCTAGGTTCAAAGGGGCAACTAAGTTTAAGATAAACTTGACAACACTGTTAAATACAAACCATTCCTACGATAAGTCAGTGCACAACCCATCGGAGAATAGAATAAGCTTAGCTTTTAATGATGTCTATATCGCGGTGTTGTAAAAGATCCAAGTGGAGTATTGTGGGATACTCTTTATAGAATCACCTATGTGAGTGTGAAGGTTCCGCTTCAAGAAAAATTGTAAGGTCGAATTATTCAAACACTCATGATACCTAGCAGGTGTTTATTGCAAAATCAAACACAAATTGAGAACCAAGCGGTTTAGCGATACTTAACGTGTGTTATCTTTATAGACTTACACTAGAGGCTTACAGTTCAATGACATTCTTGTCCACTGATTCGCTAGTAGGTTATAATGATAAAACACTGGTAAAACTTCAAGGTCATTGTGCTACTTTTACCGATATGATAAATGTTTCGGAAAATTTAAGAAAAAAAATAAGTAATCTCTCATTCCTGTAGGAGATTATTAGAAATGAACGAAGAGATTGAGGAAGAAGAGGTTAGGTATTGTTGGAGAATTACGAAGGAAACAAAGTCCCACATCGGGGAAATTTTTGTTTCCATCTCCCCATATAAACTAAAGCCCAACATGCTCTATAAAGCAACCAAAGTGAGTACATAAAGATGTGGGCTATATTGGCACTGAGCCATTATATAAATATTAAAATGCCAAAGATAGGGTCTTGGGCCTTCGGGCTCTTGGGGTCCCATGACTGGATAGGTCGTCGACTGCTTATTGCGCTGAAACGTATATTTTTGAGCGGAAGTGTTTGTTCGCCTGAACAGTCACTGGATGCGACCTTTTCCCATCAGTGCACCCGTACGGACAGTCGCGTCTACCTGTATAGGCATCCCCGCTACTATATAAGGATTGGCTACCAGAACCAAGTCACTCACTACAATTTTATTCCCTCTTCTACCTCTTCTCTATAGCATGTTCTTAAAAATCCACCTTGAGTTCGTTGTTGCTTTGCAATTATAAGCGTTCGATTGTAGAGATTGGTCCGTTTTATCTTGGAAAACAATTTCCTTCAACACTGAAGAGGGAGCAATATTGTTTCAAGAAAATAGCAACTGCTGCACTTAGACAATATAATACAGTAATTTGTCACCCTGTTCACTTTGCTGCCGATTGCGTATGCTTGCAACGGTACTATTAACATTTTTGAAATGTTCTTGTTTGCTACAAATAATTTACAACGGATATAATGTGACACCATATATTAATAAAAAATGTTTAAATGTAAAGTGATGTTCATTTTTCACCAAATATAGGAGTCTTATTCTCCCTCTTTTTTCTCTTTACATACAAATAATCAAACAACGATATCTACCTCATATTTTAATGAAATTACAGGTGTGGTGTAGGCTATCCATCTATACCAAACTGAGGCGAAGTTCTGAAGCAAGGGGACATATCGAGGGCATATTGGTAGTGACAAGCATTTTTTGTGACTTATTCATGCTTTCTTCTTTATACAATACAAATTTATTTTTATGAATATGAAATATAGGCTATACTAGAGTTAATACACATTTATGAACAATTAAATTCACATATTAAATTGGATTCTAAAGGAAATCTGGTAAATTTAACAAGTAGAAACTAAGTGTACACTAAATTCTTGAAATTGGATGCTTTTTCATGTTTATTAATGAACTAAAATAAAAATTCAGACCTAAAAATATAGGAATATGTGCTAGGGACATTCTTGAGCAGTCGGAGGTGGAGTGAAAGTGATTGGAGGCAAAAGGCCAAAAGGGAGATAAATACCCTAAATCACCAATTTGAAATTTCAAACTTTTTACCTACACTAATTCATTGAGAGATGCAACTAGGGTTGTATTTTGAGGCAGGATGAAAATGGATATGTACAATGATGAAACTAGACCAGCTTACAACGTGAAAAAGTGAGTGAGTTTCAATTTTTTTTGCTATTTTTTGTGATTATTAGGGCTAAAAAATCAACATTATATAGAAATTTTCTATATTCTACGTAAATAAAATCCTTATTTTATTGTATTATATAAATTAAATTAAATTTTGTATTATGTTTGAATATGTGTATCATATACACATATCTGTATGCACATGTAATAATATAATGTGCATGATTTTACACGGTATTGTATAGACATTGGGATTTACAATGTTATATAGATATGTTAGCTCAAGAGTATTCTATGTGTTGCCTAAGTTCATATACATGTATGTGTGAGTATATATACAAGTAAAAATTAAATGTGCGTTTGGTTTATATTTTTTAATTTTGAGTTTTCACATATACAAAAGCACCAACGGCGCACACAAATCGTGATAAACGACCATTTTACAAAATGAAGTTAACACACAAAACCAAAAAAAACTTTTTATTATTTTCCATATTTTGAGAAACATTGGAATGACGATAACAAATTCATCTATTTTTAAGGGACAAAATTCCATAGCGACTATTTTGAATTTTCAATTGGGCATAACTTTTTATTCCCGCTATGAAATTTTTATTTTTGGGATTCGTTGGAAAGATATTCTCAAATAGATTCTAATATTTTTGGTTTTGCTAAAATCTGGTTTATTTTTAAACCTGTACATTCATTTGAAATTTGAAATCGAATTTTCAAACTACCGCATCATTTTCAATTCCTTTTATAAATAAAAATAAATATTTATATTCTAACGTCGATTCAAATAAATATAAACGTTCTAATTCTATTCAAAATAAATTTCTCGTCGTTGTTGTTTAAAATAATACATTTTAAATATTCAAAATGCCTCAAAATTGCCAAAATAAAAATTTTAAATTGGCCCAGATTTTCCGGATTGTTACATAATTTATTATTGTCATTCACATTCAAATAGAATTATACATAAACTTTGAAATCGGTTAAATTTCATATCAAATTTTAGATTCACTTATTCGAGTAATTTCATATTCAAATTACTATTTCTAACATTCGGTGGTAAAGCTGCAATTTTATCTGGATAGCTTTGTCCTTTTTCTTGATGTATAAATTAGTATGAAAACATTTACTTTGGCTTTTGCAACATGGGCAAGTGATTCAATTTCAGTATGAAGGTGCATTGGTATGTTTTTTTGTTATAGTCTTGATTCCAGTCAACCCACTTAAGCTATTCGCTTTCTTCCTAGAAATAAAGAATAAATGGGGGGAAAACTACTGTAAATCGTATTTTTGTTAATCAAAAAAAAAATTCTGAGCTCCTCCAAGAAACTCCTTGCAGCCATGGCTGCGAATAAATCTCTCAAGAATCCTAACATCGAGGATAACCCCATCCTTAAAAAGGGATCTTCTTCTTCTGCCCCTCCTCCTACCTCCTCCAACTCTATTCCCATTTCTGATCCTCCAAGTGAGGATATCGGATTTACTAAAGTGATTAATCGGAAAAAGAAGGCTAAACCATTCATGAGTTTCAATTCCTCCTCTCATGCTAATAAAGAGAGTGGAAATGCAAGGGATCATCTCCTTAAACCTCGTCAAAAACCATTTCCATCCTCAAATGGGGCCCGATTTCAAATCAGAAATCAAGAAAAACAAACTCAAGAACTTCTACAGCCAATGAGGCCTAAACTAGTTAAAGAAATAGGGGCATCGTCATGGGCGGAAATGGTTAAAAAGGGAGGTCAGGAATCGAATTATGATTTAGAATACATCAAACCTGAGGAGACATTGGGTGAAGACAAGATTGTTGTGGTATCGGAAGAAGCAAGTGTAAGAACAGAGGTAAAATGGGGACGATCCATTGTTGCATATGTGTTCGGGAAAAGGCCAGCTTACCACTACTTTAAGGCTTTTGTGGTTCGGACATGGAATCCATCAGGTGATTTCGAAATCTTTACTCGAGAGAATGGGTTTTTCATTATTCGTTTTACAAATGGGGAGGACTGTGAAAAGTTATTGAAAGGAGGGCCTTTCTTTATTAATGGGAATCTGATAGTATTAAAAAGATGGACCAAGAAAATCATTCTTGATAAAGATTTATTGTCTACTATGCCAATATGGATTAAACTTCCGGAGCTAAATTTGAGATTATGGGACAAAGAAATTTTTAGTGCAATTGCAAGCGTGGTAGGGGTTCCTATCAAAATGGATGACCAAACGGCCAGGGAAACAAGATTGAGTTACGCGAGAATATTAGTAGAAATTAAAGCAGATGCTGATCTACCTAATGAGGCTTCTATTTACCTGCCTGATGGGGAGCATATAAATCAACAGATCATATATGAATCAATACCCGATCGATGTAAGATTTGCAATTGCTTCGGGCATTCACTCAAAGATTGTGTTCATAACACAGAAAAGGATAATGATGCTGAGGATTTTCCACAAAATTCAGATACTACTGAACAAGAAAATACTTCTGAGGTTAATATTCTCAATCAAGAAAATGTTCCCGTTGAAGATTCGCTTCGTATCCCCGAATATGTTATTCCCCCATCAAGCACAACAGAGGATTTAATGAATTTAGATGAGCCAGTGGCTAGCCATACGGTAAATGATAAAGCAACATTAAATCAGGCTACTTTCCCTCAATCGAGGTCTGATGATCTTTCAAAGATTATGCAGACCAAAGATGTCTCTTCCAAAACTAATGGGTCTTCAACGCCATCAGTTCTGAAAGAGACACTCGTAACGAGCACCATCAATAATTCATTAATAGAGGTGGGTACAGGTTCACAGTTACATGAATCCCCCACCCACAATGAGGATTCAAGACAATTTACAGACATAGAATTTACAAATGACTTAAACAAAAAATTGGGAAACTGTGCTGAACTTCTTGCTGCGGATCCTATCTTCACTGACGACTCACTTGTGGCTAAAGAGCTTGCTCCAAAGAGGGCTTCATCTATCACTGAATCTGATATACAAAAGGGCATCAGCAACATGATGGCATCACCTAAACCTGTAGCATTAGTGAAAAAAAGAAGAAAAACCAGAACTAGAAGCCTTTCAGACATATCTTTAGTAGAAGACACTGAAGACTTTACTGATAAGGAATTCAGAAAGAAATACATTGATAAAAACAGCAAATGGGAAAAACAGCTAAAAGCTGCAGATAGTAAAAGCTTTAAGAGAAGTGGCAAACAATTAGATATTAAAGTGGATCGCAACAATGACAGAGGTGCATTGTAGCTGCAGCGTATCCTTGGTATCGTATCCTAACTTTTAATTAATTAATTATGGATATAATAGCTTGGAATATAAGGGGACTTAACTCCCCGGAGAGACACTTAGATCTTACTGATTTTCTGCACAAGTATAAGCCATCTATCATTGGTATACTTGAGCACAAGCTCAATGATCTAAAGCTTTCTGACATACATAGCAGAAGGCTTTTTAACTGGAATATAATTAATAATAATTCAATGGGAGGAAATGGTAGGATTATGGTTTTACATAATCCTACTATTTGGTCTCTCATTAATTATTATATTGACTTTCAATACATTCATTGCATCTTTAAAAATAAAGGTGGACTGTCAATCAAAATCACTTTCATTTATGCTTCTAATTTTGAGGAGGACAGGAACACTTTATGGAATTGCTTAGATAATTTCAATAGGGTTATAGATAGTCCATGGATTTTATTGGGGGATTTCAACTCTGTTTTTCATTTTTCTGAAAAAAAAGGAGGGAATCCTATTCCTTTTAATAAGCTGGAAAAAGTTCATAATTTTATTTTAAAAACTGGCCTAATAGAACCCCCAATCCATGGGAATAAATTCACATGGAAATCAGGGGCTTGCAGGAATATTCATTGCAAGCTGGATAGGGTTTTATTTAACCAGTATTTTATTAATCTTTTTCCAAAAGTTCAGTGTAGCACTCTCCCTCAAAATTCTAGTGACCATACTCCTATTATTATTTCCTTCCCTTCTGCCTTGGGTTGTAAAATTAATAGACCTTTTAGATTTATTAATGGATGGGTACAGGATGACAACTATAAGGATATTACTAGTAACTGTTTTATTAACAATTTGTATGGGACTGCCCAATACAAAATTAATAAAACATTACAGATTGTTAAAAGTAAGCTTAAATCCTGGAACATTAATAGAAATAAGAGTGATATTAATAATATTAGAAGGGAGTGTGAAAAGTTGCAAAATGACCTTAACATGAACTGCTCAGACTCACAATTAGCTGAATCATTTTATAATGCTCAGGCCAATCTAGTGAAAGCTCTGCACATAAACTCAATTAATCTTAAGCAAAAGGCCAAGGTTGATTGGTTAACAAATGGGGATGAAGCAAGTAAATTTTTTTATGCTAAAATGACAAATAGGAGAAATAGGAATGATATAGGGAAAATTATTGATAATTGTGGAATTGTAATCAATGATGCTTACCTTATTGAAAAGGAAGCTATTAATTACTTTAATTCTTTATACAATACTTCACAATATCACAATAATTTCCCCAGTATTGACCTTAAATACACTGTTAATCCCTGTAGTGCTGATATTTTACTTGCTCCCATCAAAATAGAAGATATTAAAAATGTGGTTTTTAAGGCTTGCAATGACAAAAGCCCTGGGCCTGATGGATTTGGGGCCAAGTTTTATAAAACCCATTGGAATGAGATGCATAAGTTATTATATGACTCCATTGTTGAATTTTTCAATTCTGGGTCTCTGCTGAAAAATACTAATCACACATTTATCACTCTCATCCCTAAAGTGGATTCTCCACTGGGGTTGGGGGATTACAGGCCTATTGCCTGTTGCAATTTCATTTACAAAATTATATAATCTATTCTTTGTAATAGATTAAAGTGTTTTCTGAAATTTTTAATATCTGAAAATCAGAGTGCATTCATACCAGGGAGACTCATTTCTGAAAATACTTTACTTGCTCATGAGCTTATTAGAGATTTTAATAGGGAAAACAAAAACCAGATGTGTATAAAAATTGATTTACATAAGGCCTTTGATAAAATTAATAGAAATTTTATTATATATATGCTCATGCAAATGGGTTTTAATGAGAAATTCTGTAATTTAATTAAAGAGTGCATCAATAGTGTTACATTTTCTGTTATGATCAATGGCTCCCCAAAAGGCTTTATACATAGCAATAGAGGCATTAGACAAAGGGACCCACTGTCCCCTTATCTTTTCTCAATAGTTATGGAGTATTTTTCATTACAAATGGAAACTGAACTGAATATGGGAAACATTAAACCTATTAATAGAAATTTACCACACATTACTCATCTTCTATATGCAGATGATATGCTTCTTTTTTTAAAAGCTGACAGTACTAGTGCAATTACTATTAAGAGAATCCTAAGTAATATGGAGAATTTTGCTGGCCTCTCTGTTAATTTGGAAAAAAGCAAAATTTATTTTAGCAAAGAAGCTAAGCATAAGAATGAAATTCTTCAAATTTTAAATTTTAAAGAAGGTTCTCTTCCTATTAAATACCTTGGCCTCCCACTTAGTATTAATCAAATTAAAGACAGGGACTGTACTAGACTGATAGACATTATACATAATAGATTAGAAGGTTGGTCTAGTAAATTCCTCTCTTTAGCTGGAAGAGTGGAACTTACTCATACTGTCATCACTGCAGTCATAATGTACTGGGTCCAGACACACAATATTCCTATTAGTGTTATTCATAAAATTGAAAAGTTATGTGCTAACTTCATTTGGAGAGGTAAACATCATAAAATTGCATGGGATAAGGTGTGCAAACCCAAAATTTATGGTGGGTTAGGGCTCAGAAATATTAAAGACATGACAGATACTTGTAAGTTTAAACTTTTCTGGAAATTTTTAGAGGGTAAGTCTCTATGGGCTAGGTGGATGAAAGCTAGATATCTTCAGAATAAAAATTTCTGGATATCTAGGAAGGAAAATCATCATTCACTAGTTTGGAAGAATATTTTAGATTGTAGAAGCAGAGGTAAATATTTTATTAAGAGAATATTGTCTGATGGTAGTCAAACAAGTATGTGGTTTGACCCCTGGATTCATGGTAACTCGCTTATTGACCTTCTTGGCTGGAATAATTTATATTTATTAGGAGGTGTTAATGATAAAGTGCAAAATATTATCCTTAATAATAATTGGAACTTTCATAACTATTCTGCTGCTGCTATATTTAAAAATGCTATTCAAGATATTAGGATTGATCAGAATGGCCATAGGGATGTTTAGGAATGGAAATTCTGCTCAAAAGGCAAATTCTCTTTCAAAAAACATGGGAATGCCTTAGGGGTGAGGAAACAGAGGTGGATTGGCATAAGGTGGTGTGGTGCAAATTTAATTGCCCTAAAATGGCTCATTGCACCTACTTTGCTTTGCAAAACAAACTTCCAACCAGAGATAGGTGTTGCAAATGGAACCCTAACTCTGACAAACATTGTTTATTTTGCAAATTTGACTCTGAAAGTGCTAATCATCTGTTTTTTGAATGCCCATTCTCTCAATTCATATGGTTTAATATTAAAAGTTCTTTAGGTTTCAATAATTCTATTCCTACTCTAGACATTAGGAGTAGTATAGATTACATTTTAAAGTTCTTTAAACCTAAGTCTTATAGTTTTAGAAAAGCATGCATAATGTTATCAGCTGTTGTATTCTATATATGGAAAGAAAGGAATCAGAGAATTCACACTAACAAAGTTTCTAGTGGTACTCAGCTTTTGAATTGTATAATAACTGATTGCCAGATTATTTTGAATAAAATTAACTTGCACAAGCAGGATAGTATTCAAAATCAGCTTAATAAAGATGCTAGCTTAGATAATCAAGTTGAGGATTTCATACTCAATTGTAAGCTCAGCAATAAAAGATACTTCTTACATGAAGATGGAAGAAACATGCAAGCTGGAACTAATGATTTTCCTCATGAAGACAGATCCACTCTTCTCTACAAAGAGAATAACTGCAAGGGGAGTAAATAGAATTACTGCTTCAATTCTAATTTTTTTAATTACAATTTGAATAGTAATTTGGGCCACTTACCCATTGCAGAGAATAGGGATCAAGCTTCAAACAGTAATAATCCTATTAGCAAGAACAGGAGAGATAGTAGTCTCACTGTTAGTTCTTATGGCTATATTAACACAAATCCAGACTATACTGAGACAGATGATCTTTCTGACGTCCTTCCTGGTGGTTGCTTTCCCAATACCTGTAACAATCTGAATTCAAAGGGAAGTAAACAGATTAGTAATAATAACAGTGCGTGTTTTTTTAATAAAATGGATTATGATGTAAATTTCTTACATGATACAGGGAAGGGGATACAAATCCAAACCAGTAGTGATCCAGATCGATCAAATCTTCTTCTCAAGAAAGATGGAAATCAATCATATCAGTTCCTAACTAGAATAGACAGCAATCATTACAAAAGCGAAATTAACGGTCAGATTTATCACTTATCTTGCTGGAGTAATGGGGAAAGCAGTAGATCCAGAGACGGAAAGGAAGCTAGAAGCACTAAGTACCAAAGAAGGATGAATGATAGCATTATTAGTATCAGAGACTTCAGATCTGTTGATAGGAAGAAGAGCGAAGCTGATAATAGGACCAGAGACGATTTTCTGGATCCTAACATTACAGTGGAGAACAACAAGAGGGAGGAGGAAGTAAGGAAGCCACCATAAAGCTCGATGGGAGACGATTTGAGATGTTTCTCCCTTGCCGTCTGCCATTGAAGTCGAGAGCTGTAGTGGCGGCTAGGGTTAGTGATAATGAGACGAAAGGGTTTGAGGGGATATTATGTTTTTATGCGGGTTTTGTATACCCGATTGGGCCTTGGGCCAAATAATTTTTTTTTTAACTTGTTCAAAAAAAAAAAAAAAAAATGGGGAAATTAATGTGGCCACTTTCAGCCATTATCATTCAAAACTATACCCCATTGACGAAGCAGTTCAAAATTTCAAGAATACTCCGTTGGGCTTCCACTATTTCTCACCAGGTAAGCTGTCCCGTCTTCAATTTGTCTACTTTTATGCGGTTTATCAATCATCCTGTGTTTAAATTTTTGATTAATTCACTCTTGCCAGATGTAGTGAACCACTGCAGTGATTGCGACAAAAGCTAAGTCCCGTAACGGATCCTTCTTGTTGAAAGTGAATAGCAGCAGATTTATCTCGTCTGTTAACGTCGGAAAAATGGCAGGTATCTTCTTCAGCTTAAGTTTTAGCAATCTCTGTTGGAAATATTTTATAAGAAATATACCTGCGCTTTCCAGTTCAACATGTGTAATTGGCTTCTCTTCACTCTACGTTCAGATTTACAGGCTTATTTATTTATTTAATTTTTTTCTTTTTTTTATCGTTCGTGTAAGCAAAAAAGAGATTCCAGAACTAGTTTGAGCAGAGGATAGGGTGCAAGTCGGTTGCGTAATCATCTAGATTTATGTACAAAAATATATAAAACCAGTGGAGGGAGCATATACAGGAAACACTAACACAATACAATATCTATTTTTATATATAAACAAGGAACACTTTAAGATTATATATACACATTTGGAGAGAGAGCGCACATATATATATACACAGAAGCAAGCAAGCAAGCAATAAAATCACATCAAGCAGTGGGATAAGAAGCTTCCATTGCAATGCCATAAAGTCCTTCTTTGGCCGATACATCCCTTTCCATTCTTATATATCCATTCTCTCCCCATGATGATCCCCACGAATTCTTCACCAACCAAAACTTAGTACCATCCGTATCCGTTCCATAACCGACTGCGGTGACACCATGATCAAGCGAAGTCCCACATTCTCCGGTGAATACTCCACTTGAATATAGCTGGAAAGCAAAGTCACCTGCATCTATAGCAACAGATATCGGTTGATTCGCTACTGCTTTAAGGAGCGAGGATTCACTGTTTGCTGGAACATCTTCGAAACCAGTAATAGCGGCTGCATGGGATGCTGCTTCTTGGGAGTTGCAGGTGTCGTCTGTTCCTTTGTATGGGTACTTTGTTTCCATTGTGAGGCCTTTGTTTTTCATTATGAATTTGAATGCATCGTCCATTAAACCTCCATTGCATCCTTGGTCTTCGCCTTTTATGTCACAGTCTACGAGCTCTTGTTCCGAGAGGGAGACGAGCTTACCTGTGCTTAGCTTGTTCACTCCTTCTGTTGTTGCTACTGCCGAGAATGCCCAGCAACATCCTGTAGTTTACATACATACTTCAGTGTGTTATATACTTGTCTCTAACTTAAAATTAATTATGAGTTGTATTATATATTATGTCTTTAAATACCATCTAATTAAATGTTTAATTTGTTGTTCACTTACCACATTGACCTTGGTCCTTAACAGGGGTAACCGCGCCTTTCTTTCACCAGTCCATGCTTGCGGGTGCTGCGGTATAGTTTTCGTACCTAAAGCTTGTGATCGTCTTTGTCCCCGACGATTTAAAGCCATTGCGAGCTCTAAATTCCTCATTGGTAAGATCCGCAAATTTGTTAGCGCCTAGCTTGAACTTGTGATTTCCAGCATTATTGAAGGACTCTATGAGCTCTACATTGGACTTGAATATCATGAAACGCTGTGCCTTCTCTGCTGCATCTTTGTAAATTCTCCCATGCGTTGCCATCCATTGCTCGTGTCTCTGCTCCATTGACATTTTGCTTAAATTAATACGAGCTTCCGAGACTGATGTAGCCCAAATTGTTAAAACAATCAAGGCTAATGCCAGAAAACTGAGTTTCGAAGTGGCCATTTAAATTAGTTTATATCTGTATGTTGTTAATAGATGATTCTAAAGAGGAAGCCAGATGAGTTGTATATTTTGTTAACAGTCATTACTGCTTTATATATGTAGGCTGGTATGAGGGCTTATAAATTAACAGTATATATGCGTGCCGTAATTAGAGCTTTATGTTGATTAGGACATAGTATTCATCATATTGTAATATTTTCTTTATAACTGCGTGTACTCTGTATATGTTGTATTTGTATCTAGTGTAGGCAGTAGGCATAATTAAGCTGATGGCGCTGATATATAGACTGAGTTCGATTTGCATTTTGTCTTGCTGCATGTTTTGTTCTTTTATCGAAGATGAACGCTTCTTTGCTTTGATGGCCAAAAGTCCAGGGTGGAATTCCGTAATAGATCAATAGAAATGGAGAAATAAGACATTAAAAAAAGGTAAAAGTCTGAAATGAAATGCAAATTTACTAAAAATAAATATACAAATAAATGCAAAAACTTTGGCAACCACATCACTTTTATTTTATGCAAACTGACGGTGAGAATCCGTTAAGAAAATTATGTTAAAGTTTACAAATGGGTGATGAAATCTCGTTGATGGGTATGAGGCATTTTCAAAATCTAATTACTTTCTATAATAAAGAAATTTTAAATATTGGTTTTTATAATCATTTTTTGAAAGAAATAGTTTTAAAAGGCAGTTTCTCTAATAAATTCTTCATATATATGAAACACACACGTTTGTACTATTCGAACGTATCAGAAAGGTAATTAAATGATTTACTAAAACACGTGGTATGGGACATGCGATTATTTTATTCGTCAATTTCAGACTTTTACGATCGAAACGTTTTTGAGTTTTGAGTTTTGAGTTTTGAGTGACGTTTGAGATTTATAATTCTTATTATAAGTAGGAATTATCTAAACTAGCTAATACTTGGCAATTTGAGAGGTGCCAGAGCTCCTAATATAAAAGAATAATTGATGAGAACCATTTATTTGAGTTGTTTACTCGTTGATGAGACGAATTTTCCCTTTTTGAGAACCATGGTTTACGAGTAACCGTATTGAGATTTATTTCCACTTGCTGATGATACGAGGCAAGGTATGAGTATTCTAACATTTCTTTGATTTTATTTACTGATGTGGAATTTACTAATGGTTAATGAATCGTTTAATGTGAACAGACGATATGAGACACATGTTAACATTTTTTGGGTTTCTTTCCGTGAGTTGGTTACACATCCACGAGTTGCCAGTGCTATCGACCTTCGGGTCGTCTGAGTTTTGTGACTTCGGTCACCACGAGTATTGTGACTTCGATCACCACGAGTGTTGTGACTTTGGTCACCATCAGTTTTGAGACTTTGGTCACCATGAGTTTGACCTTCGGGTCCACGAGTTAGATACCTAAATTATGATAAAACTGGATAAGAGATTAACACATGCAACATTGCTTCGGCATTGCAATCGGGGATATGACCAATCCTGGTTTCACAGTTTTATGATTTTCCGAGTTCCATTTGATTTCGCCATTTTTGAGATATATTTGGTGCAATGATAGTCTAAGCGTTATATGAGATGCGCGTGGGTGCACACACACACGCGCGCACACACACACACGCGCGCGCGCGCGCACACACACACACACACACATATATATATATATATGAGTATTTTAAATGAGTATTAAAACATTTGTAAAATAAGTATTTTAAATTTCAAACTTTGTTATTCCATCTGTGATAAATTGGTAAAAGAGATATTGAACTCTTGACTATTGAGTGCTAAATTGCTTAAACTAAAATTTTTCAGTTGAATAATATCTGGGATGAGTTATTAAAAATGGAAAATATAAGTGTGTTAACTTAAGTAAATTGCAAGGACACAATTTCTTTAAGGAGGGGTCTGTGACAATCTAGGTTTTTGGGTATCCAGGGTAAACAAATTATAACTTGTTTTGTAAATTGTAAAACCATGAGAAATAAAATACGAGTTCAAAAGTATACTCGTATAATAATCTAAGATGGAATAAGTGTTTAATAAATTATTTTCTCAAAGTGAAAATTAGGCTCACATCCTTAAAACTAAACTTAATTAGGGTCACATCCACCCCTTTTGAAACGTATAAATTTCATGCCTATTTTCAAATAGCGGCTAATTTTTTTTAGAACTGCCCTTTTACGTTAATTAGCGCCGTAATTAATGTAACACGAAACACGTATTAGGGTTTTATTTTTTTCAGAATTATATAGTTCTGTGTCATGGTGGCGCCATCATCGTTCTCATTTTTTGCATTCCGTCGATCTAAAATTTACAGTGCTCGGGATTCTTTCATTGATTTAATTAGATCCATCCTTGATTTATATAATGGGTGCGTTATTCTTCAAGGTAATTTATACTTTTTTTTAAAAAAAATTATACGGGTATCATTTTTTGCTTGATCTTTGTTAATTGATTAATCTGATGTTCTTTAATTGTATAGACTTGTCGATGGACAATTTAATTATTGTATATAGTTTTAATGTTATTATAGATCGTACAGATTTATTTGTTAAGTTTGGAAAAACATTATTCTTATATTCTGAATATGTATATATAAATATGCATAAGTTGTTAATATTTGCACAAAAATATGTAACTATTGCTATAACCGATGTATAGGGCTTTGCATATATTCAAGAAATTTGCGTATATGTATTCAAATATTCTGTATAAATGCGTTAGAATATAAAACTATTTTTTATTATTTGTTTATGTAGTTTATTTTATTCTTTTAATATTATTTATTATTTTTTTCATAGGTTTTTCCCCTGTAGCAATTGCTATTGTGTCTGGAGAAGATGAAGACAATTGGATTTGGTATTGTCAACAACTCAAAAACTTTCTGAAAGATGATCATAGAAGATGACGTGTTCTTCAAAAGACTATTAGATGTTGTTTTGTATTTTTTTTAACAAAGTTATACTGTATATTGTTGTGAACATCTACATTCTGCTTTAAATTTAGTTCAGTATTTTAATGTTAAATTCTGTGATTTTTATAGTTTTTTTTAGGCTTATATATATATATATATGTGTGTGTGTGTGTGTGTGTGTGTATGCAATTATTCAGCATAGTTTCATACATGTATGTAATTATACTGAATATTTGTTTCATTTTCTCCTATATTTTGCATTGATGCATGAATGTATGAAACAGTTCGTAGTAGTTACATAGAGGTACGAAAGTATCTTCATAGCTGATTAATGTATACGAGTATTCTCAATTGTTGCATACAGGTATGCAATTATTCTTATTATGTGCATGCAAGTATTCAACTGTTCTGCATGTATGCATATCCTCTTTTAACTTTGAAGTTTAGCTCCCTGTTTTTTATCTTGAAATAATCCTGAGTATTTTGTCTATTCACATATGCATAACATATAACAATATTTGCATTTAAGCATTCAAGTATTATGAATAAATGTATACAAGAAAGCAACAATTCATAATATCGTTTAAGAATAGAAGAACTAAATTCAGTACATAAAATTCCACAGTAATTCAGTACAGAAAAAACATAATCATGTCATAGTAGTTTAAATACAGAAAATCGAACAACATATTTGTATAGAAATCTAAACACCATTTTTAATAATTTTCATTAGAAGGTTAGTTTTCGTCTGATACTAGGAACGCCAGTGTTAGGTCATCATCTACAATCAAACTGTAAAATTTGCAATTTAGAATTAGAGCAGCAAGCGAAGCTCGTTGTAGATTTACAGAACCAGGCTTGTATAATTCATCATCTCTGTGACTTGTTTGTCCTCATTTCTCTGTTTCATTATATTTGTTACAAACGTTTCACAATTGACGCTGCAGAAATTGTAAAAAAATTATCAATTTGTTAGAATTATTCTATTTAGTATGAAAACATGTATAGAAATATGCAAACATTCTCAATATCTGCATTAATATGATAACATTTACGAAATCAGCATAAAAGTATGCAAGTCATCATATTTTATGCATACAAGTTTGCAAATATTATGAATTCATGCGTACAAGTATGCACTTATTATGTGTGTACATGCAGATTCTACTATTCTAAATATGTGTATACAAGTAAGCAACTTTTTTTATTATCTGCATCCAAATATGCAAATATTATCAATATTTGAATATAGGTATGCCAATGTTCTGAATATTGGCATAGTTGTATGCAAATATTCTGACTATTTATATACGTTATACAGGTATTTTGAATTTATTTACTTACGTATAACCTTGTTGTGGGCAATTAGCCAACTCAAGTTGCTCATGTTTATGATGATTCGTCTTTTCCAACCTTTTCACCACTTCACTGATGTAAATTCTCTATATAAAAACATATATGGATAAATTATGTAAACAGTTTACATACCAAATTGCATAAAAACAAATTTTAATTTACATACCAAATCTCTTGCTGATCTTACTAATTAAATGGATACAATTATGCAACATTCAGATGATAGTTACACATTTGCATGCAACAATTATGCTAAAACCCATATAAATATGCAATAATGTGTCGATATTTTTAGAATTGCATGCAACATTTTTAATTAAATGCATAGAATTATGCAACTATTATGTAATAAAATCACAATTGCATGCTACAGTTTTGGATAAATGCATATAATTATTCAACACTCAGTTAACAGTTGCACAATTACATGCAACAATTGTGATTAAATGCATACCTTTACGCATGAATCTGCTGCTAGTTGCACACTTGCATGCGACAACTCTAAATAAATGCATATTTTCATTCAGAATTTCTTTATACACTCATTTATCCAAATCAAATAATTTTTCAACATTCATGATAGAAATCACATCATCAACAAACATTTCTGACTAAAAAATTCAACAATATTACTATTCTGGCATTTTTCATAATAAAGTCTTTCAACGATGTTTCAAATTTGAAAAAAACGACAGTGCGGATTTTATTGGCAACCGAAAACATTTTTTCAACCCAATTTGCATGAATATTTGTATTTAATCATATAATCATGCAACAATTCCAAGTTAATCCCTATTTTAATATAAAATATGACAACATTATTTGTTGTTTGACAGAAAAATAAGATAACCAAATTTTTACCTTCGTTCTCGCCATATCGATGAAATTTTCTGATCAAGTCAGCAATGATTTTAGGCTTTTTCACTCGATCAAGATACAAAAAATGAAAATTGGCTAAATTTTTCTTCGATTGTCTGCCCTAATCGTGCGCCGCGATAAGTGAAACGATACTTTGTGGAATGAGGGAAATATGGGGATGTAATTCATATTCTTTTTATGGCCGGACTTTTTTGACATTTTAAAAGTTAATAGGCACCTTAAAAAACGCACTCTTTCTCAAATGTGATTGTTTTGGGAAAGTATTTAGGGCTGTAAATGGAAACTTTCAGATACGAATAATGATATATCTGTATCCGCATCCGAAATCATTTTTTAATATCAGGTATCCATATCCGCGGATACGGACGGATATCGAAAAACTATCCTATTCACCGACGATTGATAAATCAACAAATATAAATGAAAAAATTTCATTTCACATAAATGTTTTTCAATCACGTTGATCAAATAAACATATATGATGAAATAAATAGATTTGAGTAGTTAATATGCATTTAGGTGCATATGGTATAAACCTTCGACTTAATAATGCAATAAATAAATCTCATTCATTGTACTAAAATTCATATAATTTTGAACATAATGTTAAAAAAATCAAATGGACAATTTTCGGATGCGGATATCCACATATCCGTATCCGCATCCATTTTTCCGGCTATCGAATATTTATCCGTTTGTCGGATATGGATGTAGATGGATTTTGAATTTCTCGGATATCCATTGACATCCGTAATTTATAAATAAAATTTTGGTGGATCTAACGAATATTGAAAATATAAAATATTGGCCAGAAATCAACATTTAAGTGAAAATTTATATTTTCGATATGAAGAGTTAAGTTAGTTTAACAGGATATGCGAAATGTAAGCTGTAGGAATTATAAAATAAAGTAATAATTGTGTTTAAAACCTTCTTTGGAAATGGTTAGGTAAATTTATAGAATAATAATATAATGCTGAATTATGTTAAGATGGAATAAATTGTAAAATTATTGTTGAAGTGAAATTGTAATGAAATATAATGATTAATGAATTAAAATGAGAATTATAATTTGTTAATCGAATTATAAATGCCAATAAAACGTTGTAATTAGATTTAGTTGCTAAGTTAGGGCTTAAATTGGAGTTTTGGAATTTCTTTGTGAAAACTTGGAGAAAGAAGTTATTTAATCATTCTAAATGATTGAAAAAGGAGTTTTGCGAAAATAAATTATTTGTGATGACCTGTATTTTGGTCAATAATGGAATTTTAATTAGGAAATGTTGATTTTGGACTTGATAAAATGTGAATTAAATTTAAAATTTGGTTTTATATTTTATTTGACTTAAAATAGGCCCAATAATTTTTTTTAATCAATTTAAAAGATAAGATTTTGAAAATTGGTATTTTAATGCTATCTAGATGACCTCTATAAGGATGATTTTTGAGACAATCTTGGAATCCAACGAAACTACTTTTATTGGATCCGGAATGACAAAATATGTCAGAATTCAAAATTTCAAATCAAAAGGATCATATAAGTGAGAGAATGATATATAAACATATTTTGAAAATTCAATTGATTTTCAATTTAAGCTAAAAATAAGGTGATTTTCAAAAAGTCTCCACATTTGACGAGACTTGATTCGTTGAAAGTGTAATTCCATAACGTAGCAAGATCTCAAATTTCATAATTTTTGGAGATCGTAGGACCAGAACGAAGTTTGAGTATTATAATTAACACGTGGATTAGTCAAATCATTAAGCCCTAATTCCTACAATCAATAGGATTTAGTAAACTCACCACCTTTCATGACATGTGTCAATTTCTTCCATAACATGTCATTGCAAGAGCTTAAGGCTTAAGTATGATTTTTAATTTATTATTAATTCCATTATCATTCCTAAACTCCATTTTCTAAAAGCTTTACACCATTTTAACGGCACCCTCCTCTTTTGGTTCCCACGCCACCACCTAGGGCCCCACCACCGCACCTCCTCCGCCTGCGCCACCTGCCGCAGACCTCTACTAGCCACCACCGATATAGGCGCCCCTTCCCTTGTCTAAAAACTCCATCTTCCCTTCCTAATTTCCAAAGTTAGCACGTTTACGCCCTTAAACTGAAGTTAATCTCCACCATTCTCCTTCTATAGGCCCCACATGACCACACAAGCACCCCACCTGGCCACGTCATCCTTGTGCCGCCTTTAATTGCCCATACTGCAACTCCCATGCCCTCTTCATGACCTTACACTACTAAAAATCCAAGCTTTCTTACTTAAAACCCCGAGTGTGAGTGAAATCGTGTGTGTTCGAGTGTTCCTTAGCAAGTTTAAGGGGAAAAAGGCGACAACTTTAGTTTGTTGCAAGCTCGTTAATTCCTACGTTGAACATTCTTGATGTTACGAAGGTTGGGGTGAGAACTTCTCGCTCGAAATGTTTAATTTGCTTTGTTAAATTATAAATAAGTTGCTAAGTACTTGGTTTAATATGCAAGTTAGTTAGAATTGACTCGTGAAGTAATTTGTTAGGTGAGTGTATTTAATTAATAAGTTAAAACATTGCTAATATGTTAGTGATAGAATATGTAAGAACTCTAGATTTAATATGGTTAATTCTCACAAATTATGGTTGGGTATATGTTAGCTCACATTATGAATTGTTTGAGAACCAGATGGATGGATGAATGAATGGTTGATTGTGTTATGATTTGAATGTGATTTAGAGTTAATTAACTTGTAAAAAAGATGCTAGAATATTTGTGGTAGTTGAGATTGGGTTAAACATCTATTTAAAGTCAAACAACTTGTTTATGTTCACCTATTTAAGTGATATCAATTGGGTTGAATAATAACATGAATAAGCTATGATTAATTTCATGGATTTTTAACTGATTTGGATTGATTAAATAATTTATTAATTAAATATTTATTGGTTGAAAACCCCATACGGGTATTGGAATGATATCTGACGTACAAAATCCTAAGTATGTAGTTAGTAGGTCAATTGGTTGATTAACATACCGATATAAGCATTAAAGAATTATTTAAACCTTATATGGGTGTAAGTGCACTCTAGATGGTAATTGGATGCTTGATAGTTGTTTACAATTATTATTAGATGTATAGAATCCATATAAATTGAATTATATGGTGTTTGGTTGAATTTCATTCCATTCCGGAATAAATATGAATATTTTAATAATATAATATTTGAGGAAAAATCAAAGGTTGATTGTGATGTCCAATTTTGGATGGATATGTAGAAATTGAAATATCGATAATATTCGTGACTGTAGAGAATGGTTTTGAAGTAAATTTAATGTACTTAAGGCACATTGAAGTTTTAATTCAAAATGAATAATAACTTTTCAAAGTGTAGTTCAGTTAGGCCATTCGAAAAATGTTTTAAAAGAAGTTTTGTTTCGAAATTTTATCGTTTATTCTTATAACGACTATCAGAAAAATGTAAGAGTAAAATAATGACTTTTGAAAATAATAATATTTAATTTTTATGAATAAATAATATTAAAATGGCTTAATAATTGAAATATTGAATTTTGAAGAGAAATGATTGAAATAGAGTTTTCGAAGATGATTATATACATTTTATGTAATTCATAAAATTCGTTTGGAAATTATTTCGATTTAATTTTAAACTATAAATCGATTCGGGATTGAATAGAACAAGTCGCACAGCGACAGATCGTGAACGTCAACCCGTATGTTCGAATTGACATACCGGGAGATCCGACTGTGGGATTCTCCTGAAATTGAAAGCATTAGACCCGTAATGAATATATCTTTCAAATGGAAAGGGTAGTTTTGAAATCCAATGGTTTTATTTTTAATATAAGTTCAAATATATGTTGGAAAATGTCGCTATGGATGTAGTTTGGTGGCCGATATTGGAAATCGACTGTAAGGGTCTTAATAAAATTATTAAAAATATGAATAAATTATGTTAAATCATAATAAATTATTTAGAAACATTTATAAATGAAATACTCCATATTTGCAAAAGATAAAAGAAATTTTTATTTGAATGAGCTAGCTAACAACTAGAATAAAGAACCAAGTGGAGTACGCGATGATTCCTGAGAGTATAGTTTAGTATCATCCGTGAGATCTAATTGGAAATTATTCCATTAGGCGAGGGGTGAGAAGAACTTAAAGGACATCGGATATTCGACTAAGATCAGACGATGTTTTCTGGAGTTAAGTAATTGAATGTTTTAATATGACTTATTGGATGGTAAATGGTTTAAATATAACCAGAGTTTTCCAGCGTATAAATTGGACAGGATTTGGATGGAAATTATCTTTGGATATTTTGATATTGGATTCCGTGATTATACAGATATTATTGAGGAGTTTAATAGATATAGATATTGTTATTCCCAAAACGTTATCTGTTGGTTTAAAAATTTGGTATTGAATATAAGTTGATATGATTTTCATTCAAAGCCGTATATTTAATATCAAATTGGAATTTGGGTTTGTCGTAGATGTTATCTTTTGTAATACTATTCTTAAACCCGGTTGAGAATGAAATAAATCTTTCAATTAGGATTTAGTGAAGTTTTTAGTTAATTAATTAAATTGGAGTTAAATGGAATTCAAATTAATAATAATCGAGATGAGCTTTTATGGAGGAAGACTTCTACTATTTATGGGTTTATCGTGAACAATGTTTTAAGTGACATTTGTTCTTTAACCCATTTAAAGACATGATTAATTTTCTGAAGTTGGATAATCATTAAGTAATGATTTTTTTGAGATTAAAATTAAGTTGGAGATTTAACGAATCTTTAAATAGATTGAAAAGCAAATGGGGTAATTAAATTAACCGAAGCCAAGAAGTGTTCGAGATGGAATACCACTAGTTTTACTCCAGGCGATGAATGAATCTTTAATTAAATTTGAACGTTAGATGGTAATTAAATTTGTCGTAACGCGATGGGTGTTAGATATGGAGTGCTACAAGTTTTACTCCATGGGATGAATAGGTTGAGATTGGGATAATAAAATGAATGATTACTTCGATAACCTCGATAATACAGATCAGTTTTATAAACCTTAATTTGGTTTATGTTTGCTAAAAGATATTATAAAATCTTTTGAAATGATTTCCAAGAAAATATTTAAACAAATAGTTTAAATGGATAATCTTTGATAAAATTAACGTGAATAATTCCCAGTATTAGGAATATTTGGATAAAAGAATATTCTGGATTGGAATGAGACGTGTGTTATCTTTATTTATATATCACATGATTTTAAAGATGCGTCAGTCATTCGGAAAGATTGGGTTTGAACCATTTTGAATAACTGTTACAACGATTAAAAGTCAAAGATCGAAGATGGTGGTTGAAGACCAGAGATCTTCACATCGTTTGGGCTTTTGCTAATGTCTAGATTCGGCCATACACCCAAGAGAGGTAATAATTGGTGGTCGTCGAGACGTACTTGGAGATCGACCGGATATGCGAGGACCTCTTTTCTGTATTGGACATATGAGACAAGGAATAAGGTGCCTCCGTTTTCATTCAGGCCCAAACTGAACATGCAAATGAATTGTATATCTGACATTGTAGTTCATGCTATATCCGTGATCTCTTCTATGTATATATCTGTTTGGTGGTGGATAATTTATTCTATTAGCTTAACACCTTCTCTAAGACGTACGAGCCTAAATGTTATATATTAGTACATATCAATGGTATGGATTAACAATGTGGCATGCTGAGATGCATGGATCAAAGCTTTTGTTGAAAAGAAGAGCTTTGTGGATGATGATCGAAGCATATCTTATATAGCTTAGCTTTGTGTATAGCGTTAATTCACGAACTTCACACCCCGGTATGAGTCAAAAATGGGATGAAGGACAACAGGGAGAACATGTGTTTCTTTCTAACTAGAAGTGATGTCATGATGTGGATCCCATACATTTTACTTATGTAGATGTTGGAATCGACGACCCTCAGATATGGCTGCACAAGGCCATGGTGGCTGATCGACGCACTGATCAAGAGGTCCAATAGGACCAGAAAACGTACTATTCAGGAAATTCTAATGAGCGATGTACTCCTGACCGGCCCTGCCGCTCCAATGGGATAAATAGTTCCCTAGGACATTTTGCTAGAGATATTCCAAAATTTGGACAAGGAAGATCCCTTTCCTCGACTCATGATGGAAACCGAATTTCCAATACAAACCTTGCGTTTTCAATTGTAAACCTATATGGCGACATAATATGATGGGGTATTATTCCATCTAACATTGATACATTTATTTTCAAATTAGTTTTCTACACTATGCACTTATAATATTATAAGAAAAATTTCATGTATCAAGCATGTTTGACTATTATAAAGTAAAACTCTATCCTCCGTCTTGCGCTTTCATTGTGTGATGAGACCTGAGTCTTAAAATAGCTTCATTTTTCAAAAGCAGTGCTAGTTTTGTTTTTATGGGATTCATATGGAGAAAACACGTTCCATCTCACACGGCATGGTCCCACGATCTACCAAACTTTTAAAAGTCAAGTTGTTATAACTTTTTTAGTTCTCACACAAGTTCCATGTCTGATCTAGAGTTTATTGTTTTTTACCAAAACTCTGGGTGCCCGTATTTTCCACACGGGGAGCTAGTAGTTTTGGTTTCGCATATCTTTTATTTCCACAGATCCTGGATTATGGATAGAGCTTCACTCTGGATTTCCTTGTATGGTTCTCCGATGTGTTAGTTTATGTTTTCCACTGCACATTATACTTATGTATTTTAAATTTCAGTTGTTTTGTAATTTATTCTCTTATATTTGTTTTTAAGCTGCGTATCTTTTTTTCCGTATTCTGATATTCTTGTATTCTGATGTAATATTGTTGTAATAGCAATGAAAAGTCTCTCGTTCTATGTTCTGATGCGTTGTGTTCTCATGACAATCCGCCTTCTTGTTCGGTTTAGGTCGGTCTAACGATCGATTCAGACTGACCGGGAAAGTGGATCATTATAGGTGGTATCAAAGCTTTTGTTTACAAAGATTTGAGAACAAGACACGTTAGAACCAGATGAAAGAACTCATCAATGGTAGGATTAGTAATATCCTACGAAAGAATGCTTATTAGGGCTAGGATCAGTAATATCCTAGAATGAGTGACTCATTAGAGATGGGGTTAGTAATGCCCTATGATGAGTTGAGAATTATATGTTTATAAGAAATGTATTTCTGCTTATTATATATATAATCCAATTTTGAAAATATGCTTTAGGTATATCAAAGATTTATGTTTTGATAACATATATGATTTTAAAGTTAATAAATCCATTGGTTGTTGGATATGATGTTTGATTTCTTGTTTAATTACTTAAGATGTCTAGTTAGGGTAAGTAAAGGGAATCTTCGGCGATTTTGGACAGTTGATGAATTCTAATACACCTTAGGGTTTAAAATTATAAAGGAGTTATGGGTACAATTTTGGACAGCGAATATACATGAAACCACTTGTTATATACTTTAAAAAAAGTTAGTTCAAACTTATGTTCTAATTTGAAATTCTTCATTCCAAATTGTAGAGAGGTAAGTCTATGGCTGTCAGACAGTACGTAGCTCATTTTGTGCAGTCTTCATCTTCTTCTTCATCTAACAGTAGTTCATCTAGTAGTTCGGATGACATCACTTCCGCCCCTCTGTCTGATGACAATATTTTTGGTTATGGGAGTGACAGTTGTTACATGTCAGACGCTACTTCTGCTTACAGACCTACTGAGAACATAGATACGGACTCCGATTCATATTTTGATGATGCCCCCATGGATTTGGACTCTCATGAGTATGAGAACTCTGGAGATTACGATGATTGGATGTTATAGGATGACGATGGATTTATATTTGATGAGTATGACCACGTAGTTATAGGGGATTCGGTTCCTATACCACCTTTAGTTATAGAGGATCAGCCACCCCTAGTTATAGAGTATTAACAATCACTATTTATTGAGGATCAGCCAGCCACCTCCGACATTCGAGATTATTATTGATTATGTTCCTGACGCACCCCTAGATATAGTTTTTCATGATGTTGGTCATGCTTTTCCTATTTTCCACATCCCGAGTTGGATGCGTTTATATGGGAGGACATGATGTTAGCACCAAAGATGGATGCCATAATGGAGGATTTGGCACAATATATGACACTTGAGGAGCCATTTGTCTGACATTTAGCCCTAGAGATGCAGGATCTTGTTGAGCCAATTATTTCTCCAGTAGTACTTGATGTAGCAGAGCCACAACTTGCTTTGAAATGGCATGATCCCGAGGATTTACAGATGCAGGATATAGTTGAGCCGCCAGTAGAGCCTGAGATTGAGCAGGTAGGTATGAGGCAGATAGTGAGGAGGAGGACGACGATGATGTGGTTATTTATTGGTCAGACCACGACAGTGACGACGACGAGCCCGATGATTTTTGGGTCGAGGAGGAGATAGCTCCGAACTGGGCTGATATTCCCCTTGATATAGATGACGAGTTCTGTGACACCCCACATCCGTTAATGTCACTCACAAAGGGAATGCATTAAGTTTCGTGAAGCATTGTAGGTAAACAGACACAGAATACAAGATATACATAATTAAGATAGCAGTGGAAATTCAAAATTTTATTTCAAACACAAATCATACATCGTGGTCCAAAATACCATAAGTCACAAAAACCATTACAACAATGTGACTTTTGTCTTTTACCATCAAAGTACATAAATACTTAAAAGAAAACATAATTCCCCAAATAAAAGAGACATAGCCATAGTAGAGATAAGAACTTGAGCCATACTTCGAAAGCAGTTATAGCAAGATGATATCTGAGTCCTAACTAAGCCTGAGTGTTTCGTTTTTGAGAACTTGGGTGGGGGGGGGGGGGCGAAATGGAAGAAAGAAGAGGAAACAAAAGGATCAGACATAAAGTCCGGCGAGTCTAGTTACTTTTAGCAAGTAAATAAATAAAAGTAGCATGACAGGCATATAAAGTGGATAAGAGAGATCACTACATAAATGGAAGGTGTGACAAGGTAGACAGGATAAGGTGTCCCACACAATATAATACAAGCTCTCCCCTTTGTCTTATATCCCCCACTAGTTTTCTTTGGCCATGGATACATTAGGTGTCTTTAATTGCATAACCCTATCATTTCTACTAGTTATGCTTACCCTGAAAGGTGTCTTTAATTACATAACTTTATTATTCCAACCGGTCATATATACCACTAGGTGTCTTTAATTACATAACCTTATCGGGCTAAGTTTGTGGGCCTATATGTAAATATTTGAAACACCCCACCTCCGTTAAGGTCACTCACAAAGGGAATGCCTTAACCTTGGTGGAGGTTTATAAGTAAAAGCCAGAGATAAACACAAGACAGATATAAATACACATATTTTAAACAGCGGAAACCAAACAGACTTTTATTTCATCAATACGTGTTCATACAAAACATTTCCATAATTGTCTCAAAATACTTCCAACATTACAACCTCATTACTGTCTTGATTATTAAAGAAGCATAAAACATAAATAAAGTAACAAAAATCCCCATAGTGATATCCAAGGCCATTCCGAGCAAAAGAGATCCAAACCATACGTCTACGGTCTTGAAGCTTGCAAAAGAGTACTAAGCTGGGTTGTTTCCTCCTTGTGGACCTTGGGGGGGGGGACGAAAGAAAAGAAGTCGAAAAGAAAATAGAGTCAGACATAAAGCCTGAGTAAATCTAGTAACTCTTCAGTATGTGAATAAGAAAAGGGCATGATAGATGTAAACTGAAAACAGGCAAGTGTCACAAGCTAAGGAAGTGTCGTTTATAATCGAACGTACTATCGCACCCACACTATATCTCTGCACCTACTTGAACTTATTCTAACTAGAACCCCATGCTGACGGTGAAGTGATCCCCATTTTCTAAAGATTGGCTCCTACTCGCGTAAACATGTGTCATACGGCCCCCAAGAGTTGTAGATACCTATGCTGGTCCTACCATGGGGTGTATCAAGACCCATGGTGGCGGCCCCGACACAATTCTAGAAGGCATAGGTTATACTATTGCACCCACCACCGTCGCTTTGACCGCTTACAATCAGCCCAGTAATCGTGCCCCACCCTGCCTAGTTTCAGGGTACCATGATACCTAACTTGGGTTACTGCTGAAACGGGTCCCTCGTTACTAGGGTTTTCTAGTCAAACATGTTAAGTGGTTAAGTGTCTTCATTTACCTAACCCCACCCATCAATTCTTGTTAACATGTTGAATTTGGTTAAGTGTTTATAGTTGACTTAACCCTACCATCTGTCCTTAGCCTCTTAAAGCACCTGACCACTCGCATTAGACAGATATTGCTACGGTTACTAGATGTGCCGGTCGGTTCCGGGCAGGTTTACACCATAGCTCAGTCTAATTAGGCTCAATGCTTAACCACCCACATTGGATAGGTATTGTTGTGAGTACTGGAGAGCCGGGCGGGTCCGGGTAGGTTTACGTCACAACTCAATCCAACCTCGGCTTAAGCATACCGTGTTTTCTAAATTTACATATTTTATCACTTCTCAATTATATGTAAATGTCATGTCCTTTATTCTTGGATATAACAATTCATACCGCTTAAATGTTATTGTCGTTGGCATGTGCCAACCATGCCAACATATATTTTTCATGTTTTACACCCAACGTTATTACCCCCGTTTGTACGTTCGCAACATTATAACAAGTGTTGGGCTACACACAATTCAGCCCAACTTTATAAACGTGAGAAAAAAGGGAAATCAAGAACATGTAATATTTCACATAAAGGTGTTTGGCGCATGAACTTGCAATTTAGCGATTCAACTAACATAAATCATGGGTCATGTGAACTTGCATTCAAATCAAAGTATAACTAAGTAGGTGACATATGAAATGGCATAGTTTAGGCTTACACAAACTTGGGTTTAAACATGTTTAACTTGGCATAATGTCAACCACAAAACTAGCATCTTGTATATTCACCAAAATGTCCAATTTTAACATCTAATCATATAGCCTATTTCAACATGAACTTGCATAGTTTATGAAACCCCAACGATACTTAACATAGATCCAATTATACTTGCAAATAAACATAAGAACGTGCTCATAGGTTTTGAGTCATGTAGGCATAAAAGGTCTCAAATCTAGAACATGTTTACATAAATTCTAACTTAGACTAAGGGAATATATATAGTCCATGCCATCGACATAAACATAAAGGGATCAATTACTAGTTTTGTCCACAACTTGCTACTGCTATTACTTTCATATACAAATGTCCAATAGGCTTGCATCAATCAATTTATGCCACAAATACCAATACACAAGTCACGACAGAATTATTACAATACACAGAATTCATACAATAATACAATTCTCTTTTCATTTACATCGAATCACGTCACAGTTTTTATTCATATTCTGAAAGGTCACTATACTTACAACGAATGCAAAATCTTGAATTCTGGATTCTGAATTCTGAAATTGAGATGCGTTCCTTTGGTTAGATTAATGTTGCGTTGATTAATTTGATTAAGCTTTTAGTCTTCTTCTTAATTTGATTCGTCTCTAAGCTCCTCTCTCTTGACGGCTACGCTCAATTCCTTCCTGGCAGCATGACGACTCCCATCTTAATTTTTTTTTTGTGAATTTTAGTTGAGACTTAGGGTGTATTTATAGATTTTTAAATTGTTTTGAGCCGTCAGATGAAGACAGGAGGAATCTAGACCATACAAAGTTCAAAGAGCCAATAAAGAGGTGACATGTCAGCCCCAATGACACACCGAGCCACAGAAATTCGAGCCAGACCCAGCCAGCCAGGTCGACCAGGTAGGTCGACTGGCAGGTCGACACCCAGGTCGACACTATGGTCGACGTGGGGTGACCAGGTCGACACCATGGTCGACTTGGTCCCTGGCCGGGAATTTTCCCGCCCAGCCCAGTTTGAACCTGTTTTTCGAATTTCGAATTTGAAACCGAGCTGTTTGAATTTTAAATTTTATTCTGAAACTTCCAAAGGTCATAACTCCTTAATACGGAGTCCGATTCACGCAAACTCAGACTCTATCTCAAGAAGAATTCGGAGACGAACGCAATGGCGTAACCCATTTCCCTTAATTCTTTCATTTAGAATTAATTACACTTTAATTTGTGAAGCTTAATGTTATAGAATTCATGGGGTGTTACAATATTACCCACCCCCTCCAGATTTGCTTAACCGATCCACTATCCAATAGATTCTACTTAACCCTAACTTTAGTTCACAATCATAAAATCCCTATGGATTAGATTTGGTTAAGTAGTCCAATTTATTACCATGACCATTTATGGTTTATAATGGGATAGACCTCCCACATTAGGCCTACAACTTGTGGATGTAGGAAATGCCGGTCGGGTCCGGGCAGTCTTATTCGACAAGTTGGGCCTAACCTCATGTCATAGCCCATCTCGTATTTGCACACTTAGACCTCTCACATTAGGTTCAACATTAGTGGCCACTGGATATGCCGGTCGGGTCCGGGCAGACTTCCACCACTAAGGCAACCTAACCTCGTGTCATAAGTGCAATTAATTATAATTACTAGACATTCCATTCTTATCCAATTCTTACCTATGACTTTGTAGGTGATTATGTCCCCACTTCCCCAATTTGAATTATATGTCCAATTCATATAAACATTATTTAAATTATGTCAATTCTAACCCTTTTTCCCCTATTCCCTAACTAAGGCATTCGCACATATTTGGCGGCATCTAGTCTATAAAGTAGCCTAGTCATACACAATAAAAAGGGAAAAGTTATGGGAATATTACAATGGTGATTGTTTTGGCATAAACATAAACAAGCATGGTAATAAGGTGTACATATAAGCATAAATCGGATGAACTTGTGGCAGTTAATTGATTCTAACCTAACTATGATGTCACAATAAGCATAATAAGATCTAAACTAACAATTTAGATGTCCAACTGGTTTAGGTCTAATATGATAGGCACAAGGTGATAAACTAGATCTGATTAGCAATTTAGATGTCCACATGATTTAGATCCAATGGTTAAAACTAGATCTAACACAAATAAGGTCAAGATCCACAGTATGGAATGTCATAATAGATCCAACAAGATAGAGATTTAGATCAATAATTAAAAATAGATCTAGCACAAATAAGGTCAAGATCCACATCATAGAATGCCACAAAAGTTACAACAGATCCAACAAGATAGAGATTTAGATCCAAGTCATACTCAAGTTAGAATGTCATATGTTCGCAATTCACAATGGATCCAATATAATATAGGCATACGAACAAATCTAAACTATTGTCATATCATGTTTACTTTTATATATTTAAATCTAAAAGCAACTAGGAACTCACAGATTTCAGATTAGAAAAAAGAGAAAGAATGGATCTTGAATCTCTAACTAATTTGCTTAGGTTGATAGTTGTAGGAGAATAACGGATCCAATTCAGTTTAGACACCGGCAGAGTTTAGCCCCCATGGATTCTCAATGAACAAAACAGAAAAAATGGACACGTATTTAAAGCTGTCAGCCACACTGAAATCGACTGCCACGTCAGCCCTAGGGGTGTCGACACCCCTATAGGTAGGTTGACCCTTGTGTCGACACCCCTGGGGGGTCAATTCCGGTGTCGACACCCCTCTAGGGGGGTTGACCCCTAGAGAGGGAATTTTGCCGCCACACGAAATTTTGAGTTTTGAACACTTTATGGATAGGTGCTAACTCATATGTGTATCATGTGTATATATATATTTCTTCTATGCGTATGCAAACTTAAAAACCCTCATAACTTCTTCATACGATGTCAGTTTTATGCAAACCAAATGTCTGTCTTGACCAGAATTTCGAGATGGACGCAATGGCGTAGTCCGTTTTCCCTTAATTCCAAATACAAAATTAATTATAATTTAATTTATCCTCTTTTAGTGTCGTTAAAAATACGGGGTGTTACATTCTCCCCTACTCAAAGGATTTCATCCCTGAAATCTCTAAGTTGAGAAGAATGCATATCCTACCATCCATCATCCATCTACTCATCTATCTATCATTGGCATCCATTATCCTTAAAGATTTCTAATGCTTATATGAATATATGCAAGGGTGTGTGTATATGTCCCAACACTAATGCGGGAATTAGGCGGTCTTCTGTTGGCCTCCTTAATGAAATGTATATTAGTGCCATGAATACAATATGTATGCAAATAATCCTATTATAATATGTGAGTTCTATATGTGTGCACACTCATTCGTCCAAATGCAACATCCATATGGTAATACATCCATTTCCATCCATAAAAGAAAAGAAAATGCACACACATCCATATGCAGTGTGAGAGTGATTGAGCCAATCTAGTGCCTAATGTGTGTGTATATGCATCCACTGGCAACCACTAGCAAATACTTGCATCCACTTGCATCCATCAAATATAACATGTCTCAAACACATGTTTACATCCATAGGATTCCTATCTAAAGGTCAAGAATACTACGGATATGATATATTCAACTAATAGAAACAAGCACAGATAAAACTTAGAAAAAGGAGTTAAGGACATACCCTCGAAAAGAAAAGGGTATGAAGCACGAATCTTGGCTTCGGTCTCCCAAGTAGCATCCTCTTGGTTATTTCCCCATTGAACCTTTAGCAACCTGATCTCTTTATTGCGTAGCTTCTTAACTTCTGATCTAAGAATACAGGAAGGAACTCTTCTGACTGTCGCCTCCTGTTCCACTTCTACCTCTTCCAATACACTCGGCTCAACTACTTCTACGGTGTCATCTAGGCACTTCCGCAGATGAGAAACGTGGAAAACATCATGAACGCCAGATAGCTTTTCTAGGAGCTTTACTCTATAGGCCATTTTGCTAATCCTCTCGGTTATGGGAAATTTTCCCGCAAACCAAGGTGCAAACTTCCCTACCGATCCGAAGCAAACCACATTCCTCAAAGGTGATACTTTGATAAAAACTAAGTCTCCACTTCAAATTAGATGTCAGTCCTTCTCTTGTCTGCATAGGACTTCTGCCTATCTTGAGCTGTCTTCATCCGCCGTGGAATAAGGTCAATCTTTTCGGATGTTTCACTAACCATATCTGGTCCAAGTAATAATCTTTCTGTAGATTCCCACCAACAAGTTGGTGATCTACAGGGTCGTCCATACAATGATTCGAAGGTGCCAAGCCGATGCTAGCTTGATAATTGTTGTTATAGGCAAACTCTACTAAAGGAAGGTGCTCTTCCCAAGTCCCTCCGAAATCTAGGATGCACAACCTCAAAAGATCCTCTAGAATTATTTTCACCCTCCCACTGATTCAAGCACGCTTATTTAATGGTTAAGTTTGTGGGCCTATATTTACTAATATTACCCACCAACCCAATATGTACTTAACCCTCCCACACATTATGTCATATTGGTTAAGTGTTGTCCATTCATGTTAACTTAACCCACCCACTCATCATGTCATGTTGGTTAAGTGTTTCTTATTAACCCTTCTCACTTGTCATGTTGGATTGGTTAAGTGTTTCCTATTAACTTAACCCCATTCATTCATCATGTTATATTGGTTAAGTATTTCCCATTAACTTAACCCCATTCGTTCATCAAGTTACATTGGTTAAGTGTTTCTTATTACTTAACCCCACGCGTTCATCATGTTGTATTGGTTAAGTGTCATCAATCAATGCAAGTAAACTTAACCCACCCACTCATCATGTTACATTGGTTAAGTGTTGCATTCTT